>OX336416.1:70333539-71562389 GCA_946903255.1 Schistosoma spindalis | reverse complement strand
CTTAAAAGATGCATGACTGTCAACAAGAATAAGTCCCAGAAGTGTTTCCTACGCTTTAACAGCTTACGGGTTTCCTTATTAATCCATGGAGGGCAATGCGATAGCTTACGTGCTGACCATGGGATAAACGGCGACGTTACGGACTCGAATGTAGCCTTAAACTTAATCCATTCGTCTTCGATCGATCCATCTGCGTCAACCGACCAATCAGTAGAGATCGCACAGTTTCTGATTGCCGGAATATTAGCTCGCCAGATATTGGGACGGGGTGGAGCGGATAAAAATCGTATACCATGTGTCCTAAACTTAAAGTGAAGTACAACGTGATCACTGTTCACTAGTGGAGGAAGGTGCTGAATATCAAAGACGTCCTCACAGTGGTGGGTGAGGGCGAGGTCCAGCAGTGACGGATCACGTTTCAAATCAATATGTGTCGGTTTAGTGATACATTGGACAAGTGCACACTGAATAACTGTTGATAAAAGTTCTCTATCGAAACCTCCACCTGGAGCTGTAAGCTCTATCCAGTTTATGTGCGAAGCGTTGAAGTCCCCAATGATGAGGCAACATTCTGCCATACTCCAAGAACAGATGTGTCTTAAGATAAAGTCGTCAGCAAGACAACACGGACTACGGTATATTCCACCTATAGTCACTAACCCATTTCTAGATTTAATCTTACAACATGCTACCTCACATGTACCACTAACATGAGCCTCCGATATGATTGATTGTATACGAAAGTGGTCCCTAATGTATAACATTATGCCTCCCCCCTTGCGGCTTAAAACTCTATCACTTCTAATACAGATATAGCCTGCAATGATGGGAGAACATTCTATATCTACGGTGAACCAAGTTTCTGTAATGACAATTATATCGGACTTAATTCATCCACCATCAGACTTAGCTCGGACGTTTTATTCCTAAGACTACGGGCGTTCGTGTAGCATACACTTAAGGTGTTTTGGTAATCGTTCGTTCTACCCATACAGGCCTCGGAAGCATTGGCTTCCAAGACCTGACTACCCGAAAACCCTTAATGGTAAGGTTAGTTTTGCCATTTAACTTCCGAGTTCTCAACTCCGTAAGAGCATTCTTCCACTTGATTCGATCCTCAAGCGGCCAGTCTGGTCGCGTACGAATATTTGAATCACGAATTTTTTGTGCGTTTTTCAATAATATATCTCTTTCTTCGAAATTCCCGAGAACCAGCTTCAAGATCCTTCTTGGTTGGGTCTCGCCTCCAACCCATTCACCGAGTCGTATCACTTTCGTGATATGTATCCCTGAAACCTCTTCAGGTAGTACGTTTCTTACCACTGATTCCACTAACTGCAGATCATGTGCATGTCTCTCAGTAGGGACATTGTCCATCAACTCCTCTAGATTCCAAAAAATCAAACTAGAGAGTGGTTTAGCTTCTTTTGGAATCGTGTTTACAGCTATCGATCGTGAACTTACATCCTGCATATTAACTACTGGTATCTAACGATTAATTTTTATTGTAACAGAGTCATTGGAGTCGGGCGAGTGACTCACAACATTTTTTGGAGAGGCCTTACGTTGTGACTTTGGCGGAGTGGTCTGAGAGTCCACCAAGTACTTGACAAGTAAACGGTCATTAGTTTTAGCCGACTTTCCTACTCTTTTGCGTTTCTGTGTCATCCATATTCCATAAGTCGTAGCATCTATGTAGTGGCATTAGGCCCTACCACGAGACAATGTGAGAAATAGACATTAAACATTTAACGCGGAGAAATACAGAAGATTGGAGAAGGCGGGGATAATGAATTGAATTAATTCGAGTTAATCTGATGGCATGGCTCGACCATGCGAGCGTGGTCCCTCCTGAATCTTACCTCATATCTTTTATTCATATTAAATATATTCTATCTCTAGCCTAAGTTTGTTCTCCATCATGTACTGGTAATTGTTACGATGCAGTGAGTTGGTGTAGATGATGATGTGATTTCCACGTAAGATCTTATAGATTAGGCAGTTACATCATAACAAATCTACAATTTTAGGAATAGGTCTATTATTAGAGCAGCGCTAATATCATAGTAGACCGTAATTCCACATTGGTGAGCCCGACGTGATGGAACGCAACCTATTATTATTCCTCATTTTCACTTTAGCTTTATCGATTTTTACTCATGTTAACGCACTTTCCATTAATCCTCTGATTAATGCTCACATGAATTATCGTAGTGTTATATTGATTAGTTCTCATAACTGACTAGCTCACTCTATAATAAAAACTGGTCATTTTTATTAACTAATTAGCTTTGATGGTTGGTTAACAAGCTTTATTAGCATTTTCATGCTTCAGCGAAATAAACTTGTTTTAACATCAAGTTCTACAAAATATGACCTGCAAATAACCTCAATATATTGACTAACAATTCAATCAAGGACTAAATAGTCATCTGGATCTAATTCTTAGTGTTCCTTCACTTAAGAAATTCCGTTTCAAACCATGCACTATCCTGTGATATCTTTTCTTCCGACCACTGCCTGCCTAATTTCGTATTCTCGAGTTCCATTGCCAAATAACAAGGATGACACTACTACGAAAATACGGTGAGTTTCAGCTATAAGTTTTCTGCAATAATAAAGTCATTTTAGATGGCTCGTTTAATGGCAACCACACAATTATCTGGATTCATTCAAATGTTCTGATTCGAGCCAGTGACGAAAAGGTCAACGGCACCAGGCATCCTGGAATTAATTGCCTTACTGCATGTTTTAGTCTGGATGGTTTTTAATCATTACTCCTCACGAATGGCGTTACACATGCCGTCTACTGAATAATTTAATAATCGAAAACAATCCAGGCGAGTTTAACTATTTTACTGGATGGTTTTTTGTACTAAACATGTGTATATTTTCCAGTTGCTTTTGTCACATATGTCACTAGGCTAAATGCAGAAACTTCTTATTGAAAGTGTACAAAGCGTTATATTCCTGCCTGAAGTTTCATAATTAGCCATGTTTATTATTCTTAATTTGCCATATACCTCAACAACCTGCATGTTAATCTGGCCCGTACGTGCGTTGCATTATATCTTTGTCTTTTAAATCTAAAAATCTCAATCGCCTCTAATATTTATCAATAAACCCATCATAGTCGTTGTTACTATACGTATATAGGTTTATGAATTGGTTTATCATATTAGCGGCCGAAAATACGAACATAGTTTAGAAAATAAATTTACAAATTTAGGTACTATCAACTGCACTAGTATGATAACTAAACTCTTAGGTTGTACGACAAACATTTAAAATCAAATCTCCGGAGCCTATTATTAAAATTAACACTAGCCGTATATTTTTGAATTGAAATTTTTAATATAATTAGGCAGCTGGATTTCTTTAATGATACAAATTTCTGATAATTTCGAATCACCTAAGGCAATAATACCTATTTTTCCACTGACTTATCCTCAATCAACACTATAATTAGTTTAGCATAATGGTTTCAGGATATCGTCATAAAGCATTGTATGACTTGACGATCACGTAATATGACTGGTAAAATTGGAAACTAACAAAATCAGTCAACAAACGGACTTGTAATTATCATTAAATAGTGTTGTTTTCTCGGTATCTTCATCCATTACAGATGATTTTCAGTATGTTTCTCTATCAGTTGCTCATTTGATAAATATCTCAAAACCTTGTCAGTCTAATTGGAGGTTTAGTGACACAATCATGCATGCAAATAATCAGTATAAGCAGTCGAGCAAATCTCCTGCAAACTGAAAACACCAATGTCGAATTTACCCCAATACTGACTAGGGTTCAAGTCATTATCATAGACATGAGTTGGGAGTGTACTCCCCTTGGTTACAACTTATGTTCTCCCTGATAATCACATGAGCATCACTCACTGTTAATCATCTTGTAAAGACTTATTTAGCCAAAGTCACCTCGCGGCACTACATCAACAATTTATAGTCACTATATCTCAATCAAATCGTTTTCAACCTCATGCTAAACTGCATACTTGCAAATAACTTGTATGCACCATCAGCAGTTCGGTATAGATATAAATAAATAGTTTATGGCAAGTCAGAACATGGAGCCTAGAGCATGTCTCTTACGAATACACTCATGTTTAACGAATCGCTCTTAGATATCTGTTCAAAATCCACATGATTATCACTTCACGTATTAAAAAAACCTTTTCGATAATCATTGATGTGTATTAGTAGTATTACTAAATTCTACCACGGTCAAGTAAAAATGAGGTCGAGAAAATCTCCTCACAACTAAACAAACCGTATCAAACTAAATGAAACACTAGTTGGAATTCTTCTCCACGGTTATACTTTTGTTCTTTCAGTTAGCCTACTAATACAGATCCAATTGGAAATCAACTCATATGGGCAGCTTAAAGGCATAAATGTTATTTAATTTCATAATTTAGACCAAAACTAATACCAATATTAGCATTTTTACAATCTGGATTGCCTTTAATATTTATAAACACAAAATACTTACTACCTATAAGTTAAGTTATTAACCAACGGCTATTAACACGCATCTTACGTTTTATTATTATTATTATTACGGCGAATCATTAAAATATCTCTACACGGAGTCTTTTTATTATTATTATAATCCCACTTTGTTTAGCTCGAATAATATTTACCTAAATTTTCATTTTAATCGTGTTAAACATGCAATCAGATATGTTAAAATTACTACACGTATTTCCCAATCAGATGCTGCTGCCTTCTTTTCGATTTATCTTTCAGCTTATCAATACCCGTAGAGTTCGTATTATTCTTGGTAACCTCCAGCGCGCGACAATCCCACTCAAATTGGTATCGAACCAACGTCACGTTGATTCTGGTGGGAGAGTAGTGTAGTGGCATTGAGCCGTAACACGAGACAAACTGGAAAATAGACATTCAACATTTAACGCTGGGAAATACCCAACAGGGGAGAAGGCGGGAATAAGAAATGGAATAAATTGGAGTTGGTCGTATGGCATGGCTCGGCCTTCCAGGCGTGATCCCAGCTGAATGTTATCTTGTGTCTTTTATTCACACTAAATATATTCTATCTCTAGCCTAAGCTTGTTCCCTATCAAGTACTGGTAATTGTCACAATGCAATGAGTTGGTGTAGACGATGATGTAACTTCCACGTAAGATCTTATAGATTAGGCAGTTACAGCATGATAAATCTACAATTTTAGGATTAGGTCTATTATTAGAGCAGTGCTAATATCATAGTAGACCATAATTCTACATTGGTGAGCCCTTCTAAAGGAACGTAACCTATTATAATAATATATTATTATTCCTTACTTCCACTTTAATTTTCTCGATCGATATTTGCTTATGTAAACCCATTATTCCAATAGTCCTCTGATTACTGCTCATATGTATGTGATCGAGAAAATCTCCTCATAACTAAATAAACCGTATCAAACTAATTAAAACACTAGTTGGAATTCTGCTCCACGGTTATACTTTTGTTCTTTCAGTTGGCCTACTAATGTAGATGCAATTGGGAATCAACGCATGGACAAATTTCTTATATAAACGTTATTTTATTTCATAATTTGAACTAAATATAATACCAGTTTTAACATTTTTACAATATTGATTGTTTTTAATATTCCTAAACAGGAAATGTTATTACTACGTACCTTACGGCGGCTTATTAAAATATCCCTATACGGAGTCATTTCATTATCATTATAATCCCGCTTTGTTTAGCTCAAATAATCGCCCAAATTTTCATTTTAAGCGTGTTAAGCATTAAACCAGACACTTTAGAATTATTACATATATTTCCCAACCAAATGCTGCCTTCTTCTTTTTGATTTATCTTTCAGTTTATCAATACCCAGAGGATTCTTATTATTCATGCTAACCTCCGGCGCGAGATAATCCCGCACAATTTGGTATCAAACCAGCGTCACGTTGATTCTGGTGGGAGAGTACTGTAGTGGCATTGGGCCCTACCACGAGACAATGTGAGAAATAGACATTAAACATTTAACGCGGAGAAATACAGAAGATTGGAGAAGGCGGGGATAATGAATTGAATTAATTCGAGTTAATCTGATGGCATGGCTCGACCATGCGAGCGTGGTCCCTCCTGAATCTTACCTCATATCTTTTATTCATATTAAATATATTCTATCTCTAGCCTAAGCTTGTTCTCCATCATGTACTGGTAATTGTTACGATGCAGTGAGTTGGTGTAGATGATGATGTGATTTCCACGTAAGATCTTATAGATTAGGCAGTTACATCATAACAAATCTACAATTTTAGGAATAGGTCTATTATTAGAGCAGCGCTAATATCATAGTAGACTATAGTTCTTCATCTACACTAGAACTACTCGGGACAGTAATTGTTTTATCTGGATCACCAGTTGCTGCCGTAGCAACATGGCCACCAATATCTAATGAGGTGTCACTCATTGGTTGTTGCGGGGTGGAAATTTTAATTTCGGGTTGCACAGTTAGTTATCTGACTTGCGTCGTGACAGCGCCTACGACACTATCGAAATCTTCGCCTTCAGTACCAATGTTGCCAGTACAGCCCTCACCAACCTTCTTATTAGCCAACATCAGGAGGCTGATTGCTTCCTGGATGAGTGCTGTTTCTCTCGAGCAACGAAAACTACAAAGTCAATAAGGGTTGGGCTTTTAGCAACTTTTATATGCAGCAGGGCATAACTGGGTGCACATCTTGTGGAACAACTTATTACCTTCGTCACATTGCATCCCTTTCTCCACGAGGAATAAGCCATGTTGTTGTCCACATTTGTGAGCAGATTTGGCCATCTTGAAAATCAACTACAAAGGTGATACAAACAGGATATGTAAAAGAATTCTAAAACCTTGGCTAAATAAATCAAATAAAAGTTGACAAAGTATGCTTTGATGCAATAAATACACAAATGCAAAATCAAAACACTCAATACAATATCACTTTAATGAGTAGATTCAATTAAAGTGTTAACAGTAGTTTTGATGCGTAATTTACGACCAAAACGGTTGAACAACTAGACGAGAAACAATACCACCGTCCTTTTAGATAGCGCGCGTTCTGAATCCGGTTGCTATTCATTAGTTTGTATAGCTTGAAATTTGCGTGAGTTCATCCCAAAATCTACATTACTGGACAGGAGAATAACCTATTCCAAGATGAAAAAATCATAAGAATTAGGATACAGAAAAGCGAAGCGATTACGACTTTCGGGAGTTAATTCAATAGTTCCATGATCATTACGGTTAAATAGAAACTCCGGAATAATGGATAAATTGAGTAGAAATGGATTCAAACATTTTGAAAACAATAATGCTAGAGCAGTTGAGGTATATGCATTTTGGTCCAGGTTGTACATAGGGAAGACGACACTTTACAGGTGAGCCCTTAGTTGTCAAGCCTCCACTTTGAGCTGTCTATCTAGAGGACTCAGGTTATCTCAGCTGGATAGGTAACAATAATAAATTCTTTAACAATATCGAGCAATGTTAGGTGGACTGATATTTTTGGTCCTACCAGGTTTCTTAGCTGTCCCATGGTTGTAGAAGATTAAAAGGATAGAACATCCTCTTTCTGAATCTGTATTGGACTACATGAGGCGTGTTGTTTGTCATGTTTTCCCCCATCCGGCTACTATCCGGCCTGTTAACATCCTTGGGTGTGATTTGTCAGTAAAAATTTGGGTATTTATTGTTCTCTTTATTGGAGGTTGGCGACATAGAAGTCTATTTTCATGCTTTCAAGCGTTACTTGAATTGTAGTGACTGTTTAAACAAGTTACATATCACTGTACTGATAGCCTCAATGCATCATTTAAGGGTTATTTGTGATTAACACTATATACTGGTGAATCTCCTGCTCTTTTGAGTTGCAGTTTTATCAGCACAAAACCGTGGGTTAGATGGATTTTTCCCAGACCATCAGCCGGCACAGAACTGTGATTGATTATCTCACCTGTAAACGTAATTGTTTGGCGTTACGGGGATTCAAGACTTTCGCCATTTCCTGGTTGGTAAGATCTTTGCCATCAAGACATTTGATACGACTAGGACTCTCGCTTGTACATTTCTATTGTGTCAAGGTATTTCTTTCCGACTTGCAGTTAAGTGACTTGGTATGTTTGGTAATACGGGCCACCACTTTCCACTCATTGAGCATATTTCTCGACCTTGGGTTATGGGTGGATCACAACTCCTTGGGCAAAGTTTCGGTTTATGACATGCTCTCCTTAAATTGTACCAGGTATTCTGTGTTTTGCTTCAGTCAGTGTTCGCTTTAAAGATGGATGTTGAAGCCTAAAAAACGTTATATAGGAGAGCTTCCTGATTGATATACTTCACCACCTCTCCTTGGCTACCTACTATTAACTTGTACCATTCTTGTACTCACAAGACGTTAATGGTGCTCCTTTATTGATATGTAGTCTCCCTGACTGTGGTAAAGTTGATAAGCATCGTAATCTCTTCGGCTCATCTCATTCGAGACTGTATTATTTATAAGTATCCTACGGCCTTTGTTTCTTGTTGGCTCTTGGATGTGAACAAATCCCACTGGGAGCCGGTTATTTGATTGTTATTATTCAAGTCTTCATGGCTTCTTATTCCTTTCTCGTAGTGATCTCTATACGCTTGTTCAATCCTAAGCTTTTATAGCAGAGAAACCCAAGGATAAGGTGTAAAAGTCATCGATCAGGAGTATTTAATCAAATTCCGTATGTGTTAGTCGATATATCACCAGTAGTATTTTCTCTTTTAGTACCTTACTTTTTGTGGAGTGAAAACATAATCCTTTAACCACATATTTAGCATCGCCTGTGTCGAAACAACACCAATGGAATACTGGCAGCTTATGTGGTTTGGTGCTTGGTGATGCTTAGGCATTTGAGAGATTTTGATGTAGATTATCACCACACCTCCTTTTTGTCCCCTACCGCATATGAGTGGTGTCGTGCCTTAAATGTTCACTGTCGTCCATGACAATAAAAGTGGGCCAGATTCCAGTTTTTCTACGATTTCCAGTTTGAACTGAGAACTCGAAATTCCAAGTTCTACTTTTCTTCAAAGTTCAACTACGCTTATTTGGAACGACATGACTATTTGTTGTACTACGTGGTGTTCATTTATGATAGCATACGTTGGATTCAATGAAAAAGGAAACTGTACTGCTCTTCGAAGAGAATAAACAAATGCTTGAAGTACGTCGTGTTGTGGTGTGTGCTACTTATATAGACATAAGTAGTATATGATGTTGGTCGTGAACACAGTGTCTGGCAACAGAGAGACAAGAAGATCGAACAGTGAAGAATGAAGATAGAATGCAATTTGTATGAAAATTCAAGAACAATGAAGTCTGAGTCAGTTTGGAATAATTGATGGACATTTTGCAAATTGAGTAGTTAATATATGGTTGTTAGATTTTATCAACAAGTACTGTAATTCGTAGTCAAATACATTCGATTGCCCCCCACCCGTGTTCGTGTTCGCTACAGTGTTATTGATCTAGACTTTAGTCTTTACTAACATCTTAGAGAGAGGTAAGAATGTAACACTGAAATGTGTCATCTCAGTACTATAAATTATTTCATGTACACTCATAAATAATTGTAAACACTTACCTTTATATGCGTACTAAGTAAATATTTAACCGTATATATCGTATTTTTTCTGCAGATGCTTCCTTTTTCCGGATATGCCTATATATGTCTTATACATAGCCTACTTGGTATAAAATCTGAGTCACAATTATCCAAGCAATATTATTCGGGCCAACAATCCACAATACTTAATTCATTAATGCCTTAAGTTGTCTGCCATAATACATGCAGGAAATGTTATCTACCCATCACATTTTTTGTTCAGCTTTTAACATTAGACGGTGTTAGTGTAGATATTATAAACAAAATCAAATCAGAAACTAATGTAATGCAAACGTCGAGAGTGAGCCTTCATGATGTAAATAGTATCGCATCAGTTAACTATAGATCTCGTTCCAGTCTTTCCTAGCTTGTCTTTGGTGCTTTTACATCTTATTATTTCGTTCCCTTTTAAGTGGATGGGACATCAAATACATCGATGACCGAAACTCATGAATCACGAACAGAATACCATTTTGCAGCTTATAGACAATAAAATTTTAAGTTACTTACATCTCCAGCAAACCAAACATGGTAAATAAGGGAATATAGTGAGGTGTCACACAGGTCATAAATTTATCCTAAATTTATAGAGATAAGGATTTAGTGATTTATCTTATAGCATAATAAATAATCGATTTAACAACTTTATAATATCAACACCAAAATATTAAAACTTTCCGTACAATCAAGTGAATGGATGTGAAACCTAAGTACGCGGAATTCAAAATCAACAATACATATTTCGGAAATCTGTTCGCTGAGAAGTTTGGTTAGCAAGTTTAATAACGTATTTTCCTTTCAGCAAAGGACCGGAAAACCACATAGATGCTTTACTATGAGACACTGGCATAAAACATGTGAATATAAGTATTGCATCTTAAACATTAAGGTGTTTTGCAAAAATAATAATAATGGTGTCTACTATTATTATTATCATCATTCATATTATGATGAGTATATGTTTAAGGAGTGTGACTTATGCTTTTACTGACATTACTGTCATATCGGTTAGTCAGCTTCACTGCAAAGTATTATTAATAAACACCTTAGACAGTAGTGACTAACTGACATTGAGGCAAATAAATTCTGAGTTGTCAGTCACTATTTAGGACAAACAATCTTCAATATAATTCATATTCAACAATCAATGGTATTGAATAACGTTTTTTGATGAAATAAAACGTTTTCATTCTGAACAAAGTCTGAAAATGTGGTTTTGATTTCGAAAATGTATGTTGCTTATCTATATATCTTGAGTATTTGTTGAATAGTACTGATATCAATAACCAATTATCAGTTCATAGTTTGTTCGTTATAAATGAACAAAAAGTTATCATTATTTTAATTTTGATATAAGAACCCATAATTTGCGTGATGACCGATATTTTGATAACATGGAGCTGGATTAATGACGATATTACTGCTTCATATATATTACTTACTTACTTACGTCTGTTAGCTCTTGTCGATGAGCATAGGCTGCCAACCAGTATTCCCCCATCCAACTCTGTCCTGAACAATCCTTCCCACTTCTTTACAGTTGCTATTCATCCTTTTGATGTCGTCTTCCAATTCTCAACGCAGTGTTTTTTGGCCCTCCTATTTTCTGTTTCCATTGAGAATTCCAAGTTAGCTCTAACCTCGTTATGCAGTTTGATGATTTCCGTAATGAATGCCCTGTCCACATCCATCGTCTTTTCCTAATTTCCTCTTCAGCTGGAAGCTCGTTTGTTCTCCACAAAAGGCTGTTACTGATAGTATCCGGTCATCAGACATTGAGTATCTTGCGTAAACAATTATTTATAAAGGCTTGTACCTTCTCAATAATAGCTGTGGTAGTTCTCTACGTTTCAGCTCCATACAGTAGAACTATCATTACTTTCGTATTGAAGATTCTGATTTTGGTGATAGTTGACGGCTGCTTTGAGTTCCATATCTTCTTCAATTGTAGAAATGCCGCCCTTGCTTTGCCAACCCACGTCCTTACGTGTACATCAGATCCTATTTATTTATTGATAACGATCCCAAGAATCCTGAACCTTTTCATCCCTTTAAGAGTTTCTCCGTCAAGCGTGATTGGGTTGGTGTTCTCTGCGTCCGTGAGCTATCATCTATGCAAGACTTTGCAATGTAGTCAGTCGTATGAATTCCAGGTGATGTTGACGATTTTCTCAGGTACATCATAGTGTCAAAGCAGGTTACAAAATATTATCCTATAAACGCTGTCAAACGCCTTCATATAATCAAGAAAGTTGATGTATAGTGTTCAACAATGATCCGTAGTGTCGCGATTCAACCTGAGCACGACCAATCCTTGTGAAACCGGTCTGTAGATTTCAAAGTTGTGTGTATACCGAATCTTTCATCCGGATCAGCTCATCGGTTCAAATACTTGTAGCGTGGTGTCGAGTTGAGCTGGACTATGAACACCGCTACAAGACTACGTGCCAATTAACCAATAAGATCCCCGTAGGCCAATATCAGAAGACAGATGATGGCTGTAG
The DNA here is from genome assembly GCA_946903255.1 of Schistosoma spindalis. Classification (NCBI taxonomy): domain Eukaryota; kingdom Metazoa; phylum Platyhelminthes; class Trematoda; order Strigeidida; family Schistosomatidae; genus Schistosoma; species Schistosoma spindalis. The sequence continues at coordinate 71,550,226 of OX336416.1, read as the reverse complement.
TCGAGATGTATTTGTTGGCGATCTCGTGGTATCGAAAGAATACCGACATCGTGTCAAAGGAGTACAAGCGTGGTTACTGAGCGTAAACGAATTCGTACAAATTTAAAGTCAACGGGAGAGTAAGTAAGTGTAATGTCAGTTAAACAGACGAGCACAGTAAAACAGTCACTGGTACAATTGGTTATAATAATAATTGTTTTCATTGAACCAATCGCGTTCTGTTGACAAAAGTAGGTCAATACAGGAGCCCCCGCTAGAAAGTGTTTACACTTTCAATAGGTAGCGGTTTGATTCGTGGGACTGATTGGCAAAAGTGCGGTTGTAGGACGGAAGAATTGGCGAAACAAGAAGCGATCGTTGATCCTCGAGTTGCCAACGAAAGTCTTTTGCAAAGAACGGTACCAGGAGAAGTGTGCTGTATTTGTTGCTCGAGTTAGCATACCACACCAGAGTGGTTTGTATCCAGGATCTGAAGATTGAGTTCGTAGGGATGCGGACCAGAAAAACGCTGCAGACGTAGGACGAAACCACGTTGAGCCAAGAAACCGGACGCGACCATAACGTCCAAGCGTATGCCAGGCGAATTCGAGACCAGATAATCGACTGAGTGCGTTGACTAGAGCGTGGGTGATCAGGCCAGCTTTCGCAAAGGTTGACTGAAGTTGACGTTACAAAACGGAAGATGGTCGGAGGCGTGGGCTCGGGATACAAAAAATAAAAAAAAGAAAAGTGTAGAATGCGTGTAGTATAGGAATTGTCCTACACCGTATCCAATGTTGACTGTGCGGTTAGTCGCGAAAGCGTACGGGTAATCGTACTCGGCAACCGGAGCGTGAGACGGTGGTCTCGTTTGTACTTCGTGAGCCTGCGATCTCATCCGAGGTTAAGAGCAGCGTGGTCTTCTGATCTGGAAGCGAGACGGAAGCCTCCTCCGTAGATGGTCAGATGACGCGTGCTGTTGACCGGGACTTGAGAACGAGGTCTCTGATGTATCTAGCGTGGGATCCGAGGTAGACGCAGAGATCCCGCTAGAAGGTTTGATAGGTCTAGCATTGAGTCTCAAGTTATCGGGTAGGGCACTGTAATCGACGTGTGCTGGTTTGAGACGATCAATGCTGACGATCTCGACGCGGCCATGTCGATCAACCGTGGAGGTCTTTTCGTGACGAGAGATCACGTGAAAAGGGCCTTCGTAAGGCTGTTGCAAAGGTTTGCATACCGAATCTACCCGTATGAAAACATGTGAACAGGTAGATAACTCTCGAGGGAGAGCGACCTGTCGGTGTTGTATTCGAGTTGACACCGGATACAGCGTTCGCATAAATGCAGACAGTCGATGGACGTAGTCTGATTTACCGAAATCGTTACTGCTCCGTGGTGTGAAGAATTCCTCAGGCAGACGCAATGTCGTGCCATATACAAGTTCAGCGGCGGAACATTGGATATCTGCCTTCAAACTCGTTCTGATGCCTAAGAGAACGAGCGGTAAGGTTTCGTACCAATTGTCGTTTTCGTGTGCTCGGAGAGCACTTTTAAGTTGGCGATGAAACCGTTCGACTAAACCATTCGATGCTGGATGGTAGGCGGTAGTGCGTATGCGTTCCGTACCAAGCAGCCGAGTCAGTGAGGAGAATAATGCGGACCCAAATTGTTGTCCTCGATCAGTCGTGACAGTCGAGGGACAACCGTACAATGCTATCCATCGTTCTACGAAGCGGTGAGCAACTGTCTCCACCGTGATAGACGTGATGGGAATAGCTTCGGGCCATCTTGTAAAACGGTCGATGAACGTGAGTATGTGATCATACCCATGCGATGGTGGCAATGGTCCTACAATGTCTATATGAACGTGATCAAAGCGAGCATCAGATGTAGCGAACGTGCCAATGGGAGCAGCTACGTGCCTGTGCACTTTTGATCGTTGACACTGTAGGCATTGCTTTACCCACATACGAACATCTTTATTCAGACGTATCGTGCAGCGATGAGACGTAATGTGGCTGCGATACCTGGACGAGACAATCCATGAAGGGCATCGAAGACGAGACGGCGATAAGCAGAGGGTACGATGGGTCGAGGAAGACCGGTAGAAATATCACATAGGATAGTACCTGAGCTAGTAGCTAGGGGTACTTCCTGACACTGAAGGGACGAAGATTGTGGTGCTTCTGTACAGACAGGATCGTTTGCTTGTGCGGCGGCCATAGCAGGAAGATCGAGCACCGGTAAGGTAACTGCATTCGTCTGGATACGTGAAAGAGCATCGGCAACATAGTTCGACTCGCCTTTAATGTGACGAAGGTCTGTCGTGAACTGGGAGATATAGTCCAAATGTCTGCACTCTGGTGGTGAGTAGCGGTCAGACTTGGTATGCAGGGCATACGTTAAGGGCCTATGGTCGGTGAATAAAATGAATTGACGTCCTTCCACTGCGTGCCGGAAATGTTTGATGGCGCAGTAGGCTGCAAGCAGCTCGCGACCAAAAGCGCTATATCTCGTCTCCGTGGGAGTAAGGCGTCGTGAGAAAAATTCAAGGGGTTGCCAACTACCGGAGATATTCTGTTGCATGACGGCTCCTATAGCGAAATCTGATGCATCAACCGCTATACTAAGCGTGGCTGATGGGTCAGGATGAGCGAGGAGTGTAACTTCAGCGAGAGCCGTTTTGATCTCTGAGAATGCAGTACGTGCGGTATCGTTCAATTCTAATTTGCGTGGATTACCGCGTAGTAAATCGGTTAATGGTCGTAACCGTTCTGCCGCGTGAGGGATGAAACGTCGGTAGAAGTTAACTAAACCGAGAAAAGCCTTCAGTTCCTTGATTGAGGACGGCACGTTGTACTCCTTGATTGCTCGAATTTTGTCCTCGCAAGGCAGAATACCCTCTTGTCTGATGATGTGACCCAGAAATATTATTTCTGATTTACCCAATTCACATTTTTCTGGGTTGACTGCTATTCCATTATCCGAAAGACATTGGAATAATAGCGTAAGGTGTTGATAATGTTCATCGCTGAATACTGCTCGTTCTTCTTTTCCAACCTACGCCTATCTGATATATCAAAGGTGGAAGGAATACAACGAGACTTCACCCGCAAAATACTTAAGACTGAATCAGTCGTTGACTACAGTTCCCGATGCCAAATCCTAAGAATAGCACCGTTTTGAAAGAGAAGGCTTAGGTCTAATTTGATTCTCTACTTCAAACTACTCAAAAACCTTACTTATTCAACATGTAATAAAGTTCTTGCCCGAAATTCACATGAATATGTACTTCGAAACCAAGTATCTACGGTCAAAGTTGAGAAATACAGATCAGAAACTCGGGAAAACTTCTTCCTCATCAAGTATGCAATAATTTGGAAAAGTCTCCCCTCCGAAATACACATGGCAGATGAATTACATACGTTTGGAAAACTGCTTGATCAAGCCCTCATTTGCACTGATCTAACACATACGAACAGATCTGCACCCCACTCAGATATCATAAGCTCTCTACATGTCTAAACCAAAATGGACTCCAAGTTCAGTTTGCCTTATTTTTCCTACTTTGCAGTTGTTTTAGTTACTTTACCCACTCTATTTCTTCACTTAAAGTAGCCAGGTAACTCACTGGACCTACTGATACTGTTCAACTAAGCTCGGTCGCTAAGAGACACTCACTACCATCGTAAAAAGTCAGAAGAACCATGCAATCGACTGCCTACTACCGATCGAACTGCATCTATGAAGCCTGTTACCCATCAACTGGTTAGGACAACACAAAATAACATCAGCACCAAGTTAGTGTGAGTCTCTCCTTGTTTATGGCTTATTTGCTTTTTACTCTTCTGCACACCATGTTGACTAGCAATTAATATTATTTCTCCACTCGTTACCTTATCTACAACCCATATACTTCTATACTTTTCCGCCCGCTTTAATAAACTACTATCCTACATTACACCCCTCTTAATGCTTATACTCTAATTGGCGAACTATACCTTATACTATAGTCAATTAAAGCACTGCATCGATGCCTTACCCACAGTTCAGAATTTGTAACTGCCTGATAAGCTTGTAAAATGGTACTTATAGAAATAGTGTTTTCCAACAGATTGTGAAACAGAGGATTGTGTGAGGTATGATATATATCCAAAAATAAGCTTAAATGAGCCTTACATCACAAAAGGAGGGAGGGTGGAGTTACTGACCAGCAAGCATTGATGATGAGGGCAATGACTTCAATCCACCCGTGTTTGTGAGGCAGAACATGTTGTATGTATGAGGCTCTCTATGGTTGAGCATAAGTCAATCAATCTGTGATATAGATTGTCTTCCTACGCTCACCACTCAGATTCATGTTTCCAATTTTATACTGGATTAGCTATCCTACTAAGACAACCTATAACATACTAACTCGGACTTTTACACATGGATTGTGTGGCTGGCATCGGATGGACGAAAAAACGAAAAAAGAAAGAAAAAATCACATAATAACAGATATAGTTATTAATATTTTTAACACTTCACCCTTCATATGCATACTCCCTTCTAATAAACAGCTTTCCGTGTACCAACCTTAACTTCCCTTCCTTCATATGAGCTTACTCTAACTTGTTAAACATCACGATTCACTGTTCTTTATTAATACATTCTCTTAAATGGAGCCTCTGACTTCATTTCACTTTAACAAGAGATAATATGAATTTAATCTAATTTATTATACCTCTGTCTGTTCTACTTCGTAATGTTAAGCAACGTTTGGAGTCCATATCCAGGTGCCTTGCTGCTCTGCTGTTTCTCTTTTTTATTTTCTTCAGAATCTTGCTCCGAGGGCACAGCTATGGAACTTCTAACGTCTGGAACAAACTTGACGTATGCGTCAACTCAAGGCCATGGTTTATAACAAACGCTTTACGAGACTACTTTATAACAACTATAAACTTAATAAGTTAGGAAGCATGCTATGCTCCAACAAATGTTGTAATTTGTAGATCATGACTGTAAAAATGGCGTGTATCTGCTCATGCAGAAATATATTATTATTATTATTATCTAAGTTTGATGATGCGATCAGCAGGTCATCGATATAGACGTGAAGAAAATCGAAGTCTCGTAGTATGCTATCGATAAGCCTTTGGAAAGTTTGAGCAGCATTCCGTAATCCGAATGGCATTCGTAGGAACTCAAACAGACCGAAAGGAGTCGTGATAGCAGTGTTTTCGATGTCTTCAAGAGCGACTGTGATCTGATGAAATGCTCGTACCAGATCGATTTTAGAAAAGATAGCCGTGCCCTTGAGCGGTGCCGTGATGTCGTGTATGTGGGGGATGGGGTAGCTATCAAAACGCGTAACTACGTTTAATGCTCGGTAGTCGCCGCATGGTCTCCAACTAACCCCATCCCTTTTGCGCACCATGTGTAGAGGAGAGGCCCAAGGACTGTGAGAAGGACGAATACCAGTGGATAGTAAATTGTCAAACTGACGTTTAGCGAAGGCTAATTGGTCCGGTGCCAGTCGGCGTGGTCTTGCCGTGACTGGTGGTCCGCGGGTGACTATGTGGTGTACCACATGATTGGTCACCGATGAAATCTCCTCGATTGGTTTAGTTATTCTGGGGAATTTCTCGAATAAGGCGTAGAATTTATCGTCACGCGAATAAAAAGTGCCGAGGATTCGGTACGCGTACATCGGAGTCTATTATATTAATACCGTTCTTATCGTTATCCGTAATGTCGAGTATATTATATACTAAAAATTAATATGAAAATATACGACAGACGTGGATAGATAAACAGTAGACTCACCGAATCTCCTTCTTTGGACCGAGGTTGAGACGTGTTCCCAGATTTGGCTCACCAATTGTAGCGTGGTGTCGAGTTGAGCTGGACTATGAACACCGCTACAAGACTACGTGCCAATTAACCAATAAGATCCCCATAGGCCAATATCAGAAGACCGATGATGGCTGTAGTCGAGATGTATTTGTTGGCGATCTCGTGGTATCGAAAGAATTCCGACATCGTGTCAAAGGAGTACAAGCGTGGTTACTGAGCGTAACCGAATTCGTACAAATTTAAAGTCAACGGGAGAGTAAGTAAGTGTAATGTCAGTTAAACAAACGAGCACAGTAAAACAGTCACTGGTACAATTGGTTATAATAATAATTGTTTTCATTGAACCAATCGCGTTCTATTGACAAAAGTAGGTCAGTACATACTCTTCGTCACTTTCTTGTTTCATCTTCCGTGTTTTCAACTTTTGCATCAACTTTCTCTGTTCTTGTTCGGTTGTTGTGAATTGCGGTCTTCTTGTTCTTCCTTTCTTTAATATTTTCCAGAGTTTCCATATAGATCCATTCCTTTTGATGGTGATTCTTGCGGAACAGCACCTCCCAACACGTTGAATTTAAGGCTTCTTTGATCGCCTTCCAATTGTCTTCCATAATACTTTCCTCTTCTTTGCTGAGAGTCAACTTGGAATTATTGAGTTTATTAGTATCTCGAAGGGAGGATGTATTGAACCTCTGTAACGCTCTTTCTTTGGTTGTCCAGTTTCACTTTTGAAACTACCAGGTGGTGATCTAAAGTTACGTCAGCTCCCCTCGTAATTCTCACATCACCCATTGTCCTTCTGCACTTTCAGTGATACAAATTTGATTCATCTGGTGCTATGGAATGCAGTACGGTGGAACCCATATGACTTTGTTTATACATTCATATGAGAATATTCTGCCACCTATAACCGATTTGTTGAATGCATATAAACTTGAAAATCTCTCACTTTTCTCGTTTCTTTCTCCCAGTTAGTCCATGTCGTCCCATTATATCTTCATATCCGGTGTTGTCCATTCCGATTTTGTTGTTTAGGTCCGCCATCAGGATTGCCAGGCTCTTTCCAATGCACTTCTCCATGATCGATTGCTACCTCGAGTATAACTGATCTTTTTCGTCGTCATTGTTATCATTGATGGGTGCATAACACTGAGTAACATTCATTGTGATCCTGATATTCTTTATTTTGAAGGAAGCTTTAATGATCATAGGTTCGTTAGATTCACATCCTATAAGTGCATTACGTGGTTGTTTGGACAGAATCAGAGCAACTCCCTGAGTGTGTGAAACATTTTCTTCTTCGTGACCACAGTACTGCAGCATCTCTCTCGTACCTAACTTTTGCTTTCCAGCTTGGGTCCAGTGAGTTTCACATATTCTAAGCACCTCCAAAGTGTACTTCTTTACTTCTACAGCTATTTGATAGGTCCTTCCAGTCACCCGCATTGTCCGGACGTTCCATGTACCTATAGAAATTGTTACTCTGGTTGTTAGAAGACACATTGACTTCCTAGCGTTTGAAAAATCCCCGCTTTCACCACGAGGCATCATAATTTATCCTTCAACTCCTGAAACAGAGTTTATTCTGCTTAGCGTTTTTTAATATGCTTTTTTCTACGGGATGGGGTTGCCGACCTCATGGCCAAACCTTCTTCTTTGTGTGAACTTGTGACCAACAACAACCCTAGAAGAGCTACAGGCGAAGTTACTTTATATATATATTCTGTTCTCAATAACGTCCGCGTCTCTGGAAGTGCTGAGTAATACAATTGGAAACCTCGGGTGGACAGAATTTATCCATTAGTGTTTCCCAGCACCATAAGGATGGGAAACCGTAGTTTAAGCTTGTGTGCTGTAGAATTGATATTAACGTTATCAGAAAAAAACTCAGTCGTTCTCAAGGAAGAAAATAAGTGTAGTAATTTTATAAGGTTGCTCCCACTAGTGCTTCATCAAAATTCAGTTGTCCATCATTTATATTTCCCAAGAAGATAGATGGACATTGGAGTTTAATTTAGGGAAACTTTCACCACAAACATAAATACAATGCATTGGGTTATCACAGTTTTTAATGGATATTGAAACCAACGCATTCGGAGTTGGAATCCCTCAGGGCTCTACTCGTTTCAGGCACTGCTGCGTTTAAATCGGTGCATTATATATACTCCTCATTTTGGAAACGTCTATATCCAATTAGAAGCATGAAGCATTTTCTCAGGAAAATCTACCAGATAAGTTATGTCTTTATGTAAATCAACAAAATGAAGGAAAGTCTAAAAAGTCTGGAGGTCATATAACTTTGCCTGGAGGATGCCATGAATATAAACCAGATAAAGGCAATGATTTGCAGTATTAAAGATTCACGACGGCGGATCAAATGATTTGATGAATTATTGTCCTAAAATTTTGGTTTAAATGGCATCCGCATAACGAACAATGAATACTTATTCCATGATCTAATTGTTACACTCGACATTAATTTTATGGCAGTAACAATTTGTTTTGCCTTTCTCAGTTGAAAACGTGGCACTAATTCTAATTGTTATCAGCTGTTTTTCCTGCGTGTTTCTTGCATAATTTATTATTCCATACTGGAAAAGACATTTTTCGGGTAAATGTTTACATTCTTTTGAATCCCAGTTGGTACTTGAACATTCAAGTTACCGCTTAATGTAAATGTATTTGCAGCTTTCTCTCTCTCTCTCTCTTTATATATATATATATATATATATATATATATATATATATATATATATATATATATATATATAAGTTCTAATTTTACATGCAATTGTTTACGTGCTAATGGTCACCTTTGTTTTGGCCGAAAAATGACACGAGGTGACGTTGATTTGTAAATGCTACGGTACCATGAGATGATTTCCGAGCATCACACAGAATTTTCATATGAATTCATATTTTCAGCTGTTAATTCAGTACATGTTTTCCACATGTTTACATAGTGATGAATGCTAGCCAACTACATAATAACTTAATCTTACAGTTTCTCTAATGAATATCAATTTTTACTCAATACAATTGTAAAATTATTGTATCTAGGTTTCTGGATTTTGTTCATGAATCAAAGATTGTCGATGGTTAATATTATTAATTTGGCATTTATTGTGACGTAGTGGTATCTAGGTGGTTTCATTGTTTTCAATAAATTATGATTTGCCATATTAAACGTTCATGATTTGACATAATTCATTAAATTCACATCATATCGTGAAATTTTAGGACTCATGTCACATTTTTCATCTTGGTGAATTAAATTCAGCCTTCTCAGCAAATGAATGTACCTTTTTATTTATAACCACTTACAATAATGATAATTATTATCGTAATCATGATGATAGCAACAGTGACAATCATAAATGTGTAAAATTAAGTACTAAAAACGATAAGCTGGACACTGTAGTCCTTCATAACTTAGCCTCGCTTACGAAATTCGTCGCATCTATTGTATAAAATGGATGATTTTGACTTGGCTAATAACTTGTTTTTTCTGCTCAGTAGTAATAACAGAGTGATGAGTTACTGATTAGGAGGATAAGTGAATCCATGTATTATTAAGTAGATATTATCACATATGCTAAGATAACAAATATTCCTTATCACGGAATAATGTTTAAATGAACCTAAACTCAAATATACAAGGGTTTAGTATGACTGAGCTGAACATATCGTTTAGTTTTAAAGCCCGGATGATTCATAGTATTGTTAATATTGTACATGGTTATGCAGAAGCTTTGATAGTTTCATACTGGAGGATGATTGTTTGTTTACTGGTTTTATTTTACCATTATCACATTTTATTACTGGTCAGGTGTAAGTACATTTCTAACGGTTTCTTGTATTTAAAGAATATTGGTTAGCATTATTTCCTATAAATACAATACGTAAGTGATCGGTTTAACGACTCGATGAACTGATTATGGCAGAAAAGCAGTTTGCAGCAAATTAAACTAGATCTTTTAAAGTTACTATCTAAATCATCAGTATAGGGTTGTGGAGATTGTTGAGTTTTGATCAAGATCATGAGTCGATCAATGTTAGACCACCATTAAAAACCTGGAAGCACTGGACAGCCGTTTCGTTATAGTGTGGGGCTCCTCATTGGTGTGCATCCATGATCTTATACGTGTGACTCCAACCCAGGACCTCCAGTCTTGTGCGCGAACGTTATCTAAACCATTTCACACTTTATACTCTACATAATTTTCTACTTCTATATTACTAATTTATTGACCGATATCTAACATTTTACTGCACTTTTCGTATATTACGTAGTACTACTAAAATATTTGGATAGTGTAGAGCTATCATACTATTACAGTGATTTCAATTGTTGTGAAGTATTTTGAGAAAATGAACTATTCAGTACTAGGGAAATTTTTGACAAAATAATTTACATAAAAGTAAAAAAATTCCTCATCAAATCAAAACTAAATGCTTCCCATGAAATTCAACTAATCAGATCTCATATGAAAATGATTTATAACAAATCAAATAATTATTTTAGTGGAAAAAAGTCACATATAAATTGAGCACATATCTCAATAGCACTAATGCTAATCATTATTTATTTAGCATTTATGCTCACACGTCAAAATCTATCCTGAGAGGCACCAAAAACTACTGTCGTTTTAGTGTCAGCCAACCAGACAAACAAGAACCCAAATTTTCGGTGTTTTTTGATCTTCCTTTAATGAAGTCACAATGGAACTAGTCCACAAGGACGACTCAATTGAGATTTTCATGATAATTGAAAGTATTTGAATTATTATACAAATTTGGAATCCCCGAAATAACACATTTTAGACCAAACAAAACTAGATGAGCACGAATGAGCGTATTGTGTTTGGAATCAGGCAGTCATCAAGTACAAAAGAATCATGAGTTCATGTAAATACCACCGTTTTCCAATCGGTTTATTTAACTCAATCTTCACAGCTTCTCTTAAATCATATGGAATAAGTCTCTTATATTATATCTAAGTGTACTGCGTGAATTTTCATACCTCCCACACCCTTTAAGCATTGTTAGACCAGATCGTTGGTTAAGGTACTGTCAGAAGAACTGGTACACAGAAATGCCTACGCCCAGCAATCTCAGACCCCTCAAACTGAGGATAAACGGACCGCGCTCACTAACTAGTAAAGATATGTTGACGTAAATATCCTCTTCTTTCCTCAGAGGAACATCAACTATACCAATAATGGGTAACTGGTGGCCAGTAATGTCAGTGATTGTAGTTAGAAACATCTGCCGTCCTAGTTTGGGATTACTGTCATCGGTGCTTTAAGTAATCAATGGTAATGAGTGATGACTTACTTGAATAGTATGTTGAAACATCTGAAGTTTTACAGTAAAACCTATCAAAATTAAGACTTAGAAAAATGAAAAACTAACACTATTTAAAAGCATTAAACGGCTATCAAGTGGTATTCGACTTTTTTCTATTTTTTTGTTCACAGAATCTATTTACAAACTACGTTACTAATAACAAAATCATCTTTAAAACTAGCTATTTGATTATTTAGTTTGCTTAATCATAGAAATATTATATCTTTCAGATGAATTAATACATGTGCTTAAAAACTTATTAAAGTATAATGCACGAGTATATCGTTTTCACTTGAATATCGTATTTGAGTATTAGCCTTTTATTGACCAACATAACCATTATTCATTCGAAAAAAGAGTTTCCACCTCTTATGTTACTGCAGTGAATTTATCTATAGTTAGCAGTTGTAAATTGACTTTAGTAAAAGTAGAATGAAATTAAGTATTAAAAATTTAAAAACACTTAACAGTATTGTGATGATTTGAAGTATCTGTATTATAATACAAACTAGGAATCCTAGAAATAACGCAATTTAACCGTGAGGAATTATATGAGCACGAACGAACGTAGTGTATTTGGAATTCGAAATCAAGCAGTCATCAAGTACACGAGAATCGTTAACTCATAAGAACTCCACAAGTACGTTCGTCGATCCTTGATATATATATATATATATATATATATATATATACCATACAACTATAATTACGAATGCACAGCCTAAGTAAATGATTTTGTTGAAAGCAAAATCCTCTCTGAATTCTCTTAATTTTTATTCAGTGACACAATGGATCATTTTAGGAATCCTGAGCATCAATGGAAATGACTATTAAAATGTTTACCAATCATAATATCTTTCAAACATGTTAAAAGTCAAATTTCATCTCCTAGAACAGTTGTATTTATTCCACCGAATAATGAAAACTTAGCAACATTTAGGATTAGATACAGTATTCGTATAATACAATAATGTTTATGAATTTATTTGTAGAGATATACTATTCATCGACTAACTTCATTGTTGGAAAAATAATCTCATTATTTCCAAAACTAACAAGATTAAATTTTCAAAGTAGGGATATACCTTATATGAAAAATTTTACAAATCATTTCAATTCACCGTACTAAACTAATGCTCTGAAGAAGTGGCTTACATTATGTCATGAAACGTCAGAAATATAATTTTCTACTCAATGGGATAGAACAAAAAATATATTGATTGGTATTGATGTTAAGATTTTAGTGAAAAAACACTTAAGACCGTTCTCGTTGACATATTGTTTTTAGTAGAATGAAAAATTTTAATTGCTGAGATTTTATTTGTTTCACTCCGGCAGAATGAACACGAATAAAATTAACTCTTAAGTGTTTTAAAAAAACGGTTCCGAATGGTTGACTTATAACTAACGAAATATTTTACTGATAGTTTCAGAAAACGTCATACAAATAATTTCCTGTATTAATTTGCAGAGAGCATAAACAACACATCAATAAGAATAAGACAAAAATATTTCATTTCGTTAGGTTCCCGTAAACTGTTTATAATCTGCAAAATATTTCAAAATCCATGAGTTGATCTAAGCTATACTACCATTGAAAGCATAGAAGCACTGGTCAGCAGTTTCATCCTAGTATGCGACTCTTCAGCAGTTCACATCCATAATCCCGCATGCAGAGCTTGAACCCAGGACCTTCGGTCCTGCGCAAACGCTTAACCGTTAAACCACTGAGCCAGGATTAAACGATGTTAATGTCTAACTTCAATCGATCTATGATATCGCTCAACTTTTCATCAATTTTCGGTTGGTAACTGTATTCAGCCAACACCGATTGGATTACAGTAGTCACGGCTTCTTACTAAAACTTCGAGAAATCCATCTTGAAGTTGGATACTTCCAGATTTTCAATGGTGATTTGACTTAGATCGATTCATAAATTCAACTATTAAAATTACTAAAACATCTATAAGTACCCAATCTGATAATTTTCAAAATCACTTGAAAAATTAAAAAAATATTAGACAACAGAAGAGAACCTAATCAATAAAATGAACTCAGCTTATTCTATACAGATCATTGTTATTACTCTTTTACAATCATAGAAAATTTCCTAACAAATATGATTTATTAACCGTCATTAAAACAAATGATGTACTAAGATATATTTTTTCTACTTTATTTAAAGAATTTTAACAATTTATTATCAGTAATGAATAATACAGTTGGTTTTAATCACATGAGTTTTGTTTTTTCTTTGTTAATTATTTTATTTTTAGTAAGAAATCATTTAGTCTTAGAAACAATTTTTCTTTTTAATACCTGAACTAAAATCATTCATTTTAATCTCTATGGATTTAGATTAGTTTTTCATTTCAAGCATATTTCGAAACTGGATAAAACCTATATATATATATATATATATATATATATATATATATATATATATATATTCACTACGACGGAGATTAGTCTAGGAAAGAAGTATAAACAAATGTTAGACAAACTTCGAAAAATGAAACTGTAAAGCTATTATTCTATGATTGTTTCACATATTTACGTTAGTTGAAGAGATTAAATTTAAAGTTGTAAATTGTCACATTTAACTAATCTGTTAATAATAATAATAAAACATTGAGGTTTACAGGAAAAAATAATCGGGATGTTTCACTTTCGTTTTGATATTGTCCTGTGAATATTGACAAGCAAGTTTAAGATTCTTGAAAAATTAAAAAAAGGGTTTTAGATAGGAGGTAAAAGTTAAGAGTTAAAATGAATTTTTTTCGAAAGACTTTCACGTGTAAGTTATGAATAAACTGCAAAAGCTAAGTAAAAGTACTCAACAATTTTTTTTCGACATGTATTGCTATTTGTTACAATATTTCTTAAATCATCTTCAAAAATACTATTCGTGCATATTTTTTAATTAATGAGGCCCCCAAATGCCCTGGTACGGCTGAGAGTGGAGAGAATCAGCTCTCCCTCTCCAAATGGTCTCACATGGACAAGTGCATACAACCACTGCCAGGGGAGTCCTACTCACTGCTCTCTTGCGGCGCGAGCGTTGTTTACGATATTGAGAGGAGGAAAAGCTAGTGTCCGGCGCTTTAATCTGGTTGGTAGATATGAAGGATCCTCCTAGGGAAGTTGGAAAACCCTGATTCCAAATCAATGGTGTACATTGATTCTAGACCCCCACATAAATCCTGTTTGGTGCCTCCTTGTATCAATGTTTATGTGTTTGAATAAATAAATAAAAATAATGAATGAGTAAAATTGATGACTGATATTTGTCACCTTGTCAATTAATTCTCCTTGATTAAAATAACTCATGAACCAAGCCACAAAGTTTGATTCAGATTCTACTATCCAATTAATAAACATAGACATCGCTGAAACAACAATAATCATAACAAGTCTTATTTTATATCATCAATAAAATACGTGCAGCAGTGCATGAACATTTTGTGTATATAAAACTGATGTGATATTAAGAATAAAATCAAATAGAAGCTTCTGTTGATAATTTGTTTGGAATGACAATCAAAGCTTTACGCATAAAACATACAGTTTAATTAACATATTACTTTAAAGATCCTCCTATCAAGTTAAAAATCTCTTCACCATATCAAAATTTAACAATGCTTGGTAAGTTTATTATAATGGAATTGGTTAGAATTTGATCAGAAAAATATGATTGTAGTTCACTAAATCATACACATGGATGGGCCAGCTATCCCATATAGACTATTTTTCGTTGTCTTGAAATTTACGTTAGTCGTTTAGTTAGCGAAACCACCAAAAGCCTTGCCATAAGACTTTGCGTAGTGACGCAACAATGTTCATACTTAAAAGTGGATTTCTTTTAATTATCAACTTATCTAATATTATAGCATTTGACTCAGTAGTCCATGGTATTATTACTAAGGAGCTCCAATGACAACGGACTTGAGTATCAATGTCTGTAGATAACTGGAGGTTAATTGATTTCAAACAGTTTGAATTTTAAACAGTTATTTAGTTTTTTTGGCTCATATATAACAATCGTATATCAGTGACTACATTTTGCATGAAGACTTCAAGCACAGAGCAGAGAAGAGATGATAAAATCTCCAAATTCAACGGGTACACTGTAACATTCGTTGATAAGATTTAGTCGATATTACTGGCTGTGTAATAGAAGATGAGTTTTCTGAGAAAATGATTAATGAGTGAATAGCTAGTAAGTAGTGAATACTTCAGTGATATACTGACACAAAAGGTTTGAAAAAATTTAGCTTTAACAATTTCATTAAAATAATACATAATGCATAAACCAGACGAAAACAAATATCACATGTTAGTGAAAGATTCAATTGTATCGAAATGGAGTTTACTACTTGGCTTAATTTATTGTATGTATTCATATATATATATATATATATATATATATATATATATATATATATTCCTAACGCCTATTAAACTCATTTAATAACTAGCAAAATAGTAACAATTTTCAAGTCACAAACTGCAAATGTCTGTTAATATGGAAAAAAAAACAACGTAAAACTTTGTTAATAAGTGGATTAAAAATTCATAAAAGGTCTTGACAATTAATTAAAAATTCATCATTCAACTTAATTTCATTCATCTTTTGTTCAGATGGAGTAGACAATCATCATCTGTATAGGGAACTGACTTCCAACATATCATTTGATATAACCTGTCACAATTACAGAATGATAGTAGATGGATATATCAATAATTATAAAACAAGACGTTAACGAAATAATTTCCACAACTTCACTATTCCAAAAATATTCTAGTCAATATGAGTTGGTCAGTAAAACTGGACAGGTAAAATGACTAGAGTAATTCTACTCACTGTGTCGTCATTTAAAAATCTTACGTATAAATTAACAAATCTAACTTCAAATGCTAAATCACAGGTCATTTAACATCAAAACAAAAGTAATGTGAAAAGTGTTCACAATACTTGAAAACGTGATAAAATATGAAATAAAACAGTAATAAAAATAAATATATCTAGTAAAACTGAACACCTTTGATATCCTGTCCAGTTTTACTGACCAACTCATATTGACTAGAATATTTTTGGAATAGTGAAGTTGTGGAAATTATTTCGTTAACGTCTTGTTTTATAATTATTGATATATCCATCTACTATCATTCTGTAATTGTGACAGGTTATATCAAATGATATATTGAAAGTCAAGTTTTATTGGATCATTGAATTGATTCAGACAATCAGCAATAATAAATAAAAACATATGATTATCAACATCACAATAAATTGACTTTGATTTTCATTAAAATCTCTTTAAACCTAAGTGTTCAAAATACACCTTCTGAGTGATATGATTTGCAGTTTTTACAATTAACTTCCTTTATTTAAATCAAATATGGATAACATAAGAACTATATAAACTTCGTGTTTATCTGATGTCTAGTATATAATGAGTAGAACTGAAGTTCAAAATTTTTAATTGTACCCTTTTATCAGAAGGGGGATTTGTGGAGATTTTAGTAACTTTGTAGTTGGATTCATGAGTTAAATAAAGTTAGACCATCATGGAAAACCTGAAAGCACTAGACGGCCGTTTCGTTCCAGTATGTGACTCCTCAGCAGTGATCATCCACGATCCTACTCGTGAGACTTGAGCCCAAGATCAACCGGTCTAGTGCACAAATGCTTAACCTTTAGACCACTGAACCGGCAACCTTTTAACTTTAAACGGTTATTTCCTTAGGAAAGCTTGGACCAGATTGCGAGACGAAACGTTGTATTTACTTCAAATTTATTCGCAGAGATTTTACAAATACATTCTTCCTCTTTAAGGTTATTCATTTACTTTTCTCATATTTCGTGTTGTTTCGAATAAATGTTTTGTGCAAAATTAGTTAACTACCGAAGTTATTCTTGATTAGTGGATTAGTTCAGATGAAAGTAAACGGGATAAGTATATTATTAAGCATGTTTATTACATATTCATGAACATATTACGTGACAACTGATGGCTAAGCATTCATTTGTAGTATACTTTATTGTTTGTTTAAGAATGATTTTAGTACTACTTTAAATAGGACTCAGTAGCTAAGTGGATAACGCGATGGCGTTTGAAGCGGACGGTACTGGGTTCGAGTCCCAGAGTGAACATCAACTCTGAGATGCAGGTACATCCAGCTGACGAGTCCCAAATAGGACGAAACGCGCGTCCTGGATTCCACTGCTAGCCACTATCCATCTTGCCCCCAAATGCCCTGGTACAGCCGAGAGTGGGGTCGGCCCGCCCTCCCTCTCGAAATTCTCTCACATGGCCACGAGTATACAGCCCCTGCCAGGGAAGTCCTACTCACTGCCTTCTCGTGGCGGGGGTGTTGTTTACAAAAATGAGAGGACGAAAAGCGAATTTCCGGCACTTTAACCGGATCCCTCCAGGATCCTGGAGGAACAAATGGCGTATGAACCAATCGTTGGTCACCGGCTACCATGGGACTGCATCTCCTCACGATGCTCCACTGCCTTGTGGGTTAGACCTTTAGGTCGAAGGCTCGGGGTGTGGCCCCCTAAGAAAACCACCTGCTTCGGTTTTGGCACCCGGGCAGTATCACAGCCCTCACACATATCAAATGACATATGTGTGGCGTATATGTATTTGGTGCCTTCTTGTACCGATATTTATGTGTTAAAATAAATAAATAAATAATAAAACTTTAAATAGACTAAAATATTACCTTGAGATTGCTAATTCAGTCTTGTATTTTTTAAACACTGAACAGGCGTATCTAAAAGAATTATGTATATTTTAAGCAACAAACTAGAACATAACTTCATAACAATTTAATATTGAATACTTTTCAGTTAGATAACTTTTAAAATTTAGAAGCTTGAACAACACCTCACTGACTGAAACAGACAGTTGAATTTGATAAATTCCATTGTATAATTTCTATAAAATTAATATAATTGATAATTAAGATAAGTTTTAGAAATTAGTTCATAGCCCTGGATCATAATAGTTCTCGGTTAATATCTTAGTTTCAATGAATTAACTACTTCTATGAATTCGTTGTTCATTTTGTTGTGCTAATGTGGTATGGCAACTTGGACTGATGCATATATGTGCCTGGTTCTACATAGTGGCTGACTGACTGACTGACAGTGGTGTGTGGTACTGATGTCGACAGATAATAAGTAGTCTGTATCATCAATTGAAAGTGAATCGCTTTAAGGCAGAAGGTTAAGAAGATCAAAAAAAGAAAACAAGAGCAGAGAATAATTGGTGTGGAAACCAAAAAACACAACGAAGTCTGAGACGATCGACTGACATTTTGCAAATGAAGTATTTACTGTATGATCCTTAAATTTTACTAAGATATTCTGTAATTTTGTGTTTAAACGCATTCGGTTATCCTCAGTTGTATTCTCGCTAACTACAATACTAGTACCATAGGTTTCTTAAGTAAATATTACATAAATAAATATATCGAAATAATGTACAGTTTGGGATACTTTCAAATAATACTTGTTTTGTTCAGATATGTATTTCAAGAGAGTAAAGGTAATAATCTAAATTTTCGATGAGTTATTATTTTTTTATTCTAATCAAAATTTCTTCCTTTTTTCTTTTGAATTTTGTGCATATATTTTTTTAAAACAAATGAAATCTAATCTTTCTCATCACATTTATTTTAAGTGAAAAGGTTATTTATTGATTATATTATTATTTATTTTTTGTGTATAAGTGAAATAAGGGTCAACAAAAAAGTTTTTATATTAAAAAAGAAAAAAAAAGAAAACATCAGAAAATGATAACAGGTAAATAAATCATCAAATCAAATTTCCTTTCTATTTTATTTAAAGTTAATTAAAATAATATATTTCTTTTAATCAATCTATTACTATTACTTTTATTATAATATTATTATTATTATTATTTACATTATGTACTTTTGTAGATCAGTTTGAACTGTGATCTCTTTTTTTTTAAATATCATTGTTTCCTGTATAGCCATTGATTCATGTAAAAAAGCTTAAGTCTTGATTTCCTAATCTTAATTTATAGTGAAACAGATAAGATCGTAAAAAGGACTCATCCATAAATAAGTAACTTAAAGAAGACAATAATCACATAGTAGGAACATTGATGAACTGAAAAATTAATCAGTGGATAAGAAACAATTAGTGGTTAATTAGATTACTTGAAGGTTATTCTGATTAAGAGCTAATAGCCTATTTTTTAAATCTATATGTGACTTGAGAACGATTATCAAAAGACTGGAAGAATGCCATAGTTAATCCTTTCTCCAAAACAGGCACGAGACATAAACATATATAGAGTTGTAGTTGAATTTTTAGAGAAGATTGTATGGAAGTTGTTTCAGCATCCCAACCAGATTCCTTCTGAAAAAGAAGCACAGAACAAGTTGTTCATGTCTCACAAACTTATTAGTGGTTTGTGAAAGTTAGAGCGCTGTTAAAAACCAAAAGCTACCTACAGATGTAGCCTTCATTGATTTCAGCAAAGCTTTTGGCAAAGTTCCATACAACTGACTGTTGTCTAAATTAAGTGATATCGAGATTAGAAACAAATGATTTTGTAGATAAAGGATATCCTAGTTTGGTTTCAGCAAAGAGTACAGGCTGACTTTAAGTTATCTAGTTGGGAAACTGTGCTTCACGGAGTGCCTCAGGGTACAGGTTTGGGGCCGGTGTTGCTCCTCCTGTATGAAGATGACTCCTGGTTTCCATCATCATCAGTTTTGTCATATGAGGATAGTATCAAGATATGGAGATTGATAAAAAAAATGAAGCTTAGAGTTTAGAGATTCAAAATAAACTTCATAAATTATCTGAATAGCCTAGAGTCCATTTAGATACATATTAATCATCAATATACAGATCCATACATGGTGAATAACATTGAGCCACCCGTGGTCCAGACACACAATGACCTATTAGTCATTGTTATCACATACTTGGAAACGAATGCACACTGCGTGCAATAGCCCCCAGAGGTTTTAGAACCTTATGGTTAGTAGGCGGAGTCTTTAGCCATATCGATGCTAAAACCTTATTGACTTGGCATACAGTCTGTTCTAAACTCGAGTAC
This sequence comes from Schistosoma spindalis, assembly GCA_946903255.1. NCBI lineage: Eukaryota > Metazoa > Platyhelminthes > Trematoda > Strigeidida > Schistosomatidae > Schistosoma > Schistosoma spindalis. The sequence continues at coordinate 71,529,947 of OX336416.1, read as the reverse complement.
TCCATTAAAGAAGTTAGCTCCTGTCTAAAAAAAGACAGTTATTTGTTGAAAAAATTGCAAAGAACTCATCCAAACTGATTTCCTGAATAGCAAAGCTCCCGTATGACGATTGACTGGCTAAACTAAACCCATTTCCTCTGGCATATAGAAGCACTAGAGGTGACTTGATCAGTTTTAATTGCTTATGATAAATTTGTATCTGATATGCCTTAGTTTACTTATCGTCCATAACAGAGGATTTGCAAGGACACTCTGAAACATTCACAAGCCCAGAACAAATTACTTGTCAGCTGAGTGTCGATTTTCCCATTGAATCATCAACGAATGGAATTCATCACCGCGTCATACGTTCGAAGCTCTACATATTAATTCATTCAGATGAAAGTTCGAATATCCGAGAGACCACATTGCTCGGACTAACACAGGCCACCCGGTCTCCTGTCCTTTCAAAGCTGAAATTGATTTCTAAAGATTCCGACTAGACTAATTCGCAGGTGATTATCTAAATGAAAGAAGTAATATGATCCGTGGTGTTAAAAAAACTCGAAACTCAAACTGTTTATGCATTGTCATATCTAAATCTAAGCATATTTGTTACAAACAAGTATTTATAAAGTCACAGCTTAAGAGTGATAAATCATAACTGGTATTTTTCATTACATAACACTTATTTATCATGGTTTAGCTTTTATTACCTGTTAAGATATTTTTTTAAAGGAGGATTTTGTCAAATTCATTTATTAGATATTTTGCTGAAGACCAAATATTTCTTTCATCACTCATACTTGCCTATTACAGAGCTTTCATCAGTGGTATTTAAGATCTAGCATTGTATCTCAATTTTATCTTGCCTAGTACTTATCACTGAATATAACCGGAAATCTATGAAAAAATAATTTTTCATATAGAATTCAAATTCGTGCATATCTGACCAAATGATTAGGTTTCAAGTTCTTTCACCATAAAAATTGACAGGATGTGTCTGAATCGATAAAATGTTTCAGTCTTATCAAAACCCTACATTCAGTGCTTTTGTTGCTTGACCCTAAACATTTAAAATTAAGGAACTAGTTTGCATTCATTCTCACCAACTTTTATTATTATTATTATTATTATTATTATTATTATTATTATTATTGTGTCTTGATGCTTTCTCCAGATTTATTTGTATTCAAACACTTGCAGTACTATTAATAAGGCACATACATAATATGTACGGACTGTTCACCATCTAGTGAACAAAACATTGTTATCCGAAACCAGCGACCACTTGTAAGAAATAATGACAAACAGAAGAAGTCTGAACAAATACTGAACCTTTTTAAATAACTAGCTTTAATAGAGCTAAAAGTTTAAACGCAAAATCAAATGTGAATAGAATTCCAAACCACTGATTTGGTTCAATGACGAATGAGATGAATGTTAGATGGTAGTTGGAGATAGTCGACAGGAAACCCTGGACGCAAGTTTCGTGCTACTTGGCAGTCGTCAGCAAGGTGTACCTGTAATCTTGAGGGAACCGGCTCTCCCTGACGGATTCAATCCCGTGTCACCCAGCTTCACAGTCAGAAATGAATGTTATTCCCTTCTTTTAATACTATCTGATAAAACTTTCGTCTACATGACTTCTGTAAGAAAGTTATAAATTCACCATAATTATTTCCTATTTTAAAGTAAAATTTATATAATTCATTTGAAAAGTTATTGTGAAGATTAGTTTAATTTGCAGGTAGTATTCGTCAAATATTTATTTCTTTGATATGCCAGTGAAAAAAGCAATATTCGCCGAAAATGTATCATCTTAGTATGAGGATCCACTACAGTGTGTACCCACAATCATACAAAAGATCAAACCTAAGAACTTCAGATCTCGTAAAGAACATCTAATTACAAATTTTATCATTATTTTTTTGCAGTAATCATGAAAAACTGAAAATACTACGAAAAATCAGTGACGCAGAATAATGGACAATCTTAACTTATAATGAATGAATGAGTTTTATTTTATGGTTTAATTCGTGAGTCAATTGAAGTTAGATCACCGTGGAGAACCTAGAAGCACTGGACGACCGTTTCGTCCCACTGTGGGACTCTTCAGCGTTGCACATCCACGATCCTGCCCCGCAAGATATGAACCGAGGACCTATCAGTATCGCGCGCAAAAGCTTAACATCTAAATCACTGAGTCAGCATCCAACGGTGTTAAGTTCTAACCTCAACCAATCCAAGAAAAGAGCTAGCGTTGTGGATGTACATTGCTGAAGTGTCCCATATTAGGACGAAACGACCGTCCAGTGCTTCCAGGTTTTTCGTGGTGACCTAGCTTCAATTGACTTATGAATTCATCTATTAAATTTCCAAAATCTCTACAAAATGCCCTTCTGATAGAGTTTTATTTAACTTAAATAGAGGCCAAATATCCTAAGCTCATATATGATTTCTGCAGTATATTTGTTTATTCATACCAAATTCTAATAATTTTATATATTAGTAAATAATCTTGATTAAACCTCATCATATTGTTTTCCTTTGAATCAGTGTGTTAAAATTTCATGTATAAAGTCATTATGATAAATGAAAAATAATATTGATCAGGTATGCTACATTTAAATAAAAGAATTAAAATTGTATGAGCTAGATTTTTTGTTCTATTCTGATGAACTAATATCTACTTAAAAATAAATAATATATTTGTAATATCCCAATGAGTAGAAAATTAGATTTTCTGACGTTTCGTGGCTTAGTGTAAGTCACTTCTTCAGAGAATAAATAACCAAATTTGGTTACAAATATATTATTTATTTATAACAATCAACCCAATGCTCAATTTATTCGAAATTATCAAATCAAACCTTGGTAATGATACCTATAATATCTACTTAATTCTTTTTCTTTTTTTCTTTTTCTTCAGTTTTACTTTCAAACCTAATTTAGAAAAAAACCTTATTGATCTTTATTTTTTTCATTTGTTTTTACTTTGATAAACTTGACAATTATCATTTAATAAATTTATGCTTCAAATACTTAAATTAAACACTAAATAGTTCAACCATAGAATTTAGATAATTTTCAATATGGGATTAAATTGAGTTTGAGAATAATTAAATATTGAATAATGTAAATAGGTTTAGTGAAGATTATTAAGAAATTATCATACATTTTCTTTGTTTTGTTTAGTTTTGTAGATCAATAAAAGTTACAATATCGATGGATAACTATAGTTCCATTGAATAACTCGAAGAATAGTTCACTTGTGAACACAGGTGAAAAATGTAGATTCTTTAATTTCGGATAATGAACAGTTTGATTGTTTGCTTAATAAGTAGTTTGTGGTGGTCGGTGTTCGATATATTCCTTAAACTCCGTATACAGTACGTCTCGGTAACCGTCACCAAATAATGCTCCAACGGTGTATTAATCAGAAGGCGAATACGAAGCGTTAATTACGTTTATTAAGGGACCACACACAGATATCCCAAATTACAGATGCGTTAAGCAAGCATGAAATAGTTATGCCGAAAGGCAAACAGGCAAGCGAGCGGGTGAGAGAGAGCAAAGGCAAGAGCGAGCGAGTAATGAATATGAATAACATCGACATATATATACATAGTGAAATTAATGAATCATCGAGTCAATTAAGCGGTTAATAGTAAAGCTAGTAGCGTGAATAAATGCGTAGGCAGTAAGGCTTGCCGAGCATACATACTCATACAAGGATAACAATAATAAAGGTACATACATTCGCAACAGTAATAAGGATACAATAAGTTATTATAATGCAGGTGACTTTGTCCGTTTAATAAGTTAATAAAAGGGCTTAACCGAATTAGGTGAGAGCAAACTCAATTGAATGTGAGTTGCTATAAGTTATTTCTCATTTTAGAATAAAAGTAAGTTTTCAGTGCTGAATATCCTCTTGTTATAATTTGTTGTAAATTATTTCTTTAGAAGAAAGAACAGAAACCCTTTAGATTGCTTTTATGATATTTAAATACTTCTTGCAAATTTAAAGAACTGTATTATTGAAGTGTACCAAACAAATCGCAACACTATGGATCGTTGTGGAACAATCAGTTGAATTGAATTCACCATTCTACATCAATTTCATTGACTAGGAAAAAGCATTTGAAAGCGTGAACGGGATAACACTATGGAAGCTTCTTCGACACTACGGCGTGCTTGAGAAAATTGTCAACATCATATGGGATTCCTGTGATGGATTAAACTGCAAAATCGCGCATGGAGGACAGCTAACATGCATAAAAGGTTGCTTAATCTCACTCTTTCCCTTTCTCCTAGTGATTGACTGGATTATCATGAAGTCAACATCTGGCGGAAGCATAGGATACAGTAGACAGATAGGACGTAACTGGACGATCTAGACTTCGTAGATAATCTGGCTCTTCTATCGCACACGCAAAAACAAATGCAGAAGAAGATGACCAGTGTAGCAGCAGCAGCGCTAGGTCTCAACAATACAACACAGCATGCACCAATCGAATCACAATTGACGGAGAGGATTTGGAAAATGTAAAAACCTTTACGTATCCGGGCAGTATCATTAACGAGCACGGTGGATCTGATGCAGATGTGAAGGCGTGGATCGGTAAAGAAAGAGCAGCATATCTATAGTTAGAGAACACCTGGAACTAAAAACAACCGACAACCAGAAACAAAGTCACAATTTTCGATACAAATGTCAAGACAGTTCTACTGCATGTGGCGGAAACTGGAAGAACTACGAAAGCCGTCATCCAGAAGATACAAGTGTTTATTGACAGTTGTCTACGCGAAATACTTCGAATTCGTTGGCCAGACACTACCAGCCACAACCTACTGTGGGGGGGAACAAACCACATTCCAGCGGGGGAAGAAATCAGGAAGAAGTGCTGTAAAAGGATAGGATTAACATTGAGAAAATCGCCGAACTTCATCACAAGGCAAGCCGTCACTTGGAATCTTCAGGTTCGAAGAGGAAGTGCAAGACCAAAGAAATGGAGACAGACATGAGAAGAATGAAGAACAATTGGTTAGAACTAGAAGGGAAGGCCGAGAACAGAGTGAGTTAGAGAATACGGCCTGGCGGCCTATTCTTCCGCGTGCAGGATCGTGGATGTACGCTGCATGCTTCCCAACAGTGAGTATCCAGGTTTTTGATGGCTAGATTGACTCGTGACTTCATTGTTGGAAATACTATGATCTCCACAAACTTCAATACTGATAATGATCATGTACTCAATTTTGACTAGCTTCAAGATTGATTTTCTGAAGTTTTAGTACGAAGTCATGACCAGTGAAGTTCAATTCGTGTAATGTGAGACAGTTATTCACCTCAAGCAATAAATGAAGTATTGCACCAGATCATGAATATTTTATTTGTTTTTATTACAATTAACAAAATTTCGTGACATTTCACAAACAATTTTGAAAAAAAGAACAAATTCGTAGATAACACTTGAATTTTGTGACGTAATAATTGTATAGTCGATTAAATCCTCTTTTTTTTCAAATGACCACAAACTGAAATAGAAATTCTAAATTGTTTAAATAATTGGAAAACCGATATTTTGCCGAAATGAACTATACTACTAAAAGATTTTCTAAAAATGACATGATTTAGTGTTTTTGAAATTATCTCATTCGTACTCAAATTTGTAAATGTTGTATACTATTATCTACTATGCCATAGTTGTGAAAGCTTAAACTAATAGATAAAAAACCATAAAATATACATTTGTTCTCAGTATTTTATTAGATAATAGAACTTTTCGCTGGAACAACTTCATAACTACCTACCTTAATGTTAGATGAAACAAATAAGATAAAAAGATTTGCAACTCGCCATATAAAGTAACACAAATGGGTTTTAGGCGATTAGAAAAAAAGAATAGTACTAAAGACATTTTCAAATATGTAAATAAAGTTGTCGAACAGTCGGTTTGATAAACCTTTAGCATGATGTCATATCAATTAGTAATATAACAGTCTGTAATCTGGTTTAAGGTAACTTCAAAAAAGGATTAAAATTAAGTTTTGTTTAGGCTAATACTCGTTGACATGATGAATTCGAAAATCTTTAGATAACTCAGTTCACGTAGCATTCAAATTCATTAATCCCAAGTATCATATATTTAATATTATTATTAAATTACTTTATTTTTGAATAATGATTGATTTCATACGGAGCTGAAACTTGGAGAAGTACTACAACCATCATCAAGAAGGTGCAAGTATTTATAAATAGTTGTCTACGTAAGATACTCAACATCCATTGGCCAAATATCATCAGGAACAGCTTTTTGTAGGAGAGAACAAACCAGATTCCTACTAAAGAAGAAGTTAAAAAAAGTCGATAGAAATGGATAGGACATGCAAGTTATCAAACTGCATCACAAGGCAAGCTCTAACTTGGAATCCTGAAGGGAAGCGGAAAAGAGGAAGGCCAAAGAACACATTATGTCGGGAAATAGAATCAGATATGAAAAGGATGAATAAGAACTGGAAAGAGCTGGAAAGGATTGCCCAGGACAGGAATGGATAGAGAATGCTGGTGAGCGGCCTATGCTCCTTCACGAGGAGTAACAGGCGTAAGTATGACTTGTATACTCGACTATGTTAATTAAGAGTGTCAGGTAGAGACAGGCATCTACTTCAGTACAATGGAAGATGGTCGCGCAGTTTCGCGGATTGGTTGGAGTTAGATATTAACACCGTATTGTATTTTAAACTCTAATCAGTTATTATTATTATTATTATTATTATTATTATTATTATTATTATTATTATTATTATTATTGCCTTATACAAGTTTTCATGATTATTATTCAGTTTATTATTATGACCTGAGTATTTGTCGCTTTTCTTCATACCTGTCAATTGGACTATTATCTGACGTATAAACGATTTTCTTCCTTACCCCTTGATTAGTACGTAACCTAATTTGTTATTTAGTCTCGAATCCATTTTGGTGATGCAATTTTTTCTACCCTCCTATAGACATAAATTTTCCATATAACTATATATACGAATGTACAGCCTAAGTAAATGAGTTCGTCGAAAAGAAAATTTTCTTCACTGAATCCTCCTTTTCTTATTTAATTGGATTTTATTTAAAAAAAGGGATTTTATGGATATTAATAGCTGAATTCATGAGTCAACTAAAACTTTGTGGACTGGTCGAAATTAGACGGTAACACCGTTGGATGCCAGCTCAATGATCTAACAGTTAAGCGTTCGCATGCAAGACTGATAGGTCCTGAATTCGAATCTCTTAAGGAGGGCTCATGGATACATACTACTGAGGAATCACATACTAGACAGCCATCCAGTATATTCAAATTTTTGATGATAATCTAACTTTAATTAACTCATGGATTCAACTAATAAATTAATTAGATTTCATGCAATTGCAATTGTCAATTCCCATAGAAATATAGTTTAGAAAAAATATATATACTTACTGAACTAAACTATAAGAAAAAAACAATCCATTATTTATTTTTCCCTTTCAAATTATTTAAATCTAAGTGCACAACTTTATTCAAATTATAAAGTACATAGATGATTAGAGAATACAAAACAAAAAATTTTTTTGTCTGCGATAGTTTTTAGCTAATAATAATTATACATTGTTTGCACCCAAGAAACATGTCAATTTTGAATATGTATATATATATTTCATTTTTTTTCTTTCTTTTTTCTCTTTCCTATTTTAAACATTCTCACAATATTGAAATTTGTAGAATATTTGGAAAGAAAGTGATGATTTTAAATATTTTGTTTATAAGTTTAACATAATTAATAAAGTGCATCATGAATGACATTACGTAATCCAAAAATATAATTATCATTTATGAAATAACTTAGACATTTGATAATTTATATTAAAATTTCTTGTCTTATTATCAGATTTTTTTAAAAAAAGATTTACTTTTGTTATCTTGGAAATAAATGTTTGTTTTTGTTTGTTTTTGTTGCTATAAGGGTGAAAATTCTAGAAAAAGACTATAGAATTTTAGTTTATTTTTAGCTTCTAATAAACTTTATATAATAAACATGGTGACACTTATACACATTCCTAGTCAAAATATAAGTTAACTCTTATTTCTTAATGAAATAATAATTGTAACGATGATTAAATTATCATATGATTGTTTACGTCATGAGTAGTAAATGGAAAATGTTAACCACAGTTGATTAGTTATTTGGAGAAAAAGAACACAATACAAACAATGGTATAAAGAAAAAGGAAGATTTGAGTAATCATAATAATTAAAAAGCGCAAATCGATTTTTAGGTGGAAGGTTGTGGTTAACCCCCAAATGCTCTGGTACCGCCGAGAGTGGGAAGAATCAGCTCTCTCTCTCTCTCTCTCTCTTGAAATGCTCTCACATAACTACGGGCATAGAACCACTGCCAGGAAAGTTCTACTCATTGCCGTCTTGCATCGAGGGTGTTGTTTATGAGATTGATGGTGGACACTGAGATTCCACCTAAGGAAAACCCGGATTCCAAACCATTAGTGCACATGGGCTCCTGGATCCTGAAGGAACAAATTGCGTATGAATTTATTGTTAGTCACCGGCTACCATGGGACTGCATTTTCTTACGATACTCCTTGTGGATTAGACGTTTGGTTCGAAGTTCCGGCAGTATCACAGCCCTCACACAAATCGAATGATTTATGTGGCACATATGTATTCGGTGCCCCTTTGTACCAATGTTTATGTGTTTAAATAATAATAATAATAATAGTAAATACAGGAATTATTAACTGTATAATGGCGTGAACAATTTTACTGACATAGGAAGTAGGTCAAAGCTTGAAAAATAATTAACTACCTAAAACAGTAACTATTTAAATTACTCAATAAGAAGTATGTGTGATTGAGCAGATTAAATAATATGAAGGGTGAAGGATAACAAACAAATAAAATGTGTGACTAATTGGTAGCAGCTTTATAGTTTACATCACTGGATTATCTCACTTAGCTCATCATTGAAAACCAGAAAGCACTGGACAACTATTTTATCTTGTTATGGGACTTCTTGTTGTAAACTATGAAGACATAATAGTATACACAAAATGTGTGTATTAAGAATTGATAGGATCATTTACTAAATCTCCTGCTTAAGAGTATATAGATAAGCTTTGTACTATTAATGCAATTAGATTTCACAATTAAAATGTTTTTCGATGTCAGTAAACTTAAATTATTCATAAGGTGAATGTACATAGTTTGTAAAAGAAAAACAAATCTTTGAAAACTTACACATTTGCACATTTCCCGTCTACTTATTCAACAATTGTCAGTATACTCTCTTTAATTAAGCTCACTTGTATTTATTTGTAGATAGTTTTCATACACTAATAAATAACTTGAATAGCATTTGTCAAAATCTACATTAATTGAAGAAATATTAAGAATTAGGAAGTACCAAACAAGAGTTTCTGCTTTGAAATTTTTCAATAAGTACACGTAAACTCACCATGTCGAATTAATTAAACCCGAACCGAATGATTCTTACTTGTCAACATTAATTAATTTGTGATGTACCAGTTTCTTTGATTTCAGTCATTTGGAATTTATTAATTTACTATTGATTTATTCAACTCCCCTTCAAATGTTGTTCTGAAGAAGTGTGATGTAATATCGCCAAACAAAATAAAATAAGTAATATGAAATAGAATCGTTGTTATTTGATTGGATTTTAAAATTATTTTCATTATAAAATGATAATGCTGAATGGAAAGCACTTTCAATAATAATTAAAAAGATTACAATAAAACTAGTTCTAAAACTGTTAAAATAGTATCTAGAGGATTGACGACTTAGAAACAAGACTTCTATTCAACCAATTATTCAGAGTTATCCCATATGACATTTCTAGATGGTTGTAATTTTTATCTGATTTAAAGTTTTCATAATAAACGAAAATACAAGTTGTAAAATATCTGACCATTATTTCTTGCAAACATTAGAAGCATATAGTCTGTAAGGTATTAAACTGAATGAACCAATTATTTGAAAAGTTTTTGTACATCCTATCGACCTGCTAATTAATAATTTACCCAAGAAGCTAAATAGTGATGTCAACGCGGTTTGAAACGTTAAAGACTTCATTGAAATCTGAATATTTTAAAAGAAACCCACAAATTTGAAATTTATCACATTGAAAAACTAAGCAACCACTGAACAGTATTTTATTTATTTATTTTAACACATAAATATCGGTACAAGAAGGCACCAAATACATATACGCCACACATATGTCATTTGATATGTGTGAGGGCTGTGATACTGCCCGGGTGCCAAAACCGAAGCAGGTGGTTTTCTTAGGGGGCCACACCCCGAGCCTTCGACCTAAAGGTCTAACCCACAAGGCAGTGGAGCATCGTGAGGAGATGCAGTCCCATGGTAGCCGGTGACCAACGATTGGTTCATACGCCATTTGTTCCTCCAGGATCCTGGAGCCCATGTGCAACATTGGTTTGGGATCCGGTTAAAGTGCCGGAAATTCGCTTTTCGTCCTCTCATTTTCGTAAACAACACCCCCGCCACGAGAAGGCAGTGAGTAGGACTTTCCTGGCAGGGGCTGTATACGCGTGGCCATGTGAGAGAATTTCGAGAGGGAGGGCGGGCCGACCCCACTCTCGGCCGTACCAGGGCATTTGGGGGACAGTAACTAATAATAGTTGTCATATTTACGGCGAACAAGTGAATATTAAGCATGATACTAGTGTAGTGAACAAGAACACAGGTGGGGACAACAAAACATATATTATTACATTACAGAATATCTTGGTAAAATCTGAGAAACATACAGTAATACCTCATTTGCAAAATACCAATCAATTGTCTCAGACTTTATTGTTCCTCCGTTTCCATACCAATCACTCTTTGTTCTTATTCTCATCTCTTCGTTTTCTCAACCTTCGGCCTCTCAGCATTTCAGTTTCGATTGGTGACACATATTATTTATATCTGTCAATATCAATAGTACACACTATACTAGCATCTAGGGTTTTTGGTCAACTGATTTTTATCATCTAAAATATTGAATATAATCATGCGTCCATAAGAATCTTTTTTTCTTTTTTTCCAAAAAAAATTCGCGGAAATGACAAAAGATTTAAATAAATCATTTCGTTTTTATGAGAAAAATTATTCAAGCATATTTTTGTAATTAGTTTCAAAGAAAATAATTAATGTAGAAAAATAAATTCGGTTCGTTAATCATATATATATATATATATATATATATATATATATATATATATATGACAACGTCAGGTTTTTATTAGTACTTATTAACCTTGTTAGAACTTTCCTTATGAAATGAAAGGTAATCCTTCTTTCATACGAGTATAACACAGATTATATTTGAAAAAATGAGGGTTGGTAGCTAGCGTTGGAATCTAGGAAGTGCGTTTCGACTTATTTGAGACTTATCAGCCTCGTGTACCTGCATCTCAGAGTTGATGTTCACTCTGGAACCCGAACACAGTAACATTCGCTTCGAACGCCATCGCGTTATCCACTTAGCTACTGAGTCCTGAGTGGACATCAACTCCGAGTAGCAGGTGCATCCAGCTGACGAGTCCAAAATAGAATGAAACACGAATCCTGGATTCCATTGCTAGCCACTATCCATCTTCGCTTATAATGCTTATGAATTAAGGCAATATCGAGGCATACGTATCGTATGCACATATTACAATAAAAGAATGATCAATAGCAGTCCTATATATCAGTGAGAAGTTTCAAGTAAACAATGCAAGTGAATTTATAAATGATAATTAATGTTAGTCTGTTTTGATAATATTAAGACAAATCGTTTTATGAGTTTATTTATTTCAAAGAGAGAAGACTATCATAATCGGCTGTCTAAAAATGATATATCAAACATTTAATCAATGAGGATAGCGTTATATAACAAAGTGACTGAATTAAAACATGATAAATCATATTCCAGCTCTCTCTCTCCCTCTCTCCAAAACTTGGAGATACTTTATCCCATCTGATTCATAAGGTCATAGCTGTGTACTGTAAAAAATCTTAATACCCAGTGATTTGCAAAAATTTTTAGATCATATCGTTTTTCATTTAAAGTGACTGTGAAATTACGAGAAAAATTGTTAAATATTTCACCTCAAATAAGAAACCATTTGAGATTGTTCAATAATTTCTATTCTTTTGGAACGATGACTTTTATTCATCGGTTAAATGTATTAATACAACACTGATATATTGTTTAATAAGTATAAACTTATGTTCTTCGATGGTCGCAGCAAAATGATTTATACAGTTATCAATGTTACATTGGATAGACCTAAAAATGTCTTATAATCTTGTAATTGAAGGAATAGATTTTAAATAAACAAAACTTCTACGTTATGCATAATCTTATCACTGACTAAATTATCACACATATCTAATCTTAAATCTTATATCAAGTTTTCAGATTGTAGCTAGCAGAACAACCCCGAACATGTATGGAATGTCTCCGGGTCTTTCAGAGCTTCTTAGAGCCTTCTTTAGTTTACCAGGAGCTGTCCTCACACAAAGTTATTAACAAAAAATATTCCATTAAGGGGTAAGCATCCAATTTACTAGGTTTTACCAACAACCAGCTTATACAAGCTACTAAATCTTTTATAATTGTTAAAGTTTTGAATGGTTCCGAATCATCCAAAATTTTTCGAAGTACTATTACTACTGCTATTTACTTAAAAGATTATTCAGTTGACTGTAAAATAGATGTGGCATTACCATATTCATAATAATAAAAATTAAAACCACACTAATTTATCACATCACATAAACTGTATCCTATAAGTTCGGTAAAACAAATTTAAATGCTTTATGAAAATTATACACCATTAGTGTTAGATGTGCAAAAAACATAGAAGGATTCAAGTTAGTAACCATAGTATTCCGAATTTATATTTTTCAGGTTAGCGGTTGTTTTTGACATTGATTTGTCAACTAATACAAAACCTACGTCAAATGACTGTAGTCACAAGACATAGATCAAAGTTGTTTAAAGTTTTTATCCACTATAATTGATAACCACACTGTAATTTGGTTGACTGAACTAAATCAGAGAGTTGTATATCTTATATGTCTGAATCGAAAAGCATTGAATATTTTGTTAAAATCAATAATTGATTTTTCTTATCCAGTATTTTGTGGATATTGGACTTAATAGTTGCGATTTCCCACTATGTAATTACTGAAAATCAGGAATGTGCTAATAATCCTTTGAAAGGACTTCGTACCTCCACTTGTAAACAAATACAAAACAGTATCAGCTAATTTCAAAACTACTTTCTTTTCGTAGTTATGTGTTTTGTTATGTGAATAACACTTAGAATGATTGTTCTGTTTATTATTTACCGAAGTTTTTAGATTTTCAACTCTCAATCTTTATGTTAACTACTTTATTTTTGAAATATACTGTTCTTTTATTGATCATAACTGTCATCGGCAATGTAATTTCCAGTCTTTGTCTATAATTTTACGGGAAAATATTAACCAGTATTAAGCTTAGGTCTAAGGCTTCATGGAAAGTGATCTTCAAAAACTGACATTCCAGGTTGGTTTAAGTTTGCTCAATTGTTAGTCACGAGGTTATCGAATTAACTTAAGTGTTTTGTTGGAATTAAAATGACTCATAAGTAATCAGTCCTATCATTACAGTGATTCGTTAAAATAGTTTATCAGTGAGTAAATAACAGATTAACTTGTACACGTAAAGAGTCTAACATATTACTACTTTGAGGAATACTTTTGGTGAAGTTCCAAAATACCCACTAGACGTGATTTATGGACTGTCAGTCTTATAACTGGATTCAGTACTAACTACGCTTTCCTAGATATTTATCGATTTTTTTCTAGAGTCATAATGTTAAATAAATAAAAATAATGTAATTCACATATCAACTCATCACTTGGAGCCCCTCTGGGGTTACTGCCGGTTCCAAGCTCCGATAAAGGAGGATGGTTGGGCATGGAGTTAGCAACCCTATCCCGTAGACAACTAACTCGCTAAAAATACGCTGAACAGAAAACATAATTCAAACCGTTTAAAGTTTTCCTTGTGAGTTAGAACGTCTTTGTTTAGAAGAATTATGACGCCTCATGATGAAAGCTGAGTTCCTTCGGAAGTCACGAGGCCGATGCCCCTTCTGACGACCAGAGTGACCATTTATTTAGGTACATGGAATGCTCGCACAATGTGGGAGACTGGGAGAGTTTTCCAAATTGCTGCAGAAATGAGGAGATACAACGTAGAGGTGCTTGGAATCAGTGAAACACATTGGACGCAAGTTGTACAACAATGACTAGCTTCAGGGGAGCTGCTGTTATACTCCGGACATGAACAAGAAAATGCCCCACATACACAAGGAGTAGCATTGATGCTATCCAAACAAGCACAAAATGCACTTATAGGACGGGAATCTCATGGACCAAGGATCATCAGAGCCTGCTTCAAAATAAAGAAAGAGGGCATTACAATGAACGTCATTCAATGCTATGCGTATACCAACGATTACAATGAAGACGTTAGTGATCAATTCTACTATAAGCTGCAGTCAATAGTTGAGAAATTTTGAACAAAGGACTTGACCATTCTGATGGGATATTTAAATGCCAAGGTTGGAATTGACAACATGGGACGACACGAACTGGGAGAAAGGAACGAAAATGGTGAGAGATTTGTAAACCTATGTGCCTTCAATAAACTGGTCACAGAAGCCACAATATTCTCACATAAACACATACACAATGCCACATGGATTTCACCGGATCACACTACGCAAAACCAAATCGACCATATCTTCATCAGTAAAATTCAGAAAAACATTGGAAGGCGTGAGGGGCTGACATAGCCTCAGATCATCATATGCTGAACAACGGTGAAGGCAGCATCGCAAAATCTCAATATGGCTTTTCTTCGAGAGGGAGAGAACAAAGAGAATCGAGTGGAGGAAAAAATCAGGAAAAAGTGCTGTAAGTGGATAGGATACACATTGAGGAAATCACCAAACTGTGTCACAAGGCAAGCCGTCACTTGGAATCCTCAAGGCCAATGGAAAAGAGGAAGACTAGAGAACACATCACACCAAGAAATGGAGACAAACTTGGGAAGAATAAAGAATAGCTGGTTAGAACTAGAAAGGAAGGCCGAGGACAGAGTGGGTTAGATAATTCTTTTCGGCAGCCTATGCTCCACTGGGAGTAACAAGCGTAATTATGTAAGTAAGTACAAACATCTCAAGTAGGTTTACTGCATGTATACATTAAAGATAATAACCCTTTTAATTTATGATTTCCTGTCATTTTGATAAATACTTTGTTCAAAGTAAAGAAATATTAAACTTTTGCTCTAATTTCTTGTACAGAATTACTTTTGATTATATCATGTCTTTTTATCGTCTTTCATCATTGAATGAGTTTATTCTTGATTATTTATCTGATGTTTTATTTATTTTATATTAATGTTTTCACTTAACAAATAAACAATAAGAAGTATTTAAATTTACTTGGTATTGTTTTGCTTGTATCTTCCCTTGGGGTTTAAGACTTCAGTTGATCAGTCTGTTATTGGCATATGTGTATATTATGCGTATGCCTCGATATTGCCTTAATTCAGAAGCTTTTATAAGTAAAGATGGATAGTGGCTAGCAATGGAGTCCAGGACGCGTGTTTCGTCCTATTTCGGACTCATCAGTTGGATGTACCTGCAAGACTCAGTATCTAGCGACTATCTATCTTTGCTTACAATAAGAGGTGTTTATTAAAAAGATTGGTCAAGAGATGATAATGACCATTTATTTTTTTTATTATTTTATAATTATCATAATTTAAATGTAAAATATTTTAATTTCAAAATAATATGACATATTTTTCACCTCAATAAATAAGACTCTTTAATAACGTAATATTATGAATCTATGTAAAAGTGCCATATAATAACTTGAAAAATATTATCCGACCAGCAATTTTTTTTAAATTCCCACCCACCCCATCAAAAGACTTGGTAAGTAGCCATACTTCGTCTTATATGCTCTAATAGAAACTAATTAAATGAGACGATAATTTTTGGATGAACTAGTCAGATTCAAGATAGTGAGTTTTTTATTTCAGTGTGAAATTCATTTATTTGTGTGGTTAAATAGCATTTTAACATCAAAAGTTGATGTTAATTCCTAATGAAAACCCTAACTGTTTTTTCTAACTCTAACATCCAATTCTAAATTCTAATCTTAATTTCTATAACTAATTTTTAGCCCACTTTAGACTCAAGTAGGTAGGTGAATTTTCTCAAAATCACTTAGGTGTTCTTCAAAGGTTATTCATAAACTATACTTTTACCAATATTGGTCGTAAAATAAATTTATTTTTATTAAAATTTACTGATTTGACTTTTGGTCGAGACTATAATTTATGGACGACCTTTGAACGAATATTAAGTAACCATGGAAAATATTAGCCAATCAGAAGACAGTATAAAGTAAAACTATATTATAAAAACCCAAAGAATTTAAGTGGATATATTTCTTTTACATGGTTCAAAAACTTATCAAGTTTTAAAAGTGGTTCAGAGGTTCTGAAATCGTAGTGCATAAGATAGAGGAACTCATCCATATGGCGCCATAATAGTCGACCTCTTGATCCATGATAGGGCCGTAGAAACTGTAGCCTCGACCACATAGCTTCAATATTGTTAGTGTGCACTGCTGTTGTAGAGTACAAAAAATAGCGCTTGTGGACAACGACATGTTGTACATAACCAAGTATATGCAGGCATTGGTAGGGTCTTCAATCATCCTTATATATTGTAGTACCCGACTGTACCTATTCCCGTGTAATTGTTATTATTGTCGTTTCTTGTCGGTTTCTGACCTTTAAGAAGTGTCCTTTTCGGGTTAATCTGTCGAAAATGCCAAGTACCAGTGAGGTATATTTATAGAAGTGCTACTTACCCAATCTTCCTTAATACTACTTTCTCTGTTAAATCTTAGTTTCCCCACTACTGTTTCGTCTATTTCAACCACACTCCCAACTCATCCAAACGACTCGTGTAAACTTGTCATTTTTACTGCACATATATCTCTACCGCAATCAAACCACTGAATAACTGAAGTCGGTGTTACTGGTGGTTTTATTATTCAGTTTGCAACAATCATCATGATTTGTTTTAGTCTCAATCGGTATCGAGCCAAAAAGGTTCCTGTTCGCGCAGACTTCTTCCTCCGACATAAATAACATCAAAAGACAATCTCATCACGGTAGTCTACACACAGTACAGCACATATGGATAAGCTAGACGAACTTAAACTTTCTGCTATTCAATAAAAACATGATTAGAATGTTGTTTTTGATTGAGATCATGAACCGATTGATGTTAGACCACTGTTAAGGACCTGGAAGCACTGGACGGCAGTTTCGTCCTATCGTGGGACTCCTCAACAGTGCGCATCCACGATCCCACTCGCAGGATTTCAACCCAGGGCCTTCAGTCTCGCGCGCGAACGCTTAACCTACTGGACCGCTGAGACGGCATTCAATGGTTTTAGTGTCTAATATCAACCAATCCAAGAAATTGCGCAACCGTACAGTTCCACAATAGGACGAAACGGCCTTCCAGTGCTTCCAGGTTTCCAACGGTGGTCTAACATCAATTGGTTCATGATCTCAATCAAAAACTTAATAATCTACATAACCCCTATACTGATAATGTTTTTTTTAAAAGTTTAAACAACTGTGAAGCAGTGAACTAGACAGAAGTACTATAATTAGTAAGAATTATTAAATACTTTATCTCATATCAACTTACAATTCCACTTGCATAACTACTGAATCATCATACTTGATAGTTCAAAAGAATTTATAATATCATAGAATAGAAGTTCAGTTTTTCTATAAAAAATAACCTAGTCATTTCATTCATTTTCTACTATTTTAATGACGACATTTAAATGTTTCGAACGAACAAGATTAATTATGGTTTTATGAATGGTAACACTATATTTTAGTTCCTTTTATATATAATAGATAAATTAAGTTTTGGTAGGATTTACCATTTATTATCAATTCTATGAACATAATATTTAATCTACATTCATTGTATTGATATTTCAATCTATTTATCATAAAGCACATTGGATTAATAATAATAATAATAATAATAATAATAAATTTCTATATTGAAGTAAAACTGTCATGAAAATATGCTGAATATTTACTTTACAACTAGAAACCAATACATTATTTTTTTTAGGTATATCGATAGATGTGAACAACTGTCATTTTTCTTAATTTTCTTCTTCTTCTTTTTGAAAAAATTCTGTTTTACATCATGAAATTTCATAATGGTACATTCAAACCATACAATTTTAAATAACAAAATTTAAACTATTCAAATTTATCGTTTATTAAACTTATCTATTACGTAATTGTGTAATCATGATTCTTTATAGAATGAACAATAATATTAATTAATAAACAATTATTATTTATGTATATGTAATGAGATGGAGTTAATTTTAATAGTTGAATGTCAAACTTATATAGTACTTTCTATGTTATTTATTAATTTATTTAAGAAATGTTCCATTATTACAAATACTATAACGTAATGAAAAAAAAGTAATCAATAATTAATTAATGTCCCGATAATCATAATGAAAGATAACTTTTGGGATCCATTTATGGACCAATACTATACGTCTATTTTTATCGTATAATTGTTATGTAACTGAACTATTCATATTCATGTCCCTCTTATTATGAGCTTTATTTCGACTTATGAATTATTATTGTACG
Organism: Schistosoma spindalis; assembly: GCA_946903255.1. Classification (NCBI taxonomy): domain Eukaryota; kingdom Metazoa; phylum Platyhelminthes; class Trematoda; order Strigeidida; family Schistosomatidae; genus Schistosoma; species Schistosoma spindalis. Next base: position 71,511,110 of record OX336416.1, on the reverse strand, counting down.
ATTTACTATTCTTGAATTATGCTCTTTTAATTACTCTCCCCTTACTCACAGCCGCTTTTGGCTAAATGTTGTACGAATGTTGTTTCCTACTTCATGTTACAATGTGGTCTGTCTGATTGGTATATAAGCCTAGTATGTTTAAAATGACTGGTTCATATTGCAGAGGCTGAGATTGGTGTTCTAGACTTATATATTCACAACAGAATGAAATTGTAGTTCTTACTTTATTTACAAAAAACATTTACTAAATACTTTAGAATTTTTGGCATGATTCATTAATCATAATCAATTTTGACAAAACTGACCTAAATATTATGATATATTTGTAATATATTATATAAGTTTAATAATGTTGTCAGATTGCTGTATACTAGTTTACGTTACAACCTATTACTACTGAATATGATTATGCCATTCGTCTATAATAAAACAGCTTATTTTTATACATTAGGTGAAATATTGTACATATTATAGTACAGATGTATATTCATTCGAGTTTTTTTGCATCACTTCATAAAACAGTACATAATATTTGTTTTATTCAATCATTCAAAAACTTTCAAGAGTTTCTTTGTAAAATTTAACCATTATTTTGGGTTACAGAAATTTTAGATATTATTAATCAGATTAAATTTCAAGCATAGGTGAAACAAAAAACGCACCACTTAGTAATAAAGATCAACCACTATTGATTTTATGAAAATATTTTCTGCTCATAATTATTCTTTTAATTATAATTAATAAAAGAAAATACAATAATCTTTACTGTATTATATCGTGTTAACATAGAAACCGATCGTTTTTATTAAAATGATGTATAAGACATGTTCTAAAATTTTATTAGAAACTCTTAATATGATTTCTATTATGAAACAGGATAAGGAATTTTCTGAGTAGTTTTCTTTTACGTGACATGATATATTGCGTGATTCAATGTTCTTTAGATAATATTCTGTTTAACATCAAAAGCTACGAGCGTATGGAGTGTAATCTTAGAAAATAAATTAAGATATCTCCAACATATCACATATTCATGAGGTGATAGGTAAATAACGTATTGATATATGGATTATTTGATACTAAATACGAGTTGATTTTCTTTTTTTCTGAAATTTTAAGGATATCTTGTATTGTTGGTTGCTATGTTAAGCTCACACAGTTCATTCTAGCTTTCGGACAGACCAGTTCATTCAATATTTTGAATCACATTTTGACCTTGTTAATTATTTGCCTATCAATATTGACTGTTTTTATGTAAGTGTATATGTGTGCATTTCTTATCTTACTTATCACATGTCATTAACTTATTTTTGTCTGACTATTAATATCGATTCATACTTGCTCACACGTCTTCTCTATTGCGCGTCATTTTGTTTCGCTCTCTTTTTTTCGCTTCGTCTCTCTGACTGTCTGTCCAGATCAATGAGTGTACAAAATAAACGTATTTAAAATTTATTCTCGTATTTGACTTGGTTATTTCCATTAGTCACCAACGCGATTTAAGTTGATGATTATATACGAAGATTGGCGACATATATATTTCGATAACAATAATTTATCCGATCTACGTGGAGTCAAATATTCAAGAGCCACAAAATGCTTTACCGAGTATGATAGAGTTTTTTTAATTCATAAGAATCGAAATGATGAATTTAAAATTAACCATTATTAAGCGTCGTTGCTTTTAAAATACCTACTTATTTTCTTAAGCCCGTTACTTCTCGAGGAAGAGCATAGGCCGTCCACCAGCACTCACGATCCAACCCTGTCCTGGGCAATCCTTTCCAGCTATTTCCAGTTGTTATTCATCCTTTTCATACTTCTATTTCCCTATATAATGTGTTATTTGGCCTTCCTCTTTTCTTTTTTCTTTCAGGAATCCAAGTTAGAGCTTACCTCGCGATGCATTTTGATTTCCATCGTCTTTTCTTAATTTGTTCTTCCTTTGGAAGCTGGTTTGTTCTCTCCCACAGAAGGCTGTTACTTATGATGTTTGGCCAATGAATGTTAAGTATCATGCGTAGACAATTGTTTATAAATATTTGTATATTTTTGACGGTTGATTTTGATGTTAGTTGACAGCTGTTTTAAATTCCGTATGTTCTTCAGTTGTAGGAATGCGGCTTTTAAAATACTTCATTAATAATTAAAAGATGTATTTGCGTTACAAATTAAGTGAAATTATTAGTGAATATCTTTATTCTCGTCAAAAACTTAATTCTGTACACTATTGTTGTTGTACGTCGACATGCTAATACATTTAGTCAAAATTACTCAAGTATAAACGTTTGTAACTAGATTAAAGAAATAATAATAAAGTTGTTAGAAAATGGCATTATGTGATTGATTATAAGTCAGTTGGTCAATATTAGACAGATATCACGAACGAAATGTAAACATAGTGTCTCAAAATTCTGTTTACTGCTTCACTCGGTGTATATTCTGAGGTGACTTACATATCTGAAGAGTTGCAGATTATCTATCAATCTCTTTATTTATTTCAATGCTTCATCTACTTTGTACAAATAACTATCAATTATTATAGGTTGGAACACTTTTTAAAGACAATTATAAATAATGGTGCTAATGAGGATGTTGATGAATTACTCTACTAAACGATGATGTAAAACTCCTAAGATAGTAAGTAAATACCAATTACACGTTATTTACAAAAAGTTGATTCAACTAAAATAATAATAAGTAATGCATGCATACTCATGTTATAAGTCTAAAAACAATATCTTAACCAGTACAAATTACTAAAGATTGACTACCGATACCATTGAGATACATAAGCGAAACAACAGTCTTTCTTAAATATTGATATTATCTGGTTTGATGTTATGGTATTACATTCTGTTCTATCAAATCTAATAGATAACAAAACTTTCGAAACGTTGTCTTAAAATATTAGTCCAATAAGAGTTTCCCTGTTCTAGTTGACAACAAAGATGAACGGTTTCTAACACAGTATTTGGAATATAATATTGATATATAAGGTAAATAATAATTTTACTAAATAAAAACCGTTTTTAATGTAAACTTATGTGAACTATTAGTTTGTCAAGAAAACACTCTAGCGAAACTACGTTATAGATGCCAAAATCTTAGTTATATTCCATTGGAGCTATGCTCTGTGGATTAATTACTCAAACGTTTACGGTAATATAGCAATTTAGAGGTTGATATTACAATAAGTATCTCTTCAGTTTTATTGAGAAATAAACACCAGATTGTTAATAAAACAAGTTTTTATTCATGATATTTTCAGTGAATAATAATTTAATAGTAATAATAATTTTAAGGTAACTTTGTTACAAGGTTTGCGTGTATAAGAACAAACATAATGTCATGAATTTGTGTTCATTTTAAATAAAGGTGTCATGTTCAGTAGACTACATAAATAAAATATATAAATCAAGTATTAGGCTTCACAATGGTTGGCACTTAATTTTTTTATCTTTATAAATATCAGTATAGGGTTGTAGAGATTATTATGTTTTTGATTGAGATCATAAACTGATTGATATCTAGTACTTCAAGGTTTTCAATGATGTTCTAACATGAATCAACGACTTGTCTTTATAAAACTCGATTTTTCTATCATTTAAAGTGATTTTACCATTGGATACCGGTCCATTGGTTTAAAAATTGAGCGTTTATGAGTTATGGCCGAAGGTCTTAGAATTGAAATCTTCCTACAGAATTGTGAATGCGCACTACTAAGAAGTCCCATACCAGATAGAAACAGCCGTACAGTGTTAACAAGTTTTCAATAATGTTATAACGTTGATCGCTTTACGATCTCTTTTATAATTTTACCTTATCTGAAATTGAATTCAAATTACTTTTTTATAATACATTCATCGACATAAGTAAAAATACATAAATATTATAATGTATTGATTAGTTCTGATTTAACGAAACTTGCAAAACAAGAATATCAGTAAAATCATCCATATTTAACAAGCATTTTTTTATTCTATAGCTGGAATGATCATTTATTGAAATGAATAGTAAACGGATATAAATATTTTGATCATTTTTTTAAAATTTAATAAATAAATCAATCACATCAAAATCACTTTATGTTATTATTATTATTACTATGAACAAAATGTTAAATATGAAGCTACATCCGATTCATATGTTGTCTAATAGAGAAACAATCATTTAAAACAAATAAAACACTTAACTATGATCAAGTTATTGTTTATTTATTACAATAAACATTATTATGTTCCTTCCTACATTTTAAACCAAACAAAAAAATAAAAAGTGACATTCATCATTTAAATGATATAAATCAAGGAAAATAACATAGAGATGAAAAAGATTACAATATAAAGATTGATAGATAAATACAGATAACATGTTCTTCTTGTTTTGTTTTCTTTTTTTGTGTGTTTTTTGTCTTTTTTTAATTTTTTATTCCATAAATCAATTTCAGAAATCTGATTGAATAATTTCCTTTTAACCAATCAAGTAGATATCAAAACAACAAACAAACAAACAAAAAAGAGAAAAACAGTTAATGTAAAGAAAAGTAAATTTGTGTCACTTTTTTTATTATTGAAAAATATTTTTATTTAAACTAACGTAACTATTGAAAAAGTGTTTTTTTTATGAAAGAGACCAAAGATAAAATAAAATAAACAAACAAGCATTTACATAATGATTAGTTATAAAATGGAAAATAAAATTTATGATTTATCCACATCATTATATTGTATTAGATTAGTGTTATATATTTGTTAAAAATATGTCATATAACATTCAAATGACTACAGTTTCATCGTCTACAATTCAATCAACTACATTAAATAATTCTTATCCTACTACTACTACCACTAATAATAATAATACTTGTATACCAACTACAATATCAAGTACATTTCAATCATGTATTCAAACTGATTTATCAGACAATCATTATTTATTTGATGTACATAAAACAAAAGATGATTCAATGGATAATAAATTATATACAGTTGATCATTTAATAAAATCAACATCAATTAAATCAAAATCAAAACGTTTAGAAAAGCATGTTACATTATCTGATGAAATATTAGATGTAAATTATCCACCATTACTTCAACATCATTATATAAAATCAAATGAATATTATAATAAATTTAATATTGATAATTTAGATAATAAAAATAATAAAAATATAACTAATATAGATCATAATTATCCATTATCAATTAATCCAACTATTCCACATATGTCAACTGATAAAATAAGTACAGCAAGTCTTGGAAGTATGGTTAAATATTGTACAGATAATCATGGTAGGTGATGCATTGTTTAGTTTTTAAAAGAAATGTTATATTTTGAATAGATAAATAGAAAAACAAAGTTGATTGTTTTTGTTAGAGCTTACCGATTGTAAAAAGGTTAGAAAGAAATGGTAGTATTGGGCAGAAGAAATGTCATTATGCATAGGAAATTCTTGTAAAAACTGTTATTTATGTATATTTATTTGATTGTTGTAGTGTTGAATAATTAATTTGAAATAATAAAAAACTTTGATACAGGGTTTTCTGTTAGTCTGTTATGTATTCATCCTTGAAACAAATGAACTAGATTATAGTATATGAACTCATGTTAGACAGTTTCAAGATTAGATAGGTGACTATGAACCTACTGACGGCCTACTATGAGAAGAATAAGATAATACTGACTGATAATTAAGTAGTAATCAATGATACGTTTATTTTTGATCTGGTACTGAATTAAGTCTAATTTTCAAGTTGCTATGGTTGTTGTATATACATAACTGTTTATTATCACTTGACTGATTTTGAACTTGTTCCATTATTGTCACTTATATTCTATGAGATGAACAACAATCAAATGTTTATTTCATATCTCGACATTTTTCAATGACAAGTGAGTAGTAACCTAGGTGCCAAACAGTTGTATCCTAATAATACACAGGATTAATTTTATAAACCCTTTTATTGATATGTGACCTCACTGCCTTATACACTCTGGATTACATAGAAAAAGTAAATGAACGGGTTAATAAAGTGTATTATGAAACTCTCGAACGATAACAGTCGAAGAGACATGGTAACCCATGAAGTACGTTTATATTTCGATTATTAACTGCTAAAAAAAATCTAAAATGCATTAGTAGAATTCAAGGAGTAATATGATTTCATATTTCGTTCAATTCATTTTCGACAACCTTCTTATATAATGAAATAAAGAATTTTTCTTCTTTACAAACACAATATGATTTGTTAAGTAATATGCTAAATATATTGATGGTTTTACTATATGTTAAAGTGGAAAAGTTCAAATAGGTATGTAGTTTTTTTAATTTCTAATCTTCCTATTAATAATATACTATTAACGTCAATAACAGAAGTACTTTCTTTCCAGTAGTCACTTGACATTTAAAAAAACATTTCACCCCTATACATAACAGTGAATCAAAGCAAGATGAAAAAATCTTTATTCACAAGTAATTAGTAAACATAATCAGTGTTGGTCAATAAATTTTCAAATAAAATACCCCTGTAGTGAACGTGAACACAAGTTGTGACAGTCGAATGTTTATGAATACAAAATTATATAATATTTTAGTAAAATCTGAGAACCATACAGTAAATAATCCATTTGCAAGATGTCATTCAATCATTTCAGACTTTATTGTTATTTCGTTTCTACACCAATCATTCTTTGTTCTCATTCTCTTTTCTGCCTCCAGACATTTCACTTACGACTAATGATACATACTACTTATATCTGTCGACATCAGTAGCACACACCGCACCGGTCATTTTAAGCACGTTTTACTATTTTAGACCTATTCAACAATGTAATATTTATAGTTTATTGGGTCATGACATTTTCAGATTTCGAATTGTAATTTTAATGTATAGGAAAAGAAGATGGACTTGTATTTTTGTATTCTGATGACTGCGTTGTGTTGTATGAAAACGGTGTTTCTAAAAAAAGTGGTACTTAGAATTATATTGAGCAGAATAAGTAATTTTGTAATAATAGATACGTTCAATTATAGCTCCCAGACATATTCTACGATAGCTCTTATATATCCAAATATTTTTTAGAAATCTGTCGATATTATGTTTGCATATAGAGTATTCAACATGCTTCTCAGATAGTAACTATTCGTAATTGGGCGAAACATTTTTTCGCTTTCAAAAGGTGCACTTAGAAACACAATATATAGGTGCATAAATAATGCATGGTTACATTTCCTGATCGTTCCAGTTACACAGCGTTGCGTACAACTCAACTTTGAAGAAAGATTTTCACTTGTAATATTTCTGAACCTGTCATCACACTGGTTAATTTTTCACAATTATTATTTAGCTGGGTTTTTTTAATGTCTTCTCCAGGTAAACTAAGCTAAGAAAGGTGTTTCGTCAGCGAAAAAGATAGTTGACGTAGACAATATAAGCACGTTTTGTATTAAAGTTTGTTTTGGTTGCTTGTTGGGATTTTTAAAAGTCAGCTAACTGAGAGTGTAGTTTATGTAAACTATCGAAAAACCTCTCGGTAATAGTATATATATTGAGATGGGTACCTGATTACTAAATTATTAAAGACTGAGTAACTAATACAATTATGATAAACAAATAGTTTCTTGAAAGATATTTAGTAGAGTTGAATAACAGCAACAACTAACTAACTAATATAGAATTGATGGAATATGGCTAGCAGTATAATTCATGATACCCATTTTATCCTATTTATGACTCATCAACTGATTATACCAGTATCCCAAAGTTGATGTTCACTCTCGAATTCGAACTTGGCATCTTTTGCATCAAAGGCCAACTCATTATTTAATTAAGGACTCAGTTCAGACAATAACTCACTTGTGTAACGTGTATAAATTTTATGGTTTTATGGTTGGTACGTATGCGTAAACTTGCTTCATAATGACAAATCTCAAAAAGATTCGTGGAAGATGCACATATTTTAATTAAGGTTCATTAAAATTCAGTCAAATTATTCATAAGGGGATAATTCAAACTATTGTAAATTAAATGAATTAGTTAAAATCAACTAATAATTATTTTCACAAAACGATAACCAATGTCAATAGGAGGCACAGTTATAATCTCAGTGAATCTTATAATTTACTTCAATAAAATAAATAGAAATCAATGTAAGGAACTGATTTTTAGGTTATCACAATTTCAACTATTTTTTCAAATACAAATTTATATGATAGTTGTGAACTATTAGGGATTTTTCAATTGTAATGTTGTGATGAAATGGTTATTAGGAAAAACATGTGTTGGGATGATCCTCTTCGGAGAATTAATGAGTTCAACATTTTTACTACTGAGTGAGGGATGTATGTAAGAGTGGAATTTTCACAGAAAATGTTTTTTCAAGTACTTAAGTTTATTAACATTTGTCTATCATGAACATACCAGTGTGGAGCATCCCAACATATCGGGTGTATATAAAACAAATGTCGTGTAAGTTAAGGCTTATAGTGTACTGTTTAGTGAAAAACACACTTTTATATGCAACAAGGATCAACTAAGTGGAAAAAAATACCCAGAAATACTTCACCCAACCCATTTATTGAAAAATGATTAACATATGGATAACGTCAGCCGAAACACCGAAAAAACAATCGAGAATTCGAATATTTCTATAAAACTTTCAAATATATACCGGATCCTAAATATTTTAATATCTGAATAACACATACTAAATATCATTATTCATAATAACAGTAATAATATAAACTAAGAATTCCGGTCAGTTTAAACGTTATCTCTCAGTCTTAGCCAGTTTTAACCATATTATATGAGAAAGTGAGCGTATACGTAACCGAAAACGTTTCTAGTCAAGTTTATTAATGCAATTAACTTCTTTTACTTCTTGTTTCTGGTAATTACAATGGATCTTAGAAATTTTATTTTACTGAATTTTATCCCAAAGTAACAGCATTTTTAGCAGTAAACTTAGGAGGACTTTGCAAATAATTTTTCAACTAATCTACACATTGAAGTTTATACAATAACACAAACTTTTTGTACCGTTGAACTAACGCTCCAAAATCGTACTTCCAAAAGATAAAAACATTCATTATCTGGTCTGTACAGAAATGGTCAAAGTCACTTAAGTATACGGCAATAAAAAAAATCATAAGCTGAACTTAATAAACTAATATGAATCTTCATTTTTTCAATGTTTTTCATTTAGGAAATATTTATTTTTGAATTCATAAGTCGATGTAAGCTAGTTATAAAGTAAAAATCTTTAAGCGCTGGTTAGCCACTTCATTCAGGTTTGGGATTCCTCAGCAGTCCGCACTCACGATCCCTCATAACGGACTCAAACCCATGACCTTCAATCTCGCACACAAACGCATAACTTGTAGACCACTGTTCCGTCATCCAACAGTTTAAATGTCTAATTTCAATCGATCCATAGTGTTGCACAACCTTTCATTCTATTTTTTCGTTGTGTTTTTTCATGAACATATGATTTGTAAACGTCTAAGCGAACCAACACAATGAAGCATTTAACTATTTTGACTGTTAACTTTAAGTGAATCAAATTAACAAATTCCAATCGTCATGTAAACATTATTGTAAACATGTTTATTATTTAATTTTCCCAATATTAATGATTTCATTAATCATTATTGTACATAACCAATACTTGTCAATTATCAAACATAATTATACCCTTTAAATTTAATCCAAAACCATATTGTATTCATTAAAATACTTTAATAATTGTATTCATATTGAATAGTAAAATACATATATAATTATAACATTGTCAAACTATACTCCTACATAGCGCTTTGATGGAAACTATTCAAATAGCTATAGCCTATTACTAATTTTTAATCTAGTTTTGTTTTGTTTTTTTCTGTTCAATGTGACTTTTTTGCTAAAATATATAATAAACTACTTAAAACTTTCCAAATGTTAACAAATCACTGGAATTCACTTGAACTAGAATTTAGACTCTTATCCTAATATAAGTGAATAAATTTTTTACATGTTATTTAAAATAAAAATGTTTCTTCCAAAAAAATGTCAACTTAATTGTTTATTTATAACGTGTATGATTGAACAAACAAAAAAACCAACACTAAATTTGGTTGAAAATTTTTTATGAAGTCGTGTTTCGTCAGTTGAATTTGATAGATTATAAACGCTTGAGACGATTTGTAGGTAGAAAAATGTTCATAAAAGCCTTTATCAACTGAGGTGGTTGTGATGTGTAATACTCATGGTGAATAATTACCTGAGCTATATTGTTAGGTATAAATTAACTGATTGAGGTCTGTGTGATTATCGTATCCAATGGTTTGAAATATTGTATGATATGGCTGGGAAATGCTTGTAGAGGCACAGGTGCGTCTGTTCACTGAATTACTTATAAATTTTCATTTCACCCATACTTCCTTTAATTGTATCTTCGACGAATAATCTTTTCTATTACCTTTAACACTGTTACTACCTCTGTGGTATCTGCTACTTATGTTGACAGGCATAAGTAGTATATAACACTTATCAAAAGTTGAATTCCTGGCAGAGGACTGCTAGGAAAATCATACTGAAGAAATTAGAAATGAAAATAGGAAATAATTCTGAATTAGAAGACTAATACAGAATATAAAGAACAATTATTTGAAAATTTTCAAATGAAGCACTTAGTGTATGGTTCTCATATTTGATCAAGATATTCTGTAATTTTGTATGAAATAATAAATTGGTTTCCCCCATCTAAGTCTCGTGTACGTTCATAACACTTCTAATATTCTGGGATTTGGCTTGACAATTTCATCTCTCTGAGCTGACAGTATATGGCAACTTGAACTGATGTGCATATGTCCCAGTTTCTACGTTGCGACTGAATGACATCTTATGTGGTTCTTTTAATTATATTTTTTTGACGGAAACTATGTTCAAATTTCAATCAATATTAATGGAAGCATTCTTCTCGATTGCAGTTATAAGTTTGATTATATAACTACGAATAATGTAACTGATCAAATAGTATATAATAATTCCAGTTTGGTTTTTATCCTCATTTAGTAAATCATTGTAATCCCCTTATTATTTTATGATAAGAATCCTTTTTGTTACTAACGATACGCTGATAAGATTTACAGGTTATTTTTCCGATTATTTGCGTAATTTTTATGTCGACTAAAAGGAACATTTTTCAGATTAATTATGTTTCATATTACATTTTGAAATCACAAATATAATTAAACCAAAATATAAGACAAACGTACATTCTTCTACGTCTTACAACGAAACACTCTGCAGTAACATATGAGTTTTAGGCAAGTGATATTAAAGACAATGAAATCCAGCTGGATTATTTAATGTATTCATTGATCTACTCAATAACTTTTATTTTTAAACATGTTTTTAATAGTTTTCTTCAGTTCCAGGTAATTAATCTTCTTAATTTATGTATATATGTATTCAGTTATCGGTTTCATTCATGTTTTTTCATTTTTGTAAAAGAAACTTGTTGAAATATCTTGTACCGAGAATTCTTCATTCCACCAAAAATATTATATTGGATAAAGCCATTAATAATAGTAAATTCACTTGGTATTGTTTTACTTGAATCTTTCCATTGATGTTTAGAACTGCAATTGATTATTCTCTTAACGGTATGTGTGTAACCTTTACAGATTGCCTCAATATTGCCTTAATTTACAAGTATTTTAAACAAAGATGGATAGTAGCTAGCAGTGGAACCCAGGACGCTTGTTTTGTTCAAGTGAATTTAAACTTCACCCTATTGCACAAGTAAGTGGTTATAAGGACTCGGTAGATAAGTTGGTTGGCCTATGCTCCATTAGGAGTAAAAGGCATGAGTAAGTAAGTAAGCTAAGTAGATAACGTGATAGCGCTTGAAGCGAACGGTACTGTGTTTGTGTCTCAGAGTGAATATCAACTCTGAGATGCAGGTATATCTAGCTAACAAGTCCCGAATAAGAAAAAAACGCGCATCATGGATTCCACTTTTAGCCACTATCCAACTTTGCTTAATAATAATAATAATAATAATATATGATAAACTCATTTACCGAAAAATACCAGAAATTTATTCGGTCTGACAGAGATAATTTTATGTCACCTAAATCTATTATTTCAAATATTGTATTTTACTAAGTAAAAAATATAATCATTTTGAACTTACATCCGTTATGTTACATAATATGATGTAAAGTCTGACAGTTATTTCGATCATCAATAATAAACACTGTAATATTCAATACAAACAACCAAAATGAATAATAACACAATACTTACGTACACATAAATATATGATACTTAATGTCTAATGACTAACATATGGATTTTTAAAATTGTTTAAAGCAGAATATACTAACATAAATTGTTTCTCAAATAGAGTGGACACAATGAAGATTATAATATAGTTAGTTAGTTTTAAATTAAAATAACATAATTATCAACTGTTGAAGATGGTCATACTACAATGAAATGAATGATTTGATTTTCATTGTTTCATCACTAGATATTAACTTATGATATAAATTAATTTCAAGGTAGATAATTCTATCATTACAAATATAAAATAATAAATCGATGTTCATCTCCAGTCTTAGGGAGTTGATGTTTGCTCTTTTTGAATTAATGATCATAAATGCATAATTTTATACCCTACCATTGTATTCACTAAAACTTAAATAAGAAAAGCAATAATTGTATCATATATAGTGGATATACAATAATTCAATAGTCAACACAAATGGATATTGGTGATTGAGCTGTTAAGCCTACTATAGTAATAAATCTATATTCTATTTTATGGTTCAAGGTTTAAATTCTAAATGGTAATTGACGAAAAAAACTGGTAAGTTCTCAATAGATTTGACAATATACTATAGTGTATGCTACTGATGTTTATAGATATAAGTAGTATGTATCATCAATCGAACGTAAAATAACTGGCAGCAAAAAATTAGTAGATCAACGAAAGAGAACAAGAACAATAAATGATTGCTGTGAAAACAAAGGAACAATAAAGTCTGAGACTAGTGATTGACATTTTGCAAATAAATTATTTATTGAATGGTTCTCAAATGTTACTTTGCTATTTTGTGTTCGAGTAAATTCGATTGTACCCATTTATGTTCTCGTTCACCACAATACTGTTTTAACTTAAAACATATATAAATAGGTGTATAAAAAGTCGAATGTCGATGTTGTTTAAAAGACTGTCAAAATTGGTTAGTGAAATAAATCGATCGGTTCATGATTTCAACAAAAAAAGAACGACCTCAACAACTCATACTGATAATTACCATGTGTTCACTAATCATCAGCTTCGTGAGGGGCTTCTTGGAGTTCTGGAGAGAATCTGGAACCAGTCGAGCTAATTCATGTCGGGTAGAGACAGGTATCTACCATAGTACAATGGTGGATGGTCGCGCGATTTCGTGGATTAGTTGGGGTTAGACCTTAACAATTTTGGATGCCGGCTCAGTGGTCCAGTAAGTTAAGCGCTCGCGCGCGAAACCGAAAGCCCTGGGTTCGAATCCCACGAGCGGGATCATGGGTGTGCACTTCTGAGGAGTCGCGGAATAGGTTGAGACGGCCGTCCAGTGCTTCCAGGTTTCCAGTGGTGGTCTAACATCAATCGGTTCATGATCTCAATCAAAAACGTTCTTTACTAGAAATAAGACGAATGTTTTCTGAATTATTAGTGTAAAACTATTTAGCTAATAAATTTATACCAAAAATTAAGTGTTTGGTCAGATTTTAAAGTTACTGAGAGATATAATTATCTTACAAAATTGATTTCGTGTAATATTCTATTTGTAATTGTATTTTACTAAAGTTCTTTTGCTGAACAATTTAAATAAATAATTCCTTTTTTAGACACTAAACATTTGATGAAATTATTTTCTTGTGCTATAAGTAATGAGGTAGAATGTTATCAGTGGTGTGAAGAAAAATACCTTGGCCTTGGTAATCAAATTTGACCAAGGGCCTGCCAGTGCCTCTGCCGAATACTAGAGATAATCTTGCTAGCTAACTTTGGCGGTTAGTAGAGATCAGACCATTATACTACTCTGATGTAAACAGGAGCTCCGTTCCTGTAATCAGGGCTCTTTAAAAGTCTTGCAGGCTGCTCAATGTGTATGCTTATGTGTATGAATTGCAAGAGTCTGAGCTTGTGTACTCTATATATCAGGGTAAATGCAGAAGGTACCCTCGTGGGTTAGTTCATGAAATGTAAACTGAGAAATGTCTGGCATATCTAATAAAATCAGCGGCCTATTCCTGTCACGTCGAATGAATAATAAAATTATGGTAGCAAATACTAGTAATAGGTGGCCATCAAATTGCTTATGCTTCTGTATATGTCATGAGATGCAGAGGAGAAAGCCTTTGCAAAAGCAATAATCTTGTAATGCGTAAGTTGACTGTAGCGAATAGCTTCAAAGGTAGCGCTGACCATCTACCTGCCCAGGTAGATAAATATGTCTATATGTATGCTACGGGATGTCTTAATGAAACCTGTCCGCAGCTGGTGTGCATGTAAATCATAATACCTGTGTGTATACTTAGGGATGCATGTGTGAAAACGTGTGTTTTACTTGTATGCTCGCACGTCAAGGCCTGGGGGTAACGATTTCCCCACAAAATTAACTCCACATGGTGGGTTTGTGAGTCATAAGATACGTACACTATTTCTAGAGAAATTAGCTAAGGTCTGACTGACCTTAACACGACTGGAAAACCATACCTTAGCTAAGATTAGATTTAGGTATGAATAAATTGTGATTATTATCTAAGTTTTTAACATAAAGGAAAACCAGTCAATTAATTATCTCAAAATGGTTTTTTTTTCAAAAAAGTCTTAATCTGATGTTTTCTTTTCTATAATTCGCCAAGTTTTCACACAGTTTGATTTTACAAAATGATTACTGGTTTGATAATTTCAAAAGATAGATAATATCTAAAAGCTGGAAAACGCTTAACTGATTTGTGAGAACAAACAATTGATTCGTTAGTGTTTACGAAAGTAAACTCTTATCTTCTTTTTTCTGTATTCGAAGTATATTCTTCTTGATTTGTATTAGGTAGAGCAATTCATTTTAATTCTTAAATACAGTGAAAATTATTTACTCATAAACAATAAATTGTACTCATTTGAAAATGCTTCAAGTTTAAAAAGTTACATAGATGAATTCACTGTGTGTAGGGTAGTAAATTATGTACTTTAACACTTAGATAAACTAAGATGTCACTTTACGAAATCTGTAAGTCATTGTAGTGATTAATAACACGAGTGGGGACATTCGAATGTATTTGACACGAAATTACAGAGCATCTTAATAAAATCTGAGAACCATATAGTAAATAGTTAAGTTGCAAAATATCAATCCATCGTCTCAAACTTGACTGTTGCTTTTGCAAGTATCAGTCCATTGTCTCAGATTTCATTTTTCATGTATTTTCATAGCAATTGCGTTCCGTTTCCGTTCTTTCCTTATCGACCTTCTGCCGAAATACATTCTATGCCTGACCACCGTTATATACTACGTATATGGATATAATTAACCCACACCACAATATCATATATAAAACTTGTAAAACTGTTGAATACATGATAGTTAGTTTATATAGAATAGAAAGTCAATATAATAATTATGTTATAAATGATTATGTAATATCCAATACGTAAACAAATATGAACAATATTATTTATTTTACAACTGAATTATTTCTGAGTTCAAACATAAGTATTTCATTTAGCCTTTACAATTTGTATATATCTGAATATGGATTGAAGTTGAGAGAAAAACAATAAGGTAAAAAATATTATTGACCACTTCATTAAATACATTGACCGAAAAGAACACAGTTAAGTGTAAATTGAATAAATAAATTAAAAATAAACAAATTACTGAAGAGCATAGAAGAAAAACAAACCAAATCAGATAACTTGGCAACATTCTTTAACAAAAATTGAATAAAGATTGATGAACAAAGTCTAATCTCTGAATTACATTTTTAATAACGTTCTACGATTACAAGTTTAAATTAATGGTTCAAAGGACTAGTTTTATTTAGAGCAAATATATTTTAGTAAAATTACGGTAAATGATACAATATGTCTTCTGTTTATACATAATTCCATGTGAGACAGTTACTCACTGTAGATGATTGTAGACGATCGTGAAATATCATGGATTGGTTAAGGTTAGACATTAACACCGTTGGAATGTTTGGGGTTCCAGATTCGCATGCGGGATCGTGAATGTGCACTGCTAAGGAGCCCTAAACTAGGACGAAACGACCGTCCAATACTTCCAGGTTTTCCATGGTGGTCTAGCTTTAATTGACTCATGATTTCAACTATTGAAACTACTAAAATCTCCACAAAACCCCTCACTCATTATTTTGAATATATTAAGATATAGTTTTCACAATAACACTTCATAAAATTCATTCAAACGCTAGAATATACACTGAAACATTTATATTCAGTTAAAAACAACAATTAAATTAGTTACAAAGATAAGATTTAATTTAAAATTCACTTCAGTTGAGGTTGCTGATATAAATAAAATTAGATCAAATTTCAGTTTTAAAAACATAATAACTTGAAAACTTATATTTCTTCCCAACAAATTCATCAGGAAGAACACAGCAAATTAACACATCATCGTGAAATCGACTGAAATAGTCATCATTAGAACCCTATTTCTGATTCATTATTCATCATCAGATTACATTAGAATAGGAGATTGTAAACAATTATATTTTAAAGTACACATTCAAAAACCTTCGCAAATTTTGTTTTATTTAATACTCAAATTGATAGCAAAAAATTAGCAGAGTATGTTTTTACAGTTGATTGATCACTGGGTGGTGATCAATGTCATGTATGTCATGTTCTTCTAAATACAGATCGAATCCCATCGACCAAGGTTAATGTGACCACTAGTCTAGGTGAGTGAAAATTGACTGCACTATGTCGAGATAAGATATTAGTTGGAGGTAGTCTTCACTAAGAAGAACCTGGCATGCATGACATTGATCACCACTCAGTGATCAGTCAATTGGAAATATATCTCAGTCCTACAGGAGTTTATCGCGGCCTGGATAGCTCAGTGGTAACGTCTCTGAATGTGAAGTAGGGTGGTACGGGATCGAATCAGTCAAGTGGCATCAGCTCCCTCAAGATTACAGGTAAAGCTTGCACGTAAACTAGGCCTAAGGTTTCCTGTTGACTTCCTCCAACCACCATCATAATAGAGTATGTGTTTATTCTGATTTAGATTTATTCTTAGTAATAATCAGTTACATAATCATAAGTAGGTTTAAGTACAAAGAGATATCATCCATACTTTTTAATAATAAAAGTACAATTATTAATCGCTATCTTATCAAACTGAGATGACAGTATATTCTTTTTTTTCAAAAATGGAACATTTTTATTGAAATCGGTAATCATATTTTAACACGATATACAATAGTTTAGTAATAACTTACTATTTTAATTTAATCAAATATTTTCGGCTAATGTAATAAGTCCCATTTGTAATATAAAGAATATTGTATACTTGCATAGATATTTGTAAAAAATAAAATGTAAATTTTAAAACACTATGAAATTACTGTATTTTTTTAAAAACCGCTTTTTACGCAATTAAGGAGGGGGATATGTAAAATTTATGTTAAACAAGAAAAGCCTTTGAAAAAGGCAGTTATGAAGTGAGTTATTCGCTATATTTGCAATATTAAATGTATATAGTAATGTATAAAAGAATTTACATTATTTTATATTAATATCTTCAATATAATAAATATTTCAAGGATTAATGTAATAGACAGTAACCTTATAATTTCTAGTATTCAAATAAAAATAATCATTAACAGCTCAATTTCAGTAGATCATATACTACTTGCCTATGTTTCGCTTCATTGAGAAACAGATCTTTTATATCAAGTTAGTGATAAATTAGACTTAAGAGTTGTTTCTATAGATTTAAATGAAATTAATAGTCGGCATTTGTCTTTTTCTTTATTTTGTAGATGAATCTTCAACTACACTCATTTTATCACGTTTAGAAGTAAGTATTGTGTTATTGCTAGAACAAAAATTTTATAAACTGTTTCTTATTGTTTAGTGTTTATTATTTTCTTATAAAAGTATTGTTTTAATATTTGTATTGAAGATATCAATGAAATCCAGGCGTCACAATTCATTCTATATAGGACTCATCAATTAGAGGTACTTTTATCTCAATGTTGATGTCCACATTCAAAATATATACACATCTCACTTCAAAGTTCAAAACATTATTCATTAAGTGTGAAGTTACTTGGAAAATTTTGCATTTCTCTCTTACTTTTGATATCTAAGAATGGAATTCATCAGTCATGTTCATCAAATATGTGTCATTATCAACCTGCCCTCATTTTTTTATTATGTTACGCGAATTTTCACATTCGCATTGTACCTATATCACATGAGAAACTGTTTCATTTTGCCAACCTAAAAGTAACATCATCCCACATTATCGTAGTATTGAGCATCATACTGTCTAGCTATCGAAAGACAATATATATGTAGGGGAAACTTGTATGTCCTAATAAATTTAACTGATTAACATATGATTTGGAAAACAAATCGTATCCATGTGTCTATTGTCCATCATCGTCAGAACCATATCGTGAATATCACAAGTGTTGTCGTCCTTCATTTCCTTCGTCGGCTGTTTAATTTTCAGCAGCATCAGTAAGATTGATTCAGTTTATGGTGAAATGTGGATGATAACTGAATCTACTTACACCGTCATTACAAGTGCTTGTTTATTATCAAATCATAAAGATGTTCGTCTAAATTACTGGAAGAAATCCGTCAGTTGGTTTGGTAAAAATGGTCATTCCATTAATTGTAAAACTAATCTATTTTTATTTCCATTCGACCAAACGTTGAAGTGACAAAGTTGTTGAAAATGAATATTTTGTTGAATTATATTACCTTCCAAAATAAATATGATTACCGTATTTCGATTCATTAAGCTCAAAGTAATATTTTTTAGTCAATAATGTGAAATAGGAAATGACAATGACTTTGTATTGTTATGGATACTGAGAACCGATCGGAAGTGATTAATCATTGCAAACCGTTGAGAAGTGACTGTTCATCTCATCTTATTAGCGAACTCGTTAACAATGGATATCGTCGACCTACCTTCGGGAAGTTGAATCTAGGACTTGAACTACTGAATTATCCAGCCAAAAATCAATAGTGTACAAAGCTAACTTTGACCAATCCAAGATACTGTACAATCATCTTCAACTGTCTTCGGTGGATACCTTATTTACAACTAACCCAGGTCATTTGCATCGATCACAACTTCTCATTTAAATAAAAGGAACCGTATTGTAAAACTAGTCATTATTAAGCATACGACTTTGAATTTCTTGAAATTCAGGTTTATCTAGTGCACGTAAACTAGGTTTGTTAGGAGAAAATTTTGAAAAATATCTGTACCATTTATAAACAATACTTTTATTTACTGTTTTCAATATATGTGAAATCAAAATGTATGTGACATTACATTTTGTATGAACTAAAGCTGTCTTTAATGATACACCTTTTTGTCTACGAAAATACATAGGTCCAGTAATTAAGATCTCATTACGATGTACTGGCAATAATCTTAAGAGAATAACAACTACATATATATGATTTATAGTTATGTCAATTTATTTCCAACAACCTGCAAAAATATCTCGTGTTTAAGTACAAAATATTGATTGATATGTACGTAAGGCTATGGCACTTGTTGTCACAATAAAAAATGTTATCTCATCATAGATTCTAGCACCATGTCACACCTACATGAACTATTCTAGCTTTTGGACAGAACAATAAATCTATTCTTTTCAAGTCAGCATTTACACTTATTCTCACTTTGTTAGTGACCTCTCTTTAACTTTCCTATATGATCGTGTTTGTATATCACATTTTCTATTCACTACATGTCTTTAGTTTATTTTCCCGACTGTAAATAGTAGGCTACGCTCTATCAAATGGAGTCGGCACGCTTTCATTCTCCACTTCGTTTCTCTTTTGGTTTAATTAGAGTAAAGAGTGTATGAAATAGATGTATCTAAATTCATTCAAATCAATTTGTATTTGTCTTTTTATTACCGCCATCACTAAGAGTTAGTCAACTTGTAGTATACAGGATTAACTATAAGGTTTATGTTTATTGCACATTAATTCGTTCGTTCAAACAAAATTCAGATCATGGGTCACCGGTACATCAGTAACACGTGGTTAACATTCAAGATAATTTATTTGTCGGATAGTCAAAATGTCGTTTATTTTATTGTTACTTATGTTGGCTAATCATGTATTAAAAAGAAAATGTCTAGTTAAAAAATTTGTTCCAGTCTAAAGTTGTTAACTTATAGAACTAATGGCAAAAACGTATAACAAGCTTACAGTATGTTTCGAATACCTTTAGTAAATATGTTTATTTGCATTCTAGTATTTGATTTGAAGTACCTCATAACGATATTTTATTATATCTGAAATTATTTACATTTATAATAGACAAAGAGAAACTGAAATACCTTCATAACTATTTCTATTATTTCTTTTCTCTGTAAGTGCCTTTGTTTTACATAAGTTGTAATTCTAAATGGTTACTGAAGCCAAACTAGATAGAATAAGGTAGGAAGCAAAAACAGACTTAAGAAATCGATCATCTTAAACAAAGATCTACTACTCAAAATAAATAGTTCCACTGTAGTGATATTCGTTTAAACTGCAAATATACCTTTCTAATTAATAATAAGCAACTATATTACATTCATTTAACACATTTTAAATACTAAAAAGGTACAACGCTGTCACAAAACATTCTTCACTTGGATGCCATGAACTATAATCTGTACACTTGAGATCCCAACTAGTAAATACTAAATGAAAGTCACTTACTGAAATTATTTACGTTCTTAATAAAACTTAAGTTTGTTCAGAAAATGTAAAGCATTTTACGGGTACATGTTATTTTCTAACTTGACCATATTATAAATGTAAATCCTTTTCTTAAAAAATGATTCATTTAGTTGAAGAGACTTTGTCTACTGAGGAGCTATTTATTAAATGTGAAAATAAAGTGTAAAAATGTTATTTCAGGCAAAAATTTAAACCTTAAGCAAATTATAAATTAAACAAAATATTTGGATTGTTCCAATGAATGGAAGAATAAGATTTTCTGATGTTTCGTGGCTTAGTGTAAGCCACTTCATCAGAGAATAAATAACCTGACAAAAATAGATCCAAATAAAAATAGTACTAAAGAAAAACATGAATATTATTTGCGATCAATAAGAATAGGTTTGAATTAGTCTTAACTTGGATTAGTTTTGATCAGGTTATTTATTCTCTGAAGAAGTGGCTTACGCTAAGTCACGAAACATCATGAAAACTTATTTTACTACTTATTGGGAGATTACAGATATATATTATTCTTATTTATGACAGTCAACCTAGTGCTCAATTTATTTGAAACTATCAAGTCAAACCTTGGTAATGATCCCTACTTCAGCAAATTAATGTCTAATTTTCTTTGTCTAATTTAATGATAACTTTTCTCTTTTTTTCATGATATTTAGTTCAATAGTTTTCTTCACTATTTTTCTATAGACATGTAAACTTATTTCCATCTTACTAAATAATATTATGTATTCAGTGAACTAGTATTTTTTCAAGTGTAATATTCAGTTATTGTAATTTTAATCATTTCATATTCTCAAGGGCTATGGAGATTATATAATATAAACTCAATATCCCTATTTTAGGAATAGAAAAATTGTTGTGAAAAATTATATATATATATATATATATATATATATATATATATATATATATATATATATACAGAAAAACCATGTTTTTTCTCAACATAAGGTCATCCTACAACAAGTTGTTTTTTCTTTAAGGAATCAGCGATAAACTATATGTTTATGTTTACTGAGAGTTGGATGATAAACATCAGATGAAAGAATGATATTTAATGTATAGATTTGAAAATTTAGTGCTCCATAATATTAAACATTTTTTCACTAAATCATTGTATACAAATGTTTTTAAAGTTTTTGTTTGAGATCATGAACAGATTGATGTTAGACCGCCATTAAAAACCTGGTTGCACTAGAAGGCCGTTTCGTCTTATCGTGGGACTCCTCAGCAGTGCGCACTCACAATCCGGCTCGCTGGATTCAAACCCAGGGCCTTCAGTCTCGCTATTTGACCACTGAGCTGACATCCAATGGTGTTAATATGTTAATGTTTTGAAAGTGATAAACAATAGAATGAAGATATATGACCCACAGACTATCCGATTTATGAAATATACGTATAACTTAACAGGAATTTACTTAATGAATTGCAGAGGAATTAGACAAATACTTATTTTATTATATTAGTTTTACATGCTACTGGTATACCCAAAAATGTATATAAGAAAATAACTATTCTCTTAATCTGGTTTTACAAATATTACAGGCAAAATGGACGGTGACTAGCAGTGGAATCCAGGACTCAAGTTTTGTCCCATTTGGGACTCGCTAGCAGAATGTACCTGCATCTCAGAATAGATGTTTACTCCGAGACTGATCAATTGCAGTCCTAAACACGAATGGAAAGATTTGAACAAACAATATGAAATGAATTTAACTTCATCCCATTTCAAACGTTAGTGGCTATCAGGACATAGTAGCTAACTAGATAACGTGACAGCGTTTGAAGTGAAAGGTTCTAGATTCGAGTCTCGGAGTGATCATTAACTTTGAGATGTGAGTACATCCAGTTGAGAAACCCTGAATAGGACGAAATGCTCATCCTGGATTCATCTGCTAAGCATCATTCATCTCTGCATATAATGCTTGTGATTTATGACAATATCGAAGTAATCTGAAATGGATGCACATATACCAATAAGAAACTGATAAATTGCAGTCCTAAACATTAATAGGAAGATTCAAACAAACAATACAAGATGGGATTTTACAAATATTACTATGATTATGATTTAAGTTCTACTATTAATAACTTTAAATTATAGTATTTTAGAAAAGCTGATGTCAATATTAGTGAACTGTTCTGAAGTTGTATAAAAGTGATGAGTATATTCGATATTCTACAAATCTCGGTATTCACAGTAAATTAGTATTACCTGAATTATAGTTTCACTTTCATAAATAATACAGTATATTATATTACTAATGGGTAGTCATATCATTTGTAACCACTAGTAAAAGTTTCATTTTTAAAATGATTACAATACTTATAAATGTTTGACCATATTATGTCTTACATAATTCAACAAAATAACATTCACGACACGGATTAGCTCCACTGGTCACGGCTTCTCACTAGAACGCCGAGAATTCCCTCACGAAGTTAGTCACTAGTGAGCACATGTTAGTTATCAGTATTGGGGTTGTGGAGATTATTAAGCTTTTGATTGAGATCATGAACTGACTGATAACATTCAGCTTGTATAAATGCATAGAAAATGAGCAAATTAAGTTTTAAGATCGAGTTTTTATTTATTTAGAATGAGTGATTATTTAGTTTCATATGATTTTATCATAATTAATATATTTATTCCTTTAAGTTAATGCATGAAATTTGTATGCACCCCTATAAGTTCAGAGAGAAGTAAATAGTCATAAATATAAAATCTTTATAAATTTTATTCCATTCGAAAATAGTTTATATAAATATTCGTCAATACTTGTGAGGCGAAATTGTAGATGTACACTACTAAGGAATCCCACAATAAAACGAAACGGTCATCTAGTGCTTCCAGGTTTTTCATGGTAGTGTAGCTTTAATTGACTCGTAAATTCAACTATTAAAATTATTACTAATAGTTTGACAACAATTAGGCATCGAGTATAGAGAGGTTATTAGGTGTGAAAAATATGTATTTGAAATAATCTCAGCGATTAAAATTTAAATATGTCCAACATTTTGTCTAGCAAACTTGTCTGAACTTCTTCAGAGTATTAAAGATATTCCAAGTTGTATATGCATAAAGAAATCCATACATATAATTTTAATCAAATATATCTGATCATTAAAAATCCAAGTCATTTAATTATATCCAAAGATAGATTTCGATGTTTTCCAAGCATTTATAATAAGTAAACTTATATCAAGTATGCAACTTGTTTTCTTTTTGTTCAATTTTTATCTTCAATCTTAAATCATAAATATCTTCAATTTCATATTTTTATCAATATCAGTGTCAAACAATTTCAATTGTAGATATTAGATGACAACAAAATTTGAAATTTAACATTCATCATAGAAATAAATATTGTTAACATGTTATTTCATGATAGAGATTACAATGGTCTTCATATTACAGAACTGCTTGAATTATATCTTTATTACCATGTTTACTGTAAAATGATTAGATATTTGTAATTGTAATGTAACTACTTAAAAACAAAAATTATTTGTAGAATGGTACATAAAAGGTTTGTAAAAAGATTATTTGTTAAATTGTACTAAAGTGGAAATGTTTTTCTGAACAAAAATAATAAATCTATACAACATTATTTAAAACAAGAAACAATATCTCTATTTCATTTTTTTGACTGAAGCATATTTCACTCGGTTTATACATTTTTTTTCTCACAGTACCAATAAACTTGTATTGTTAACTGATCCTAACAACTAATTTGTTATTGCATTAGTACACTTAGAAAAAGTCTGTAACTATAGGTTAATTGCTGTATAAATAGCGTATCAGTCTTAATGATACATATGTTTTTGTTTTTCTATGAAATAGAATTGAAATTGTTGCAAACGTTTAACTAAATGTATGTCAAACGAAATTGATTTAATCTATTTGAAATCATGAAATGATTAATGTTAGACAACTACTGAAAACTTGGAAGCACTGAATGGCTGTTTCGTCATTGTATGTGAGCATCCATGATCTCGCACGCAAACTATTAACCTCTAAACCACTGACCTAGCATCCAACAGCCTTAATGTCTAACTTTAATTGACTAAATTGGCAAAAAATGACTTTCACTGATTTAAAATAATTATCATACTGTTTATCACATCATCAGCTAGATGATATTTGTCTTAAATTAGTCAAAAGATGTCTTTTTATATTGTCATCGGTGGATGATGTTTGAAAAACGAACATTCTTATACATGAAGTACATTACGGTAGGCTGTAGAATAGTAATTTTAAAATATAACTCGCTAGTTTGATTGACAATGGGGTTTAACTAAAACCTACCCTTTTTATTGTTTCGTTCCTTAAAGATTCTCATAATCAATGTTGCAAAATTTCATGTATAGATCTGATAAGACGATTTTATTAATCCCAAAATAAAATCAACATTTAATACTATAAAATAAGTTGGAATTCAGCCTTTAAAGTAATTTGAAACTCATTGTATGCAATAAGATTACAAACATAATATAAATAATAAAATAATATTACAAAAATCCTAAATAAAATGAACATGACAACTTAATCAAGTATATTAGATACCAAGTGTATTTGTCCTTCTTCTGTCAATACAAATCAAATTGAACTCATTTCACCTCATTTCATTAATAATATTCTAATTAGAATTAATAATTGTTATATTATTGTCATGAAATAAATCTCATTGTACATTCAAGTTGTATTCATTATATTTAAGTAGATTGTAACGATCTCAAAACTTGAATACTCTTAAAATCTAATTTTATTGATTTATCACAAAATAAACATTTTTTTTACTGATTTCTAATTTAGATCAAGTTTCCATAGCTAAATATTCAGCATTTCTAACGTTCTATTAAACTGTATTTTTTTATAAGTAAAGATGGATAGTGGCTAGCAGAGGAATCCAGGATACGCGTTTCCTTTTATTTAGGACTCGTCAGCTGGATGTACCCGTATCTCAGAGTTGATGTTCACTCTGACACTCAAACCCAGTACCGTTCGTTTCAAATGCCAACGCGAGTCCTGGATTTCACTGCTAGCCACCATCCATCCTTGCTCATGATGCTTGTGACTTAATACAATATCAAGGCAATACGTACAGTATGCACATATACCAATAAGAGACTGATCGATTGCAGTCTTCAACATCAATGAGAAAATTCAAATAAAACAATAACAAGTGAATTATATTGTTCTTGTTTTATTGTAATTTTTTTATTAAATTTTTAATAATTCCAGAAAACGTATATGCCATTATTGCATTTTAAGTCATATAAATCTAATATCCAATGATTCGTTTATATAACTATTTGCTTAAATATTTTGTAGAAAATTTAATTCATGCAATTGAGTTAAGTGTCATATCATAAATAGTTATAAATGTTACGAGACTATAAAAGTATAACAAATAATATATATATATATATTATTGAAAGGTTTGTGGAAATGGTATGATTTTTATGGTGTAAATGATGAGCTGAACACTGATAGAATACAACTGAATATCTGGAAGTACCGATCAGTCGTTTACTTCTAATGTGGTACTCTTCGGTAGTGCGCATCCTGACTTCACATCCACGAGAAGAACGAATGACCTTCGGTCTTGCAAAGGAACGCTTAGCACATAGGACATGGAGCATTTATTCAAAAGTGTGAGTGTCCAACTTCAGTCATTTCATGATACCGTATAATCTTCATTAATAGTCGGCGGTAGATAACAATCTCCCACTCAATATGGTTCAATGCAAAACATGTTCATCTAAACTTAGTTATTTTTATAAATAATACTGTGATGTTTAATAAGGCATGTTTTATGTATCATCATGTTATCGAACGCAAACAAATAATCTCAAAATACTGTCGTTCTTCCTTGCCATATATGTTCACTTTCATTTCCATTGGTCATATGTGAATTACAGAGTGCTCTTTCATTGTTTTTTGGAAAAAACAGATTTTTTTCAATTTTCTATCGTTGTTCACCTCTTTTATTTATTATCTTTTGAAGTTTAATTCTTGATTTTCGAAGCATAATTGTTGTGAATTAATAAATATAACATCTATATAAGCTATTCATACATAATATCGGTTACATACAATATGAGGTCATTATTTCTGAAGTAAACTTCAATGAAATAATAATATTCTTTGACATATCAACTCAAATGACCTTATTCATAATGATTCTCTGAACGTATAGGCTTTAATTTAAACTAATCATTTTTAATAAATACACTTGGTATTCAATGTAATGCATCATACTGAATGTTTAACTACAAGCATAGATATATTCGGTTTTTTTATAGGACAAACGTTAAAACTTTAGAACGTATTGGAAACCTTTGTATGATCATTATGTGCAACTATTTTTCTAACGAAACATCATCTTAAGTTTTCAACTTTGCTAATAAAAAAATAATTGAATTCATGAGTAAATTAAAGCTAGACCACCTTGGAAAACCTGGAGGAACTGGACAACCGTTTCGTCCTAGTATGGGACTCTTCAGAAGCGCGCATCCAATATCCCGCCCGCGGAATTCAAACACAGCAGCTACGTGTCTCGCGCGCGAACGCTCAACATCTAAACCACTGAGCTAGCATCCAACGGTGTTAATGTCCATCTTCAATCAATCCACGAAATTGAACCATCATCTACCATTGCATTCAGTGAGCTACTATCTCACAACAGACTCGGTTGAACTCCACTGCTCGCAGCTTTTCACTAGAACTCCAGAAACACCTCTTGAAACAGATAACGATTGTTATCAGACGGGTGTGTTTTGGAGATAATTGGTCTATTTAGATAAATTGCTGGATCACACTGCTAACCACCATCCATCTTTGCTTATAATGCTTGTGACTTAAGACAATATCGAGGCCATCCGTACATGATATACATGTACCGAAAAGAGACTGACCAGTTGCAGTCCTAAACACCAATAAAAACATTCATATAAACAGTATCAAAAGAAATTAAACTTTATCCCACTGCACAAGCAAGTGGTTATTAGGACTCAATAGCTAAGTGAATAACGCAACAGTGTTTGAAGCGAACAATACTGATTTCGAGTCCCAACGTGAACATCAACTTTGAGATTCAGTTACATCCAGTTGACGAGTCCCAATTTAAAAGAAATGCGCATCCTAGTTTTCACTACTAGCTACCATTTATTTTTGCATATAATATTTACATATTTTGTTAAAACAACAAAACAAAATACTAATCTAGCTTTAATTGATTCATGATTTCAACTATTAAATTACTAAAATCTCCACAAAATCCCCTTCTGAAAATTCAATAAAAAATAGTCGTTTTTCATTGAAAATATGATTACTTTTTGATTTATTAAATGAATTTTGTTTTTAGACAAATGAATAAAACAAACAATATCAGTATTTAAAAAAAATGATTCGCCCAGTTATACATCAGACAAATTTTATATAAACAAAAGTTGATAGCGTAAATTATTATTTTGTATGAAAATTGGTTTATTCAATTACACATCATAAGTAGTTTCTAAATTCCTTTTTTCCCTAAACAAACACTTCATTCTATTTTGTATTTGAAATGATCAAATATTTTACAACATAGATTTAAAAGAATTAGTCCCTTTGATAAAAACCTCAAGACCACTGAGCTAGCCGGCATTCAACGGTGTCAATGTCTAATTTCAACCAATCTACGAAATCGCGCCACAGTACACCATTCTCTTCAGTGAGCTGATATCTCACAACAGACCTCGTTGAACTCCACTGATTACAGTTTCTCACTATAACTTTAGGAAATGACTCTTGAAATCAGTCACTAGTGAGCAGATGATTATTATCAGAAGGGGTTTTGTAGAGAAACGGCCGCCCAGTGCTTCCAGGTTTTCCATGGTGGTCTAGCTTCAATCGACTCATGATTTCAACTATTGAAATTTCTAAAATCCCCACAAAACCCCTTCTGATTGTACAGATTATTATCAAGTGTTATAATCTATTGAATGAATATTAAAATTATTATTTTCAACAAGAAGACACGATAAAATAGTTCATTGCAATCTTTGTAACTTTCATTAATGTTATTTCAATAGGTTATAACTTTCTTGTAATTAAGTCTTTTTGACTGATGTCAATAGAAAAACGGATTGAAAATTTTTAATTATTCCATACATTATTTAAACTTTAGCTGGAAAAAACGATTGAAAAATTTATAATAATCAACTAGTTTGAAGAAGGTTAAGTGAGAAATAATGACACATTTATAATAACCAGACGTAAGGAAAATGATATTAACATGGATCGTTAAATGTAAGAAAGCTTCTTGAAAGTGTTTATCAATTATTACACAGTATATTAATGCTATGTACACTAGTCAAACTAAATTGATAAAATAAAACTTTTTTCATCAAATCTGAGTCAAGTAAAATCACTGGGTTATCATTATAATCTCTGGATCATCTTAATTCTCGTGATTTGACTTTTTTTACACTGAACTACTAATGTATAATACTTACCAACAACTGAGGGATGAAAATTTATTTACAAGTATTTACTGTGTTTAGTATCTTGGAAGCCAACATATGAGGTGTTTCAAAGCTTATATTTCCTCATCTTTGTAAGAAGTAGGGGTTATTCAGGATAAATAAACTTCAAAAATTCATGATGTGTAGTAAGTTTCAGAGTAAACTTTAAGAACAACGCTATTCAGTGACGTTATATTTTATCAAAAAATATATCACTGGTTTAGGTTTCTACAGAAGAACGAGATGAATTCTAGTAGATGATACGTATAGGAAGCAATTTCAAAGATGTTCCGAAAGAACGTCACTTTGAAAATATATCAACCGAACTCTGAAGTAGAACAACATGATTGATGAAATTTGGAATAACTCTTCAGTAAGATGGGGAAACAAGAATTATTGACAACTACTGACGAATGTAATTTCTGTGAGATTAATCAAAGACGGTACATTTCTACTCCAGATGAAACGTTTCAGGTCATTCCGGATATTATAAAAGAGAAAAGCCAGTACCCTAGTCAATGAAAAATAGCTAAACAGCAATGTAATCTATACCGATAGCCTAAAACGTCTGAACATTTTGCCAGTTGCGTGCTCTTTTGCTAATCCCAACAACTGCACAATTTAATTTATTATGAAGTCAGCAGAAAAGCGGTATTCCGCACATTCTGTTGGAAGTTAAAGTACGAAATTTCTATCATTCAGATCATTCTAATCACCAACTTGTGGAACTGTTTTCTTCATTATATTCAAAGGTTCATATTTTCACACAAGGAATAGCTATTTTAAGATTTTCTTAAGTTAGAACAATAGATATTACAGATGAGAACAGGCTTTCTGGGAAGTTATAGTCTTTTTTCACCAATAAATTCAATGAAATGTCCTGGAACCTCATCTTCGTTTCTTTCCATGCACCGAGTTTCAGAAACACTACTTCTTGACATCGAACTTTGTCCATGTCCAGTACTGAATAACTACTAGTACTGATTGTAATTAACTGATTAAAAACCCTTGAATCTGTCCATAAAACAAGCACGTATAGATAAAAAATGATAGTGTATGAGAGTTGTATGCGTTGTATTAAAATGTAAGATGAATAATTGTGTATAAAGCATTAACGGAATAATATACTACAAATTTCGTCTCAATACAAACTATGATTTCGAAATAAGCTCAAAATAAGTTCATGAGTAATATATACTTCAAAGTACTTACAAAAGTAAATCCTTAGACAATGCTTCGATAGTTGAATTAGTAAATAATTTTTTGTAAACAGGATATCTATAAATGTATCTAGTTGCAATGCGCTATATTTTTTTGATCATAAGACCATTTTTACATGCCTAGTCAGTGAGTAATTATGATGAAGCACAAAAAAGTTCAAGTATCTCATTTGCCTTTAGTTTTCCTGACGAAGCAGTTAAGTCAATATGTTATTAAACTTCAAAGTATGAACCAACATCAAATTATTCTGATACTACTCAAAGAATAAATAAAACCTGTGGACAATAAAAGATATTCATTGTCTGCACATCTTGAATATATATTTTCATCAAGAAGCAACTTTTCAAACTTAATCTCTCTGTTTTTTAAATGGGGTTAAGTTAAACAAATCTTCTGGTAAACAGTAACATTATGGTGGTGATTTCTTACTTAATTCATTTCATATAACTCTGAAAGCACAATCTTCGAAACAATATCACGACTAATCGGAAGTTTAAAAAGAAGTAGCCACATAGATTTATTTTTCCTTACCAGTTAAAGTCTTCATGTCGCTATGTTATGCTTCAATTTATTTTAGTAAATTAAAGACTGTCACTTTTTATAGGTATTTTACGAGGTGCAACGCAGTCATTGTGTAAACTTCACAAAACCGACTAGTGACATTTCAGTTTGTATGCTTTCTCTAGAATGATATTTTGTGCTGAAAATGACACTATATCTAGTATTTGGTGGCTCTTATGGCTGATTAGTCAGATTAATTCTTATTTCCATGCGACTTTCAATGAAATCAGATTACTTAACATAGTCATACCATTCAGTGCTTCCAGGTTTTCCATGGTGGTCTAGCTTCAATTGACTCATGATTTCAACTATTGAAATTACTACAATCTCCACAAAACCCCTTTTCACATTTCAATTATTAGTTTTTTAAGAAGTCCTATATTTTAGAATGATGCAGAAAACTTTCAGCTCATCTGGATGCTTCTGCTGTCGTTACATTCTCTGAGCTGGATGATCTGACTGAGGCTCATTCTTCCTTTATACACAGATACTCTCAGAGCTAATGATATTGTTCAAATCCATAATGAAAGCTTCACAATTTAACCACTTAGATCGAAAAATCAACAACACTAAAAGATTTGTGTTTTGATGAAAATTTATGACGTTAAAGAGATATGTAAAACTTTTAGACGATTTATAAAACCCACTTCTGACAAATTGAACTGATCCTCACTCCAGGTTATAGACACAACTATTCCCACTTCCTATATTGTTGGCTAAGCACATCAGCGTCCTTTAGTGAGCTTTAACAAATCTATACCAAGCTAGTTCTTTAATAAGCAAACATTTATGTTGAGTAATTTTGCATAGACCTTGTACAATAATAATTGCGGCATTATAGTGTAATAGTACAGTACTCATGAACCAATTTAAATATTCTGTAGATACATTTATAAGTGGCCATTGATACACCAAGCCCAAGAGACTCAAAAAAACAACTGCCAATTCCTCTCTGGTTTAGAATCGTCTTTAACGTATGTCAGTTAACCTAAACAGTTTTTTTAAAGGTGCTAAAAAGGCAACCATTTCTTTAACAAAAAATCATTCATTCACATAAGAGACGATCATGAATTAATTCTTGAGATTCATTAGTAAAATAGTATGATGAGTTATACTGCATATTTTAGTTTGACACTCATGTGCATAACGGTATAATTTATAGCGAATTTAATCTATTCAGTTGGCTTCCATATTTGCTAAGCATTTACAAGGTTTTTATGCATACCTAAATAATAATATCGGTGGTGACTTACTCACTTACGTTTATTACCCCTCGTGGAGTAGCATAGGCCGCCCACCAGCATTCTCCATCCAACTCTGTCCTAGGAAATCGTTTCCAGTTGCTATTCATCCTTTTCATGTCTGATTCCTACTCTCAATACAATGTATTCTTTGGCCTTTCTCTGTCCGTTTCTCTTCAGGATTCTAAGTTAGCGCTTGCCTCGTGATGTAGTTTGATGATTTCTGCAATGTGTATCCTATCCACTTCCAACGTCTTTTCCTAATTTCCCCTTCAGCCGAAAGCTGATTTTTCCTCTTTCGTAGTAGGCTATCGGTGTTGATAGTAAATTTATTCAACCAAAGATAATTATCAATAGTTATTTTACTGTGTTTCAATCAGATGAATCTTATAATTAATTTTATTAAAATAATTATTAGGTCATAATCTGTACTTTTTTTGGTCATTTATTAAATAATTTACACTTAATTAATTTAATATCTATTTTTAGTTCATATTAAATAATTAAAAAATATGGTAGAACACTTGAATGATGAAAGACCGTTAATGACCGCTAAATACGAATTTTCGGACATTAAGTTATTTTTCATCTTTATTTAAAATGTTTTTATTGTATAGAAACTAGTACTTAATAGATTACCATCCTTTATGTTTTCATTTAATCTAACCCTTAGTAATATCTTTGTAGTAGGAACATTAAACATTTGTAGTAAAAGAACAATTTATTTAAAACTAAACAAACAAAATATCTATGCACGTTAACTGTTTATGTGATATTATGTTCTGCGATAGAATTCTCAATTATCATACAAAATATAATGATTAAAGAAGTAATTTCTAAGTACCTAATGAAATTCAATGTATAATCACGCTTCTAATGTTGTTTGACTGATTTCTGGAACATTAATTTCTGTCTTCCTACGAAAAATATTCACCAGTGGTCATGGCTTCTCTCTATAACTCCAAGAATTACCCCTCAAAGCTAGTCACATGGTTCTAGTGAGAAGCCGTGACCAGTAGAGTTCAATCGGTGTCCGGTAGAGACAGATATCTACTTCAGACAGTGGAAGATGGTTGCGCAATCCTATGGATTGGTTAAAGTTAGACATTAACATCGTCGGATGAGGACTTGGTGGTCTAGAGATTAGGTGTTCACGCACGTGAGTCCGAAGGTCCTGGGTTTGAATCAAGAGTACGGAATTGTGGATGTACACTATTGAAAAGTTTCATATTATGGCGGAACGTCCGTCCAGTGGTTCCATGTTTTCATTGGTGGACTACACATTGATCCATTAATGATCTCAATAAAAAAATCAACAATCTCCACAATCCCATATAGACACACTTTTTAGTTTCAGAGAAATAACCATTGAAATAACCATTGATGAACTGTACACTGTATTTCCACCACCGATATAATGTTAACATGAATCATTTAAAAAGAAACAGAACAAATAAACACTCTGTCACTAAATGATTTCTGCTATTATCAGAGT
This sequence comes from Schistosoma spindalis, assembly GCA_946903255.1. NCBI lineage: Eukaryota > Metazoa > Platyhelminthes > Trematoda > Strigeidida > Schistosomatidae > Schistosoma > Schistosoma spindalis. Next base: position 71,477,063 of record OX336416.1, on the reverse strand, counting down.
CATTTTAAAATCCCAGAAAAAACTACTGTGATCAAGTTATTTCAGAAAAACATACTTTAGCGGTGATTAAGTAGGAAGCTGAGTTTTTGTCGTCATTAGTATATATATATATTTATAGTAAATAAAATGACTTTAAATCACTAATTCTGTGCTGATATGTTTCATTATTTTACTGTCTGATAATTGACAAATTTTTCAGCATCCTATAAAAACATAGCTAACTCACAAAAGGGAATTATTGGACTGTGCAAATCATGAGATAAAAAGAATCAAATAAAAAACAATTCAACTGAACACAATTATAGATATCCTGTTTACAATAAAATATTTACTAATTCAGCTATCGAAGAAATTTCTGTGCGAGATAGATGGTATAAATGAAAAGGCACCGTTTTAAGACCATAATCCAATGAAATATGTTTTATGAGTGATTATATGCAGTATGAATGGATGTGTATAGTTATTTTTACATTGCTAAAGAACAAATAATTTATTCACTCCGTTAGTAACATGTTGTTATTAAAATCCAGAAACACGATTGAAATGATTAACAGTCATTTAACTAGGCTGGATGCTTCTGATATGGTTGTAGTCTTTAGGGTGATGATGGTTTACCTGTGCAGATTCTTTATTATCTGCAAAACATCATCAGTATCTAGTGCAAACAGAAATGGTTTGTTCAAAATTACTCTTCAATTGCTACACCAGTCTATCCTTATTGTCATGCCTTTAATTTCTATAAGTGCATATTATTTTCATGTGCTTTCACTATTTAGTTATTTGTCATCTGGTTGTGTAACGAATTGACTTTCTTTATGTGGGTTGATATATCTAACTTTGGTTCAGTAATTGAACACCTATGGAAACACTACACTCATTTAGATATTCACCAATGTACCAAAAGTTTTTCGATCTATAAGCAGTGTTTTTGTAAGCAAGGCTGATATTCACTATTTCTGATTTACCTCACATAGTCAATGACATTAGTTTTGTTGATATATTTGTAACTGACTTATGTTGATTTAGTTCACCAGTCTGACCAAGTCTGTAAATCTGAATGGAATTGTATATGCTTACTTTCTTATTAATTCACACTTTGGTTAACAATGTATAACAAAGCGAAGAATGGAGTAACCAATAACGAACGCTAGTACACGAGTTCAATAAACAATTTAAACCTTGAAGAAATCGATTTAAAATACCTTGTTTGTTTGATACGATCATTTTAGTGAATAACTTGATACGTCAAAAGCTGTTTATTAATCAGTTCTTTTAAATAGGATACAACAAACCATAATTTAAAGTGAGATCACAAAGTGTAGCTGACAAAACAGTCGGTATGAGAAAAGACTCAGTTATGTTGAATCAATGACTGCAATGGATGAAATGTTTAAAAAATGGCTGACTTGAATAATCGCATTGAATTTCATACTCCCTCGAATCACATATGCAAACAAAAATTTGCGTGATACGATCATTCCCTGTTGTTTTTGCACCCTGTACGAAAAATGGAGATGACACCGTGAGTAGATTATTTGTTGCTTCTACTCGTTTACAGATTTGAATGGATTGACAGCATATTTTAAGGATTATCATACGTTTATAGGTCATTAACTTATAAAATCAAAACTAACAAAAAAATATCAATGGTCAGTTAAACGTTGAACAGATTTTCCTAACGTTATGCAATCAAATAAGCTCGACAACTTTAGTAAATACTTTGCTGTTAACCAGTTGCCTATTCTATCTAAAAATGGTTTGATTCTAACTACAAGCAACAGAATGTATAAGATATTCAACTGAAGATGGTTTGCGGAGGTGAACTGATTATAATTTTTCAGAACTTTCTGGGAGTTATTCATTAGTTACTTTAAACTACTGATTATTCTGTAAAAAAAACAACACGGAAGTAGCCAATTTCAATGTAACTTATTGTAAAACTTTGCTCATAAGTCTAAAGAGTAATGACCTTTTACTTTGTAAATGCTTCCAACCTTTTGGGAAATGAAACCTATAATTATCAGTTATTAAGATTAGCTTAATATCATCTCAGATGTTCCTTATGAAACCAACCATAGCAAAAATACCAAAACAGTCTATCATTATATGATTTAAGTAGGTTTTTATTACAATTCGACCTCATACTTTTACAAACTCATTTAAATTATTTTAAATTTGTCATCAATATTTTTTTACTCATTTCACCATAAACGTCTATACTGAAATATCTACATTTATGTTTTACAAAACTTACACATTGAATTTAATCGTGCATTTAATGATCAATGGTTATTTATTCTGCGATTATGTTATTATAAGTTAAGAATATACAATCTCAATCAGAAACTTGCAAGAAACAAACTAATAGATTGAAGTTCTGTTACAATGAACTATTCAGCGCAAACACTATTTATGGAATTTCGATACATTTTTACGACGATTTGTGTTAACTGCAAATAGTCAGAATAATCTAATCATTTTTTATTGATATATAATCGATGGATTGATGGTATTTAAATTGATTACGCAATATCAATATCGAAAAGCTTCATCTGCGAAACTGGTGTTTTTACTGTAGTTAGTGAAGCAGGGAATAGAAGAGAGTAGAGGTAATTTCGTTTTCAGTGTTGAATTCAGAGTAGTGACATTCTTAGCACAGAGCACGAGTGATTCACTAAGTTGAAATTAGTTCTAATACATAGTGATAACTACTGAAATACAAACAACATTAAACAGATGTTTCGTTCTGTTTTGAATGAACCGAGTAGATCACATCCACGATGCCACAGATTATAAATCCCGATGAATCAATGTTTAAAACTCAATGCCATGTATTCAAACTGGCCCTTAACAAAATCTTTCATACTCTGTTATTGTTTTTCTTATTTTAATCCATTTAACAAGGTCATTTTACTGAAAATGCTTTCTGTAATACTAAATTCCACAGGTTTACATTTTGAAATAGAAACGCATAAATAGTAGTACATTGGGTTACCAAACATGTTCGATGTTTATTGCTTTTTTAACTTATCAATTCGTAATAAAAATAACAAAGTATCTGCGCATAACTACTTCCTGTAAACTTTTTACGTTTTTATAGTGTCATCAACTGTAATCTGACTTTACACTATGGATTGTCGTTAATTAGGCAAACGCTGAAAATCAGAAATAACTTATGAACCATTCAGTCTTAGTATTTAAAAACAGTTGCTGTTTTCATCAAGTAGCTAGATCTAAGCAGCAGATACAATCTTAAATAATCTCAAGCTAGATTATAAATTTCAGCAGAACTCAGTAATCGAACTAAGCTAATAAAAAAGCCGGAAGAAATATTGAGAAATCACGTTACAATATTTGAAAATATATGTGCATTTATCTAAATGTTTTAATCTATGTTTGTTAAACCTGACCTTTAAAAACAAAAGGCATTCTGAGGTCACAAGAGTTTGTTCATAATTAATTGAAACAACTAAGTGAGCCAAATTGAGTTTAGACGCAAAGTACTAGGTAAGGATAACAAATAGATTGGTGAAGTGTGAAATTGTCATCATCTGAGATGGTTGAGAAATTTATTTAGTACGTCCAAACACGGCCTACCCTGACTTGCGCTGCTGGCTAATGTAGAGGTCAAATAAAGACGTGTCAGTAATTCATTAATTCTTCGAAAACTGTGGTAAGCCATGTAGGCAGGTTCGCACCACATGGTTGTGATTTGAATGATTGTGATAACCAATGATTGACATTACATAATATGGTGAAGAACCGTATGAAATGGTACAGATGATTTCACTTAGATCCCAAGTTTCCTAATTATCTTAAAAAGTTCTTTTGATTACATGATTCCATATTCCCCTCTAAATCATATCTCACGTCTAATCTTTTCGACTACAACTAATGTTCTTATCACTTTTAGTACACTAGTATATTACTATGGCTTGGAAACTTAAATCACTGCACATCTATGCCGAATTCCGGGGTCCATATAACTGACTGAATGAATTGTTAATAAGCCACAACAGTAAGAAGTATGAGATCGTAAAAATAACTTTCATAGTTTACATGTAAACAATAATAATTCCGAAACTTGTTTAGTGAAAAGAAATAAGATGTGGTAAACTGCAAAATTGTAATTATATAAAGAAATTAAAAATCTTAAACAAGCCTTCAAAACAATCATTTACAAAACAGCATAACAAGTATAGTAAAGTTGATTATTGTTTGTTGATATAAATGATATATTTTGACATAATTTTAATCGATTTCAACGACTTTTTTCCATAATTTCCATTTCATTATATTTAAATGTATGTCAAATACCTTTATAAATTCATCTACTGTCAAGTTGAATGATAAAGACAAACGAAAAATATGCAAAGATCGATAGTGGCTAACAGCGGAATCTAGGGAGTGCGTTTCGTCTTATTTTGAACTCGTCGGCTGAATTTTTCTACACTTTGGAATTGACGTTCACTATGAAACTCGAAGCCAATTCCATTGGCTTTAAACGTCATCACGCTATCCACTTAGCTACTGAATCCTGATAGCCACTTGCAGGTACATCCAGCTGACGAGTTGCAAAGAGGACGAAACGCGCGTCTTTGATTCCACTGCCAACCATTATCTATCTCTGTTTATTATTCTTGTGAATTAAGGCAATATCGAGGCAATACGCACAGTATACACATATACCAATAAGAGATTGATCAATTGCAGTGCTAAACATCAATGAGAAGATTCAAGTAAAACAATATCAAGTGAATTTAAAAGAAAAATACTTTACTGTTAGAATAGTTTATAAAAATTCACATTATAACCGAATATTTGTTAAATTTCCATAGAAGATAGTAGTAAATATTACGTTAATACTTCAAATAATATTTTTGTACTCACTTGATGTGATTTTTAAACACAACTAAACTTCTATAAGCAATTTAGTGTACTGATGACTGCAGCATTGTTTCAATCTGTTGTTTATAGTACCATATATTTTGTATTTGAAGATCGTAAAATAATCTAATTTTGCAAATTTAAAGATTTGAATGGTTTATTCAAGTTAACCTAATTCTGAAAAGCTAATAAACATTGAAATTATATGATATTTTTTCAAAAACAAATCTTGACAAGGTTACCAAACGCATAATTGATTCGAATGTGAATAACTTAGAAAACTGACTTTTTCCATGGTTAAGATCATAAGTCAGTTGAAGCTAGACAACCATGGAACACCTGGAAGCACTGGACAGCCGCTTCGTCCTATTATGGGACTCCTCAGCAGTGCAATCCACGACCTCGGCCCCTGCGAGATTCGAACCCAGGATCTACTTGTTTCGCGCGCGAGCACTTAACCATTAGACCACTGAGCCGGCATCCAACGGTTTAATGTCTAACTCCAACAAATCCACGAAATTGAGCGACACATCCGCCATTGTCTTCTGAGTTTTTCCAGTCGTTTTCCTACATTTAGTCGCATTTTTAAAGGATTATTCTTATAATTTAGTAAATCAGATACATGTCAGTTACAGATCATTAATAAGATAATACTGTAAAATTGTAACTATACAGTGGATTATTTACTAACTGACAATAAGTACTACTCAATTTATAACAATCTAATTGTTGACAAGTATAAACCGCATTAAAACTATTTGTACTGTCATAGTTTTGATTTGTATTTACTGTCAAGTAAATCATCATCTACAGTCTTCCTGTACTTATTTGCTAAGTGGGATTTACAATTTTCCACCTTTATATTAAATCTCCTTCACATGAATACCAGATATACATTGTGAAATTTTCATAATAATTTCAATACATCTGTCTACGGTATGTTGCCAATTTTACTATATTTTTTTGATCGTGGAAAAGTTGTAACAAAATCAATGCCAAGTTACATATTGATTATTAAGTTCGAAATATATTTTAAACAAAAAAGTACTGCTATTGGAAATTACATTTTTGAGATTGCTGATCAGCGGCCTATGCTCCTTCATGAGAGGTAACAGGTGTAAGTAAGTAAGCAAGATATGTTCATGATTTGCTTATAGGCTAATGAATCATATTCACTTTGAATTGTGTTACCTATTAGTGAATAAATAGATAATAATACTTTGAGATGAAAGACACAATATAATTCAAGATATAAATTTCAGTTAATCTACTAGTCTTTGGATAAATTTAAACATTCACGACAAATTATATATTTGGTGATATATCACAGTATTGTAATCGGTCGAGGTATGATGTCATCAGTTAACAAGTGAGTAAATATCATGTCTTCAATATAAATAGGTAACCTTACTTCAGTTTGTCGTAATGCATAAATTCACATTTACTTCTGAAACATGAACAATTGTTTGAAGTAGATATTCATTTACTTTAAGTAATGGTAATATTCAACTAAAAGTTAGTACTTTCGTAATTTATAGAGATTTAGCCTACATTCTTTATCTTATACAATAGAATTATAAATTTATATTTTATTCAAGCATAGACAGAATCTATTCTACAGTTCAGTAATGTAATTCCCCTGAGTATTAATGATAAAAAAACACAGTTAAAAGAAAATCAAGGGTCAACATCATACTTTAAATTTAGAAACAAGCTCTTGGTAAACTACATCTCATAAAGAACTTATTTACGTGCAATTTGCATAGCTCGTTGTGACATAACATGAATTATTAGTAAATGCGTACTCAAACCTATCATTCATTTCCATGAGTAAGCTAGAAAGCTGAAAAATTTGAAATCTTGCATGGTTTTCATAGTTTTTTATAATATGTGAATGTCAATGAATAATTGTACAGTAGAATACTTCATGTAGTTTTACTTGTTTCAGTTCTTAAAGAAACTCCTGAAACACTGAAATATTTGTAACGGTCTGCAATAAAAAAGGGGTTGACTGAAGGATCGTTTTTCGCTTTGTGACCTTAATATTAACTAATGAAATTAATATGTGACTTAAAAACTCAAACTAATTCGATTAAGTATTTCGTATAAAAGTGAACGTCGTATTTCCCTGTCACGTTTTTAGTTATTATGTTGTTTTTAAAGTCTGTTTGACTGTAATCTGAAAATCGATTTCATTGACAAATTATTTGGTTTAACTTTTGGGTTCAGGTATTCTATCGTAATTATGTTTATATCATGAAATCACTTATAAACAAAGTTGCTTAACTTATTACACATGTATGACGTCTGCAGAAAAAAGTATGATAAAAAACAAAATGATGTTTATGTTACCCTTTTAATTAGTGATAAATGAATATTCTTTGTAGAATTGAACTGTTAATCTTTTGATTTGGATTACTACTTTCAACCCAATTAAACGGAATACTTCTTAGCATGTCAAGAAGAGATTAAAGTTTTTAGTTAAAGATTCTGACAAAAAAAGCACAAATTCATATGAATTGGATTTTATGGAAATTTCATAGACTGTTAAGAGTCGTCAGAAACCCTACTATTGTGATGTGTGCTGCTGTTATCGACAGATACAAGTAGTATGTACCTTTAATCGAAAGCGAAATGCCTGAATGCAGAAGGTTAAGAAAATCAACGAAAGAGAACGAGAACAATAAATGATCAGTGTAGTAATAAACGAACAATAAAGTTTGAGACGATTGACTGATATTTTCAAAAGGAACTATCAAGTTTGAAACAATTGATTGACACTTTACAAATGAAGTATTTACTGTATAGTTCACAGATTGTACTAAGATGTTCTGTAATTTTGTACTCACATACATTCGATTGTTCTCACTTGTTTTCTCGTCCACTACACCATACTTCTTTTAATAAACATTTTACCTAACATGTATATGCATAAGTATGTATAAGTATGTATATCCATGCCTATTTCTTGATTTTTTCTTCACTAAAAACTCACTTTCATTAATTCAAGTACTCTGTTCACCAACAATTAGTTTTATTATTTCCAAGAATAAACTCATTAATATACTTCTTACGTGTTCAATTAGTTGGAGTTGATATCCAAAATTCTCTTAAATAGTAAACAAATTATTTATTTTTATAATTAATCAAATCAGATACTAAAAAGTTTATCATTATTGTCAAGATTAGCTTTGTGTTTACATTCATATTTTGTATAATTAGATAGAAATCAATTATCATTCTTTCAAGCATACTTTACTTTCATTTCTTATAAATAAAATGTTATCGAATGAATTTTTTTGTAATATCTATTACGTCAACAATTACGTAATGTATTACGTCATTCAATGTTCTATAATAAATAACAACAGACTTAATGAATATATCATAACAACATTTATAGATAATTTGTTACACAACAACATAGTGTTAATACGTTAGAAATTTCATAATAAATAAACAGTCAAGTATAAATAATCATTAAAATTGACTAAACAAATGAATAATAAACAAACATAGAATATCATCACTGAGAGGTTGTGGTTGAATATGAGTTGAGTTCATAAATCAATTAAAGCTACACATCGATTATACCTTATGCCTTAAATCATATGAATGATATAAATTAGATTAAATTGAATTTTAGTAATTTGAAAAGTAGACTTTAAAAATTTTGAAAATGCTTATTTTTATTGTTCTAATTATATATATGTTACCCAGAAACAAAACAACTCTTTATATGTCTTTATAAATATGTATTATCTAATAAAATGAAACTCAATTTCTTTTGAAGTGCATTATAAGAATATAAAACTTAAGCTTTTAGAAAATTGTCCCATGTCTAAATTACTAGTTAACTTACTGCAAAAAAAAAAAAATAAATGAGACAAGTACTTTTTATGGATATAAAATATAAATTCAATTTTCTTCTCCCAAATCAGCTCATTTACCTGTTCTTACAATGCCCTAGAGACGTATTGATTTTTAATTTTTTTTGGTTATTTTCATTATACCTTTTTTTGTATCATCATACTATAAAATAAATTAACTAATCATTCAAGATTTAGCTCAGATAAAATGTATAATAATTAATTTTTTGTCGATTGAAATCATGAACTGATTGAAAATGTGGAAGCACTGGACGTCGTTTCGCTCTGTTGTGGGACATCTCAGCAATGTACATACACCGTTACGCTCGAAAGCTTAAAACCTAGAGCTTTCGGTCTCGCGCGCAAGCACCTAATCTCTATTCAACAGTGTCAATGTCTATTTTCAACTAATCAACGAAATTGCGCGACCATCTTTCATTGTACTGAGATAAATACCTGTCTCTACGTGAGGAGGAATTCTCAGAGTTCTAGTGAGAAGTTGTGACTGGTATAGCTAATCCGTGTCGGCCGTCCAGTGTTTCCAGGTTTTCAATGGTGGTCTAACAACCCTATACTGGTAATAATTAATTAATAATTTCTTTATTTCTCTTAGTATAAAGAAATAAAAATTGACGTTATATGTCTACAAAATGCCTACTACCGAAAATATCAAAATATTTTATTGAAACATTGAAATAATTCCCTTAATATCAGTCTATACGTTATAAATTGTTTCACTGTTGAATAACTAATCAACAATCTATACAAGACAATAAAAAAAAATAACAATCGATGTATTTCTTTAGACTAATTCTATATTTCGATTTATAATATTACGTAATTCAACGTTGTTTAACCAACAATATTCACTTTTACTTCTAAAAAAAAACGATTGTGCTGACCATTTGTGAGACAACAATTGTTAATAATTAATAATAAATATATAATTTAACAGCTATTCATTGTAATTGCCTTTTGAAAATCATTATTGTTTTATTAATTTTAATTATCAGGTTGTTTTTGATTTTTTTAAAATTTATTTTCAGAAATTAACACTTAAAGATTTTGCATCTGAAGTGAGAGCGAATCTAGACATTGATATGTTTATCAAAGAAGCAACTCTTTTATTGGATTTGGATGGATCCACTTTAGAGGATATAATTAGTTCAATGTTAGAAGCAATTTTTAATAATCGTCCTATTGTTGATACAGCAACATCAACAACAACAACCACAACAGCGAATATGACATCAAGTAGTCCTAGCTCTCCTGATGATACTGATTCAATTCAATGGTCAAGAACTTCAGCAACTACAACTAGTGGTTTTGGACCAAAAGTAAATTTTTCAATAACTGGAAATTCGGATAAAAGTAATTTATCAAAACTGGACATTGAAAATATGAAACTTGAAGCTAAAAATTCTCTTATGATGCAGATTAGTTATCAGGGATATACATGTGAGTTATATCTGTGCTTGCAAATCAAAACACTGGACATATAATGCTTACATTTTGCTGTCTGTTTTGTATGGTACTGTTTAGTATATACTCCAGTTGGAACTAAATCCACCCTAACCGTCATTCGTATGCAAATCATGAAATTTGTCATTAAATGAAATGGTCATGTATTCTTAAAGCAACGTATTATTGTTGTCGATCCCTTATGACCGTTGGTAGTTTGATTGATTCTTTCGATCTCGAAGAATTCAAAGTAAAAAAAGATCTTTCTGAAATCATCAGTAAGGACTATATAACGCGATACTAGGTACTATAAATAATCTAGCGTTAAAAAATTGGTGCATATAAATGATTTAAAAACTGTTGATGAATAATTTTCAAGGACTGCCATCTCTGTATTCTTTTTTACTTTACTCTTTATTCTCCAAGTTGATTAGTGTTGAAGTTTATCGGATTTAGTTGAAGTCTGATAAAAATAGCATTTGGGAAGTAATGACTTATCGATTGATGACTGATAAATGGTTTTTCATAATGAAACCAATACACTTCACCTTCATTCCGTAAGACGAACAGCTGTAGTATATTGACATGCAAGAGACTAATTCCCTTTACAAACTCATCAATAATCTAAAACATTTAGTTCCTTTGATAAATTTCGATAGTGTAATAAAAGTACGAAGATTATCAGAACTATGTGATAGATTAGCACAATACGTTTCGAACAATCTGATCACACATATACTTGTTAAGAACATTTATATATGAAATTAATTGTAAAATCAACTATGATTATAAATTATTTTATTGCTGTGCAACAATTGATACTTTAAGAATCAGAAGGGGTTTTGTGGAGATTTTAAGTAATTTCAAAAGTTGAAATCATGAGTCAATTGAAGCTAGACCACCATAGAAGACCTGGAAACACTGGACGGCCGCTTCGTCCTATTGTGGGACTCCTCAGCAGTGCGCATCCACTATCCCGCCCACCGCGGGATTTGAACCCAGGACCTACTTGTTTCGCGCGCGAGCACTTAACCATTAGACCACTGATCCGGCATCCAACAGTGTTAATATCTAACTTCAACCAATCCACGAAATTGCGCCACCGTCACCATTGTCTTTAGTGAGCTGAGCAAATTATTATTATTGCCAGAAACGATCGTCCATTGCTTCCAGGTTTTCCATGGTGGTCTAGCTTCAACTGACTCATGATTTCAACCATTGAAATTGCTAAAAATTTCCACAAAACCCCTTCTGATAATAATCATCTGCTCACTAGTGACTGATTTCATGAGACACTCCTGGAGTTTTAGTGAGAAGCCGTGACCAGTGGAGTTCAACCAGGTGTGTTGTGAGATATCAGCTCACTGAAGACAATGGCGACGGTGGCGCAATTTCGTGGATTAGTTGAAGTTATACATTAACACCACTGGATGCCGGTCGGCTCAGTGGTTTAGTGGTTAAGCGTTCGCGAACGAGACTTATAGGTCCTGGATTCAAATCCCGCGGGGGGCGGGATCGTGGATATGCACTGCCGAGCAGTCCCATACTAGGACGAAAAAGCCGTCCAGTGCTTCCAGGTTTTCCATGGTGGTCTAGCTTCAATTGACTGATGATTTCAAACTTTAAAATCATACGAAACTTAATGTTGTAGTTTTGCATAGACTCTGACAATACTTCAAACATAATTCACTGGCAATCATTTTAAGAAATAAATTTTGTGGTCAACCGGTATTCATTTTAAATATTTTCCTCATACAGTAGAAATCACCTGATAAGATACCCTTAAACTAATCTGTAATTTTAAAAGCTTTGATACTGTTATTCACTCAATTTTACAGAAAGCAATATCAATAACCTGTAGAGATAACCGATGTAAAGCGTTTCCATTAAACAAACTTTAAGTGAATGTCATCACGACACATGTAAAATGTAGAACTTCATTTAAGTAATTTACTGATGAATAAATTTTTTCTGTACTTAGACAATTTTACATTGATACATAAATTAGTTATGCTTGGTTAACTTAAACATTATTAGTGCTTTTTAAGTGAAAACAATTGTCGCTAAGGTTTGTTTATTTAACCCTTTAAAATAATGGAGACCAAATTTACATGAATATGTTACTATGAGTATACTTAAATAAAAGTCCTGACTTCATTTCAAGCTTCTGTAATTTTTTGATACATAAAACAAATATATCATCAATGATGGTTTTATTCAGCACAACTAATAGGGGATATAATGAATAAAAACTAGTATCAATAGTTTGATTATTTTCTTCAAGAACAGAATTATGTTGTGGTGAACGAGAACTTAAGTGAGGACAACTAACTTATTGGTGAAAACGAAATCACAAAGTTATTTCGTAAAATGTGAAAACCATACATTCAATACTTCATTTGCGAATCCGCTCTCAATTGTCTCAAACTTCATCGTACCTTCGTTGTTATCACAATTATTCTCTGTTAAGGTTATCTTTGGTTTGATCTTCCCAACCTTTTACTTTCAGACATTTCACTTCTGATTAGATATATACTACTTATATCTGTCGACATTAGTAGCATACACCACAAGGTAAATTCAGAAAATCCAGTACATGAAAACATTGTGTGAAACGTTTCCTCGTATTTAAGTATGTTAAGGGGATATAAAAAGTTAAAATGATAATAAATTAATAAAAGAAAGCTTATTTTGAATTAAAATAAAGTTAGGAACAGAATTAATAGAGAATATAGAAAAAAAATCCTATTTTATGTAAATTACATGGAAAAGAAAAAGTAATTTTAAATTTAATCAATAAAACAACTGGAAATATTGATTAAAATCAAAAGTGAACATTGATAAAGGGATCCATTTTGCTATTAAATTCATAACAGCTAATAGTGCAAAATAATGAATCCCTTTTACCAAAAACCGTCTGTAATCTTCTTTATGGAGTAAGTTAATTAGTTCCTTTTTCTAGATGTCCCATTTGTGAAGCTTATTTGACAGAATCTTGTGGACTTAAATCAAATCTTTTTTGATCAGATGAATAAATGCTTGTCTCTAAAATAGTTAACAAGAAAATCATAATTGAAGTTACTTCAACAGTCTTCAATTAACAATGTATGTTTTCTCTCTAGCAATTTAGGTCAATTTCTTACTTAGTGAGTGCTCTATAGTACAATGTACCTTTTGTTAGAGGTTTAAATTCAAAATCTGATCTTTGCTACGTATGCTTTTCTTAGCTGCGGTAAACTGAGAGGTTCATAAAAAGTAGTTGTGGTTGACTCCAGTCATTTAAAATTAATTCTGGAATGAAAATTACGTTCCATTATATAGGATTCGCAAACTAAATAAGCAAGCAAAACGATTGAAAGCACGAAGCACACTGTTTTCATCTAATATTAAAAACGAAGGTAACAACGTGATAATTTTTTGTTATGTTTGAACATTTCATGTTTTATCGATGTTCTCAACAAAACATTCAGCAATCTTCACAACATTGTACTGACAACTAACATGTGATCTATAGTGACCAGATTCGGAAAGCAATTATTGCAGTTCTTGTAAAAAACGTCAAACTGAAGGTCTTGGGTCCAAGTCTGACGTGCGAGATCGTGAGTACGCACTTCTGAGGAGTCCTGCACTAAGACGAAATGGCCGGCCAGCCCATCTATGTTTTTAATAAAGGTCTATCATTAGTCGGTTCATGATCTTAATTAAAATTTAACCATCTCCACAACCTTATACTGATAATAAACTAATTTATCTGTTATCGGCTAAAGGATTTGAAGACCAGTATAACAACATTAAGATGTTATAATTTTGTCAAATAACTAGTTTTACACGACATAATGAAAATTATTTAATAATCATTTATAGCATAATTAATACTTTTGAAATGAAATCTCACTACTTTCAACATGGTTAATGAACAGATATTGTTATGTGAGTCTCGGAAAGTTCAAACGCTACTGCTCTTCTTAATATTTAACTGAAAATGAAACTTTTTGAGCTAATTATTTGATAAGACATTCCCTGTAACATTTACACTAGTTTCAGTTGATTTCTTAGATAGTCACTTTGTCATAATTTATTTGGTCAGTTTTCATGTAGTGAGTTTATCATCTGTTTTATTATTTTTTTTCTAGATCAAAGGCTTGCAAAAACAATTAAAGGAGTTTCACTGAGAGATGGTGATTGTTTGTCAACCGATCAAAGTTGGATTTGTGCCATGTAAGTAGTCACGCTGAACAATAACAATAATAGTAATAGCAGCACTCTGATATTACAACCATTCATATATATTAACTAATATGAAGTTTGTTATTTGAACTATAGTGATAATAGGACTAATTGAATCCATTTATTGATAAATAATCAAAACTTTCATTTAGCACAGACTGATGAATTTTCTAAATTATCCTTTAGAAATTATTTGCTTAACTGAAAATTAGTCATCTTAAGGGTTATTTCAGATAAGTAATTTTAAACAAACTGCATTTCTGCTGTTTCTTTCATTAAAATGTATACTTTTCATTTAAATCTTTAACCAAATAACTTTTAGTTTCAATTTCAGTATTGATTATTAGATCATGAAAACTATTCATCAGTGCCTGATAGATAATCAAACCTTAAATTAGTTTGAAAAACAGAAGTATGACATTATTCTTTCAGAGTGTTCGAAAGAAAATATATATCCAGACACTGGTTCAAATAGATAATAACTTCAGACATAGCAGTAATATGATATTAAACCATTAATTCTAAATAATTTACTTCATTAAAACCCTAGAACATGTGTTCGTCATTATATGGATGTGTATTTTAGACATTTTTAGTAAACGGAATACATTAATTAAATTATTAAATAAGAAAGATTAGTTCAAAGAACAGTTCTCTTTTCAGTGAGTTCATTTTCAATGCTGTACAATCGCAAATATATATATATATATATATATATATACCCATTTTACAGGATGATAATAATTACAATGATGGTGATAATAAACTTCTGTTAGACATGGTGGCAGCGAGGTAAAATAAACAAAGCCATTAACAATCAAACGATTATTAAACTTTCTTTGTTTAAAAACTTTTTTTCAATACCTTTGTTTATTTTACCTCACTGTCACCACATCTAACAGACGTTCATTATCAGTATCATCGAAATTATTATCATCCTGTAAAATAAGTATATTATATTTGCGATTGTACAGCATTGAAAATGAACTCACTGAAAAGAGAACTGTTCTCTGAACTAATATTTCTGATTTAATATCTTTCAGAAATAACTGTGTAAAGTTCTCTATTATTAGAATACTTTATGCAAAACAATTAATTATTACTTGAACTCTATATACCATGTTATAAGATTATTTCAAATTGTTTCTACTACTTGAATTAGGTGTTCATTAAGATCAATTCATAAACGTTATCTTGCTTTGGCACGATTAAATAATCCAGTTAATTTTGGCAGGTCAAGTGAAGGAACTTATTTGATTGTACTCATAATAACACCAACGAAAGAGGTAAATTTGTTTTAATGTTGGTATTTGTATATGTTATATTGAATTTTGATGCTGAGAATAAGTTAACAGCCAGTAAATAATTATTAATCTAATAGTTGAGTTCGTGAGTAAATTAAAGCTAGTTCACCATGGGAAACCTGAAAAAACTGGACAACCGTTTCATCCTACTGTGAGACTTCTCAGCAATGCACATCCCCGATCTCGCCACGCGGGATTCAAACCCAGGACTTATCAAAGTTACATGCCAACGCCTAACATCTAGAGCACTGATCCGGCACCCAACGGTGTTAATGTTTAGCTTCAACTTATTCACGGAATTGAGATATCGGCTACTATTGTCTTCAGTGGTTTACTTTATCACAACAGACCTGGTTGAACTCCACTGGTCACAAATTCTCACTAGAACTCGAGGAAATACCTCTTGAAGCTAGTCATATGATTATAATTATTATCAGAGACTACCGTCCAGTGCTTTCAGCTTTTACATGGTGGCCTAGCTTCAGTTGACTCATGACCTCAATTATTAAATGACTACAATGTATACAAAATCCCATTCTGGTAATAATTATTGATCTCTTTAATATCAAATTCATGATTAAGAATCCTGAAAAATTATTAGGTGAACTAATTACAGTAACTTCAAATTAATTATCGGTCAATATTAACCATTTATTTAAAACGACCTAATTTGTAAATTCACTTAATTAATGAAGAAAAAAGCCACAAATGTCTATTCTTTTAAGTAAAGATGGATGGTGGCTAGCAGTGGAATCCACAACGTGCGTTTCGTCCTATTTGGGACTCGTCAGCTGGATGTACTTGCATCTCAGAGTTGATGTTCACTCCGGGACTCAAACCCAGCACCGTTCGCTTCAAACGCCATCGCGTTATTCACTTAGCTACTGAGTCCTGATAGCCACTTGCTTGTGCAATGGGGTGAAGTTTAAATTCAGTTAGTGTTGTTTTACTTGTATTTTCCCATTGTTATTTAGGACTGCGATTGATCAGTATCATGTTGGCTTATATGCATTCTGTGCGGATTTACTCGATATCCATCTTTGACTAAAAAGCTTGCGACTTAAAGCTATATCGATGCAACAAAGCCAAGTTTATTTTTCTAGTTGCTTATTATATTTTGATTTTGAAATAAATTCAATATATTAATTTATTGTAGAATCACTGGAATATGCATCGAATTGAAATATCTTAACAAATGTAATTTAAGTTTAAATTGACTGAACGTAACATTTGCTGAAACGCTAGTTTGTTGATTTATTTCTTTGTTTATGATTTCACTTGTCAACTAGGTTAAAATTTTACATCTACAATGGATAAAAATAATCGTTTCAAGTGATTACAATTTAATTAATAAGAAACGTTTCAGTGGGATTGTTGTGAACGAGAACTCAAGCGGGGAAAACCAAATGTATTTTAACACAACATTACAGAATATCTTAGTAAAATCTGAGAACCGTACAGTCAATACTTCATTTGCGAAATGTCAGTCAATTATCTCAGACTTCATTGTTCCTTCGTTTCCACACAAATCACTATCTGTCCTTCTTCTCTTCTATTCGTTCTTCTTAACCTTTTGCCTCCAGACATTTCACTATCGATATGTAATACTATTTATATCTATCGATATCAGTCGCACACACTATAGTATTACAAAGCTCTTTTATAAATCTCCTCGACATACAGACAGATTGTTGGATAAAACCAAACGGTTACAATATTTCTTCCACATTACATTTTATAAAATTTTAACAGATAACTTGATTACGAACAGTTCAAAAAATATTTTGTCATCATCGCTCAAACCACATACATTTATGTATCTGTTAGATAGTTACCTCATCTATTTGATTTTTTACATCTTTAGAAAGGTACCAAAAGTGAAATCGAAGTTGGGCGAACATTTGGCACAATTCTATCTGATCCAATATTTCGGCAAGAGTTATTATTTGCTACTGATGAAAAAGACGTAAAATTACTATTATGGGATAGAGCACAACAATTGGCAGCGCAACAGTCAACTGATAGACGTAGATCATCACAATATCTTGATATCAGAAATCAAACTTTTAATTTAGTGAGTTATTATTAACAGAAAAATAACAATTATTATTATTAATATCAAGAAGGTTTTTCGTGGATATTATAGTAATTTTAAAAGTTGGAATCATAAGTCACGGGACCAATATGTCCTAGGTTCGAATCACGCGAGCAGGATAGTGAATGCACACTACTGAGGAGTCCCAAAATAGGACGAAACGGTAGTCCAGTGCTTCCAGGTTTTCCATGGTGGTCTAGCATCAATTGATTCATGATCCCAACTATTCAAATTATTATTATCATGTTACATAAATAACACGTTTTCGATTGAATAAAAAGATAACTACTATAAAATTAAAGTAAAATAAACATAGAATGAATCTTTGAATTGCTCTACCTTGCTTTAAAAAAGTATCATTATCTTTTGAAAATACAGAAACATAATGGTTTCAATTAACTGAGTAATGATGCTGTGGTAGCACACTCAGTAAACAATTAATTAATAAATATTGTTTAATAAATAAGGAATAAAACAATTTAGACTTCTCTAAATCTTTTTTCTCTTATTTGAATAGAGTTCACAATCAAAGATTGGCAAAGGAATTTACTTAGATCTAAAGCGTAAAATTCCATATTATTGGTCGGATATAACTGAGGGTATGTTTTAGAACGTTTTCAGTGGAATAATTGAACATTGTGATTGTGTTAGGTCTATTTTAAATGTTTTCAATAAGTAATAAATATAAATATTTTTTGTTATATCCCAATGAGTAAGAAAATTGTACTTCTGACGTTTCGTGACTTAGTGTCAGCCACTTCTTCAGAGTCAGTAAATAACTGAGTTAAATTAACAAACGTTTAAATAGTACAAACGTGTGTTAATTTAACTCAGTTGTTTACTGACTCTGAAGAAGTGGCTGACACTAAGTCACGAAACGTCAGAAGTACAATTTTCTTACTCATTGGGATATAACAAAAAATATGTTTATTAATAACCCAATCTATTTGAAGCTATCAAGTCCAAGCTTGGCATTGATACCTATAAAATCATTAATAATTGAATCAAATTGTCTAAGTTTCTGATAAATGATTTACTGATGAACAATAAAAATAAGTTGTCTTATGAAAATGAAAGGTTACTCAATGCGTTGCATTTTTTATTCATCATGAACAGTCTATTTCAAAAAGTCACTCTTTTCCATCTGTTTCATTTTAATTTTGATGGTTAACTCCTATTTGGCATCGATTAGGATACTAATCAAAACTAAAACCACTTGATATTTTATTTGGTGTTGAGTACAGTCCATTATTAATCAATGTGTACTGGAATAGGGATGAAATCTCCTACGAATATTAGTGACAATTTAAACTGACCATTGGACATCTAAATAAAATTATAATTTCACCAATTTTCCTTAGTTTTCACTTGTACTGTAAGTACTATCATTTCTTGACGAAAACTACCCAGGAAATAAATTAATCTCGCCAAACGATTTGATTTTACTGTACTTGTTGTAGTTCGTGTGTTTCTGATGCAACCAAAGATTTTGATTAGTAATTCATTAATTATTGTCGATTCTCTATTCCCTGGTACCGTTACTCCATATCGTTATCTCGATCTTTGGTAGACAGCTATCATATTTCGCTAACTACTTAGATGATTATTATGTTAAACTGACAAATCAACTTAATTGTAATATGAATATGGTTGTGAATAGTCTCTTGGCCTCTCACATGAAAATATCCGGTGTTTCATTTTAATTTTTGGCGGAACAAGAAGCTATCGACAGTTGGATTCCGTCACAATAATCAGAACGTATCATTCCCACGTTTGATTTCAAGTTTTGTCATAAACGTTTATTACAGGAATACTATAAACTATATTCAGATTGATAGCTTCTTCGTAATAGTCAATAATCTTTCGACTGATATCAACCCATAATGAAATGTATCTTCAGAATATTTAAAATACACTGCATAGAAATAATTTTCTTAGAATATTAGCATTTTGTGTATTCATCTAGTCATATTATTTTAGTAATGAAAGTATACAACGGCGCAGATAACAAAACTCTTAGACAAAAAAAGATAAGACATTGCATTATTTATGTACTAGATGATAAAGAAAATAGGTTTGATTCAATAATAATATATTGCTTTATTTATGTTTCCTACTTATCAAAATTTAAATTAAGGTGTCTGTGGAAAAAATACTATGCGTAAAACAATATCAACTATTATATTCTTATACTTTGCTTGTCTACTTCCCTCAATTGCATTTGGATTATTGAATTCCAAAAATACTGATAAAAAGATGGGTAAGTTCAAATAAATTTGGAAAATATTTTATAATCAATGAATAATTTTAAATAAGCTTTTTTTAATTTCTCAATATGGGATTTTGGAGATTACTAAGTTTTTGATTGAGATCATGAACCGATCGATGTTGGACCACCATTGAAAATCTAGAAGCACTATACGGCTGTTTCGTTCTATTGTGGGACTCTTCATCAGTGTGTATCCATGATCCCACTCGCGGGAATCGAGCCCTGTGTCTCGTGAGCGAACGCCTAATCTCTGAGCCGGCATCCAAAATTGTTAAGATCTAACTTCAATCAATCCACGAAATTGCGTGAACATCTTCCAGTGTACTGGGGTACAGGTATCTACATCAGGAAGAGTTTCGCGCTAGGTCGTCTAATGCTTCCAGGTCTAACATTAATTGGTTCATGATTTCAGTCAAAAGCTTAATAATCTCCAAAACCTCATACTCAAATGTATAGTTGTACATTTGTTTTCTTCATTCCTGTATTCTATTCTTATACAAAGTCTTTCTTTTATATATTACCACCATTGGATTAACTACTCCTATGAATTCAGTGTTAATCTTGTTATGCGAATGAAGTGTGGCAACTTGTACCGATTCATATATATATATATACCTATGCTTAATGCTACGTTGTAGCTGACTGACTGTACACTTTTTTTCAAATTAAATTCAATCTTTAAGTTTATAAGTATTTTAAAATCGTTTTGTTTCAGTTTGTTCGTTTGTTTTAATTTATTTTTCTATTTTTTCTTTTTGTTTTCTTTTTTTTCTGTTCATAGCTTGACATTTTAATCCACTGAAAGAAAAGTTTTCTTTTATAACTTTAAAATAACGTTGTTTTAGCATTTGAATAGACAAAATTTAGAAAAAAAAATTAATTTTACGTGTGTAATTTAGATCAAATGATTTTCTTTTTTTTAAAAAATAATAATAAATTATTTTTAATCAGAACTGATAATTAAATATTAAATTACTTTAGAGTTATTTTTAACTATTCATATAGATAATTATAATTTGATTGGTGTAGATTACTTTTCATTATATAATGAATAGAATATATTCACGCAGCTTCAGAAGCAATAGGTTTCAATATACACAAAGGGAAAAGCAAGATTCTCCGGTACAACATAGTATATAACAATCCAATCACAATTGACGGAGAAGATTTGGAAGATGTAAAATCCTTTACATATTTGGGCAGCATCATCGATGAACACGACGGATCTGATGCAGCTGTGAAGGCACGGATCGGCAAAGCAAGAACAGCATATTTACAACTGAAGAACATCTGGAACTCGAAACAATTGACAACCAACACCAAGGTCAGAATTTTCAATACAAATGTTAAGACAGTTCTACTGTATGGGGCCGAAACCTGGAGAACTACAAAAGCCATTGTCCAGAAGATACAAGTGTTGATTAACAGCTGTCTACGCAAAACACTTCGGATACTTTGGTCAGACACTATCAGCAACAATCTACTATGGGAAAGAACAAACCAGATCTTAGCGGAGGACGAAATCAGGAAGAAGCACTGAAAGTGGATAGGACACCCATTGAGAGAAGGACCCAACTGCATCACAAGGCAAGCCTTTACATGGAATCCTCAAGGTCGAAGGAGGAGAGGAAGACCAAAGAACACATTACGTCGAGAAACGGTGATAGACATGAGAAAATTGAACAAGAATTGGATGGAACTAGAAAAGAAGGCCCAGAACAGAGTGGGTTGGAGGGTGCTGGTCTTAAATCATGAAACCAATAGACAAACAATCTACATATCAAGCTTCCTAGGAAATGTTGAGGGTGTTAGATCCCCAGAACTTACTTGATAAATGCCTTACTTTTGTAATTTTTTTCTCTAAAAGCACCCATTTTCACTTTCATGTTGTATTTCCCACTTGTGAGGACCTTAAATGTTATTGATTCATTGTCTCTTTTAATATTCTATTTTGTAACGTTTCCCAAGGACATTTTTATGCTGTATATATACGCTTGAGTTGTGCTTATTGTTTTTGTTGTTCGTGCTTCTGACTGCTTGTGGAATACATTTACCTTTTCTGAGCCTGGACTTCTCTCCATAGTTAGAAGGGCTGGTACGCATCGGAATAACTAACTTATTGGTCTTTGTATCACTAAGTCTTTGCTTTGTTCGCAGATTAGGTGGACTTGTAATCTCTTCAACTTTAGCAGGAACAGGTGACCGTGTATATGTATAGTGAGTCAGTCAGTTGTACCAATCTGTTTTTTATAGAAAGTTATCTGATTGGATGATTATAATAAGTTGTATAACTATTTGTTGTACAAGTCGAATTCTAAAGGTTTTTCACCTTATTTATCTCTATATTTTAAAGTCTTCGATCATTCACGTTTAAAAATTGAATCTATAATTTAAAAAATACCTAGTCACATTACTATTCCCATACAGTTCAGTACAGTTTTAGTGAACGATGACTTGGTAGGGAAAAGTAATTTATTGTTTAATGCAGAATTACACAGTGCTTTCGTTAAATATAAAAAGCTACATTAAATACTTTGTTTGCACGTCTCCCATCAGTTGTCCTCTACATATTTCATGATTCCTCCAATTCCCTTTTGGTTTTAATTGCTTTCTTTTTCCAACGTTGTTCTCTTCAATTAAGTATTCTACTGCCAAGTATTGCACTTCCGATTAGTGCAGTACACTGCTTATGTCTGCCAGCATAAATAGCCTACATCACAACAATTATTACGATTATCATACCGAAAATATACGTTTAGAACTTGAATACAATTTTTCAGAGAACTCCCTGTGTAGCTAATTGTTCTTTTACATTTTCAACTCACCATCCATATAAAAACTTATACAAACTACTTAATGGTGTTTCAATTACTACTCTTGTCTATCGTTGTCGACGAGTAATAATTATCGAAATTACTTATGACAAGTTTTAAATTTTTTTACCTAAACTAAATATACTTGTCTTTTAAACTAGTCTCCACTGCAATATTTTATACTGATAATATTTACTGTAAGTATAGGGATTTGTGGAGATCGTAGTATTTTAACAATTGAACTCTAGGTTGTCAATGGCGGTCTAGCTTAGATCGACTGGTGGATTCAAGTGTTAAAGTATAACAATCTCCACAAATCCCCCTACTAATATAAATCGTGTGCTCACTAGTGACTAGCTACAAGATGGATTTCCTGAAGTTCTAGTGAGAAGCTGTGACTAGTGGAGTCCAATCCGTGTTGAGCGTAAGACAGTTATCCACCTCAGACGAAGGGTTACGCAAGATCATGGCTCGAATGAAGTTAGACATTAACAACGTTGAATGCTGGCTCAGTGACCTAGATGTTTAGCGTTCGCGCGTGCGAGTCCGAAAGTCCTGGGTACGAGTCTCTCGTGAAGAATCATGTGTGCGCACTTCCAATGAGTCCCATACTATGACAAAACAGCTGTCCAGTGCGTCAAGGTTTTCAGTAGTAGTTTAACTTGGATTGACTCGTGAATTCAACTTAAAATATTTACTGTATTGACTATTATATAATTTTCGTATATTAAGTAAAACTTGATGCATAGTCTACGTCGATATTCTGATAGTAATATCACATAAATTCAAAGTGACATTTTGTCATACACATATGTACTTATATGTTATTTTGAAGTGTATTCGTTTATGTCACGAATCATTCTAAACAAATTGAATGACAGTTATGACAGTTAAGAAAATGCAATTTCCTAAAGTATAATAGTCAGGTAATAATTTTGTCTAATAATAACACATGCGAAAACTCTACATAGAAAAAATATAGATTGTCTTCTTTCATAAATGTATTATGTAGTCAGTAACGTTTCAAATGATAATAACATTTTTGTAAAATTGTATTTCCTCAATGATGAAAGTAGAAAATAATAAAATGGAATGTTAAGCATTTATTTTTCTGTAGTGTAATTATACTTGTTTGACTTAAAAGGACTGTATATGAAAAGATTAAAAAGTTATATTTTACTTCATCTTTGTAAATTATCCTTTAGTATCTGACCTAAATGAATTCAATCGAGGTTTGAATTGCTCAATGATGATGTAACGGGTAATGATACTAGGTGGTAGAGGTTCAAATTCTACAAAGAGCTTCAGTTCCCTTAAAATTGACGAAATATCTTGTTGAAAAATGTTGACTAGCACGTAATTTATATCTAGAGATATCTGACTAGTGTTTTGATCAGTCAGCATCACAATCATTAGATATTGTAGTAATGT
This sequence comes from Schistosoma spindalis, assembly GCA_946903255.1. NCBI lineage: Eukaryota > Metazoa > Platyhelminthes > Trematoda > Strigeidida > Schistosomatidae > Schistosoma > Schistosoma spindalis. Next base: position 71,452,707 of record OX336416.1, on the reverse strand, counting down.
TTGGATGTTCGGTGTTTTATCTTTTAAAAAGTAGAGCTATATAATGATGAATTAATTTAAAAAAATACATTTTAATTACGTGACCGATTTCTCGACAGGTTTTTTAAGAAGATTGATTGTTGTAACCTGGTTCTTGTGACAATATCAAGAAAGTATTAGTCGAAGTAGTTGATATTTCATTTATCATGATAGAAATGGTCACTTTAATAAAGATTGCTTGAGAATATTACATCTCCAAAATCATAAGTTTCAGTCCTAGGTACGTAGGGAGGGGGTTGGTCAAAGATGTTCTCATTTGAATAGTTACAAACTAAAATAAAACAGAAGTCCAACAGACATCTCATTTTTAACGAGAACACTGTATAAATTCCATACATTCATTTGAATCAATAATTTTCCCCAAAGTAATCAATTTAAAAATCTAATTTTATTAGAATTTACTCAATAATTAATTATTTTAATAAAACAAAATATTTACCTAATGTTATTTGTTTTACATCTTTGACTTATATTCTTTTGATCTAACTCAACAAAAAACTTTGAATCAAATCAATTACCCTTTTTTTAGAAAAAAATAAACTGTCTTGTATAAATCTGTTCATCCATAATGTTCAATCTCAAATGGATAGTAAACAAAAATTACTAAGTTAATTACTAACTGGCAGATATAATACATAATATATTGTTTTAATATAACAAGCTATACCATGTTTACAGTCATTTTCTATCTAATTAGAAGCATCAATGTGGAAAATATAATGTATGTAAACTAATAGGTAATGTTAACAAGCATATCCAACTAGCACTTTGGCTAATGACATATAATAATGGACAACAAATAAGCACAACTATTTGTATAAAATTTAATAAAAACAATAGTACTCAAAAAATAAATAGGATTAACTGTAAAATTCACTTGGTATTGTTTACTTGAATTTTCACATTGATATTTAGGACTGCAATTGATCAGTTTCTTATTGGCATATGTGTATCCTGTTCGGATTGACTCTATATTGCCTTCATTCTCTAGAATTATAAACAAAGTTGAATGGTGCCTAGCAACAGAATCCAGGGCTCGTGTTTCACCCTATTTGCGACTCGTCAGCTGGATGTACTTGCATCTTAGAGCTGCTGTGCAATCCGAGACTTGAACCTGGTACCGTTCGCTTCGAATGCCATCGCGTTATTCACTTAGTTACTGAGTCCTAATAGCCACTTGCTTGTACAATGGGGTGGAGTTGAAATTCACTTGGTATTGTTTATTTGAATCTTCCTAATGATGTTAAGGACTTGTAATTGATCAGTCTCTTATTGGCATATGTGCATCCTGTACAGATTGCCTCGATATTACCTTAATTCACATGCAGGCACATCCAGCTGACAAGCCCCAAATAGAACGAATCGCGCCTCCCGAATTCCATTGCTAGACACTATCTATCTTTGTTTGTAGGATTAACTGTGATATAATCTTTTAAATAGATATAGATAAACATCAGATCTATAGAAATATTCAAACAAACCCTCTATACTATACTTTGTATTTATCATCCTTGATAGTTTTATAGAATATAATTACATTTAAGTGTTTGAATTCTTGTAGCCAGTGGTTGATCACTAATTAATAACTGATACCATAATTATCGAGTTCTTAGTGCTGATCGATCAGTTTGAAATCTGTGGACCAATTGAATAATAATGTGTTCGAATCAGATAGGCAATATTAGTTTGTCTAAGACTGAAGATTTACTTTATCGACAAGTATTAATTAGGATGAAGTTTTCGGTTTTCAGTTAGTTCAACTTTTATTCATATAAAAAATATCAAAAAATAATAATGAGTATATTAACTTTTGATTGCATGTTCATCACTAAGATGTAGTACATAGGGAATTTCGCAACAAAAATTTTTTGTAAATAATCTGTCAATTTTAAGCATTTTTGATATCTTCAACCTTGGTACATTACATTGAAGAATTCATTAAACAATTTATTATAAATTTTTTTTCGCTTAAGTTAAAATATGCGACATAGTTAATGTAATTGATAAATAGGAACACAATAAACTATATTTTTAGTAGTCCGTTAATTAGTACTGGATAGACAGAATGTATCTTTAGCAGAAAGAAAATGAGAAAGGAGGTCAAAGTGTTAAAGTAAATAAATCTTCGATTTCGTATTCTGGAAGGCACTTTTTTAATGAGGAGTTGAAATTCTTCTAGTTTAATTAACTAGGCCTGTCAACAAAACGAGAATTAGGCATCAACTGTAGGGATGTAAAAATATATTTTTCCATATAGAAAGAAGGAAAATAATTTATAGTTGTACCATCGGAAACAACAATTAATATCTTCGCTAAATCATGAAGAATATTAATTAATTGACAATAAAAATATGTAAACAAATTTTTCTTCGTAAACTTAGAGTGTAACTAACTCATTCTGAAGGATCTAAAAAATGAAAAACATTTTAGAAACAAAGCTAAAAAGGATAAAGATAAATACTCTCTACTAGGATATCATAATTTCACATTGTACTCATCAGGTTATGTACCCGTATACATTAATGAATAAAAGCATGATAAATATTAAATCATACTCTTATAATGAAAACTAGCAAATAAGTAGTATAATAGGAATGATTTGCGCAAGGAAATGTTGATATTTAATGCACCGGATACCGATTTATTTTGTTTAGTATAGGAACGGCTTGTGGGAGGTATAGAATTTTCATGGTTTAAAGCACAACCTGATCTTGGCTAGACCGCCGTTAAAAACCTGAAAGCACCGGACAGCCGTTTCGTCCTTGTATGGGGCTACCAGATGGTCTAGATCTACCATCATGCTACCAGAGATAGAACGCCTGACCTCTAAACCACTGATTCAGCATCCAATGGTATACAAATCGAACATCAATCAATTCAGGGTATTGTGTGACCGTCTCCGTTGCCTGTAATACATAAATGTCTCATATCCGACTTAGTTGAACTCAACTAGACATGGACTCTCACTAGAATTTCAGACACCGTATCTTAAAGCAAGACACTAGTGAACACATGATTATTATGAGTATAGGAAGATTTTAGTTTCCACTTATTTTCATTACTTCCCTAAATAATAACAATAACTTAATGATGTTTTCCTTTTAAATGTATAAACTTCACCAAAAAACATTGATATTAACAACCATTGTTTTTAAATTATTTATCATAATTATTGTTTTCATATTTTGCTTATTCTTAATGATCAAATTAATTTATATAATTTTCCAGATGTTACACGTGTAATAATGGGTCAAACGATAGGTGGATTATGTTATGGAGTTTTTGGAGGTCAACCATTACTTGTACTTTTATCAACAGCTCCATTAGCTTTATACATAAAAAGTAAGTTATTTGTTTTTAATTCAACATAAATATTAATGTATGAAATAATCTTATAACAAAAGGTATCTTATTCAGATGGCATTCAAAAGTGTGTGTTTTTCTCAATATAGACTAGAAAGCTTTTATTCGATATACATCAACTATTTCAATTAAGGATATTTTAAATGATTCTATTTTCATAAGGAATTTGCACTTTGTAACCATGAACAAAAATTATTCACATTTCTCTGTCTACACATTTGATGGATCATGAAAGAGTGATACTAAATACGTGAAAGTAATAGAAATAAAATATAAACTATTTGTAAGGTAATCTTAAACAAACTTACGTCACTATATATGTCAAAATTCTTGTCTGTAAGTTGGTTGATAACAAGACATTAAAAGAAGCAGTTAATTTTATTTTTTGCTTAACTTGCTTATTTAAGGCCTGTAATATAATCCTAAAACTATTCATATCTTCAAATCTTCGTATTACTTTTCAAACAGAAACACTTATCTATCAAACTGTTACTAATCAGTTTGCTTTCTATGACGAAATTCTTTTATTCTAACTTAGAATTTCAGAGCAACTCACCATAAGAGATGTATGTACACTTTATCTCAAAAAAACTTAATTCTGCTCTAAATTTTACTCTTTACTGTAAACACGAGAGAATCAAGCTGGCTTCAGACCTGGTCGTGGCTGCATCGACCACATATTCACCATTCGTCAGGTTCTAGAACACAGGCATACTTATCGGCGTCCGACAATAATGGTCTTCCTTGATTTAAAAGCAGCGTTTGACTCTGTTGACCGAGAGGTTCTGTGGCAGTGTCTGTCATTGAAAGGTGTACCTCAGAAGTACATAAACCTTGTGAAGGCTCTTTACTCGAACACTACTAGTCGAGTCAGAGCTTATGGCAAACTGTCATCCGCTTTTGCAACCTCAAGCGCGGTCCGTCAAGGCTGCCCACTTTATCCATTTTTGTTTAACTTTATCATAGACCTCCTCATGGAAATAACGCTCTCATCGACCGAATTCTTGGGTATTGATCTCCCACCAGAAGGTACACTTATCGACTTAGAATGCGCAGATGACATAGTCCTGCTTGGTGAAGACGCTGATAAAATGCAGAGTCTTTTGGTAGCACTGAGCAACAATGCCAGAACGTTTGGGATGCGCTTTTCTCCCTCTAAATGCAAGTTGTTGCTTCAGGACTGATCTGAGTCAACACCTGAACTGAGGATAGGGTGTGAAGTAGTCGAACGCGTTGACAACTTCACTTATTTTGGAAGTCTGATCAGCCCTAATGGGTTGGTGTCTGACGAAATCTCAGCACGGATTCGGAAAGCTCGTTTGGCTTTTGCCAACTTACGTCACCTATGGCGAAGGCGAGATATCCGTTTATCAATTAAGGGACGAGTATACTGCGTGGCAGTTCGTTCCGTTCTACTATACGGCTGCCAAACATGGCCTTTAAGAGTAGAAGATATTCGTAAGTTACTAGTATTTGGCCACAGGTGCCTTAGAAATATTGCTCGCATCAGTTGGGTTCACCGGATAAGTAATAGTGAGGTTAGACGCAGGGTATTAAGAGATGATGGTAAATCAGTTGATGAGGTTATGAATCTTCATCGACTGAGACGGTTGTACCATGTGCTGCGTATGCCTGAACACCGATTACCACGGCGCGCAATGCTAACCGGTGTTAGGGATAATTGGAAGAAAGTTAGGGGCGGCCAAACCAAAACGTGGCATCAGTGCTTGAAGTCACTAACTTCTGGTCTGAGCCATGTTGTTAGATGCCGACTACTTGGTTGAGGTCCGCGTGACTATCGTAACCAATGATTGGAGACTCTTGGTGACATGGCTCAGAATCGATCACAATGGCGTCATTGTATACACTCTCTGTTTTCCTTTAAACTAAGAGATTAAAATCACTTCAAATCTTTCTTTCTACGAACTAATTCTTTTTTCCTGTACTATCTCCTTATATGCAATCTTTCTTCTATATATTACCACCACTGAATTAACTACTTTATGAATCCGGTGTTCATCTTGTTGTGCTAATTCGGTATGGCAACTTGGACCGATGCATATACGTGCCTGGTCCTACGTTACACAGCTGACTGACTGACTGAACGACTCTTTACCCAGATAAAACTTTTGACTGAAAATGAGTGTATTATGAAACTACTATAAACCAATGGCATTTGATTTTCCCTATACGATACTCAACGGTCGATTAAATTTGCATCACAGTTCATGTTTTTATTTTCATTAAAATGAAGAACACTGGATGTATATATCTTTACTATATGTTGATGGTTGAAATGATTAGTTGATAAGATTGATGTGTTCTAAACTACAGACGACTATTGCGTGGTTTACATACACGTTTAGCTCTGGTTTGTTCAGGTATAACTATTTCCACTTGCTTGTTCGGAATCTTTGCTAAGGCTTGGGAAAAAAACAGAGGTATCTTAAAAATCTTTGATCAAGAAACTGTAAAGAAACCCTGCAACGTGTTTGAACTATGGTATTTAGCGTCTAGTCTGAACTTAAAATTGTGCATATAATTAACTGAGCTGTTTTGAAATAATTTACGATTCTAGTTTAAATTCTTCGGGCTACTCGATCTAATGAAATCATGCTTCAAATGGCCTACAATTTAAATTACAGCATCTATGCTTTCATTTAATACTTCCAGCCAACATTAGATATTTACCTAGTAATATATCATGCTAATCTCTTCAGGTAACATGATTTATTGACATTAATGAATATATAATTGTTAGGAGGTCCATAAATAAATATGCAATAATTATTTTGTTTATTCACTAATAGGTAACACGATTCAATTGGATATGATTTATTAACCTATAAGCAAATCATAAACATTTCTTACGTACTTACTTACTCTTGTTGTCTCATGGAGGAGCATAAGTCGCCCAGCAACACTCTCCATCCAACTCCATCCTGCGCAATCCTTACACGTTCTTTCCAGTTGCCATTCATTCCTGCTTCCAATTCCAGACACAGTACGTTTTTTGGCCTTCCACTTTTCCGTTTCCCTTCAGGATTCCGGGTTAGCGCTTGCCTCGTGATGCAGTTTGATGATTTCCTCTATGTGTGTCTTATCCACTTCCAACGTCTTTTCCTAATTTTCTCGTCAGTTAGAAGTTGGTTTGTTCTCCCCCTCAGTAGACCGATTTCAAGTGTCCATAAGCTTATTGTATACCAAAAATATCAAAATCTAAGAGGAAAGTTGCAAACTCTACTCTTGATATTTAATCGTTGGGTTTCAAATTTAATAATTAGAGTTCAAACGCTTATAGGATTCCCTCTCATATCCAAATGTTGAAAGTAATAACACGTCAATATCATTCTATCACATTTTATTGAAATTTTATATAGGATACTTTATTTTAACTATATCATTGTTATTGTTTAATGTACAATTTATAAATTTCTTTTTTTAATTATTTTTTTATTTTATTCCAGTTATTTATACGATATCTGAAACATATTACATTAATTTTTATGCAATGTATGCATGTATTGGATTGTTTAATAGTTTATTTTTAATCATTTATTCTGTTTGTGGATTTAGTCGCTGGATGAAATGGTCTACAAGGTCAGTTATGAATTCGTTGTTTTTTCTTCTACACCCTTGTAATTGAATTGATATAAATGAGATCGTACCAAATTTTACAGTCCATTCCGATATAATAAAAAAAATAGCACATGACATTTGTTATTATGCGTAACAAAAATATTTACATTATAAAATCTAATCAAATCAAACTTTCATAATCTAAATCATTAAAGTTAATTAAAAATGTTGTTTAAATTCACTTGGTATTGTTTACATGAATGTTCTTATTGGTGTTTAGGACTGCAATTGATCAGTCTCTCATTGGCATATGTACATACTGTGCGGATTGTCTCGATATTGCCTTGAGTCACAAGAATTATAAACAGAGATGGATAATGGTTAGCAGTGGAATCTAGGACTCGCATTTCGTCCTATTCGCGACTCGTCAGCTGGATGTACTTGCATCTCAGAGCTGATGTTCACTCGGGGACTCGAACTCCATACCGTTCGCTTCGAATGCCATCGCGTTATTCACTTAGTTACTGAGTCCTAATAACCATTTGCTTGCACAATATGGCGAAGCTTAAGTTCACTCAGTAGGTAAGTGGATAGCGCGATGGTGTGCAAAACGAACGGTACTAGATTCGAGTTCCAGAGTGGACATCAATTCTGAGATGCAGGTACACTCAGCTGACGAGTACCAAATAGGAAGAAATGCGAGTCCTAGATTCCACTGCTAACCACTATCCATCATTGCTTAAAATTGTGATTAGTTTAATTAAAATTTCGACAGCAAAAGTCTGAAAGTAAATAGTTATTTAGATGTATTTTGAGTGTTCTCAGCTAAACGGTTTAGTCAAAGAGTTAACTGATTATCGAAATGACTTTATTAGTTATTCTACGTCTCTTAAAACAGCTTTAATTGTAATCGGCTATTCTTACAGATTTCATTGTTTCCATCTTTCTTTGTATTTTAATTAATTAATTTTTACGGTTGGTATTTGATCAGATTATTGCTTGACGTTTTTCAAATGGGTTGATAAATCAGGTCTACTAACTACTTACTTACTTACTTACGCCTGTTACTCCCAATAGAACATAGGCCACCGACCAGCATTCTCCAACCCACTCTGTTCTGGGCCTTCTTTTCTAGTTTTATCCAATTCTTGTTCATTTTTCTCATGTCTATCTCCATTTCTCGGCATAATGTGTTCTTTGGTCTTCCTCTCCTGCTTCGGCCTTGAGGATTCCATGTGAGGGCTTGTCTTATGACGCAGTTAGGTTCTTTCCTCAAGGTTAAGAAGATCAAAGAGTAGAGAACAATCACATATAGGGATCGGTGTAGGAAAGAAAAATCAGTCAAGTCTATAACAACTGATTGACATTCTGCAGAAGGAATAGTCAAGTTTGATATAATTGATTGACATTTTGTAAATAAAGAATATACTGTATCGTACTCAGATTTCACTAAGAGATTCTGTAATTATGTGTTGTAATACATTTGATTGTCGCCATTTGTCTTCTCATTCACCACACTAACGCGTAATAGAAAAAAAAAGCCATAATTTGACTGTTTTTACTTAAATTGTACACTAATTAATCTATTCTCATTATTTTATTAAACTTCTTAATTATTTAATCAGTTTATATATTAATAGTACTTAGTTATCTCAATTAAGTTATTCATTCATCTGTCTACCTAAATAGTCTCTATGTTATTTTGTTTTGAATAGATGATATTCTATTGAATGTTTCATTGAATAATAATAATAATAGTTGTAATAATACTTGTTAGAGAAAAGTGAATGAATAAATATAGAGTATACCCATTTGTTATATCAATATTCCTATTAGTCTTTTTCTATATGTATATGATATGTGTTGTTTTTAATTTGCTTACTCTCTCTCTAGCTCTCTATTCACTTATATTGTTTTCTATCTGAATGTTTGTTTCCATATCGTATACTATTTGTTACTATTATTATGTTACTTAGTCTCAAAACTTTCTTTTTGTTGTATAGAATGCCTGATTTTCTCTTTCTAAAGTAATATATTTCTTTATATTGCAAACAATACGTATGTTATGCTCTATGTTTAACGGTTATTTTATAGAATTAATCAATTATTATTTTATTATTACACTAGGAAAATCTGAATATTATAATGAATGAAATGAACTTGTTTGTATATTTCATTGTGTATAACAATAATATCATTCTTGTTTTTCATACAAATATCCATTTAATTGTATAGTCTTGTGAAGAAATGAACTTTTCTTTCTGATTATTACATCAGATTCCATTCTTTTCTTTCATAATAATGTGAATAAACGAATTAAAATAGTCACTTTTTTATGGAAAAAAATGTTTTTCATAAAAGCTTGTTCTTTTTTATTCGTTTGCCTATAGTTTACACTGAACAGGCGTTTTGTCCCATTATGGGGTCCCTCAGCAGTGCGTATCCACGATCTCGCATCGCGGGATCCGAATCCAGGCGCTATCAGTCTCGCGAGCCTTGATGAGTTGACTTCGTTATAAAACTTTTGTATTATTACATAATACCAATGGCAATCGTACTTAATACATTATGTACAAAAATTATGTATGACCTTTTGTTAAAGATCATAAAGTATATATTGAATGCAATTAGTTAATCAATAAATATGAATAATATCACTACATGAAAAAGAAACACTAATCATAGGGATTTTCTAAATCTTTTTATAATAGACCGATCACTGCATAATAACCAATTTCAGGTATTTTAAATCCTTCTTAGCGCTGACTGAATTCTCTCATTTGAGTTGTATTGTTATCACTCATCTCAGTGGCTCGACATCGTGTGCACTATGTTGAGATGTAAAATGATGGTTTGAGATAGTCAATAGAAAAACTAGACTTAAGCATCTTTCTGTTTGGCTCTCGTCCTTATGGTATATCTGTAATCTTAAGAGAACTGATGCCCACTGACGAGTTCAATCCCATGTCAGAGATGTAACCATTCAGCAGTCCGGGCAGCGACTGGCCTCATGTAGGAGTGACATATATTTACAACTAATTGAACAGTGGGTAGTGACAAATGTCATATATGTGAAGTTCTTCTTGGTTCTCGTCAAATTATATTGGTTAACCATACTGATGGGTACCTAGAGTCACGAAACCTATGCCCAGGGTTTTCTAATGTCTATCTCTAACCACCACCTAAAATTTCTATATCACACTTTCATGACGTTAGAATAAATAACGTATTTAATCATCGAATAATGATTGACGTATGTATTAAAAGTTCCGTTATATTCTTTGTTTTCGATTAAATGAAATATATCAGCCTAGTATCTGTTCTTGAATTCAATACTTATTTTTCTTTTCTATAGATCAACAGAAGAGATATTTGCAATGTTTGTTTCAATGGCATTTCTATACGATGCTGGGAATGATTTGTATGCAAGTATGTATCTATTCATGCATATACATATATATGTAGATATATATACTTTCTCTGTAAAGATTTATTTGTTGAACTTTATATCTATGTTACAAACAGGTTATCAATTTACTATTGGTTTTTTTTTTCCCTTTATTTGAATTACATTTTATCCAAATCACTAATGTAGGTTTGAGTATCATCTATTCTCTACAAATTCAGTAAGTATATTTCTTAGGATGAGCACTTCTAAAATTATAATAGTTTATGTTCCAAAATGGTTATTTTTCTATTGGCTTACAAGTTCTATTTATGCACGAATTCCGAATGAATCAAAATAACAAGAAAGTCTCAGGCACAGTATGAAATAAGTATTTGCGTTAATCTTACTTTTCAATTCAAATATCGAAGTAATTCTAATTTAAAAACTAATGAGAGATATTTATATCTTTGCTAAGTTTTTCCTAACCTGATTATATTACATTCATTAGTACTAGTACCAGTAAGGAATTGATGAATACCGTATAGTGTGGTAGGCTTTATTAATGTGTAATTATTTTAAAACTGAAAATGATTTAACACTCAAAAAACTGTACTTCAATTTTAAATGGTCAGTAGTTTCAAGTTGTATTTGGGGACAGAACAAACAGATAGTAATCATTCATTGTGAAAATAACTCAGTCTTGGAAATATTGAAACGGTCATTTTTAGTAATAAAATGAACATCAATTTTTTCAAGATACAAATACACCTTGATGACGAATTTCAATTATCACAAAACTAAGTTATATGGTTTTTTTTACCTATTATTATCTGACAAAATAAATTTTATCATCATTTAATTAACTATCATAGAAAAAATATTCCCATAATTGTTATCTTCGTATGAAATTCATCAGAAGTGCTGCTCCATACGAGAATGAACTTAATGCCTGAAGGTCGAATGATGAACTCAATACATTTACCCTAGTATCAGAATTCATTAGCTCAAATTTTTAAGATTTTAGTGAATTTATACAAAAACTAGTTTTTTCGGATCAGAATTAGTATTATTACACATTTTGATCTCAGTCGTAAGTAATGAATCACATTATTCACATGAAATTAGTAACTGTTTGTATAAAATGAATAATGATACTTGTTAACTATCTTAGGGTATTAAAGTATGTTAGCATATCATCACTGTTAAGTACACATATATAACAATAAAAAATAGTGATAACACTTAAGAAAATGTATCTACATAATTGTTAATGCAAAACATGTATAAATTCAAAGCATAATATGACCTGTCAATAGTAACAACTAGTCAAGTTACTAGTGACAAAAAGTGAATACATAGAAACACTTTCCTTTTTTATTTAAGAATTTCATTCTATACAATTCAGATATAATACTGACGATTGTATTTGTTTAGGAAAAGTTAAGTATTTGTATAAAACTAACACTTACGATAAATTGTTGTATTATTGAATAAAAAATATTGTGGTGTGGGTTACTTGTATCCATATAAGTAGTATGCAACGGTAGTCAGGCATAGAATGTATTTCGGTGGAAGGTCGATAAAGAAAGAACGAAAACGGAACACAATTAGTATGAAAACGCAATATGATAAATTAATTTACTGATCAGAAATCTAAGTTTACATAAAGTATAAATGATGTTGTGTTAATGAAGAAGAATATGCTTAATTACAAATAGGTATATTCACTAAGCTATTTTATACTATTCTATTTGTGATAAAAGAAATTAATCACACAACTTCTTATTTATTTCTTAATAAGCTAATTAATATTGAGTTGTCTATGTATTATATTTACGACAAGTATGAAAACTACTGTACTTATGCTACTTTATTTTTAAACTAGAATGATTTGCTTCATTTACGTTTGTCATTTTCCACTCTATCTTGAAGCAAATTGTTTTTTTACCTCTCTATCTCTCTCACTCATCCACTCTTTATTTTTTTTTCCATCTTTTCATTTATTCAAGCGTTTCAAGAAAATTATCATTGTAAATTATCAACAAATTATTCATTAATATCAAATGAAACTTTGAATATTCAGGGATTTGATATAAATTTCATTCATTCAAATTATTCATTTAGTAGAATTTCTATAGAAAAATGTCCTGAAATATCACCATCCAAATCATTCCCATCATCATCATCATCATCATCATCATCATCATCATCATCAACGTTCTCTACACTGTCATCGTTACCATCACAACATACAAATAGAAATATTACAATTATCCAGTCAGGATGTCAACGTGAAGTTGCACTAGTTTATTTAATTTTACTTCTAGGTACAGTATGGATTGCATTGAATCTTTTAAATTTTACTAAAACGTAAGTTTGTTTATTACTAATTATGAAATGCAAATAGTTAACATAAAATTTTATTTAATGATTGTTCCACTGAAAAAAATATTGAAGGCTTATTGTCAACTATAAATTGACAATCGTTGATTGTATCTCTTGTTTTAATAATGTTTATAAACAGAAAAAATAGTATTTGCATTAATTAATCACTAAGTAAATACTAAAATGTTTGTTTAGTCCCTAGAATGAGGATGATGAATTCTATGGGTCACACTATAAGGGGGTTCCATATTATTATTATAATTTGTCATTTCGATCTAAGACAATGCCAAGTAGAACAAAACATTAATATCACATACTTATTAATCAATTTTGTTTAAATAAACATTTGCATATCAATAGACACCAGATTAGTGTGATGATAATGATACTGGCTTCAATATTTAAATGTGAATGACTTTTTAAAGTATTAGTTCAGATGTCAAACTATAAGTCGAGAGAAAATGTGTACGTTTGCCACAAACATCATTTAAAACAAATAATTTAAACTCTATTTGTCTGCTGTGAACAAATACATTTATCATTTAGATTTGCTTACAGACATGCGATATACATAAACCATAGGTTAACTTATTCAATACATTTTTTTAGTAATAAAATTAACTTTTAATTCCATATCACAGATATTTACTTGCATTTCATAGTTTTGCAACGCATTGTTCCGAAATGCCCTAGTACAGACGAGAGTGGGGAGAGTCCGATCTCCCTCTCGAAATGATCTCACATGGCCACACAGATACAGCCACTGCCAGGGAAGCCCTACTCATTGACTTCTCGCACCGCCGGCGTTGTTTACGAAATCGACAAGACGAGAAGCGAATGTTCGACGCCTTAACCGGGTTGATGGACACGGAGGGTTCACCTAGGACAGTTGGAAAACCCTGATTCCAAACCATTGGTGCACATGGGCTCAAGGATCCTGAGGGAACAAAATGTGTATGAACCTATTGTCGGTTACCGGTTACTATGGGACTGCATCTCCTCACGTTGCTCCACTGCATTGTGGATCAGACCTTTAGGTCGAAGGCTCCGTGTGTGGCCCCCTAAGAAAACCACCTGCTTTGGTCTGAGCACCCGGATTCCACTGCTAGCCACTATCAATCTTTACTTATGACTCTTGTGACTTAAGGCAATATCGAAACAATCCGCACAAGATACACATATGCCAACAAGAGACTGATCAATTACAGTCCTAAACAACAATGGGAAGATGTTTACTCCAGAACTCGAATAAAATAACTGCAATTGTCTTAACTTTAAACAGTTCATTTAATATTAAACAAATGATAACTGGTATTTATTCTTTTTTATTATAAGGAAATATAACCATTGACTGAATTGATTTAAACTAATAATTTACTAACAAAAAATTATCATAAAATTCTAATTGATTACATTTTTAGAGAGTGAAACATTTACTTGAATGAACACTTAGAATTAAAGTTATTATTTTCCACCTAAGTAAATTTAGCTGTAATGTTATTAGCTATGAGTTACTCCTAAATAATAATCATAAATGGAAATACATTACAAAGTTTTATTAGTTGAATTCATAAATCAATCTAAGCTAGACCATCATTGAGAAACCTAGGATGAAACAACCGTCCAGTGCTTCAAGGTCTTCAATTGTAGTCTAGCTTAGATTGATTGATAAACTCAATTATTAAAAATTATTACAATCTTCACAAACGTCCATTCCGATAGAAAATTTTTAATTATTTATATCTGTGCATAGTAATAATTGATTAGTAAATGAAGTTCCGTTGAATATAACAATCATATTTAGATATATTATTAATGTTAGATTCCGATAATATTTTCCATGAACATCGTCTGAAATTAGCGGAAGGTATTCACACTGTTTCTAGTATGATTGTTTCAATGATAAATGTGTTGACTGAATAATTCATAAATAGTTTCAACTTTATTTATCTTTGATGATTTTCATTATTTTATTAAAGATATTCGGGATAAACTTGAAACAGCTTAATTTCAACCGTTAAAATTTGTACTAACATAATTTCGTGATTTTCACACACTTTGAGCCTAATTTTTATGAAGATATTCATTCGAATCATGATACATTTTCAAATAAACCATAAAAAGTATTGTTCTGAATAATCTTTGTATAGTTTATTGAGATTTTGCTTATCGTCTTAACGGAATATCGTAAGAGTTCTCTTTTATTACAATGACTATTAACCAGAAAACTGATGAAAAGTAAAAAGTCACTATGACTGGAACTTTTTACTTTTAGCATAATAAATTAATGATTTTTCTTACCATCAATGGAATTTGAATCGAACTATGCTTATCGGTAAACTCCTTTCGAAAGTAGCTTTATATACTTATATCAAATGAGTAGATCAAATAGTTTACACAAACTCAACTGTTTAGTATCTAGTGAGTAACTAAAATTTTACCAAATAATTACTGTTCTGTTCAAATTAGAATTCGGCTTGACTTCACAAAGGATAAATCTAAGTTGAAAACTTTCATCAGATATTCTTGATCTATATGAAATGAAATAATATGCATCTTAGAGTGAAAAGCCCTTAACTATCATATTGTATAATTACTCAGAGTTGCTCCATCATCAAGAATCAGTAAACGACATAAATTTGATTTTTAGAAATAAATTACTATATTTGTAATATCTCAATGAGTAAAAAAATTAAATTTTCTGATGTGGCTTACACTGAGTCACTAAACATCAGAAACTTCAATTTTTCTAGTTCATGGGATATTACAAATATTTTAATTTATTTATAATTCCAGTTAATTAATCATATAAGTAGGTCGAATTAGTTTTGAATGTAGTCAAAAACAACCCTAATGGCTTATCGATTTCTTAATTGGTTAAATTTAAAGTGTCTAAAAGCCCATTGAACAAATCAAAATGCTAAATATGTACGGAACAAGAACACGAGTGGAGGCAATCGAATGTATTTAACACGAAATTACAGAGCATCTTAATAAAATCTGAGAATCATATAGTAAATAGTTAATTTGCAAAATATCAATCCATCACCTCGAACTTCACTATTCTAATTTCACCGTTCATGCATTTTAATACCAATTGTGTTCCGTTTTCGTTCTTTCTTTATCGATCTTTTGCTGAAATACATTCTATGCCTGAATACCGTTATATACTACTTATATGGATATAAGTAACCCACACTACAAATATTGCTTGTCAGTCAATGACATTATTTTGTTCTTAAAGTTCTTTCGCACTTCATTTTGAAATGTTCATTTTTCCTGGAACTAAAATGAAAGTTGTTTATTACAATTCAATTTCTTTATGTGCTCGAATAAACTGGTATATCTGAGTTTTTCTTGGTACATTATAAAATTCCAGCATTATTCAGTAGTAACTGAATATGTGCATATTAAAGATTTTAAACAGTAGTCATTTAGTCTTTGATAACTACAACATAATAATTTTACATCAAAATTTAGATTACAATTCCACCATAATATTGCATTCATATAAGCTGCAAGTAAAAACATATATATCTCTATTTCAATGCATTAATTCTTTATAATATTTCAACTATTTCAGTAAATTACATAAATAGAATATCATTATGTAATAAACGAAAAATTGAACATTAAATACAATATTATATAATATTGCTTAATAAATATATATTTCTCTTTCTTATTTTCATATCTTTAAGTTAGTTGCTATGTTAAAGCAAAAAGTAAACATAAATAAATAAGTATACATACATGAAGAAGTACAAGATATTGGAATAATGTTTTCTTTCTTTATAAATGTTACATTCTTTGTGATATGCAATAGGTAACCGACTAGATTATTATTATTTCCTATTTGTTTATTTAATATATAGATTTTATGACCACAAATTCCATCGGTTCAATTCTAATGTAACTGCATATACATACATATATATCTATATTCATTCAGCGAAGGCTATAAAAAGTGATCTATAGAATTCTTTTCATCAACTATTTTGTTACCATTAAAATACCAATTATAAAATCACTGTTCAATCAATAGGTAATAAATATTTAATTTGTTTTATTAGTGTTATAGTTATGGCTAACTTTTAGAAAATTAAGGATTAAATCTTCTTGTTAGAAAGAATTAATTAAATAACGAATAAATAACCTGGACAACTATTCTGTTATGAAATAGTTTATATGATTTTCATGAATATTTATTGAATAGTTGAGTTGTAGTGCTTTAATCGGTTAATGGAATCATTGTTATCTTTTAACCTTTTAATTATTTGATAGTTAAATACATAAATCAACTAAAGCTAGATCACCATAAAAAACCTGGAAGCCGTTTCGTCCTAGTATGGGAATCCTCAGCAATGTATATCCACAATCCTAATCGCGAGATTTCAACCCAGGAACTATCAACCACACGCTCGAACGCTTAATCTCTAAATCATTGGGCCGAGATCCAATGTCTAACTTCAACCAATTCACGAATTTTTTGTTTTATATTTTAGTGTTTGCTAACGATTGTCAATGAAACTACAAATATTTTCTTTGGTTTTATACTAAAAATGCACCTACCAAATTTTATTAACTAAAATACTTTATGGTCTGGTAAATTTGTAAAATTCACAAAACTTTCTTTATCAATAATAAAACAAAGGTGGATTTAAGTAGTCTACATTTTCCAGTTAAATTTAGCTCACTAAAAAGCATAAATAATATTTAATATTATATCGTATAGTTTCTCCCTTCTAAAATTTTGATTAAAGTAAAAACATTTAACTTAACAGAATAACATGAATTCATTATATTTCGTAATTTTTCACCAGCTTTATACAATCTAAACATGGTAGTATCAATCAATAAAATCAGTGTACATATTTTATATCATAATTACGAAGACATTCTTATAAGACTAATAAAAAGCACGATAAGTGTGGAAGAATTATAAGAGATCTTAATAAGTTAAATAATGTGAATATTACTAGATAGAAAAGATACATATTCTAGAATGAAAAACGACAAGCATAGAAACACCATTATTTAGAAACGAAATATACATGTTCTTATTATATAATCCTTGAAACATAAAATGAAATTATAAGCAAAGATGGATAGTGGCAAGCAGTGGATTCCATTGCCGCAAACGATGAAGTTCAACCGGGTCTGTCGTAAGATAGTCACTCACTGAAGACAATGGTGTATGGTGGCGCTATTTCGTGGATTGGTTGAAGTTAGATATCGACACCGTTGAATGCCAGCTCAGTGGTCTAGAAGCTAAACGTCCTCACGCGAGACCGATAGATGCTGAGTTCGAATCTCACGGGGCGGGATTGTGAATACGCACTGCTGAGAAGTCCCATACTAGGACGAAACGGCCGTTCGGTGTTATCAGGTTTTCCATGGTTGTCTAGCTTCAATAAACTCATGAATTCAATCATTATTATTCAGAGAACTTCTTTCTGATAATAAACTTTAAATCGTTATGTTACGTTCTTATATCCTGTTGATTATCCCATGTTAAGATCACTAATTAGAACACTAACTTATTGATTAGACGAATGACGCATCAACTAGTACGAGTATCCTAGATTCAAGTATGAGTTCTTATTGGTCCACATAGATAGTAGCTTCTCACCTAACCCAGCCAGTTCAGTCAAATTACGAATATCAGCCTCCGCTATATGAATAATCTATTTCAGATATACTTTTTTTTATATACAAGCAAAACATACCGCATCATAACATAAAATAGAAAATAACAATTATACACGATCAAACTAAAAATGGCTGTGATTTAGCAGACTGTAACTAATAGATTGGGAATAACTTAAGAATAATAAGTCATTTCATAGTTGTCAATAGGCAAAATGGAAGCTTATAACAAAAGGAATATGAATATACATACCATATAGTTACTTAATAGTTATACAATAAGAATATATACATGTAATAATAGCAACTTATAAATAGATCTTAGCTATTACTATTCATTTATTATTTATCCGTTTATAACAGTTAACATATTTCTTAATCAGTTTAATCAACTAAAGATCTATTAATTAATTTGAAAGTTTATACATTTTCATTAGTTGTGATTATCCTGAATTAACCAGTTATTTATCATTTTGATTTTGATAAGTCACTATCATATATAAATTGTGTCTAGTACAAATACATTTACTTAACGAATTTTAAATTTTCTTCAAGGCGACAAAATGTCAAAATATCATAGAAAGGGTAAAACAAGAATTGTTTTTCAAAAAAAAAAATGTAACTGATAAAAACTACAAATATTCATCATTTATATGAACATGGAAGTTTTCATATTATATGAATAGATCTAGAATACAATGGTTAATTGTAAATTCTTTATTCGATGTATAGTGCAATGAAATATTACTATACAAAAGAATAAAAAAAGAGAAGACATTTCAGCTTTTACAATCATGTTAATGTAATCATAAAAAAGACATTGAAATATGAATATATTCATTGTTTCATTGTTCCAGTTGACCTCCTGTTCACTTAATATTGATTTTTCTGGAAATTTAAGATTAATACTATGAAAAAAGTGGTTCCTGTACAACTGAATATAGATCATTTTTTATGCATTATCTAATTAATATCAGAGATGATTTTGTGGAGATTGCAGTAATTTCAATAGTTGAGATCATGAGTCAATTGAATCTAGACCATCATGGAAAACTTGGAAGCAGTAAACGGCTCTTTCGTCCTATTGTGAGACTCCACAGCAGTTCGTATCTATGATCCCGCCTCGCCAGATTTGAACCCATAACCTAACAGTCTCGCGCTCAAACGCTTAACCACTAAACCACTGAGCCGACCGGCATCCAATGGTGTTAATGTCTAACTTTAACCAATCCACGAAATTGAGCGAAACCGTCGACCATTGTCATCAGTGAGTTCCCATCTCGTAATTAACCCGGTTGAACTCGATTGGTCACGACTTCTCACTAGAACTCCAGGATATACATCTTGAAGCCAGTCACTAGTGAGCATATGTTGAATAGTATCAGAAGGGGTTTTGTAGAGATTGTAGTAATTTCAGGAGTTGAAATCATTTTTGTTTGTTATATGATAAAAAGAAGTCAAAATTCGGTAGATTTGCTCATTATGAGTTTTGTTCAACATCGCTTCCGTTTTAATTCAACGTAATGATTACTCAATGTAGTATTTGTTTTGTTTTCTCGTACGATATCTTATTGTGCATAACATACAATATTCATGTGTTTAATTGTCATGAACTATGCTCGGTTTACGATTTGTCACAACTGAGTACTTTTTATATATGTGATTTCATCCTAATTATTAATCAAATTGGGTGTACGATCAGCACATAAATGAGTGAATTTTCGAATAGGCCGTCGTCGTTGTGGTGTTGTAGGGGTTAATAAATCTTCACTTATACCAGTCTTTGTGTTCTTACTTTCGCGTCGTGGGAATTGTAGAGATTCCTCATTTCGAGTATAAGTGATAATCGATTCCGACATAACAATCAGCGATGATCAGATATATCAAGTAGCATCCAAACTACAAGACATATCAGTTTATTTCGTGATTTTTTTGTTTTTATTTATTTGATAGACCATTTCTAACTGCTACGAAACGGGAAATATTAACAGACTTTGCTTTACCTATAGCAGTCGTTAGTATGTCACTTGTTGGGTCCTTAATATTTGGTGACATAAAATGTAAGTTGATTGAATATTATGTTAAATGAAATGTTATATCGACTTAACAAGATCAAACTTTGCCATTGACTGAATAAAAGCGAAATTTCTTACAAATCATAAATGACAGTGTGTTTGTGATACTGGATAATACACCATTTTAATGGTCATTTTTTGTTAATTTAAGTAGACCAGTAACAAATCATCAACTACAAGTGTGTTATGACTTTTGTCCTGTTAATTATTACTTGACAAAATCACCAGCCCGAATACCGACTTATGTGACATAGTTCTTGTGCTAAAACAATGACGCGTCAAAACTGAACTAGTAGCCTTGTGTCAACTCTGAATCCTTATTCGTCCTTCTTGCATTGCCCTGCCTATTGAGTCCATAAAGAATTATCCGCCTCTAATGTTTGAATAGTACACTTCAGATATACGTAGTTTATATACAAGCAAATCAGATCGCATTACATCATAAAATGAAAAATAGTAATTATACAAAAACAAACCAAAAGTGTCTGTGATTGTGAGAGACTTTAACTAATAGATTAGGAATAACTTACGAAGAATAAATCATATAATAGTAGCCAATAGGTCAAATGAAAGCTTACAATAAAAGGAATATGAATATACATAGCATTTAGTTAGTCTATAAATGGTTATCAGAACGGGCTTTGTGGAGATTTTCTCAATTTTGTGATTGAATTCATGAGTCAATTGAAGCTAGACAACCATGGAAAATCTGGAAGCACTGGACGGCCGTTTTGTCTTAGTATGGGACTTCTCAGCAGTGCGCATTCACAATCCCGCCCAGAGAGATCTGAACGTAGAACGCACCAGGCCTATAAACAATTCTCAGAAGTTACCCATAATATAATCTTCATCGGATACAATGCAGTGGAAAAATCTTTAGCAGTACAAAAAAATAAACTTGTGAAATATCGTATTATTACAACGAAATTCTGTCTCATTACAACTCCATTAATAACAGACATTAAAATAATTAGTTATATTATTCATAAAAACAGTAATCACAACATAAATTTTTACAAGACTAATACATCATGATTTTTACTCTTATATCAAATGAAATCCATATCAACAGATTGAAATCTTGATTAATTACCAAACAAAGTCTACTAGACAGAAGTTTTATAAAATGTAAATTAGATGTACATTCCTTTCAATATTTTTGATAAACATTATTAACAGTGCATGCACGCTTGTATACATACATTTTGAATAAATGGCCAGAAAAATAGATTCATAAATGAAAGTGTAGGCGGATAACTAGGAAGACATGTGGGTGTTTCATGTTTTGTTTAACTATAATTTTTTTCAAGAAAATGTCTTATCTCTATATATGTTTTAAGAGAATAAGTAAATATGAGTGTGTTTAAAATCTTGTTACTGAAAAATAACCTTGAAATGTTCAACTAGTTTGTTTATGGAATAGTACAAAATATAATGCAACTAAGTACATTTTGTATATTCATTTTAAAAAGAAAAAGACTCATGTATTTTTTAAATGTTAAATATTTGGGTTTTCATTAAGTAAACTTAGTTTTTTCTTGATGTAAAAATAATACAAATATAATTCATCATCTTATCAATAATTATGAATTGTTTTGAAAATGTTTGTTTTACTGAAATGGATCAAATTTTGTGGGGAAAAAAGAACTTATCAAAATCAAAGTTTTAAATTATAACTAACAAGCATTCGTTTTTGTCATATTAGATGTTAGATTATCTGAAACACACAAATAATAGGCAACTCAGGAATTTAAGTTGAGTTTGAGTACTTTAAAAAACATTGTTATATTTTCAACCTATCCCGTCACATTGTCTGTAACAAATAAAAATGTCAAATAGTCGAATATGTTTTTATTGATTGAATTGTGTTGCATGAAATTGTAATAATCAGAACTATTGACTTCTATATTATACACATCCTATGATAAAACATGTAATAGACAAATAAGTTAAACTACAATGAACGGACTAGGCTGAACATATTGCTGTTGTAGTGAAGAAAAACACAGATGAACGCAACCAAATGTATTTCAGTAGAAAATTACAGAGGATCATAGTAAAATATAAGAACCTTACATTAAACACTTTATTTACAAATTTCCATTATTGTTCTTTCACATTCTGTATGATTCTCCCGATTAACAATCCCTTTATAATTTGGTTTCTGTTCTCTTCAAGCTAAATTTCATAGCTTTCTGCTGCTAGGGTTTCCACTTCCGATTGGTGTTAAATACTACTTATGTCGATAGACATATGTAGCATACATCACATTGTGATCGAAGCTAAACTATTATACTACATAAATTTGGATAATTTATCGATCGTTCCAAGCTAACAAAAAAGTAAAGATCGTAATTTTGCCCTTAAAAATGATATGCATGTAAGTAAACAGATAAATGGCTACGTTTGCTTTTACCAAACTTGATTTCAGTTTACTTGAAACCAAAATCATGAAAGTATCATGAAAGCATAGCCCTTAATCAGAGGACAGTTACGGTAATAAAAGTAAACAAGTGAATTTGACAGTTGGATGAATATACTTTTTGTTCAGTACAGTTGTAAAGCATGATAATAGGTAGGAAGACTGTACATTTATTGAGAGAAGTTACTAAGTATTTGCACGATAATTTTACATAGCGTCCAATGGTCCATTCTCATCGTTCGGTGTGTTCCATCATCTGAACTGTTTTCTCGTCTGGTCTCCAAGTGTTCTGCTAACACTGTGCTTTCTATGCACTGAAACTTTTCACTCCGTCTGACGGTTGTTGCAACTTAAATGATACGTTCTGTCACACACTACTAACAAACATCCTTTGAGTAGCATCTATTACACTAACAAATATTTTCTAAGTTCAACTTGACAATAGAAGCGTTTTCTTCACCACATGAATTAGCTTTATCTAAAGAATACTATTATTAAATCAATCACTATGCTCGAAATTTAAATCTACCCACAGTAAAACCATTTGAAGTTGAACCCTCCGATTTTATGTTGAGCAAAGCCCCATTGAACTTATTAAGTTGGCCTGCTGTACTCGGATCTATTGGTATAGCTATCCCATTATCATTATTATTTTATATGGAACAAAATATTGCCAGTGCCATTTTGAATTCCCCATCTAATAAGTAAGTAATAATTTTTTTTTCATAGTTGTTCTTTATTTTATTATTTATAGTAGTTGTATTCGACTTCATTATTTGAGTAGACAAACAATATGGGTTTTAAAAGGAGAGGTGGATGGTGGCTTGTAGTGAAATCTAAGATACGCGTCTCATTTTACTTGGGACTCTTCAGCTGGATGTACCTGCATCCTAGAGCTGATATTCACTCCGGAACTCGAACACATTACCGTTAGCCTCACGCAAACAATACAAGATGAACTAAACTCCATCCCTTTGCACAAGCTTGTGGCTATCTGGACTCAGCAGCTAAGTGGATAAGACGTTGAGATTTGAGGCGAACGGTTCACTTTTCTAGTTCCAGAGTGAACATCAACTGTGAAATGCAGATAAATCTAACTGACCAATCCGAAATAGAATTAAACGTGCGTCCTGGATTCCACTACTAGCCATTATACATTTCTGTTCATTATCTTTGTGACTTGAGGCAATATCGAGGCAATCTGGACAGGATGCACATATGCCAATAATAAACTGATCAATTGCAATGCTAAACACTAGTGGAAAGATTCAAACAATCAATATAAGATGAATCAATATCAGTTTTAACTTGATCTTATTCAATGTCTTATCCCACGATATTCCCTTTATTTTAAACGAATTTCTTATCAACATTCCATTAATAAGTCAACAATAAATATTAAGCTTTAGATTCAGATTAGTAAGCTTGGCATTTTTAGTATTGTTTCAACTGGTTGAAGCAAGGAATTGAAATTACTGTGATGTGATGTAAAAAAAAACAGTGTCTTCAAGTTTTCAACTGTAGTAAAATCCTTAACCTTTTGAATGGTCAAACTATTATTATAAACGATCAAGAAGTAACCCTTCTTAGTTATTATCAATGCTAATAGTACTAACATTTGAAATCGTATCAATAGTGTATTTAAGTTGATAATTTCAACCAATAAAACTGAGTTCTAATAAAATTTATTTATCCATGAGACAAAATAAGTTCATATCAGTATTAACTTTTTATAGCTCATGAAATTAACGGTTGAACAAAAATGTATTCATGGTTGGCGATTTAACAGAGACAACCATCATTAATTTTTGACTATTATTTTCTTGAAGTTTAGTTGGCTCAGACAGTTTACTGTAATTGCATAGATCTTGGTGACCTTGATCAACTTCTTGTTGCTGTCATCGTTCAATACTTCCGAGAAATCATTTGCTGCAAAATTAACCTGTCTTATCATTTTATACATTTTCCTGCTTGAAACGATGATCATCGTTCTATGTGTGCTGTGAAATTCGACCTTATATATTATGATATTTAACTATTATATAAATGAATATTAATAAATTATTTCGATGAGGCAGAATTTTCTAATTCAACATTGACCACAATTGGCGCATTTAATGCTGACAACAATACTGGTCAGCTCTTCTATAGATAACAGGTTTTTTAAGGTTCACAAAATATTATATCATTATTTCGTTATCATATTTCAGAATTTTACTGCGGGAGATTAAAACGGTCACTACATTAATTCAATTATTTCTTACTGGTCGCTTGTGGAAATATTCATCGAAAGACTTTCTTCTATTTTCATTACGTCAAGTCACTCAGCGATCTGAATTGCAATATCATCAGTTAAGACGCGCTACGGCAATACAAAGAGGAAGTTGTTGTCAATTACACTTAGACTGAGTCTAATAAGAAATCCTTTTTTCGATCAATTCAAGATAGCTTAATGTGCCTTGAGTAGTATGTCTTAATAAACTATGAGTAGGAACTTTAGCTAAAAGGGTACATTGATTGAAATTTTCACTAGGATTATTATCAATCAATGGAAATCATTTTCGGGATTGATAAAAATCAATCAATATTTAATAAAAATGTACTTTGCATGGGAAATCACTATCATTGACTGTCGAGAGTCATTACCTTTCTAGCTCTTTCGTAATAGGAATTTTCGGCCTCCTTTCAATTTACTTTACTTGTTTATCATAGACTAAGAAAAGGACCATCAAATCATTGGGACTTGTTTGTCATAGCACTTATCAACATTATATTATCAATATTTTGTCTTCCATGGGTTCATGCAGCTTTACCTCATACTCCATTACACGTGAAAGCCTTAGCGGATATGGAAGAGCATGTTGATGGTGGACATCATATTAAACAAACGTAAGTTTCATTTTCGATTGAATTCAGAATAAAACTTGGCTCATTCATAAGATGGTGAGAATCATAAAACGCCAGTAAAAATAACTCATTTGACGACACTGCTAGAATTTAACAGTTGTCAAATTTGTCTCTGTTCTATTAACTCAGCATCTAGTAAATCAACTACCCATATTAGATGTTTAAGATAGAAATATCTGTTTTACGTTAAAATTCTATCTTTGAGGCATAAACTAGAAAAATTCAGGGAGATTAAGAAGCAGATTTCAAGTGGTTAGAGACGATCATCAGAAATCTTCGGAGTTACGTTTCGTACTAGTTAGTCTGTGATCCTCATCCTCAACCTCAACGAATTCCCGTAAAACTTTCAGTACTACGATAGATCAGTCATCACCAGAACAGTTCATTTGTAACGTTTTCAACTATAATTCAGGATGAAATCAACTTAAATCTTAATATAATTATCGCTTCCCTCAAGACTTTAGACACTCTTACTTATCAGTGTCAGTCAAAAAGAAACATAGAGGACACAGCTTACTGTTAATTCCTTTCAACTACCAAATATCGGATTAAAAATAATGTTTTTAAAGAAAATATCAAGATAATTCAAAACATCTTGATAATATTAACAATGAGAATACCATAGACGTAGATATATTATTTAACCAGTAATTATATATGGGACTAGACAATGGCTGTATATATAGTATGCTTTTTATTTTACAATTATTTATGAAAAAATATCTCTATGTTCTTTTCTTTTGCTCAGTATTATTCGAGTACGTGAAACAAGATTGACATTATTTATTTCACATGTACTTATTGGATTATCATTAGCGATGATACCTTATCCATTGATCTATATACCTCCACCTGTATTAAATGGTCTATTTATTTATATGGCTATAACAGCTTTACAAGGCAATCAAATGTTTGAAAGAATATTGCTTTTTATTACAGAACAAGTAAGTACTATCATTAAGTTGTATAACGTCTTTTCTTTTTGATCTTTTATACAATATACATTTTTCCCAATATAATGAAGGGGGCATTTCTATTGAAACAAAGTGATATTCTTTTGTATTGACTAAAAAGGAAGTTAATTTCAGTAAAATACAACATTATATCTAAATTCCCCATGATCAAAATATCATTATCCGCTAAAAATAAGAGGAAAAGGTTATTGAAATATATTGGTTTAAAGTTAAAAATCTTATATAGTAATCATTATCAAAAGTGGGTTTGTGGAGATTTTAGTAATTTTACGGTTGAATTCATGAGTCAATTGAAGCTAGACCACCATGAAAAACCTGAAAGCACTGGACGGCCGTTTCGTCCTAGTATGGAGATCCTCACTAGTGACCGGCTTCAAGAGGTATTTCCTGGAATTCTAGTGAGAAGCAGTGAGCAATGGAGTTCAACCAGAACTGTTGTGAAATAGTAAATCACTGAACACAATGGTAAACGGTGGCACAATTTCGTGGATTTGTCGAAGTTAAACATTAACACTGTTGGATGCCGGCTCATTGGTTTAGAGGTTAGGAATTCGCGCGCAAGACTCGTGGTTCTTGAACGGGATCGTGGATACTCACTACTGAGGAGTCGCATACTATGACGAAACAGCCGTCCAGTGCCTCCAGATATTCCATGGTTGTCTAGCTTCAATTGACTCGTGAATTCTACTACAAATTCATAATAATAATTTATTAAATGTAATTGACTTATTCTACATGTATCTTGATGTTCGATTTCTACCCTGAATTTGAACCTGAACTCAGCGATAAGCTTTAAAAATTCTGTTTAATTAACATCTATGTAGTTTTTTACTGTTGAATGAATTTCTCTCAAAAATACAACTTATTAGTTTTACTTATAACGGTCTTATAGCTCTATAACTAATCTCAGTAGTTATTACTTTTCAGTAATAGCAAATTTCAAGATCACATTATCCATGGGTTATGAATTATATCATACTGTATGACATCAGAATCATGTAAGTGATTTCTACTACTAACAGAACCAAGAAAGGATTTCGACAGAGTATTGTGAAACCGAATAAAATATTCAGTAGACACCCAACTTCGGGATCAACAGGCTGGAGTCCGTAAGGATTGGTCGTTTACAGATAGAATCACAACAGTGAAGATCATTGTTGAACAAACAACTGAACGGAGCTCGTCAATATACATCAACTTCCTTGACTATGAGATGTTTACGCTTTTTAGACGTTATTGTGATGTGGTAAATTAAATGACGAAATGCAAACTTGTTCACCATATATACAAGTTAAATTATTTATTCGTTTTCTGGTTAATCGGAGCTATCAACATACAATTCACAGAGTAGTAGATGAATCTAAATAAATTCTGATTTTTCAAAACTGTAAAGCATACATCAAAAGATTTTGATAGAGTTTTTTTGTCTGAGCTACATGGTTTAGTCGTGGATCTTTCATCATTTTTCTGAACGACATCATCAGCACAAACTTCAGGTAGAAGTGAAGTGTTCGAATTTTTCCATATATGGCTTACAGCTTGTTCTGTAGACCGCGATGTTGACCTTTAACTTATCATTGTTTACTTCTTTATTTTGATTGTATCTCCCATTGATTTGATTTTTGTTCCTATATTTGTCCATAATTTTTCTGATTAGGTGATAAATTGGATCGATTTCAATGTGTTTGTTCATTGCTGATTGACCCGAGTGCCGAACTCCACAGATCACAGCTACTTTAAGTATTACTACTTTAAATAAGTAGTCATTCGAATAAGCCTTTACGAAGTTATCAAATTTTATATCTTGCACAACGAACTAACCTTAGTTAGACGACCATTAAAAACTAGGAAACACTGTGGAGTTATCTCGTTCTGGCATAGCATTCTTCAACTACAAAATTCAATTGCCACTACAAACAAAATATTTATTTTATTCATAGTATCAGTGATCTTTTATGTATACATATATATTTTGATCCATCCTCTTTTTATCTTAATTTTTTTCTATTTTAGTCGGCTTATCCACCATCACACTATATAAGACGTGTACCACAAAGAAAACTCCATTTATTTACATTTTTTCAGTTAATACAATTGGGATTTCTATGTGCATTTGGATTTGCACCTAGTCCATATGTGAAATTAATATTTCCTGTAATACTTGTTGTACAAATAGTTTTAAGGTAAAAAATTACTATTTAATATTGTTTTCTCTAAATATTTAACAAAAACCTATGTATTACTAACAAAAAAATAAAACCGAATAAATTGTCATAATGAAACTCTTGAAAATAAGGATATGTGGCTTCATAGCTATGAATAATATATAGGATATACCAAGATTAAAACAAGTGAAAATTAATCATGTAGATTCAATTGATTTATTGTATTTATCTAAGCTGATTACACTGCTGCACGACGGCTCCGTGATCTACAGTTTGAACATTTACACATGACACCAGAGATCTGAAATTCGATTCACGGATTCAGGGGCGTTGATCTATACTTTTGAGATCTCCGTTACTAGTATAGTGGATGCTACTTACAGAATTGTTTGTAAGAAGCATATAGCGAACAACTCATCGAGGTTGCAACAACCGTCAGACGGAGTGAAATGTTTCAGTGCATAGAAAGCACAGTGTTAGCAGAACACTTGGAGACCAGACGAGAAAACAGTTCAGATGATGGAACACACCGAACGATGAGAATGGACCATTGGACGCTATGTAAAATTATCGTGCAAATACTTAGTAACTTCTCTCAATAAATGTACAGTCTTTCTGCCTATTGTTGTACTTTACACTAGGATGAAACGGCTGTCCAGTTCTCTTAAGTTTTCAATAGTAATCAAGCTTAGATCAAATGAATAGATAAGCAAAACACAATGATCAACCTATGATTTAAGTCTTCTGTTTGGAAAAAATTAATTTTGTCAATAAACTCATGTTTATATTACCAAGAACAGAAAACTTTAGGAATTACCATCAATTTATTTCACTTCGTATGTTTCAAAGATTCAACATACCCACTAGTTATTTTAACAATATAAATTTAGCTTTAACAATTTAGTCACTTTAGAAACAGTTATCAAT
The DNA here is from genome assembly GCA_946903255.1 of Schistosoma spindalis. Taxonomy (NCBI): domain Eukaryota; kingdom Metazoa; phylum Platyhelminthes; class Trematoda; order Strigeidida; family Schistosomatidae; genus Schistosoma; species Schistosoma spindalis. The sequence goes on along the minus strand of OX336416.1, from coordinate 71,422,834 downwards.
AATCATTCGGTTTACTGATATAGGCAGTCATAAACACTTTTTTAAAAAATACATAGGTACAATTTATAAAAGAACAAAATAAGCTAGTGATATGTTTCTATTTTAAAGATTAAAAAATATGCTTTTGTTGGTAGTAAAGATATGATATTCATAGTTATTCATTAATCATTTGACTTTTAATTATTTACCTCGATGATATAATTCGATTCAGTCAGGCAGCTAAATTTTTATGATTATCATTCGTGTAATGTATTACACGAGGTTGACTAGCAAATGGTGACTAATTAGATAATTTTAGTGTATTTCAACTAGATCAGCACGGTACTTAATATCAAAATATCTGAACTATAATTATTCCTTTTCTTTGTATATTACATATAAATTATTTGATAAAATCAATAAACAAACCACATAATCATTAAATACATTTAGGTATAAAAATAGATAGAAGAAAACACTTAAAGCATTCAGAGAGATTAGGGACAATATTTTACTTCAGATTAATAAACAAATGATATTTCTATCAGTTTTAATTGATAATGTTTACAGAAACGGACATACGATAAAATGATGACTAACAAAGATAAAATTGATCAAATACTTGATTGTTATTATCAAACTTTCGAAAAGTTAACTTATAGAAAAAAACCTCTTGGAATTACGTTAAAACCATTAACAAATAAATTACAGTCATTTACTCCACTTTGTTATATAACCACCAAGACTTTGATTTTGTAAGTAACCATGTAGTGAACGAGAACACTCGCAGTGAATGTATTTGACCACAATATTACAGAATCTCTTATTAAAACCTGAGACTCATACAGCAAATACTTCGTTTGCAAAATATCAATCAATTGTCTCAAACTTAACTGTTCCTCTTGCAAATATTAGTTAATCGTCTCAGTACTTCATTGTTTCTGCGTTTTCATGCCAATTGCTTTCCGTTCCCGTTCTTTCCTTCTCGACCTTCTGCTGCCAGACATTCTAATCCTGGCTATCGTTTATATTACTCATGTTGATATAAGTATCACGCACCATAACTAGAAGCTAAAAAATTTTTCTATCTTTTTAATATTAATTGTAATAAAGATAATATGGTAAAGTTACTTTCTTTTTTGGTCAAAAATATTTATTTAATTCATATTAGTTTTCAGAAAGAGAATCCATATTGGATAAATATCCTGACTCTATATATCTGCAAAAATAAATCATTATATCTCATTTTTGGGAAAATTAATGAAGTTTTTTTGTAATATTCTTTAAAAATTCGCTAATCCAAGTAATATATATCGACTTTAGTCTGTATTCAATCACTGAAAATTTGATCATATTCATTATTTCCATATATTTATTTTCTGAAGTGAATACTTTTCTTTTGCCAAGTCTATAATTTATAAATGAATCAATTAGGTATAAGACAACAGAATTCGAATTTTGGAGCAAAATTTGCTCATCCATTTGACTAATTACTGTTTTAGCATTATAGTTCATGTCAATTCATCATGAAAACCTTAAATCTAATTCCTAATCTTAACCATAAACTGTAAATTATAATTCTAATTCCTCACACTAATTTAAAACCCTCATTTCATCCTAGTTACTAGATAAACACTCTCAAAGTCACTTTAGTGTTGCTCAAATATCGTCCATAAATTCTAGTCTTACCTTTCTTTCTACTGATAATTATATAATTACCCCCCTTTTTTTATATCCAATGAATGATTAACATTACAAATAACAATTCTTTTTTTTTATAATTTATTTCAGACATACACTTATTCCTAAAGCTATTGATTCTAAATATCTTGAGGCGCTGGATCGTCATTTTTAATCCGAATAAAAATAAATAAATTTGATTATTTCAATTAATAATCTATTATCATTATTTATATTAGAATTACTATCTTCATTATTTCTGTTGTCAATTCTATCAGTATTGTTAAATAATTTTAATGAATGTTTTAAAAGATTAACTGTTTCATCATATACAATTATTATACATAATTCTATAAAATAAAGAGATTATCTTTAATTTTTTTATTATTACCAAATTAAATTCACTTTATTATTATTTTCTTGTATCTAAGGTTAATATGTAATAATAAGATCTGATAGTAACTATGTATGTTAAAACTTGGATCTTAATTAAATTAAATAATTATTGATTTATTGAGTTATTTGTTTATTCTAATCTTGTTTTCTATTCATTAATATTCAATTACAAAAATTATTTAATTTTTTTGATTGTAAAAGTAAAATAATAGTTAATGTAGAATATTTTATTGTAATATAAAAAATAATTATACATTGCTTATTTATTTTCGTAAATTGTATATCTAAAGTTGAATTGTATAGTAAACTATATATTTAAATAGAATAATTTTCATATATATATATATATATATATATATTAAAGAAATTATTAATCATTTTCTGACTAAAGACTAAAAACTTCAAGAAATTCATAAACCCTTTTTCTGATAATCATCATCTACTCACTAGTAACTGGCTTCAAGAGGTATTTCCTGGAGTTCTAGTGAGAAGTTGTGGCCAGTGGAGTTCAACCAGGACTGTTGTGAGATAGGAACTCACTGATGACAATAGTGGATGGTTGCAGAATTTCGTGGATTGGTTGAAATTAGACATTAACATCGTTGAATACCAGCTGGCTCAGTGGCCTAGAGGTTAAGCGTTCGCACACGAGACCGACAGGCCCTGGGTTTGAATCCCGTGGGTGGGATTGTGAATACGCACTACTGAGGAGTCCCATACTATAACGAAATGGCCATCCAATAAGAAACCATAAGATCAAAATTTTAAAAATTAATTCATTGTTGATAGCAATAAAAGATGCCTACTTTATACATTGGATTGACTAAGAGGAAAATATGAACCCCAAATGTAAACTCAATGGTTTAAAGATAATGTATTTGCTACAATTCTGAAGTTCACATATTCGATAATCTATTATGTTCAACGATAAAAGCTGTTTTGGAAGATGGACAGATTTTTATTTATTAAATCTTAACTTGTTTCATAATCAAAATAAACTGATTACAGGTACACCGGGCTGACGAGTGCCAAGTAGCACGAAACCCGGGTTTAGGGTTTCCTGTTGACTACCTACAACCACCATCTTATCTCAACATAGTGCACGCAATGTCGAATCACCTAGACTGGTGGCCACATTGCAACTTGTTCGATAGCATTCCATCTGTACTAAAAAGGACTTGACACACATGACATTGATTACTGCCAAGTGGTCAATCAATTGTGAAATAATTGATATCATCCTAACAGTTGATAGACTTTAAAATAAGACCAAGCAATTTATTTTCACAATACAACTTTTGTCTATCCAAGCACCTTAATTAATTATTGCTACTGAAATGTTGAAATAATTTTATATGATTTGAGTTAAGCAATTTGAACAGATATAGTTAAAGAATGTAGAATGATTTCAAGAGTTTTGCAAGATATGATGCACCCGTCGACACTGAAAAATATTTCCTCAGCATAGAAAAAAGAAGAAAACGAACTACCTTGCTTTTTTAATTAATACAATGTTAACATTGGTATAGATCAAATCAAATGTATACAGAAATGCATATTATTCTGAACGTTAATCATAGTATATTATCAAATATTGTACAGCCTAACTAACGACCTGTTAGCATTAGTAACCAATTACCTCACAGATTGGTATAGTCTCTTAGATTACTACTTCTGTAAACAGTGAAGTTCAAGATTATCAATGTCAGCTTCGTAGGACGATTCATCCTCTAGGCTTAAAACTGTGTGTATAAACTTTGTGATATTTATTTTGTGATTATACCACATGTCATCTTTGTTAACAAAACACTTAGACTCAAATTAAACGTCAAACAATTTTGTTCATTTTAAGCTAAATAGCTTTTATAGTTTGGTGATAAATTTAGGTTAATTGATTTCTATGAACATAATGTCAGTGATGTACATTCTATTGTGTCATAAATTTGAATTCATCATGTGATCATAATTTACACTTTATCGGGTAAATAATAAATAACATGGTGAATATAATACTACTTTGATCCGCAAAGAGAGTAGGATACGAAGTTATACATTTGATATAAACATACATCCATTCAGAAGTTTACCCGACGTTATGATGAAAATAAGGTGTCAAAATCAAGTATCAACTTATTAACCAGTAGAAATAAATTTAGTGTAATTTACGTTACAATACCCTCGCCCAAATATTTTAAATAAGATTTAGTAAATGGGTTAAAGTGGAATGGACTGGTACTTTAAGCGACCAAAAATTTCTAGTCCTCACTAACATGGTAATGGATGTGAAATTTCGAAGACCACTAAACTAAGATGCAACGATTTTCAATATTCATTTGTGCGTGATTAACTTAAATTTTCAAAATTAGTTAAGTAAAAAAGTGAATTAATTTTTTGATGAACTACAGTGAACCAATTTTACTGTTCATCATCTTCGACTAAGTTTACACACGACGGAAAATTATTCAAAAACTCCTCAATGTTTTCAAAGTACTTCAAAGAAAATCATTGTGTTCGTCTATTAATGATTTCAAGACTATGAATGCCTATAAAATGGAGTGAAAGAATTACATCATGATGTGTACCTATGGCTTTTATCTACAGATATGAATCTATGGAAACCAGGTAAACCACTCAGACGGTTTTTATGCATTTATGGAGCTCAGTTTACTGTTGGGAAGTCAAATATTTCCCAATATATTTGAAATAGTTAAGTTTTACACTAAAATAGGTTCACTTTATTACCAAACATTACTTAATTTCCTTAATTATCAAGTTAGATTTCAACACGTAAATACTAAAACACTAATATCCTTGTTGCAGTTAGTCCTATTGTGGTGTGTGCTACTTATGCAGACATAAGTAGTATATGATGTTAGTCGTGAACGGAATGTCTAGCAGCAGAGAGACAAGAAGATCGAACAGTAAAGAATGAAAACAGAACGCAGTTTGTATCAAAATGCAAGAACAAAGGAAGTCTGAGTCATTTGAGACAGGTGATGAACATTTTGCAAATTGAGCATTTAATATATGGTTGTTAGATTTTACTAACTAGTTCTGTAATTTGTTGTTAAATAAATTCGATTGTCCCCACTGGTGTTTTCGTTCACTACACTATTTCCAACAAGTTATATTACATTATATCGTTTGGATTTCAGTTTACAATATGAATTGTTTAAGCAAGGAAATTTGGTTTTAAGCAGACTGCTTCAACCGGTTTACGTAATAAACTCAGAAAATGTTATTTGAAGAAATAAGAGGAGGCTGCATCACATCTACTCAGATATACTTATGTAAGCCTCGAACTAAAGACAGGGTTATAAGACAGTTATTATGGATGATGTTTCTAATATTATATGTAGACTGGGAAAGAAATCTTTTGTTACGTTGAGATAAAAAAACAAGCACTCCTTATATACTATTGACTGAATGTTAAAAATGATATGTCTTGTCGATTGAACGCTATTTGTTATATCTGGTCGTCGCTGATTGTTATGTCGGAATCGATTATCACTTATACTCGAAATGAGGAATCTCTACAATTCCCACGACGCGAAAGTAAGAACACAAAGACTGGTATAAGTGAAGATTTATTAACCCCTACAACACCACAACGACGACGGCCTATTCGAAAATTCACTCATTTATGTGCTGATCGTACACCCAATTTGATTAATAATTAGGATGAATTCACATATATGAAAAATACTTAGGGTTATAACAAATCACATGCTACATGTCATGCTGAGCATAGTTCATGTCAATCGAATGCAAGAAAATCGTATGTTATACAGAATAAAATATCATACGGGATAACAAAAACAAATACTGCATTAAGTAATCATCACATTGAATCAAAACGGAAGTGATGTTGAACAAGACTCATTATGAGTAAATCAATCTAATTTTGACTTTTGTTTCCATCATATCAGAAAAAATTCACAACTATTAAAGAAACAATACATCGATCAATGATGCGATGTGGAATTTTGGTCTATACTGTGCAGTAGTTAATTTCTTATTCTACCTATGTTATTTGATGAGAAAGCCCACAACCTTTAACTTAAGAAAATGACCGTGATTTACGGAAATGAGTTTGTTTTGTTTTAGGTACTAACTAAGTTGTAAGTAGTATATAATTTCAAAAAACTTTCACGACCTCATTTGATCTTGATTGAAACTAAATTTTTATGTTACAAATTACATACTATTAATATGAACATACTCATAAACTTAAACTTAAATATAAACCTATTCAATCGACCAATACATTACCATGGAACAGATGATAAGAAAGAAGCAAGTAATTTAACAGTAAAACAATTCGTATGAATGAAGTGAAATAATTAATTTGTGTTTTTAATTGTATCCAATTAGTCTTTAATATTCTTTGTTAGAAAATAAAAAGGATACCCTAATATAGTTAATAAATGATATCTCATTATTAATTAAAGTTATTAACCATCAATCATGTAACACACAGATCGGTAGAATTTTAATAAACATGGTTGAAAAAGTCATAACAAACAACTAACATTGAAAGGAGTCTATTTGATTCCAGACAATACTAAAGTGATACATACACGACTAAGTAGAAGCCCTGTGAAATAGCTTACATATTCAGTCAATCAATAGAATAAATTCATTTTCATAGATGATTAAAATGTATTGGTATTTTTGATAAATAGTATCATACAGCTGCAAGCTTAAAAGTTTTTAACCAATGGTTCGGTACTGTAAGGAACCTAATACAAAAAAGCTGAAGTTTCTGAACCATCTTGAACATCAAATTTCTGTTAATACAAATTGGAATATCTAGAACGCCTTCTTGATTTCGACTGATAAAATTTAATAAGATAAATCTTATTTTTAATTCTGTCAGTATTTTTCGTATGCTTTGTATGTCTAAGGAGTTGATGAGGCAGCAAGTCAAAGTGATAAAATGTACACGATCAAACTATTGCTCTCTTTGTAAACAGCAAGGATGCAGCCGGACAACCTAGACTTCGCAAATGATCTGGCTCTTCTATCGCACACGCAACAATAAATGCAGGAGAAGACGACCAGTGTAGTAGCAGTAGTTCTCAACATTGACGAAGGAAAAAGCAAGATTCTCCCATACAACACAGTATACACCAATCGAATCACACTTGACGGCGAAACTTTTGAAGATGCAAAAACATTTACATACCTGGGCAGCATCATTGATGAACACGGTAGATCTGATACAAATGTGAAGGCGCGGATCAGTAAAGCAAGGGCAACATATCTACAGTTGAAGAACATCTGGAACTCAAAACAACTGTCAACCAACAACAAAGTCACAATTTTCAATAGAAATGTAAAGACAGTTCGAAGAACTTCGAAAGCCATCATCCAGAAGATACAAGTGTTTAATAACAATTGCCTACGCAAAATACTTCGGATCCGTTTGCCAGACACTATCAGCAACAACCTACTATGGGAGAGAACGAACCAGATTCCAGCAGAGGAAGAAATCAGGAAGAAGTGCTAGAAGTGGATAGGATACACAATGAGAAAGTCACCGAACTACATCACAAGGTAAGCCCTCACATGGAAACCTTAAGGTCAAAGGAGAAGAAGATCAAAGGACATATTACGCCGAGAAACGGAGACAGATATGAGAAGAATAAAGAACAATTAGAAAAGAAGACCCAGGACAGAGTGGGTTGGAGAATGATGGTCGGCGGTCTAATCACCATTGGAGGTAACAGGCGTAAATAAGTATTATTACCTTTACTTGTTAATCTAATAAATAATCAGCAGCTAACTTTTTTCGAACTCAGTCATCAGCTTGTCGCAATATAAAAGAATAATCTATATTTTAAAAAATCATGAATGAATACAATTATGGTATAGTCAGTTCAAGATAAAGCCATAGATACTAAAACTTCATACAACAGGACTAGCATATATGTTCAACATTCAGTCAATATTAATAGTGATAAATCAGCATATATATATATATATATATATATATATATATATATATATATATATATATATATATATATATATATATATATATAAAGTGAATAACCAATACTAACCTCATTATATTTGATTTGTCCTTATCACATGTCGTAGAAATCAATAAAAAAATATATTGTGTCATAAGTATGAATAATATTTGTCGAAAAAAATTTGTTTTAATTCACCAAATAATTCTTACTGGTTTAATTAATTAACTTCACTAATTTGAAAAATTGAAATAATCACTAATTAACGGTTACAAATTAATTTAATACCAAAAGAAAAATTCTCTGTAAATAAAAGTTAAGATGAAACATCCGTCCAATGTTTCCAGGATTTTCATGATGGCCTAGCTTGAATTGACTCATGATCTCAACTAACAAATTACTACAATATTCACAAAACCTCTTTCTGACATTAAAAGTTATTTACTTTGAAAAGGCTGTTTACATTAGTGGTAAGTAATGAATTCCATCTAAATAAGATTTATATACATAAAATCCAACTTGTGATTTAATAATAATAATAATAAAAAGATTTGAGTGATATACAGATGGTCTGTTCTTTTAATACAATAGCTGAAGAGAAAAACATTCAGGTTTAAGCTACTGAAAAAAAGCCTGCAATTTACTGAGACATTCTAGAAGCTGATTGAAATTGAATAACATATATTTTTCATTGATTAGCATTAGTTTGATGTTAGATAGTTGGAAAGACTTGATGGAAAGCAATAAGCTAAGTTTTCTTGTGAGATAACACTTTTCAGTAAAGTCTGTCTGCAACTTTGATGGAATTCGATACTCGAATCAAATTTACAAATTTCTACATGGATTTAACTGAAGAAAATAAGTTTGGAAGTTTACTTAAACATATTAAAATACTTCATTTTATCATGTCGATTGAACTAGAGATACCAGTCTAAAAATGCCATGTATTTTCAACGCTCTTCATTTTAGAACATAATATGAGCTAAGTGTAATAACCGGGGATTCGAATAAATATTAATAAAAACGACACTTAGGCTAATTTTAAGAAATATAATTAACCAAATCATATAGTACAAAATGAAATATAATATTCGGGAAACTGAAAAATAATAATTACTGTCGAAGTAATGATTTTTCTCTTCTACAATGCTCTGGTATGGTTAAAGATGTGAAGAGTCTTAATAATGGTAGTGAAGTTGGTGTTGATAGGTAAAAAAAAGATCTGGATAAAAAGCGTTTCGATCACTAACTTTAAATATTTAATAGCTAAACCCACTGACCATTAATTGAGTTCTAAATCATTCTTACATTGGATATATTCATCAGTAACATTTCAGAAGTAAATGTCTTCACAACTATGCAGGAGGGTTTGTCAATCACTGTGTGATTAGTTTTGAATAGACTATGGAACACGTTAAACTTGACATTTAGAATGAACGTAAATACATCTGCTCACTAGAGTAATTAGGAACAATATACAAATGACAGATTGTACCAAGATAACTAACAGACTGGGAATGAAGGCTGAGCACATCACACGAGTCATTTATGTATAGTTCGTGGATACTTATGTATATCCAAAAATTTGACCAGAAGTTAATGGGATGATAAAGAGTTGACACATAGCTAAATAAATATAGTTTCTTCGGCCTGATGAGATGGACCATCTATGAGTATACAGTAATGAAATGAAAAACATTGAAAATTAAAAAATACAATGAATATGTCCTTTTCATTATTACTGGTTTTAGGTGATAGCATTTAGGGTGTAAAAGCTTGGTTTCCTGTGATTTTGATAATTTCAATCAAAATTCCTACAGTTTTCTAGATACAATAAATCACAAAAGCACCATCTCAATAACTAATAATGAAATAAAATCTAAAAATAAGTTATCTTTTTTCCTTCTAATCTGTCTAGCTAGTCATGTTACGGATAGTTCGATTGGAGAACTATTGACAACTAGAAATCACTGGACATCTACTTCTTCATAGTCTGAGACATCTCAGTAGTATACAGTCAACACCCGAGGCAACCAATCGAACCCATGACATTCAGTTATCATACTATTAGGTAGCTGAATAAGTATCCAGTAGTACATACTCGTCATGCTAATTGATTTGCAAAGAAAATTTCCAGAAATCGCGTGGAATCCACCCCAGTAAATAATAAATATGTTTACACTAACAAGTTTCAAGACGGGTTTCTTATGGTTGAAATAGGAAGCCATGATCTATAAAGTCAACCAGAACAAAAGTAAACAAGAAACATTTGAGTTTCACTAATTAAAGTTAACTTTAGATTACATATTAATCAACTATTAATCTGTGGATGATTATATCTCAGTATTTCAAAAATATTTTAGTCACAAGATTCTAATCGCTGAAAAATTCCCATTATATTAAAACACAATTGTATGAACGAAGAATACTCTTTTCAATAATTTTTCACCAGGTTCTACAATTATAAATCCAAATTAATAATCCTTAGAATTGGCCAGATTTAAGGCAGAGTACATCATTTGGAAATTGTAATATGTGAATTAAGAATTGTTATTTGTTATATAAAATCAAATCAGATCGTTAATGTTGAAGCTGACTAATATGAAGTGTTAACTTGAATGAGTTTATAAGTGAAATGAAATTGTGTGATAAATAATCAGAATAAATATGGTCAACATGGGGTGAGAGAAAAAATGTTGGGATAAAAATCGGAAATTACGTAATATGTGGAATAATATAAATTAGGTCAGATATAGTAGATTTAGGGGTGAATATTGAATAAATTCCTCAAAACGGTTATCAAATGTAATAATAATAATAATAATAATAATAATAATAATAACAATGATAATCACAGTCGTAAAGATAATTATAATAATAATAATAATAATAAGTTTGGGACATAAAATGAAGATTAATCAAATTACGTCACCATATTATAAAATTGATTATTAACTAGTTGGCCCCAAAGTTGGCCAGGGTAAAAGGAGTGGCCGAACATACTTCTTTTGGATGCGAAGCTCTGGCTTTTGGATCCGAATAGCAATTGCTTCAGCCGTCTGTAGGATTCGCAGTCTGACGGAATTAGGTAGACTGCTGTTAACACGATAGATTATTGCAAAAGATTGCTCCATGTTCGCTGTATGTCCTGTCTGGACTAGATTGTCTAAGATGGAGCTGTTAACCATCTTGACTATACCTTTGCTTAACCACACGGGTAGGTGTTCACGAGCCCGAATGTACAAATTCCTATAACATCTGCCAATATAACTTGCTACAAGATTCATAAATACTGGGTTCAGATCCATATTGAACCATGTGTTTAGTTTTTGAAATTCATGTTGAGTTCATCATAAAAGCCACTTTCAATACATTTTATTATAACAATACTTCAGATGTGTTTTAAATAACTTATTTGACTGGTCCTTCCGGTGTCCCCCATTGTCCATGTATCTATGTTAATTGTTGCTCTGGTTGTTAGAAGGAGCATCAGCCTCGTAACTTCGGAATAATCTCGACTTTCATCCTGAGGCGTCCTAATTCTTTCTTCAACTCCCACAGCAGAGTTTTAATGGCTTAATTTATTTAATCCGGTGAGTGTTTTTTTTGCAAGACTTTTCTACAGGATGGGATTAACGACCCTATGCCCAATCCTCCTCCCTTACGCAGTCTTAGGACCGGCAGTGACTCTAGAAAAGCTACATGTGGAGTTTTTAAAATGAACAAAACTTCTAATTATGTGAAACAGGTAATCATAAAAAATTTATTAAACTTACTCAAATAAGTAATCACTTTAATGGCTGATTATTCAGTGACTATTTTCCTTTTATAATACTATTATGATTAATGATAAATCAAAACAATTATTCACTCACTAGATGATCACATTCTATGAAACTACGCATTTCATTCTATTTTTGATTTTTTTTAAAAAAACGATAAACAAATACAATCTTTCTCATGTTTCCAATCAAATAGAAATATAGACAAACATCAATTCTCATATAACTCATATAAATTAAAAAGTCAGTCAATAATATACTATTTTAGACAGGAATGATTTCAGCCAAGTTTATTTTTAAGTAAATAATTTATAATTAGTATAAACTTATTTGAAAAATAGAAAAAAAACAAAGAAAAAAGAAACAATATATAAAGGTTATGTAATTTCAGTTGATACACATATTTCGTACACCTTTATAAATTACCTTTTTTAATCAATTAACTCAAATCAATAAAATTTATCATATTCATCAAAATATATAAATAAGGTGATATGTATATTTAATTGACAGGAATAAATGAATAATCAATCGATCGATCATTATCTATTTTATTAGTAATTTAAATAAAATCATTGTGCTCAATAAAAATATTCAGTATTCATTGTAACATCTATATGATATTTTAATGAAACAAAAATATTACGTTATCAAATGTAAACAGTTAATTGCACATATTTAAATGTTGAACACGAAAAACTTATTATATGTATTGTATTTATTGATTGCCAATTATTTACAGACTAAATAACCTAAGACATATTCAGAATAAAACTAACCATAATCCTTACAAGTTTACTTTAAAAAAGATGTCTTGTTATCATATTACTTTACATTGTTGTAACAACGATAACTGTTCGTTATTTTCGGAGTTCGTTTTTTTTAATCATGTTGATAATTAAGTAATTGTCAACCATTGATAATAGGTGATTGCTACTCTGTATTGTGAAATGACTTAATTCAAAAATGTGAACCGTTTGATACTAATTGATTGATCTAAAGATAATAATAATTGTTGCATAACTAGAATGTTCTTAGTGAGATTGTGGATACATACACTGTTGAAGAGTCTAATACTATTATAAGACCGTTATCCTGTACGTTTGCATTAATTTTTCAATCTTTCACTGACCAATATTATTTCATAATCAATACTATTTTCAAATTAGAATAATCTTCACAATAGTATTCATTCAAGTATTCAATATCATTATCTGTAACTTACATAGTTGTTTTCGTTTAATGTGAAACCAAAATTTCTACACTTAAACCATTCTATTGTCCAAAGAAAGTAACGTGACTAATCTTTTTTTGCATAAGATTAAAAATGGAAGTCTTAATTGACAAAATTACACCATAATCATTGACAGAACGATAATGTCAAGATGTCAAAGCGGTAGAAATGAAAGGAATTTATCGATTATGTTTATTAAGATGATTTGTCCCACTCGAAATACAATAAAGACATTGTTTATAAGAAATAAGAAACTTGGTTAGGTCTTTTTTCATTTATGTTAGAAATTAACAGTATGGTTGTTTGACTGTATAAAAAATTTAATTCATGAATTTCAAATGTCCAGTCAGTAACAAAATTGAATGGATTATTAAAACAAGGTATCAACAGATAATTTTCAGACGGAAAATATATTCATTCCTACTTATCTATACAAATTAAATGCAAAACAAACTTTAGAAAAACCCTGACTGATAGTTCTCAAATAATTCACTCTAACGATATCATAGGAAAAAATTAATTGAGATATTTAACCTACTTAGTAGCATGGGATATCAAACTAGCTTTATCAATAACCACAGGTATCAGTTAAAACTAAGGCCGACTATTGTGACTTTTCTAAAAAATCACTATTTATAAAAGTGCAGTTCAAAAACGATGTTGTTTGTGATGGTTTAACACAAAAATTATCATTTACATTCACTCGCTAATCACTATGTGCATATCTACATGTTTATCAGGACCGGTTACATAGGGAGTACAACTAGTCAAATTCCCTATCTCTATCCTTAATCAATTGATCAACATTGGATATCAAGTAAACTTGGAAAAATTTCTTCTAGCTTTCTACCAAATATGACGCATGGTTCAGGTATTTATCTTTTGCCTACTACATAAGTTATCAATGTCTAAAGCCCCGAATAAAACATTTGTGTCCAGATGAAATATGTTAAATCCATCTTCCAATCTTGACCGTTAATAAATCCTAGTCGAAATAGAATATTTATTCCATTCTCTTTCCAGATTTCTAACACTTTTAGTGTTCTTACATAGTTTGAACTGTTACCAAAAAGGTTTTGCCAATTATCATACTAGATAATTATGTAATCCGTCTACCGTTTGATTCAGATGAATTACAAATGATTACCTTGTTTATTATGATTACTTTTCCTTCCTTCAGATTTTCAAAGATAGTTTAGCTCATACCATTTCGTGATTTTAACGGTGAAAATACTACAATCTCCATAGATCCACTATACTTAGTATTTTTTATTTCAATTCGCAGTGGAGTGTTCAAAGTGTAGAAAATGTGACACTTAAATCTCCTGGTGTGTATAGCAGTTTTCATTCTGAATTCTACAGATGAATCCAAAGTATGATTTCTGGTTGTGATAATATATCTTAAAAATTAAAGATATTAATACATCTCCAAAGATTATAAGTCAACTTCACTCACTGCTGCAGCCAGGAATATCAACATTAAACCATTTAGACTGAGAAAACAATATTAACTTAGCGAATTTAAGTACATTATTCAGTTGTCTGATGGAAAACAAAATAATTCATCGAAATAATATTTCTAAACAAATATAATTAGTGACTAGCAATGAAATTCTTCCTATTTTGAACTCGTCAGTTGTGTGGATTGACTGATCAATTGCAATCTTTAGGCTCAATGGCAAAATTCATCATAACCAATATATATAGATCAATACATTCGAACAGTATCTTTCTAATTGGCACAGAGACATTGAGTTGTTTAAACCAACGGTTATGTCGTAAAATTAACAAGTGTAAACGGAAACTTCTCATTGCTATTATAATTAGATAATTAACTATTAAAAACTACTTTATTTATCCCGGTAGCATCGTAAGAACATAATTTATTATATTATTAAGTGAATTACTGTATGCTTACGGGGTATGTACTTCTATCAAGTGTTACCAATTATACATTTCATCCACCAGTAAAGAGATGATAGTCAGAAATGAAGAGACATTTTCTGTTATCAAAATTTAACTAAAAAAACTTGTTAGTAATCAACCCAATAATATTATTGTCAATAAATTAATTTAATGAAATAATTTAACTTAAGTATAATCATACACATCACCTACGTAACCATCTTATTAAATATTTGACTTTGCTTTGCATTAAATGAAAATAAATGACTGAAAATATAGTTGCATGCAATACAAACATATATATATATATATATATATATATATATATATATATATATTCTCTCAGAAAATTAATTCCATTCATTAATTTTAAAAGAGAATTTGATCGATGTATCTATTTGTCATCATCAACATTATCCATGTGATTTGGTTAGTACTTATTTTGGAAACAATCAAAACAGCAGTCAATTATATCAAATCAATTGGGTATTTTCATATTACAATAATATAGTCACTAAATTTTAATCATTACATTTATTACATTAATTTCATATTTGTCAAGGTTTTTTATTAGTCAATTAGCTAATAGTAATCGATTATTTATTGTAGTTTTGAACGAATTATCTATTTTTATGGTGAATATGATTAGAATTAAAAATGGAAAAATGTTATACAAATAGATTTAATATGTTGAAAAAGTAAACTTACATTGTCTATAATCTCATGGGTGCATTTAAAGACTGAATAACGCATCATTTAGTTGTATATTATTAATTTGTTTATTAAGCGGTGGATAATATTTTCTTGAAGTGAAGTCAGACACAAGATCAGGTTCTAGTCTACAATAATGATCAGATTTTAACGGGATATAAGAACTAAAACATTATTGAACTTACTTTGATGGACAACTGATTAAAAACCATAAAAAGGGTTAAACTCATTTTGTTAATGTAAATATATTTTTATGAGACTGAAGACTAATTATTTAACCCTGGCTAAACGTGACTAACTTTGCCTGTAGCTCTTCTGGGGTTACAGCCAGTCTCAAGACCGGGTAAAAGAGGAGGGTTGAAAATGAGGTTACTTTCCCCATCCCGTAGAAAACAACCCTGCTAAAAAGACGCTAACCAGAATAAACAAATTAAACTATTTAAAATCTGCCCTAGGAGTTGAAGGATCAACTTTCAGAAGAATAATGACTCCTCATAGTGAAAGCCGAGATTATTCGGAAGTTACGAGGCCGATATCTCTTCTAACAAACAGAGTAACAATTAATTTAGGTTCATGAGATGTTCGGACAATATGGGAAACCGGGAGGACTAGACAAATTGCTGCGGAAATAAGGAGATGCAACTTGACGGTGCTCACAATAAGTGGAACCCATCGGACCCATGCTGGACAGAACAAGTTAGATTCGGGAGAGATGTCGCCGTACTCTGGTCAGGAAGAGGAAATTGCCCCGCACACTTAGGGTGTTGCTTTAATACTGTCCAAAGAAGCATGAAAGGCACTTATAGGATAGGAATCTCAGAGATCCAGAATCGCCAAAGTTTCGTTCAAAGTAAAGAATGACGGGACCACAATGAATGTTATCCAGTGTTATACACCCATCAATGACTGAAACGAAGACGATAAAGATCAGTTTTATGAGGCTGTAATCGGTCACAGCGAAGTGTTCAGGAAACGACCTGACAGTTTTGAAGAGAGACCTAAACACCAAAGTCAGAATGGACAATATTAGGTATGAAGATATCATGGTTTACAAGAAAAAAAAACGAGAAAGATGAGAGATTTGCGAATTCGTGTGCATTCAACGAAATGGTTATAGGTAGCACTATATTCCCACACAAACGCATACACAATCCTAAATGGGTTTCATCGGATCACATCACGGAGAACCAGATAGATCATATTTGTATCATTAAGAATTTGAGAAGGACAATGGAAGGTGTGAGAACCAGGAGAGGAGTTGATATAGCTTCAGGTCACCCCCTGGTTGTGTCCAAGATCAAACGGAAGCTAAAAAACACTGGACTTGGGAAGCAGCTATACAAAGGTTAAATACTGCCTTCCTTCGACATACTGAAAAAGTCGGAGAATTCAAGACAGCTCTCAACAACCGGTTCCAAGCCTTATGAGATCTACTCAAAGAAGAAGAAACTATGATGGAAGAAAATCTGGAACGGATCAAAGAAGCACTAACTTCAACGTGTCAGAAGGTGCTGGGCCGCAAGAAGCATCATCATAAAGAACGGATCTCTATGGAAACCATGGACAATATTAAGGAAAGGAAGAACAAGAAGACAGTAATTAACAACAGCCGAACAAAAACAAAGAAAGTCGAGGCACAAGCTAAATACACAGAAGCAAACAAGCAAATGAAGAGGAGCATTGGCGCCGACAAAAAAATATACGTGGAAAACCTGGCAGCGACAGCAGAAAAGCTGAGGTAAAGGAGATATGAAACAACTATATGACACGGCGAAGAAACTGGTATAAAAATATAGTAAAACCAGAGACTAGACAAGGACAAAGAAGGTAAGATAATCACCAAGGTTCAAGAACAGAGGAACAGATGGGTAGAATGCTTTGAGGAACTGTTGGATAAGTTAACTTCATTGAATTCACTGGATATCGAAGCAGCACCTACAGACCTCCCTATAGATGTCACCCCACCAACGATCGAAGAAATCAGGATGGCTGTCAGACAAATCAAGAGCGAGAAAGCAGCAGGACTTGACAGTTTACCAGTCGAAGCGCTTAAGTCAAACACAACAGTAACTGCAAAGATGCTCCAAGCTCTATTCAGGAAGATTTGGGAGGAGAAACAAGTGCCACTGACAAATTGGAAGGAAGGTTACCACATCAAGATGTTAAAGAAAGCAAATCTCAGTGAGTGTGAGGACTAATGAAAAAATTTCAACAGTGATTTTGAACCGAACGAAAAATTCAATAGACGCCCAACCTTGAGATCAACAGACCGCATTCCGTGAAAATCGGACGTATACAGACCAAAATCCAACACTAAAGATCATTGTTGAACAATCAGTTGAATGGAACTCGTCACCATACACATCTTTCTTGATTATGGGCTAATGTTTGACAGTATGGATAGTAGAAACTTATGAAATGTTCTTCAACATCATCCAGAATTCATACGACGAAATACACTGCATAGTGGTGCATGGAGGACAGCTGACAGATGCATTCCAAGTAAGGACCGGAGTCAGACAAGGCTGCCTACTCTCTCCATCCCTCTTTCTTCTGGTGGCCGACTGGATTATGAAGACCTCAACATCTGAGGGAAGTCGCGGAACACAATGGAAACCTCAGAACCAATTAGACGATTTGAACTTCCCAGATGACCTGGCATACACACCAACAAACGCAGATGAAGACAACCAGTGTAACAGTAGCCTCTGCATCAGTAGGCCTCAACATACACAAGGGAAAAAGCAAGATCACCAAATGCAATACGAAGAACACCAACCCAATCACACGTGATGGTGAGACTCTGGAAAAAGTGTAAAATTTCACCAACCTGGACAGCGTCGTCGATGAACAAAAAGGATCAGATGCAGACGTAAAGGCAAAGATTGGCAAAGCAAGGACAGCATTCCTACAGTTGAAGAACATACGAAACTCAAAACAACTGTCAAACAATATCAAAGTCAGAATCTTCAACTGGAATTAAATGAAAAGAATTGTCTAGGAAGATTTGGATGGAGAATGCTGGTGGGCGGTTTATGCTCCTCGGCGAAGGTTAACAAGAGTAAGTAGGCGACTAATTTATTCTCTTGTTTTTAGCTCATCACATAGATCCTGACTTTTATACTCTGTTCTAAGCCATACCCTAAAGTTGATGTATAATAATATTACTCAGTTACCCAAACCCAACTAGGTGAAGTGGTTTCGAACCTGCAACTTAGTAGCTAAAAGCCGAACAATAGTTAACAAAATACCTTAAATTGACGTGATTACTGATTACAGAATGTTTTCCTTATGGAATTATTTCCCTTCCTTAAAATCTGGGGAGAAAAATACTCCTGAATATATAAGTAAAGACACTAGTTCTGATCCATACATAACTGAGCAGAATGTTATTCAGGTCGAAATATCTGAATAAAATCACCGCAACAGTATTGATATTAATTAAATCTGATGTGAACAGACTTAGAAGAGTAATAGATGTCAATCCAAAAATATGGAACGTGTTAAAACTTCCCAACGGCAGAAAGTATAACCAACTTATGAAAATAACAGAAAGTTGTTAAGTACCTTTTGGTTTAAATAAGTACATTAATGTTATTTTGGCTACAAAAATCAAATTAGAATTAATGTCTTCAATCTAATTGCGAATGTAAAATAGACCAGCACATTGACTTAATATACTTCGTCCAATATGTATAACATAATTCTGTTCCAGTCACATGTACACTCTGGGTCGGGAGGATCAGGAAAATAATAAGAACGGGAATAACATGATAGAATTAATAATTATAGATGGGGATGAGCAAATCTAAACTTCTGCAATTGATCTCTAGTCAAATCACCTAGTTTCTTATGATAAATGTATGATTATCTGACGGATCCCAATTATCGCCTTTTCAGATGACTTAAGTAAATGGTCAGTGACTTTTCAGACCGTCACATTCTAGTATTCTTTCCAATTCACTTCTGTCCTAGTCAACATATCGACTGGTCCCGATTGGACATGAGTAACGTGATCTACAGACATCTCAGTAAGTGAAGGTTCTTAATCTCAATCAACACGTCATCGTACTGGTTTAAAAAAAGTTTGATACTTGATGTGCTCCAGCTGGAGCCACTAGTTTAAATAAAAAGTGGTTGGGAACACGGATAGGGAAAAATCCTAAGAGAATTAGGTTGATGGTATACATGGTGAGCTCGAGTGATACTGGGACTGTGTGGGAGACTAACACTTCTCAGCTGCATACGCTGTGAATGTTTTTCTTGAGGAATGTGAAGATTCACATAGATTGATAGTTTCATTAATATGGGTCATCTGAAAATCTAAGTAAACTTGAACAGGGATTATGGCAGTGCATATCCCTGAACGGAAATAAATTCAGTAACGTTTTATGACAACTCTACATACATCCATAAATGAACAAAGGCACATTCTCTGGACAACAGAATCCAATTACTTCCAGTTTAGGAGATAGTTGGTTTTAGGATCGAGCTGGGAACTTATAAAATTATTCCAGAAGCACTGTTCTCAAGCTACTTAAATGCTGAGTGATATAAGATTTAAAGGGGTTGCATTGCTAAAATTTTGTAATCTGTGATCAAATTTGTGCTCCACCTTACAAACCGAAATAAACACTTTAAGATTAGTTCAACATCCGATAACCTAGTTAGTCCAAATAATCTTTTTTGATTACTGAGGTTGATGACTTTTGGAAACGAATAGTCAGATCACCGTTTATTAAGCGCTCGTAATCTTCATAACTATAACGAGGGGCGTTGTGTTTATATCATACTTACATTGTGACTGGTTCAGTTAACATATTCATCAGTCTCCTTCTTAATATTCTAATTGCTTCTATAGTCTATCGTTTATGATGTAGGCAATCAAAATTCATTTAATAGACTGCTTACTTTTATCAAGTGAAAACTAACCAGTGGTCTTTCGTTCTATCATTTAGCGATATATTTATAACCAGCCGACCATTTCGCATCCGTCTAAACCCGTAAAGATTTCAAACACCTCAATGTATATTTCAACACATTTATAATTTCAATAAGGTAGTAAATACGACATAAACCAGTATAATGATGGAATACAAATTGGATGCGAAACCACAGCAACCATATAAACGTGATTGCACATAGATTACGTACGAGAAATCGAGATTATTCATAATACAATCGCTAATAATTTTATCCACTGATATTAATTACAGGCAACAAAGCAATCATAACATGTATTTATTTTTTTTCTTATCAAATGAAAATTATAAGACTAAATGAAAAATATACTTAACATTATATATCAAGAGGTCCGTATAAACGGAGCAAAAGATGAAACAAATCTCCAAGGTAAGTTAGTCGCTTGAATACAAATTTTACAACTGTCCAATCAAGCACTTCTATATGATACATGGAAACTGCGCTTGAAATATTTTAATCGTCTCATATTTTTTAGGAAAGAAAATAAGTGCAGCATATAGAAACGTGTACAGTATGCACAAACACGCACATACACAACACTATTATTTGTATGTATAAACAAGTTTGTTATTCGACAGATTAGAATGTAGCACATATAGGCAGTCAGCTTTCGATGTTCAGTTCACATGGTTCTAAATTACTTTTTTCATCATTCAACGAATACTTTTATTCAAAATGGAGATTGTAATTTATCGCAGTTAAGTTATAATGAAACACAGGACGACATTATTTAGAAGGTTAAAAGTGGCAAATAGCTATTTTATATCCACAACTATATATAACACTAAAGATAGGTGTAGAGAGAGAAGGGATAAAATAAATAACAATACGATTTCAAAGTATAGACACAGAGGGGAAATAATAAGTCATTATCGGAGACGAAATTATATATATATATATATATATATATATATATAACTTCTGACAGGAAAAAGGATACAAATCAAAAATGTGATTTGAAAAATTTATTTAAACAAAGTTGAATAATGGAACATTTTTCTGGAGAAAAAATTCAAGATCCTTCTTGTCCAAATTCATCTGTAAATTTACGATGTTTTGCTAGATCTTCAGCATTTACAGTTGGCTTATTTCGTTCCAATGAACTCAACATATCATGCTGTAAAGCAAAAGAAAATAAAAAAAGAATTAAGAAAACCTTTTTTGGATCAAAACTGTACCAGTATCAGTATAAGTGACGATTAAATTACTAGTGTAATAAATGTATCACAAATAAACATTTTATTAATAAAATATGCAATAAGTTTTGGTGGCCTTATATCTGACTCAAGATCAGAAGGCTGCGTATTCGGATCATGTTAGTCTCACCACTTTAGTAGCCCTGTAATATCTGACTCCACTTTGATCGTGTGATTATCGTTATAGACTTATATATATCGTCAATCCTCGTATATAATTATTGACTTAAATCGCGTCAGTGAATAATGGAAACGGAGTTGGCCCATATGCCTTCCGCAATCGATTTCGCCTCGCTCTCTTCGCTCCGTCTCTTTGATTGTCTGTTCTGATCAACGATTGTACAAAATATACGGATTCAAAACTTCATTCTCATATTTAACTTATTTGATTCCATTATTCACTGACGCGATTTAAGTCAATAATTATATACGAGGATTGACGATATGTATAAGTCTATAACGATAATCACAAGACCAAAGTGCAGTCAGATATTACAGAGCCACTGAAAAGTGATAATTATTTAGTCTGAAATGATAAATAAACTTAACAATCTCAGAAATCCCCGATGATTCTACACGTTTTAGATATGAGAACAAGTTTTTTTATGAAAATTAACAACTTACTTATGACCATTAGCTTGATCTTAAGCATAAATCTTCCAACAGATTTTTTATGTTTGATCCGGTTAACAACATTTCTAGTACTACTAGAAAGTCAGTTACTGAAATCCAGTAACACACTTCAGTAAATACAAATATAAATGCGAAAATTTACCAGTGTTCGACATTTATGCATTTGAAAAAAAGGTTCTCTCTACGGAGACTGTCAACTTAGTTTTGTGCATTCGGTTTAACACTGTTATGAATAATTCATATAATAGTTTAATTACGTGTATAGTAGTTTTGTAAAAGTCCATATGGTATAAGCATCAATTATTGTTCTAAAAAGACATTAATGGAACAAGTTACTTAAAATAGAATAACATGACTTTTCTACTGTATAAAATAACGAAATACAAATTTGATGATAGTGACTTTTATTTCCACAAAATTACATAAAATCTGTATCCAGTTATAATGATAAAGAGAAAGCTTTATACACTCCACAGACATATCAACACAACTCATACGGGTTAATGCGAGTAGATTGTTTCACATTATTGTTATATTAACAACACTTTTTTATTTCTATTAGACAACCATAATTGATATTCACTAATTTCTACACTAAGTAGTGAATTGTCATAAAATTCTACATATACGGATAAACAGATACAAAAATATGGAATTATACTACTGAAAAACTTCACAATCAAATTAAGAATAAGAAAAATAAGGAATAAACAAACCATAGCAACTGGGGGTTCCCTAAGTTTATCACTTGGGACTTTTTTCCAATCCATTTCTATTGCACCATGATCTCCTGGGGAGCATGGCATTAAAAGATCGTTGACAATCTTTGATGGATCAGTAGGAGAAGGACCAGTAACCTGTTAACCAAAACAATTTAAACGATTAGAAATACAAAAATGAATTGCAAATCAATAAAACGACTGCAGATAAATATCGAATAATTTAGCTGATTTAGGATAACTTGACAGCCAGGTTTATGTATGTTTATTCCAACGCGAGTCATACTTTGGTGTGAGCAATAATGATGTTATCTGATTGCCAGAACCAAAATAGATTATATGGGATCAACTGTGCAACTTAACGATTGAAAGCCTAGTGACCTAACCGCTGGTTCATAGCTCTATTGATACCGAATAATCGTCAAATACAAACAGATTAAAATAAAACTTCACATATGCCATTTTATAATTTGTCTAAACCCAATACATATTAAAGCCAATATCTCAATGTTACTGCATATTAAAAAAGTGATAGGAAAAGATATCTCCTTAAAATATAAGAGGCTTCGGTTAGTAAGCCAGTCCTTCTTAACGTAGAATCTAATATTAGTATATGCAACGGTTGCTACACCTGACATTAACACAGAAAGAGAAAATCACTAAGATGGAAAGCATGCGATAAGAAATGATATTGAAAGTAATGAAAATTTAAATATTAACAAATGAGATCAAAGTATGGAAAGTTATGGACGATATTTAATTCAAGATTTAGAGTAAGATGGAACTGAATAACTGGAACCTATTTTATAATATGCCATTAATCATCTTCGATCGTTGATTACGAGTATCAGTTTCAGAGTCCTGGTATCAAACTATTCGGATCAATTCAAACTGTTTCATCTGTACGGAAATATTATTAGCTAACCTTTTGTTTTGAGACTGCTATTAAGACAACATGCAAATGTTTCAACAAAATTTAATTCAATAAAAGGAAGTAAATAAGATCATTTTGATGAAATGAAAAAATGACAGTGTAAAACAACTGAAAAGTGCACAAAATTTCCTAATAATCTTTTCTTTAGAAAAGAGTAGTTGTCAATGCCCTACATTGTGACTATTTCATCCACTTAAACCTTTTTGATATATTAACAATATCTGTTTCAGTCAAATCTGTGAAATATATAAAGTATACCTTTATCCCTCTAATCATTTTAATCAAATTTCAATGTGTTCACGCGTAATCATTATATTTATAACAAAGGCTTAACACAGCTGATGGAAGCAAAAAAGGACGAAACTACAGGTATAAGACTTCGAATTAATTTCATATCATCTCAGGGAGAGGATCCAGAAGTACAATTCACTGACATATGTCTCTGAGTGTTACTGGTATTTTGCAAACTGTATAAAAACGCATCTCGAAGAACAAAGGTATAACACCAACCCTACTGTTGCACTCCAAAAGCGGGATTAGATAGGTTTGCCAAACCCGACTATTCCTTTCCAGTTTTCCAACTGATCAAACTCTGGAAACAGTTCTGAAGAAAATATCCGATAGTGATGTAAATCTGTTCCAAAGACAGGCTTTAGACCTGGCGTACGCGGATGATAGTCTAACAGTGATCACAGAAAAGCTATCCAAACCGTGCTTAATAAGATGTTAAATAGTGTTATTTAGTATTGCATATACTTTGTGCCTTAGAAGTTCAAAGAGCCCCTGTAGAACTCATAGGATTGTATGAAAATATACACTCTGCGGTGAACCGATGGATGTAGTTTAAAAACTCGTGCACCACATTTTCATTAATTGATGATACATAGAATCTTAAGTTATATGAGTATTAATACGATAAAGATTAATACAATTAAAAGAACTTACATATTTAAAGTGTGTTGACGTTTGAACCTTCCGAACGGGCATCATTAAAGCTTCCCGAACAACAACTGATATGTCTGCACCTGAATAACCTGTGCTCCTTGCCCCAAGTTCGATAAAGTCTTTCTCTACCAGACTATGAAATATGTTCCCCAGATTCGTTTTGAACATACTAACACGTTCACCTGTTTCAGGAAGGGGAATATATATACGCTTTTCAAAACGACGACGTATAGCGGAATCTAAAGTCCAAGGCGTATTTGTAGCTGCCAATACTAGGACGTTTTGATTATTCGAACAGACACCCTGAAACGATGATAAGGATAATGTATGTCAAAAACACATCAACTTCTTCATAAGAGATATCGAAAATACCTAAAGAGTAGACACAATTTTCCAAGTTAGCGTACACAGCTCCTTACTGAAAATATCACCCTTAGATCATTTTTGATGGAGAAACCTAGAGCACTATTGGTTGACATTAACAGCAATCGCATACAGATACTCTAAGCTTAGCTGATATTCTGAAACCTAGGTGCTGGGATATTTCAATCAAACCATACTTTAAATGGTGCAGACTAAAAGCACAACAATCCTAAGCCAAATAATTGATGTTATTTTCGCTGGTAAGATGAATATGTGGATGCTAGCATGATACAAATGAAGTGAAAAGCACCTCTACTAGCATGATACAAATGAAGTGATTAGCACCTTTACTACTTCATACAACCGCTCATCTGAAAATATTATTACACATTCTCTCAAGAAATATTTCGCGCATTTATTTTTGGCTTAAAAGTTTGTCTTAAACAAGCGAAGATGGAGTCATTGAAGAGAGTTCCGAAAAATTTTAATACACAAAAATTAATCAGCTACAACGTAGAACCACGCACATATGTGCATCCGTCCAAGTTGCCATACTTCATTAACACAACAAGACGAACACCGGATTCATAGAAGTAGTTAATTCAGTGGTGGTAATATATAAAAGAAAGATTGTATATAAGGACATAGTACATGAAGAAAGAATTAGTTAGTAGAAAAAAAGATATAAAGTGATTTTAATCTCATAGTTTAAAGGAAGACAGAGAGTGTATACACCTACGTCATTGTAATCGATTCTGAGCCATATCGCCCAGTCTCCAACCATTGGTTACGTAGTCACAGGGACCCCGACCAAGTAGTCTGCGTCTACCAACATGGCTAACACTAAAAGTTAGTGACCTCAATGACCAATGCCACGTTTTGGTTTGGCCGCTCCTAACTTTACTCTTCAGTATATTTATGTAAAGATTATTGCGGATTACTTATAAAGAACAAACCACTATAATAAAACTATTTTTAAATTTTTCTTATAACAATAACAGCTTATATGTTCGAAAATTCACCAACTAGCTTTAATTTAAAGGCAATTTTTCTAGACTCCTATTACATTACTGTTGATAAAATAAAATGTGAAACTCATAAGTCTGAATTACGTACTTGCATTTGAACTAGAAATTCAGTTTTTATCCGTCTTGTAGACTCGGACTCGTTATCATTACGTGACCCGCATAATGAATCAACTTCATCGATGAAGATTATACTTGGTTTTTGTTCTCTAGCCATTGCAAATAGTGATCTCACCAATTTCTCAGATTCACCAAGCCATTTACTAACCAAATCCGAGCTTGAAACAGATAAAAACGTTGAATTGTTGGCTTCAGTTGCAACAGCTTTGGCCAAATATGATTTACCAGTTCCAGGTGGCTAAATTTCCAAATAAAAAACTTCGTTACTAAGAGACCATGAAGTTGCGACTCAAATAGACTAATTATAGTATGTTGGACAAATATTATAAAACAACAAAGCATTAACACCAAAAGGCTCATGAACAAAAACAAATTCACGAACCATTTATTTAAATAAGATAACAAACACGAGAATGCTATAAACTAACTTTTCATAAACTCAATGATTCAATCTTTATTTTCATTCAGATTCTTAGTCTTTTTTAGATATTTTATTGCAGGGATTTTTTGTCTTCAATCGAATTCTCTACTTATATTCTTTATTAATACGCTGATACTGCTACTGTAGTGAACAAAAACACGAGTGGAGACAATCGAATGTATTTGGAACGAAATTACAAAGCATTTTAATTTGCAAGATATCAATCCATCATATCAAACTCCACTGTTCCTGTTGCAAACATCAACCCATTATCTCAGATTTTATTGTT
This sequence comes from Schistosoma spindalis, assembly GCA_946903255.1. NCBI lineage: Eukaryota > Metazoa > Platyhelminthes > Trematoda > Strigeidida > Schistosomatidae > Schistosoma > Schistosoma spindalis. Next base: position 71,395,541 of record OX336416.1, on the reverse strand, counting down.
CATGCGTTTTCATACCAAATGCGTTCCGTCCCTTCCTTTCCTCATAGACCTTCTACTGAAATACATTTCATGCCTGACCGGCGTTATATACTACTTGTGTGAGGATAAGTCTACTTCCGATTGCGTCCAAGCTATTGGCTTCCGTCATACTTCATAGGTTGTTCAGAACCCGAGAAGGATTGACTCGCGAGGAGCAGGCTGGGTTTCGTTCTGGTCGAGGATGTATTGATCATATTTTCACCCTCCGCCAAGTGTTAGAACACCGCCATACTTATCAAAGGCCAACAATCGTAGTGTTTCTTGATATCAGGGCTGCCTTCGATTCGTTGGACAGAACTGTTCTCTGAGATTGTCTATTGAAGAAGGGTGTGCCTGAGAAGTTTATTAACATCCTAAAAGCCCTATACACAAACACCTCAGGCAGAGTGAGGGCATACAACCACCTTTCTCCACTATTCCATTCGAGCAGTGGGGTTAGGCAGGGTTGCCCAATCTCACCATTCCTCTTCAACTTTGCCATCGATGACATTCTGGAAACAGCTCTGACGGATGTAAGTAATGGTGGTGTGGATCTGTTGCCTGGAGAAAGACTTCTCGACCTTGAGTATGCGGATGATATTGTCTTACTGTGCGAGAATGCCCAAGCTATGCAATCCGCACTTAATCAGTTGGCAATCGGTGTCCGTAGGTATGGTATGTCCTTTGCACCTTCGAAGTGCAAAGTACTTATACAAGACTGGTAGGATTCTAATCCTGTACTCACTCTGGATGGTGAGCAGATTGAAGTAGTCGAGAAGTTCGTGTATCTAGGTAGCTGCATAAGTGCTGGTGGTGGTGTGAGTGATGAGATCAATGCACGCATAGTGAAAGCCAGAGCGGCTTATGCCAATCTGGGCCATCTTTGGCGCCTTCGTGATGTTAGTCTGGCTGTAAAAGGTCGGATCTACAACGCGACGGTGAGAGCAGTTTTGCTCTATGCTTGTGAAACCTGGCCTCTCCGAGTTGAGGATGTTAGATGACTCTCTGTGTTCGATCATCGTTGTCTCCGAAGGATTGCTGGCATCCAGTGACAACACCATGTCAGTAATGCAGAGGTTCGACATCGTGTTCGGGCACAGAGACGATAATGAAATTGGTGTCACCATCTTGAAACACCAACTTCGGTGGCTTGGACATGTTCTACGAATGTCGTCCCAGAGAATTCCTCGTCGTGCATTATTTGCCGACTCTGGGACTGGTTGGAAAAAGCGGAGAGGTGGTCAGTATATGACATGGTGTCGTGGTATGAAAGAAAGCTGCAAAGGGATAGCTCCTGTCGGTCCTTCACCACTCCCTGGCTGGGGTCCGAAAGACGGTGTAACGCAGTGGCTAGAGACGTTATCAGATACGGCTCAAAATAGAAGCCAGTGGCGATCCTGCTGTAACCTTCTTTTACTTTCTTCATAAAGTGTTTGTATCTTCCTTAACTGAAAGATTTCTTCTGATTGTACCTTTCCGTTTTCCCCATCATTGTTCTCTCTCTCTCTCTCTTCTTTTTATTTATCCCCACGTTCATTACTTTTTTTTCTCTTTTCTCCTTCTCTTCAAATTATCATTGTTTTGTGTGGCGCATATATATTTGGTGCCCCCCTGTACCAATATTTATGTGTTCAAATAAATAATAAATAAAATACTTACATCCACACAAGTAGTTTTATTTTATTTATTTATTTGAACACATAAATATTGGTACAGGGGGGCACCAAATATATATGCGCCACACAAAACAATGATAATTTGAAGAGGAGAAAAGAGAAAAAAAAAGTAATGAACGTGGGGAATTATTAAAAAAAAGGGGGGGGAGAGAGAACAATGGTGGGGGAAACGGAAAGGTACAATCAGAAGAGATCTTTCAGTTAAGATACAACCACTTTTTATGAAGAAAGTAAAAGAAGGTTACAGCACGATCGCCACTGGATGTAAGTAACACACAATACACTCGTCCCCCCTTTCAAGCATTCGTTCTTGCGGTGGTTCTGCTCGCCACTCTCTCCATCAAAATGTCGAGTCTGTGGAGCCCCGACCTACAACGCTCCGTCGACCTGTTGGGACATTGACGTCCGACATCGTCCCGGCACCTGGGATGTCCAACGCCTGCGCTCCAGCGGCCTGCTGAGCCATCTACATCCGATGTCCGCCCAGAATGTTCACGTCCCACCGCTCCTCTCAGTCGATAGAACCCGCTGCGGCCAACGCCATCCCGCCAGAATACTCCACTCGACGCCACCTCTCCGCACCAGACTGCCTCAACCTGCACATCAGCTCCAGGCCCGAAATGGCGTTCACAGAACAGTACATTTCCCCTCCTAGTTGGCAGCGACATCAAATGTAGTGAACAAAGAACACGAGGGGTGACAGTCCAATGTATTTGACACGAAATTACAGAGTATCTCAATTTCCTGAGGATTAGAGTGGTATATATATAAAAATTTGTGGATTTTATCCGGCAGCACAAATGCCCTGGTACGGACGAGAGTGGGGAGAGTCAGATCTCCCTCTCGAAATGATCTCACATGGCCACACAGATACAGCCACTGCCAGGGAAGCCCTACTCATTGACTTCTCGCACCGCCGGCGTTATTTACGAAATTGAGAGGACGAGAAGCGAGTGTTCGACGCCTTAACCGGGTTGGTGGACACGGAAGGTCCACCTAGGACAGTTGGAAAACCCTGATTCCAAACCATTGGTGCACATGGGCTCAAGGATCCTGAGGGAACAAAATGTGTATGAACTTATTGTCGGTTACCGGTTACTATGGGACTGCATCTCCTCACGTTGCTCCACTGCATTGTGGATCAGACCTTTAGGTCGAAGGCTCCGTGTGTAGCCCCCATAAGAAAACCACCTGATTCGATCTGGGCACCCGGGAAGTATCACAGCCCACACATAAATCAAGTGACTTGTGTGGCGCATATGTATTCTTTGCACCTTTGTATAAATATTTATGTCCTATTGTGGGACTCCACAGCAGTGCGCATCCACGAGGTCGCCCCCTGCGAGGTGTGGATGAGCACTGCTGTGGAGTCCTACAATAGGACGAAACGGCCGTCCAGTGCTTTCAGGTTTTCCATGATGGTCTAGCTTCAACTGACTCATGATCTTAACCATTGAAATTACTACAATCTCCACAAAACCCCTTCTGATAATATTTATGTGTTCAAATAAATAAATAAACACATTCTCGCCCAAGTATTGAGTTGATAAGTTAGCACGAAGCACACCGTATATCAATATCAGATTTCGGATACCACCCGTCACAACAGGTAGAGTTAAGGTAAGATGAAAAGACTGAAATCAAATATTTTTGATCACATGAAAATAACCCGAAATATGAAAACCAGTTGAATTCCCTAAAGCCTAATTAAAGTAACCATTATGGATGCGTATGCAATAATATTGTGTGTGTAACAGCAGTGTTACTGGCTGTGCATTACAACAAAAACGGATAGTTACTTTAATCTTTCCATTCAAAAGTTTAATAGAAAAAAAAAAAAAAGATAGAACAGTTGCTCCTTCACAACAATCGGATACTAATATTTGTTTACCTCAGTTTATAGTTGTTAGCGAGATATAGATTCAATTAAAGCATGTTTTAAATAGGATTGTGTTGGGGCACACTGGTTGGCTATTTCTTACCTAATCAGCGCTGGCTGAGACTTGGGGAAGACTCTAGAATCTCCTTATGTAAAATAATAAATATACTAACGATTTTCCTTTTGAGATTCCGTTCAACCGTGTTCTGATTTGGGGACTTGTCAAGTGAAGCAGTGCCCAAGAAATACTAAGCAATAAGAGTAGCTGGGTAGTAATAAGAGAAATCATAATAGTGGTGACGGAGAAGAAGAAAAAAAATTCAAGACCCCCATATCAGAAGACCAGCCCAACCGAATACTACAACAACAGCAAGCACAACTTGATGCACAATCGCGATTGTTGGAAACTCTGACGCAACAGCTTAACATCGACCGCTCGAGCTCACAAGCTATTACAAGTAATTCTTTTAATGCAGTTGCTAGCAGAAGCCCAGAACTATGACCCTGAAAGTGGAAATACCTTTCCTCACGAGGTTCAAGTGTTGGGAAGACACATTTAGGAGAGAATTCCGCAAACAAAATGACTCGTGGAAGACTCGTTTGTTGATGAGTAAGTTGGAAAGCAATGAACATACACGTTATGCTGACCATATATTGCCAGTTACCTCGAGAGCTCAGTTTCGAGACGGTAACTCAATTGTCAGAGATATTCGGTGAATCATCTTCATCGTCTAGTATTCAATACGTGTTTAAAATTGGTGAAACACGGAGCCGATGAATATGATGCTCTACAGATGTCGTCAACCGAGTGTGTGCGGTTCAATTTACGCTCATTGACGGAAGATCAATTTAAATGCCGAACATTCATAAAAGCTCTTCAGTCACCACAAGATGCTGAGATTAGGTCGACTTTTAACTTGACTGGATCAAGATCCAAACGTCACATTTAGGACACTGACAGATGAGTGTAAACGACTTCAAAACATCAGACACGATAATAAGATAATTGGAAAGGTCAATCCGAACTTGACCTGTAGTAACATGAATGCTATTACTAGGTAAAAAGCTCAGAAGCTGAGAACAACTCGTAACAAACCAATGACTGCCTGTTGGTTATGTGGTGATTGGCATTGTGTACGATTCCGCCTATTTAAGAAGCATAAGTGTCAGGTGTGCAACAGACACAGACATGGTCATTGTCCACCAAATCGTACATTCCAGCCCAAGAAGAAACGTAAACGTCCTCTAAACGTGGCGAAATCAGACAAATCTTTCTTTCGAGTTGCTTGGACGATATTTTGATGTCGACAAACTACCTAGGATAAACTGACTCTAGTAGATCTATTTACATTGATAGTTAAATTTTGAAGAGAATCAACTGAGTAGAACTTTTAGCTGGTGAATCAGTGACCTACTGTATGAGTAAAATCTACAAAAAAGCGTAAGATAGAAATTGTGCAACCGAAAAATATAAATGATTTACTGAGTTATATCTTTCCTCCAACCTGATAACAAACTTAAACTTACTACAATTCTGACGCCCAAAAGAGAGTAGTTTGTTTACTAAGGTCTAAAAGCACTATATCATTATAGTAACACGCCCTAGTTGCAAAACAATCGTGTACTGCACTAGACAAATATGTGTACATAGCTAGTTACATTAATTTTGCACTAAGAAGCAATCTTTGGGTGAAGCGTTACCATCAAAAACTGTTTTAATTGAGGTTTGGATAAATGGTACGACTTACCCCGTAAAGAAGAATCCCTCTCCAAGGAGTACGCTTTCCAGTGAACAGGTGTGGAAACTTAATAGGTAGAATCACTGCTTCCTTCAAAGCTTCCTTTGCTGACTGTAGACCAATGACATCATCCCAGCTGATATTAGGTTTTTCAGTCACTATCGCTCCTTGCAACTGAAGTTGAAAACGTGAGTTTTCGCCGTCTTCCTTATCAGAATCATCTCTTTTCTTTTCCCTTGTACCACCAGAGTTTGCTTCCTACAAAAATATGAGTCTTAAACATGACATACAGACTAGTTAACAAATCAAAATACAAGTACAAAACGATATTTCTGACTATGGTTGCTAGCACTTAGAAATAAATGTATATGTACATGCAATTTCATTATAAAACCGACAAAAGATCAGTCGTAACGGATCAATAAAATTTAATTTGAACTCCATCAGTAGGAATGGATTTAGAGTTATAAAGATTGAGTTATTTGGCGATAATTATACACCAATTGTAGAAATACCTTACAACGCTCCGAAAACTTTAAATCTATCGATCCAAAGAAACAATTGCCGATAATCACTCAGGATTATCAAAATCCCAAAATATTTTAGCATCCCACGCGTAAATGATTTATTGGATTTCGCGACATGAAATCGCTACTAGCCAATATCTTTAGCACCTAAACGATCATCATTTTCATCATTATATTTGTGCTTTGCACCTTCAAAGTGCAAAGTACTTATACAAGACTGGTAGGATTCTAATCCTGTACTCACTCTGGATGGTGAGCAGATTGAAGTAGTCGAGAAGTTCGTGTATCTAGGTAGCTGCATAAGTGCTGATGGTAGCGTGAGTGATGAGATCGATGCACGTATAGTGAAAGTCAGAGCGGCTTATGCCAATCTGAGCCATCTTTGGCGCCTTCGTGATGTTAGTATGGCTGTAAAAGGTCAGATATACAACGCGTCGGTGAGAGCAGTTTTGCTCTAGGACTGGTTGGAAGAAGCGGAGAGATGGTCAGTGTATGACATGGTGTCGTGGTATGAAAGAAAGCTGCGAAAAGCTGGCTTCTGTTGGTCCTTCACGGCTCCCTGGCTAAGGTCCGGGATATGGTGCAACACGGTGGCTACAGACGTTATCTAATATGGCTCAGAATAGAAGCCAGCGGCGATCCTGCTGTAGCTTTCTTTTACTTTCTTCATAAAAAGTGGTTGCTTCTTCCTTAACTGAAGGATTTCTTCTGACTTTACCTTTCCGTTTCCCCCACTATTATTATTACACTACCTTACACTAATCTGGTCGTTCTTGTTCATTTTTTATGCCCCTTATTTTCTTTTTTTTCACTTCCCATTCTCATTATTTTGTATGGTGCATATATATTTGGTGCCCTTTTGTACCAATATTTATGTGTTCAAATAAATATAAATAAATAAATAACCTAAACGATCAGCAAATATCATAATTTTACCTGAAAGAAAAGTGACTGGTATTACGACAGAAAATAATACTGGCATTACGTTCCAACACTCCACTCAATCATTTATTAGGATCTTACTTACAGACCAGGAGTGTTATTCTGGAATGCTGGTAGACTTGTCTTATTTATTTTATTTATTTATTTTAACACATAGATATTGGTACACGGAGGCATCAAATACATATGCGCCACACGAATCTCGATTGATTTGTGTGAGGGCTGTGATACTGCTCGGATGCCCAGGCCGAAGCAGGTGTTTTTCTTAGAGGGTCACACCCCGAGCCTTCGACCTTAAGATCTGATCCACAAGGCAGTGGAGCATCATAAGAAGATTCACTCCCATGTTAGCCGGTGACCAACGATTGGTTCATACGCCATTTGTCTCCTCGGGATACTGGAGCCCATGTGCACCATTGGTTTGGGATCCGGTTAAAGCGCCGGACATTCGCTTTTCCTCTCATTTTCGTAAACAACACCCCCGCCACGAAAAGACAGTGAGTAGGACTCGCCTGGCAGAGGCTATATACGCATGGCCATGTGAGAGCATTTTGAGAGGGAGAGCGGACTCTCCCTACTCTCGGTGGTACCAGGGCATTCGGAGGCGGTACTACGTTGTAGGTGAATGACTGATTATGTACCTTCCCAGTTGATCAGATTTTTCAACTGGTCGACCCTTCTTAAAACAAGTGTTTACACGCAGAATATGGGTGCATGAACCGAGTTACAATTTATAATAAATCAGTCGTGATAAACCAGTCTCGACTAAGAGCTGTCCCGTTATAGCTAGGGGTTTTATGATAGTGTAAGTATCACACAGGACTATCAGCGGGACAAACGACATTATGTCTATCAATCTTAAGACAATGTTGGTAAAGTTCAGAGCTTGAGACTCTGCTCAAAACGATATTAAGACGCGCTAGAAAGTTTAGCGAACTACTATATGTAAGATCCTAAAGTAAAGTAAATGTTAGATTACAAAACACATAGAAAAGCTAATTATATACGGTGTGAAAGACTAAGTGGCAACAATCAATACACTCCTAGTATTACTCAAATAATAAACAAACACAGTACCAAAATAGGCTCTGTGTACTTAACACGAGGTAACGATCGCAAAGAAATCAACAGCTTTATACCAGCGAGTTAGTTAGTGTCCGAGGCAAACAAGTTCGGCAACTCTGTGAGTTTGTTGGCGCACTAAAGTTTGGAACATTTCCTGGTTATTATAAGAAAATTAACAAAGTTGTAGGGACTTCAAAAATGTACATGATATAGTGACACGGTCATGTAAATTTGGCCCTTTAGCCCTACGCTTATAGTGCTGTATAACAAGATTCATTACTCTGAGGGTTGATCGATGAATATACGCAGTTTTTTCACTAAACGAGATTGATCAATATATTGTGAGTGAAATTTCCAAATCCATAGAGGAATTAAACGTACGCTTTTTTCACGGGACTTTGAGGCCATGTACTTCTTTATTTGCTCAGCCCTGTCAAGGTACCGTGCACAACTGAGCTGAATAGATTCTTTAGCTCGATCACTTGGAGCTTCATCTGAAAAACAAACTCAGCAGTAACGAATAACTTACACTTAATGGCATGAATGAAATATTCAATTGCATGTTCGTAATATCTGAGCGCCTGCTCATAATTCTTTGCTTTGTCCTCATTCGTTGCGAGAGTGACTAACTGTATGCCTTTCTAGAATTCATAATGCTGCAACAAGTCCAAACAACCTTACTTCAAGCGACATCCAAGACTTTGGGAAACTGTCCGAATCACCCTCACTTTATGGGTTATGTACAACATCCAATACTAAAATTTTAAGATGAGCAAGATTATTTAATTACAGCTTACTCAAATCCATCAAAAGGTTGTAAGACCCAGTCTAAATATGTGTTTTTAGGCGAAAGATCACCTAAAAATCTGTTTGAATACCAACCATACACGCTGAGATAGGAAATATTTATCTGGTAAACCTGGATTAGTTACTAGGTTAAAAATGTTTTAATGTGAGACATCACTCTTTCTAGTTGTGCAAGAAAACTCACAGCACTAGTAGAACACATGAATAGCTTTTTAGTAATTCAACCAATTATTATATAACGGTAAACAAATCCCCGAAACAAATAGCTCTGTAAGTCCTTGACATTTGATGCTGACCTCATTAGGCGCCCGGTCACGTATCCGCACCAGATTACGTGTGGGTACGCCGTGTTATGCGTCTCTTACAACTGTTAGCCGGCTGAGACAAAACGCTTCCTGATAGATCGATAGTCTGTCAAATATATCTCCGAACCTCTTCATTTCCGACTTCTCATTTGACTGGGTTGGCATACTTCGATTATAAAGGCGTTATACGCAAAGACGTTGTCAAACTCTTAATACCTGCGACATCTTTATTACTGAGCCTGACGTGACCTAGTACGTCAATTCGTTAACTGTGTCTGCTCCTTAATGGAACATTATATATCATTTTTTCATTTTGATTTTTGCCTGTTATGATATCGCTTTCATATTTTTGGATATTTTTCTCGCCCATTGGCATATTCCATCTTCATTATGATGGAATAGACACCTTAGTTGCTTAAGAATAGACCTCTGTGGCCTCCCACATTTCAGCTAATGCCGTTCTGGTCCGACAATATCGAAGCCTGGTTCTGGTACGCAGAGGCTGACTCCCACGACCACGGCGTGACAGACCCACGTGCACAATTCCTCGCAGCAGTGAGAGCACTATCACGAGATTTTAACAGGTACGTCACACCTAGTATGTTTACCAGTGGCGTTTTGAAACCTTATAAAACTTGAGTTAATTCATATGGTATTTCGAACCGCAGTGTGATGATCATATAGATTTTTGCAGAATAGAAAAAACTTCCACTTCAGGAGCTTCCTTATCTAAAACAAGTCAATCAACGATTTCTTCAGTAATAGGCTTACTCGATTATGAACCGCACTTCATCTAGACCATATATTTTCACTGATGAATTTGCCAAATTCACAGTTACTAACTTCAGTGGTTCACCTCCAATTATATTTTGTAATTTTAATTCATGAGACTACACCTTCGTTTCATCACTGTGTCCTCTGATACCGTAAGTGCCGAAGATATGTGATCCATCTACATTACCCCATCAATGCGACAGAAAGTGAAGATAATATACTAAACATAATATGAAATTGACAATAGCTCTCTGTGTACAGCAGCAGATATATATAATACTTGCAGGATGTAAATGCAAATCACGAAACTAAAAACCTGGAACAAGTGTCACATTCACCACAATGTTTTCACATGTCTTAATATTAAGTGTTGACTTCAGTCTCTTTGAGATTGATCAGAAAACAGATATTGTTACATCCTTGATCTGTCGACCCAATAATATCTAGGTTAAGGCCTTTACATAACAGGATAATTGGCCCAACCTCGAAGCTTGAAATGCGTGCGTTCGGATCAAGACCAACGGCTTCGGGCACAGAGACAAAACTGACAACACCACGTAGTTGGCTGACAAACTAAAGAGAAAGATAAGACAAGTCTGCTGAAACACTACTCGATTTATTCCTGATTCAGGATTAGCATAAGATGCGTGAATAAATAGATGACTGACATGACCGCGATGCACAACTTAACTGTAAAAATATAATACACAGACTATGCATCAGAGTAGAAAAATAGAGGACAGACATTTACGTTTAAATTACAACATGTTTGGCCCAGAAAATGATACGGTAGTGAATCGCACATCAAATAAAAGCTCGTGGTTTCTAGAATAACCATAGAATAAACCTAAATAATGGTATTTTACGAACTCTGAAACAAGTGAAATAACGCCCTCAAAAGTAGCTTTCGCCGATTGACATGATCATTTCATTTTTCTGTTCACGTGAGATAGATTTCCTCAGCGATAAGAGGAAATTGTTACAGTTACAAATGTTTTTGACTGGAAGCAACATATCATGAAACCTGAGGGCGGTAACACAACATTGGACTTGCCATTCTGCCTCAGTGTTTCTTCCGTAGTAGCACACATTGAGAAGTGATCACTGTTATCATAGGATAGATAACTCTTTCCTCACACCAAAAAGAGATAGCACAATTTATTAAGGAAGTACGGGCTATCTCGGCATTAGGACATTCGCGTTTGCTGCTGCAATAATAAGCTTTGTTATAACGTGTGATCCGCCTATTAGAGAGCAGCTTATTATCGATCGAAACAGTGACGCACAAAATACGACCGAGCAGCCTAAAGCTCTGATTGGTCCTGCTTCCCTGTCTAGCCCAGCCAATTGAGTCCAGAACACAAGTCTCAGCCTCGGAGATATGAATCGTTATATTTCAAACATACACTGTTTATATACCAAACAAACAGACTACACCGTACCATAAGATAGAAAGTAACATTTGTGCAAGATTTAACCTTCAGGAAATGACACAAATAAATATTGACCAATAAGGAGATGACACGTTGGAAGAATGTTGACCAATGGGGAAATGACACTACTTCTCATTCAGGAATAGCATTAGATAATTTCTGGGGTATTTTCTGAATACCCCAACAAGCTTAATCCCAAAGTTGTAGATTTGTCATGATGTGCCTACCTAATCGGTAAGATCTTACATGAAAGTCACATCGTCGTCTATGCAGACTCATCCTATCGTCACATGAGCAATTGGATGTTTATCGCTCTCGAAAAACACACTCGAGCTGGAGATATAATGATATATTTAATGTGAAAAGGGATAAGCTATACGGAACGACCACACCTGTAAGGCTGAGCCATGACACCTGATCAACTGTGTTAAATGTTGAGGAGAAACGATAACGGAAGGGCCAATAGCACACTGTGTTGGCAATTGAAAGCAGACATCATAAAGATGAGTAGCAACTGAAAAGGATAGTTTGGGATGGAGTTGAGTGGAGAATGTTGGTGGGCGGCCTATGATACTCCAGGAGTGGTAATAGGGGTGAGTAATTAAGTCGTACACCAATTACAACAATCTTCAAATTTATTCGATTGTAAACTAAGAATTGACATTAGGTTAATCAGAGTACAGCGCTGTATATATAATGTGCGGCAAAAATTCATTTTACCTAGGTTTTCTAACATTTGGAGAAGGCTTGCAGTGACACTGAACCATAATCACACAATCCTCAAAGCTGAACACGAGACTACTCGGAAAATAGATATTCAATATTTAACTCGGAGAAATACCTAAGAATGGAAAGGCGGGAATAATGAATTGAATAAAGGAGTTGGTCGGATGGCATGGCTCGGCCTTCCAGGCGTGGTCCCAGCTGAATGTTATCTTGTATCTTTTATTCATATTAAATACATTCTATCTATAGCCTAAGCTTGTTCTCTATCACGTATTGGTAATTATTATAATGCAGTGAGTTGGTGTAGACGATGATGTAACTTCCACGTAAGGTCTTATAGATTAAGCAGTTGCATCATGACAAATCTACAATTTATGGATTATGTCTATTATTAGAGCAGTACTAATAGCATAGTAGACCGGAATTCTACAGGCTAACATTGAGATTACGCCAAATGGACACAAAAGGCCACCTTAATCAGCTAAATGGGCTTATAAATGACTAAAAGACACTAAGTAAGCTACCAGTGTGATAATAGCTCTTTCTTAGATATACATAGTCCACTTGATGTGTAAGATAACCTTACGAAACTCTTTAATATATATTAATGAAGAACCATTTTTCATCTCTTTAAAAGATTCATTAAAACCTGATTCATACTTCGTCTCACGAACTAGCTGAATAAGTACAATTACCCGGATTATTAACTTATCAGTATCAGAAAGGCAGGATAAACTAGTACATATACAATTCATAGGCAAACTCATCAGAAGATTATGACAAAAGTATACCTTTTAACGGGACATCCAAATACATTTGGCCATTTGTTCTGTTTCTGTTATTTTTATAGGTTGATGAATCTGTTATAGACAGGATTCAACTTACAACGTACCATTGTCTTTACCATTCGGTGGTGCTTCTACAGCAGGATATTACAAACTTGAATGTTCGATAGACTTCAACTTTGATGCTATCCTCAGAGATTTGGGCTTCTCAAGTCAAACTGAATTTGTAGACCTTTTTAAATATTTAAATATGACATGTTGCCCTATATTGACGTCGTCAGCTATAGTATTTCTGGGTTGTTGTACCAATCCTCCAGTAACTGTAGATATTAGTGTCGTCTTGTTTTAACACAATTCACTCACATGACACGCCACCTTGTAAATTGAACATATCAGCGTCAATTCAAGTGTTTTATTTGTGCACAAACATTTTGTTATCTCGTTTTTTCGGGAACACTTTGTTATAATACAATAATAAATATACTTTTGTTACATTTCAACGGGTAGGAAAATTGTTTCAGACGTTTCGTGACTTAATGTAAGTCACTTCTTTGGAGTAAATAAATAACTGAAATCAAATTGACACAAGTTTAAATAGTACAAATATACTTGTATTAATTTCGGATATTTATTTATTCTGAAGAAGGGGCTTACATTATTCGCGAAGCGTAAGAAATACGGTTTTCTACTCTTTAGGATATAATGGAAAAAATATATTTATTATCAACTCCCTACGCAGTGCAACCATATTATTTAAATCTATAAATTCGTTATGCTATGGAAAGTGGGTAAATGAGTTTATCGTAGTAAATAACGCAACATTCGTAACCGTCTGATTTTGCCCGTTAGTTGGCATGCCCCATGTGACTTATAGTCATTGAGAATAAATTATTGTTAGTTGTAGTATTATTTACTTAGTATCATCATGAGCATATTCGTCAAGATTTCTCATAGCCAGACGTGTAGGTTTTTGGTGTAGTTCTTTGCTAATAATACTATAATAAGAGATTAAATCCTAAAATTGTAGATATGCTGTGGTGTAACTGACTAATGTATAAGGTTTTACGCGTAAGTCCCATCAATGTCTACACTGGTTCTAAAGAACACATTTAGACTGGAGATAGAACAGTATATTAAGTATGAATAAAAGAAACAATTTACACAAAAATGACCACGCCTGCAAGGCTGAGGCATATCATACGATTGAATGTTCCCTTGTTCACCATTGCTGACCTTCTGTTGGTTTTAAACGCTGAAAATACATCTTTTCAGAAATTATATAATCGACTTCAAAAATCGTCTGGTTAGGAACCGATGACACTACGAATGTTATAGCAACACAAGAGATATCTGAGGCGATAGCCATCTAAGTTTATGAACATTCATCATGACTATTCAGTGGAAAAGTACGGGATGAATATATTACTTACTTAGGCCTGTTACTCCCAATGGAGCATAGGCCGCCGACCAGCATTCTCCAACCCACTCTGTCCTGGGCCTTCTTTTCTAGTTCCATCCAATTCTTGTTCATTTTTCTCATATCTATCTCCATTTCTCGGCTTAATGTATTCTTTTGTCTTCCTCTCCTCCTTCGACCTTGAGGATTCCATGTGAGGGCTTGTCTTGTGACGCAGTTCGGTGCTTTCCTCAATGTGTGTCCTATTCACATCCAGCGCTTCTTCCTGATTTCTTCCTCCACTGGGATCTGATTTGTTCTCTCCCACAGTAGGTTGTTGCTAATAGTGTCTGGCCAACGGATCTGAAGTATTTTGCGTAGACAACTGTTAATAAACACCTGTATCTTTTGGATGATGGCTTTCGTGGTTTTCCAGGTTTCCGCTCCATAAAGTAGAACTGTCTTGACATTTGTATTGAAAATTCTGACTTTGATGTTGATTGCCAATTTTTTTGAGTTCCAGATGTTCTTCAAATGTAAATATGCTGCTCTTGCTTTGCCGATCCGTGCCTTCACATCTGCATTAGATCCACCGTGTTCATCGATGGTGCCGCCCAAGTCTACTTAGGAATAATGATAAGTCATGACCTAAAAACAACTACGCATTGCAGCGCAGCCGCTGTCAAAGGTTTTCGTGCCTTATAGTCACTTCAACGAGCGTTCAAATCATTTGACGAGGAAATGTTTCGAATTTTATGTCCCACCTATGTAAGACCACATTTAGAGTACTGTATTCAATCAGCTAGCCCATGTCTGGTAAAGGATATCAACTCATTTGAGCGTGTCCAGCGCGTGGGCACGCAATTAGTGAATGGTCTTTCTAAACTCCCTTACGATGAGCGTTTAAAACGCCTAAACCTTTTCCCCTTGTCGTATCGTAGGACTCGAGGTGACCTTATACTGGCATTTCGTATCCTTAATTATGACTTGAGTGTTAATATGTCTTATCTTTTTGCTCCCTCCAGCACTAATAATCTCCGAGGTCATAGCAAGTAGGTTCATAAACCACGATCTAATAAACTCAAAGTGGGGTTCCGTTTTTCTCATCGAGTAGTCAATGATTGGAACAAGTGGTATCAGCCCCATCAGTGAATATTTTCAAGGAGAAACTGGACCTTCACTGGAAAACAATCTGTTAGGATCAACACAGGTTCACCAACCTACTATCCTTATTACTGAAGACTGAAGACTTAAGATATTTCGTTATGGATGGTGAATATGAGAGAGACAGTCAGTGTCCATTACAAGTGTTATATGAGTGATTGTGAGGAAAGTGTTAAGTAGAGACCAGACACTACGTCAGCCTAAAGGCGTTCCGGATTGTGGGTAAGGTTTCGCTGAACATTTGAACATGGATTTTAACTTAAATTTACTTTTATTGAAAAATTCATCAGATTACTTCTGGAAGGTGGCGTAGGAAAATTTTCAACGGAACTTGCAGACGCCAAGGTACCCAAAAGTCAGGCACAAAGCCAATCTTTAGTTACTGCTGTCTTTGGTTTATTGAAGCGATTTCAGTGATTGTATTGCAGCTTAATTATATCGAAATTTCGAGGTTATCGTTAACATCGGAGATAGATCAGTTTCTGTCTGATATAGCTAACGTTGGAAGGATGAGATGGATTGTGAGACTTAAGGGCTCTAAGCTAGTTAGAAGGATGGAAAGCTTAGGCTTAAATCACTAAGGAATTTAAACGGAATGGTTTAGGTTGTGTTAGTTTTCTCTCACAGATAGACGGATGTTTTTAGACATAACTGCAAGCGGCACATCTGAAGCTGTGTTCAGTGCCTTTAAAAAGTCTTTACTGCCCCTTGTCTTTGTGATCCCACAAAAAATGAAGTTTTGATAGTGAAAAAACAAATAGTTTATTTCCGCGACTGGAGACATTTGATTTCTGGATCACTTTTCAGTTCTCAGTAAAATGGTGATTATAGCATTCCCGCTTTATCCTGATATACTTCATAAAATGAAGCGTCGATTGTAGCTGGTGAGATGAATGTATTTTTCTCCACAATTTCATAGACGTTTTCAAGTGTCTTTTTTGAATTCTTTTGACACAAGTAAACATAAGATAGTCCAAAAAACCTAATCACTGGGAAAGACTTAAATCTATCACATCTAGTAAGACTAAAATGATACTTATTAATTTACTCCTCACACAACGAAACACGAGTAAAGTTTGTGGCCATAGTGTATGTGACAGGACTGGGTTCTTGATATTTGTCCGCTAAGAAAACTGAGTCTCATTCAGTTACATGCTCGACTGGAATGAGAAAAAAAAATTCCAAACCAATGTTTTCAATCATTGAGGATACAATGTTAAATGCTTCCAAGACCAGATGCGTTAAACGCATTCCGTAGTGTCATGTGCTGTTCAGGGAATAAACTGTCTTAGTTAGGTCCCCTAGTAAAAAAGTTGAAATTAGTATCTCCTACAGAAACATAGTTCATAACTGGTTCTGATTCTATTGTGATCACTACGAGACATGTTGTAGCGGTTCGGAAATCACTTTGCGTCAACTGGCACTTGACTAACTCCCCATCCTACAACTGCCTAATCTATGTCATTCTACATCGAGGTCACATGATTTTGTATGCTAGCTTGTCCACATCTTAAGACCTAGTGATTTTGTTTGCATGAACCTTTGAAAAACTAATATATGCTCACCCACTGAATAATGTATATTCAAAGTAAAAGGAGGTGATTAACAGCGATCTTACCTGATTGGCCTGGCTATACAGTCTTAGTAGTATCCACAAGGTGACCTTTCTTGAACTTTGCTACTTTCCATCCACCTCTTAACTTTCAGTTTTCTTCGATTGCTACAAAAAAATAAAATGATGACTTCGCTACAAGTCAGGCTTATTACCTACGGCAAGTATAAAGGTTTAAAACCATACCGAGATAACAGGAAACGAGAGCAAAGAAATCATAAAGCTTATTTAAAAGACATTTGATATTATAGGTGTCTAGTTTATGACGATTTCAATGCGCCATGTGTCTTGACTCACAGCATTGACGGTCATTATCTGATCAAATTTTGACACATAATTGCGATGATTTTGTATATATCAAGACGCTTTGCTAAGGGTCACAAACTGACGTATCTCTCTCCCTAAACAAGTAAACAAGCCTAAAAGTTAAGTGTATAAAACAATTTCAGGATTTTTCCCACTTAGCTGGTTATGAAACGTTTATGTTTAAGCACCATAAAGTTTGAGATGCGCATAAGACAGCCACTGTAAAACGTTTCATCGACTATAAAAGACAATTAACAAATGAAGATAAATCTATCCAAAACGATAGTTTTCGTAGTATAGGGAGGGGATTTGACGGGATAACCAAATCAAAATACTTCATTGCCGTTTACACTGTCAGCACTTACGTTAATATGTCATCTAGCCAATCTCTAAGATGCATGTTTTTCCCAGAAAGAGAATGGTTTATCATTGACTCACTAACGTCTGGTCAGTCACCAGGTCCCGATAGACTACACCAACTAGTGAGATCAACCATTGGAGACATTTTCCCGGGAGAGCTGATGGACGTACTCACTATATCGCTCTCACATTCCGAACTCCCAAGGCGAGGAAAGGGTGATGTCATCAGTTTTATTTGTATGGACACACAGAAAGCTGGTATCCAACCACCTACTTGTCAGCCTCACCAGAATAGTGGTTAAACCATTAAACATAATAATTCAGATTCAGTTGCTTATTCACGTAAAGTTACAAAATCTTTTCATTTTAGCTGAACCTTGATCCAGTCAAAAATGTCCCTGATTGACCAACCTGTGTAATGAGCATGAACATAGCAGAAGTTCGATGCAGTAGTTTACCTCCTTAGGTCATATCCATAGGTTCTAGCAAGAGACTCCACAAGCTGTCTCACTAAGGACTTGTGCAGAAGCCTCCTGACTTTGTAATAACAAAAAGTGAAAAACCGGATAAGAAATTCACTTTGTATGTGAAGATATTAATTAAGAGGCCATCTAAGTGTTATGACTAGTGATCGGCTCTTATGACTGTGTCGCCAATTGTTATATCTCGATCGTTTATCACCTATGCTTGTAAGTTGAGGAATCACTGCAATTCCCACGATGTGAAGGTAATAGCACAAATGGGTTGAATTGGAGATTTACGAACCCCAAAACACTACGATGTCTCCAGTCATAAATGCCTTCATTTATATATTGATCGTGCACCTATTTTAATTAATAATTATGATAGAATCACACTTATGAAAAATACTTAGAGTTACAACAAATCGTATGCTACATGTCAACTGAGTATAGTCCATAGTAATTTAGTACAAGAATATAGTATGTTATACAGAAAAAATGTCATACTACACTAAGTAATCGTCACACTAAAGTTAAATGGAAGTCATATTGAACAAATATCACAATCAGTGGAAGAATTTAATGTTGCCTTTTTACCTCGTCATATTAATAAACGGAAAGATCAGAAATGGTGTGACTCAAGGTCCTATCTTTGATCCTCTGCATTAATGAATCAATGAGTGGATAAGTCGTCTGAACGTCTATTTGTAGATAACCTGAAGATTCAGAGGATGATAAATGGGTATAATGGTCAGCTTAATCTAAATGCCTATCTAGATTAATCCTCACCAATTTTGGAATTTGTTGATAAATTGCAGAAAAAGAGAGTAAACACATAACAGTCATGACAACAGTCATCAGTATACCATCAGTTCAACTCCACATTCCAAAGCCCAGGAAGAGAGGGATCTATGAGTATCTTTGAGCTATGAATTAAAAAGCTGCACAGTGCTATGTAACTACTGCTTAAAATTTTTGCCTGCCACTGTCAGTTTGCAGAGTCTTCAACGAAGAAATGATTCCGATTTCATACCCACGTGTGTGAGACCACACCCAGAATACTAGATGTAGTTAGCCATTCCATGTTCTATTAGAAATTAATATATGTCTGTTGGTGTCCAATAAACCAGAACAATTTCGATGACAGGTCTTTCAAATCTTGCCCACGAAGAGCGACCACTGAGTAAATATATTCTCATTATTGAATAATACTTGAAAATCTCGGATTGGCACCTCAGAGTTTAGTTAACTTTTAGATGTTAAAACGTCTTATTCTTTTTCCGCTTTCATGATTTATCACTTGTAAATTCGTCAAAAAAGACCAAACAACTAAAGTTGATTCAATATATCACATCGAGTGGTCAGCGACTGGAATGCCTTGCACAAACAAGTAATGTTAAGATAATCAGTAAAGAACCTTGAAGAGAAGCTGGACCTTCACAAAAATACTCAATATGAAGATTAATGCAGCTTAGCTGACTTACTATTTTTATTAGAACCGAGTGATTCTATGTACTCTAGCCCGCGGTGTTTGAACGGGTTGGGGGTAGTGCATTTGAAAAAGTACACCTTGTTCTGGGATATGGCACTTTGACAACTTTCCCCCTGCTCTTTCCATGGATGCCCTAGGTGCATTGGAAAGAAAGGTAATATATACAGAAGCGTCTAGTATTTCTGAAGCCATACGACTCAATCAAAAGGTATTTGCGATTACTTATTTATCATTTTAGGTCATCCTACTGGATTCGCGTTCGTTTATGGTATATAATACCAGTCACATACTTACTGCCATTAATATAGGTGGTAACAGGGCATTCCAGAGAAAGTTTTCCCAAAATCAGGTCAGTAGTTTGCATATATCCAGACATCTTCGAATAAAGGTCCCGTTAGATTTACTTTTGTGTAAACTGACAAACTTTGAAAACCCTACAGAGTTACAAAAGTTACCAATTGTTGTCTACGATGAGTTTATCGATTCTATACTGAACCTAATACCTGGATGCTTCTTGTTTTCTTTATTGACGCAATTGACTCTAAAATTTCCAGTCGTCTTTCTCCTTAAAGGTAATTAAAGAAACAACTTTTAGATTTGTTTTTCTCCAGGTATCTATTACACAAGTCTTTGGGATATCTTTACACTTTTACTGACTATCATTACGTAGTATACCCTTTGTTGGTTGTAATATCTGGTAATAAGGTACGAAGAAAATACTAAACTTGTTAAGTACTTGATTTCTTCGCCTTTCATGAGAAACCACGTCGGTATTTTTTCGGTTCACATTAACATTATTATCGCGTATCTGAATCTCTTCCATCTGGCAATCATTACTCTTGGTGGAGTAGTTTTAAATCAAACATTTGTATTTTCTGTTGCAGATACAGTACCTAAATGCAGTAGATTTCTCTGTAAAAGGATTTTTGATGTTCCAAATCACACTTAATCTACAACCATAACTAGCTGCATATTAATTCAACTTGAAAGTTGGCAGATGAACATTAATTCATTTCCCAGAGTTATGATATAAATATATTTTCAAACATGAACTAATATGGATCCAAAAATACACTTCCAAAAACGTTAACTATTTCAACTGCATTTACCCTTGATCATTCCTATTTCGATTGTGTTCCTAAATATATTTCAAATTTGGTCTTATTGACAAAACATCGGGTTGATTTTAATTTCTGAGTTTCGTCGTTATTGCCTACATCAAATATCTGATATATGCTTAGGCCATCATATAAATGTGTATCTCTGTCACTTAGGAAAATTGATGCATTTCTTATTAACTTAAGTGGTTTACCACTTCATCGTTCACTTATTCATGTGAGCTTGTTTAGCGCACTCACATTTACATGTTATGTTTTGAGTAATTGTTGTAGGTAATCCCGTGCACTTTATTGACAATGCTGAATGGTTATCTCATTATAGAGCTTTCTATATAGAGCTCACTCACAAGTTTATTCCTACTCGCCACCAAAATTAACCGATTTTTAATTCCTTGTGTGATTTTGATTAGAGTATGACAAACCATCCATGACCTTAAACTTATATTCATTGGATTATTTTTATTCTTAAGTCAGTTGACGCGTTTTCATTGGACTGAATATTAATCTCTATCGCGCACCTTTTATACGTCTCAAGTGGTTTGAGCGTTTCCTACCGTCAACTTATAACACCAAATAAATCAGGGTGTATTTCAGATTGTTTCCTCTTCAACTTTACCATCGATGACGTTCTGGAAATACCTCTAATGGATGTAAGTGCTGTGGATCTGTTACCCGTAGAAAGACGTTTTGATTCTGACTATGTGGATGATATTGTTTTATTCTACGATGATACTCAAGTCATGCAATTCGCACGCAATTAGTTGGAGATCAGTGTCCGTAGACATGTCACGTGCTTTGCGCCTTTTAGGTGCGAAGTAATTTTGCGAGGCTGATTGGAGCCTGTACCTGTACTCACTCATGCTAGTGAGTAATTAGAAGTAGTCATGAAGTTTGTGCACCCGGGTAGCTATGTAATTTCTGATGGCGTGAATGATGAGGTCAATCTACGTATAGTGAGAGCCAAAGCCGCTTGTTACAATCTGGTCCATCTTTGGTGCTGTTTGCTGATGTTAGTTTGTCTGCAAAAGGTCAGATTTCTAATGCGGCAGTGAGAGTGGTTTTACTCTATGCTTGTGAAACCTGGCTTTGAGATAATGTCAAGCGACATTGTTTATTGATCATTGTCTATGAAGGATTGCTAATATTCAGTGGCAACTCTATATTAGCAATGGGGAGGATTAGGAACGTGTATTTGGGCATGGTGACGATTATCTTGGAACACTGGACATGTACTACGAACGTTATCCCAGCGAATCTCACATCGTGCATTATTTTCCGAAGTGAAGTAGTCAGTGTTTCCCGTGTTGGCGTGGTATGATAGAAAGCTGTATAGTACTGGCATCTGTCGTTCCTCAAGGACTCCCTAATTGGGGTCCTAGTGATAATGAAATGAGAGCTTAAAACGTTATCAGACATGGTTCAAAAGATAAGCCCGTGGCGGTCGTGCTGTAGTTTTCTTTTGCTTCATGTAAATGAGAGGAACTTCTTTAACTGAGATAATTTTTTCTGGTTGCAGTTTTTCTATCATAAATGCTTCTCCCACTATCTTTTTTACTTTCACTGGTTTTTCCTATTTCCGTTGTACTCACCTACATTTGTCTCTTCACCTTCTCATTTTTATTGTGTAGTGCTTATATATTTTGGTGCCCCTTTGTACCAATAAATAAATAAATGAAATACATTGGTTTTCTAACTCAACTTTACTATCGTCTTGGTCATATTTCACTGTATATCTTTTTAGTGACAGTAACTATTTGTATTCTCTCATCCCATCACATAGGAGGATTTTTGGGGTTTCAAGCATCATTTCCAGAATTATGCTGGGTTAATACAGAAAAAGTTGCGGGTGAAGATTTTGCTGATTATCATCAGTGTGACTGCCAATTAGAACAAATACTAGATGCTTGCTTAGGTTATTCATCTTCTACTGACTTTTCTAAAATCCCGGCATCCGAACATGACATTTTATCTGCATCGGCTACAACCACTCATCCAACTTCTATTACATCAATATCTTCAAGTTCAATTTCATCGAAGTCTGCTTCATCTTCTCTCCCAATTCCATCGAAGGAACAGTTTTCAGGTGGGATTTCCAGAACATTAAGGTATAACCTTTGTTTTGTACCTCCATTTGTTTCTAGATCAGTAAATTTTTGCTGTGTTGAAAATTTCGTTCAATCATTAATTCCGATTAACGATCTCACCATAAACAATGATATCGATTTTTTTTATTTGTTTATAAAAAACATTTCAGGCCTTGTTAACCAGACCAAAATGTCGGCCATTTGTGTGCTCTTAATAATGCAGATCTTCATTCTCTTTCACTAAAAATTATGCAGCGTTCATCTCTTTTTTTCCTATGCAATCTCTTATTTTTGATAACCATGTCGATTTCTTGTCAATTCAACCATTACCTTTGCAAATAATTTAGTCGGAGGATAATATTTTTGCTTCTCGAGACTTTAATGACACAACTGTTAGTGTTTTATCTATTACTTTAGTTTGGGCGGAATTGACGTAATCGACTGCATCAAACTAAATTACTAAATTATTAGTTGGGTGTAAGAGATTGGATTAAGTGGTGAATTCTCATCATATGAACCACTACGTTTCAGCTATGCATACCTATCTGATAATCATACTACTCAGGATGCCATAATATTAGGCAATATTAAGTAGTTAAATTATGAATCAACATTTTAGTCTGTCGATTAATGAGTTGAAAACTTCTCTACTGCAGATTTTGATCCTTATCGTTACTTATTTTAATGAGTAAATTAGTCAATATCACTTTTCTAAATAGTAATGGCTCTTCTCCGCTATAGGTTCGGTGTAATCTAACATTTCTGGGGCTCAGTGAGATCTAAGGTACTGAGGGAGCAGTCGAGTTTGTTGCAGATTCGTTTGTTATTAATAGAATCCTTTTTGATTACCATCTTAATTCACATGATCACATTAAGAACAACTTTGATGAAATAAAGAACCATATCTTCAAAGAATGAAATGTATAATTATTAGTTTCATTCAGATTACATCTTGAAACTGTCATTATGAACAAACCGGGGATAATCTAAATCATTGCCTTTATATACCAAAATATTTCGTTCTATGCATATGTTCCATTGTCCTCTCTGTATTCAATCATTTTCTTTAAAATTTATATTGTTGTATCCTTTATACTTTTGGCATTTCGATTTTCTTACATCTCTTTTCATATCTTATCAGGGAATTTACCAATCGATTTGGTAAAACCTGCGCCACCAATACTTTTTTTCAACCCTGTCTTCATACTGTGTGCAAAAATTGTCCCTAAAGTACTCGCTTTTATGCTGCTTTTAAGCTATGTGCATTAATTCCAAAACATTGAAATTCCATAGCATCAGACGTATAAATTTTTTTCGGTTTTGAGAATATACGTTAGTTCATGCAAAAAAAAATTTATTTTCAAGTAACAGTAAATTTATATTAGTCAGGAAACTCAACATCGGTTTTAATCATTTTGACTCTCATTGTTTTACTTTTATCAATGAAAACAAACAATGCTTTTTATCACTTTATTTTCAAATAATTTTAGTCCTGATGTACCTGTGGATAGTCGTTCAAGGTCGATTATAGAAATGAAAGTTGATAATACTGGTAGTACATTAACTCGTCCGTCTCCAATTCTACCACATTTAATACTAGGAAGTCAGGAAGATGCTAATTCCCCAACTATTTGTAAACGTTATGGAATTACTCATATTCTTAATGTATCTCTTGAAGGCGGTATTCCTTCACATATTCCCAGTCAAAATTTCTATCAAATTCCTGTGAACGACAATTATACTGACCTCATGACACCATACTTCAAAGATGCTTTTGCATTTATTGGTAATTCTTTAATTGTTTATATTTTTATCCTTAATGAAAACTGATTTAAAAAACTACGTTGCTTATTATTTCCTTTGTACGTACAATTTAACAACTTAGTAAATGGTATGTTACTAACTGTGGAGCTCTAGTTTATTGGCTTAGGCATCCGAATTTCAAGTTATGTAAGTTGTATGTTTAAACATTGGTCCACTCATTGTGGGTTGGTCTTTGAGCTTCCGAGATACTAACCGTTATTATAGTTTCCAATAATCATAACGAATATAATGATGTAATATATATGTTGAGGTCCATAAAATAAGATATTTTCCCCCATTTGTTTAAGTATGGTTGTACGTATTTAGTCTAATAAGTAAATAACAATATCTTAGCTTACGTTTACCACAACAGTTTGCCTAGAGCTGTTTAAAAGACATACTTTAACTAGTGAGTAAAACTCGACGCATATATGTGCCTGGTCCTACCTTGTAGCTGACTGACTGACTGAAAACTCGAAAGCTACTAAATCATGTTGCTTTCGTCCTTACCATACTCCTGTTTACTTTGTTATAAGTACTTTCATAAATTTTACAGTAGTTTTTACCTCTTTTCATCCTTAGTGGTTGGTCAATAGAGGTAATTGGATTCGAGTATTTATTTCGATGTGTAAGATAATAACATTGTGGCAGACAGAATTTACATTCTAAGAGAGCTATAGCTTTTTAAACCTCACCTTTTCTTCTGAACCCCTACTCGATTCCGATGATAACACGATATAAGCGATGATAAAGTGAGAAATAATACAGACCCTTATTTAGTCAAATAATTCATTTGATGAAACACTTGATTGTATATATACTGAACTTCGGATTCCAATATTAAATGCTGCTAAGTTTGGGAAATGGAGAGTTAATCAGTTTATAATATGTAACCACAGTAGTTGTATTGTGTCAGTATCTGTTGCCGCATCACTGCTACCTGGTTGGGGGTTCTATAAGCCGTACGACTCTGTCTGAAGACCTTGTAAGGCGTTGCTAACAACCGAAGTGATTGGTGATCTGGCCACATTTTCTCGTTTTGGACCAGAAATCCGATGCATAAAACACTAGTTAAAGAAAATTAAAACCTACTACAGAAGGGAATTAGGCCAAGAAAGGATAAGATGTTTGACGTATCGCTTTTGCACGCGGAATTCGGGCTTGAATCGGTGGACCACCGACGCCTGAACAGTGTATAAGTTTTTGATTCAACCTCCCTTCGACCCAGTTCATTAATTGTGTAGATTATTTTAAAGTAAGACTCTTCGGAGCGACGTGTCCAGAGTCTATTAGATGCCATTGTATTGAACTGGTAACTGTTTCGCATTCTTTTAAAAACCACACCGAATAATGCTCTGAGGTGCGTTTAGAAATTGATCGCTTTATGCTGTCGATGTAACCTGCCCCACAAGAGCAAATAAATTTATAGATGCACATCGATGTGGCTCAAAGCGGAAGTTTATCCTTAACGCATCCGTAAATAGTAGGCCGACTTGAGAAGACAATGAGGAGCTTAGCTATGTAGAAGGTATTCAAGGATTTCGAAATCCGTTTAAGATTTCAGCGGCCGTATTTTCTTCAAGTTCGATTTTCATAAAGCGAGTTTTATTTTGAACCGTTGATGCTTTCTCAGGATGTTGTGTAGATGTTAAGTTCCTATCGAAGAATTTAGGTGGATAACCATTTTAATGAGTGTCTGTCGAAGTTGAAATAGTTCGTCATCTATTGTGTCGTCAGAACACATTCGCCTAATCCTTGAGGATAAAGAGTGAATTAGGTTTCTCTTTCTACTCAGTGCGACCCAGCTATGGAAATTCGTGTATTGACCATTCCAGGTCGGTTTTCTATACACATCTCTCTAAAGAACCATCTTATTTTTTCAACTGAACATCAAGAAGATGAAATTCCTCATTCACCTCTGCTTCCAATGTGAATTGTGTTAAGCGGTAACAATAATTAAATCGCTTCAAAATCTCATTGAGGTCCATATCTTCTTCACAAACAATTAAGGTATCATCCATATATCTGATATAAATGAAATCTCTCAATTATTGGTTGAGGCGTTGATGATACATTAATCCAAACCGGAACTCTGCGTGCAAAGATGATGCGTCCAACCTCTCATCCTTTCGTGGCCCTAATTCCCTTCTGTAGCATGTTTCAATTTGTTTTTTTTAAAAATTAAATCAGTCATCAGACGTACACTTACAAAAAATAAACTGCTGACAAACTGTTCTTTATTTATAAAGTTCAAGTTAATGCTTCCACACTGGTCTGATCTTTTACAAAGTCTGAATTTAGAGTGTGAAAGGTTGAGTCTGTTGAATACAACAGTTATCAACACAGGTAAAGTATATAAAATCTAACGATCATTGACTTCATATCTTGATATGTGTGTCCTGAACTGAGTACCAAATCTTTTTCAAGTTGTATATTCCTATCTAGAATGATTTTGAGAACTAATTATATATGCTACTTATAAAACGATCAGATTCAAAAAATACTAGTATATGACACTAACGATTTTTTTCAAAACGATTTATTTGCAGAGTCTGCTAAAGCAGCTCATGGACGAGTTTTGATTCATTGTTCAGCTGGAATATCTCGGTCACCTACTCTAGCAATTGCCTATCTTATGTATTCATGTCGAATGAAAATGCATGAAGCATACGAGTAAGTTTAGTTTAGATGCTTTGCTTCTATTTTAGTTTGTTGTATACTTGCGTACCTAACATCTATGTTGAGTTTTAATTTTGTATGCAAAAGGATGTCTTGGTTTTTTGACTGAATGATATTATTTTTAAAAAGTTTCTTGACTAACTCAGTGTTATTGAAGTAGTATAGTATTATCTTTCTTCTAAATCTATTTGTACGACATTACTAGTATGATGTATAGCTTTTCTGTTGATGCATTATCACATTCATCGATTCTTACCATCTATTTATTGATTAGAAATTACTTTTCTACTCATTTTATCTCGTAATAATCAGTAACTGTTTGATAGAAAAATAATGTAAAGCTGTAAGCTGTCATTGACAAATTTTATTTGTGATGAAAAACTAATAATTTGTACTTTTATCAAATCATCTTGTAGAGGGCGTCTAAATTTTGTCTTCATTATTGAAATACTAGATGATCTTGATAGGCGAGTTAAAAACAATCACTAGTTATGTTGTTAAATGGATTTTATGTGCCTGTATATAGTTATGATAAGTAAATTAAAAGATTCGAATTGTTTCTACACAAAGAGGAGTGTCGTAGCAGCTCTTATATATTGATAATGCACACAATTTTGACACAAATACGTATACGTTCCCTCGGTAACCATCAAAATAAGTTGCTCGTGATGCTAACTATGTTGATTACCTTTTAGAAGACGGGCCTGCCCCTCAATAATACAGCCTCTATTTCCAGTGCATGTTGTGCGATGGGGCCATTGGTGAATTATTGTTTAAGTTCTGTACGTAGTTTTACATTGATAGGGTAAGTTAGTTCGTAGAATTTGACAACTGCAGCGGTTAAAATTGTTAGCTGTGTTACTTAATGTTGTCTGCTCATTACACTAAAGTGTTATCTTGGATGGAGCGAAAATGTAAATTTGGGAAAGAATATTTCAATGAACTAAATTTCATGGTCGTTCAATGTTAAAACGCATTATTTTGAAACACTGTTCTTTTTTGGGGGATAGTTAACTTTAAACTTCGGTACATAACAGGTTGCTTTTCTTCCTCCGTAAAGATATACATTTTTCATTCTTTTTGTAAATTGGATATAATGTTTACGAAATGTTTGCTGTTTCTTTAATAGATAGTATTTACTTTGTCTTTGTGCGTAAACTTATCAATTCAGCCACAGTTTGTTTTTACTTTTGTTGAATTAGGAAAGAATTTCAAATTGTATACAGATTTAGCTATTTTTTCTTATTGTATATTACAATCCCATTATGCTTGTCAATTTAGGAGTAATTTATGTAATTGTATAATAATGAAGTCAAATTTATTATCTCCCGTTGTTTAATTGTTAACATTTCTATCGATTTTCTAGTGTTGTTAAATCTGGACGAAACAGCGTTGCACCTAATTTTAATTTTCTTGGACAGTTGTTGGAGTTTGAGCATCAACTTCATGATTCTGGTTGTAGTGAAGCTTCTATTCCAATGGATAGCACTCCGACTTTTGACAGCCCTGCTAGTTTGTGTTCAGTTCTAAGCATGTCCACAGAGGTACAAAGCTCTTCTATGTTAAAGTCTGGTCTTCATTCGTCATCATTATCACTAAATTTAACTCCATCGTCTCCGAAGGTGTTATCTAAGAAACGGGAAAGACCAACATACCTTGGTTTGGAGGCTACTTCGTCTTTTGCAGGAGTTTTAGAAGGATTTGTTGGAAAAAGTTCGCTACACTGTGGGGGGTCGGTTAGACCAATTCATGAGTCTGGAATAAGCCCAACTGAAGAAAAACGTAGCAGAGTCTCAGCGTTGTTGTCACCTACTCAGTCTTCTAATCCATTATTGCCGTCTCCTTGCACTGGTCTGTCTAAGCTAGAGATATCTTCACCCTTAGAAGAGTATCGCTCTTTACTGTCTGTTTCTCGTGCTCCATCGTCTTTTGTTCATGGACATGTGCTTCCGGGTCCTGAATCTGCCATACAGATGCTTAA
Source organism: Schistosoma spindalis (assembly GCA_946903255.1). Taxonomy (NCBI): domain Eukaryota; kingdom Metazoa; phylum Platyhelminthes; class Trematoda; order Strigeidida; family Schistosomatidae; genus Schistosoma; species Schistosoma spindalis. The sequence goes on along the minus strand of OX336416.1, from coordinate 71,366,409 downwards.
ATTCAAACCTTTTCTTTCATCTTATACAAGTTTACAAACTTTGAAGTTTGAACCGTGCTCAACTGTTATGCCACCACATCCTATCCAATTAACCACTACACTTTCACCAGCTAGTATTCTTAGACTTCGTCGTTCATCATCAACAGTTGGTGCCGCAAGACCAACTTTGCTTGCTCAGCGTCGTCTTTCTTCACATGCAAGTGCACCACCGACCCCAAGGCCAGTATCTACCGACGGAAGCCATCCAGTTTATCGTAGTATTTTACATACACATGGAGCATTTCGTTTACCAAGTAACTTGCCGTCAACTAGTTCATCTAGAGTGAGAGAGCTTAGTCCTTCCACTCCAGTATCTCAAGAACCAAAGCTTGAATACGAACAGCTTCAGAAATGTAATGCGAATGTTGTTGGGAATGAATCATTTGAAAACCAGGTTGCTCCCACAGGGTGTTCAAAATCTCTTTCATATTGTCGAAAACCTAGTCTACCTGTTAATTTATTGCGCTCACATAGCAATGAATGCTTAAACAGAAGTTATATAAAAAGTGACAAATTTCAGGGTTGTCTCATTTCATCATGTAGGTGTTTCAATACATCTAATCTCAGTCATAGTGCCCCATCACAACGTGATATAGATCTAGTCTTTTTTGGGGATCAGGGTTTTTCGAATAATTCCTCTCATCTCTTTTCTCTACGCAGGTCTTTACCTGTCCCCGGTGAGCTTACTTCATCGTCTCCAATGGATTCAAAGAGATTCGACCCTGGGCAGTTGTCAACTAACTTAAAAATGACCAATATTGCTACTACCATGCGGTTAATACCAAAAGGTACTAGTGTGGATACTTCTTGTCGACTCCAACAACAATCCTTTGTGCAATCATCTGGTAGTAGCAGTCCATCACCATCGGCTAGCCATAATTCACCACATAACAGTAGTAGTTATAGTTTATTCCCAATTTCATAAGGAGCATTTTGTCCAGTTTGTTTATAGAGAAAGAATTGCTTTCAGTCAGCACTATTTCCTTCCTTGCTTTTTCTACGATCAACATTTAAAAACTAGTTTGATTGGTTCATTTTCTTTCTTTGCTAAGTATTTGTAAATAAACTTAGTGCATTTATCGACTAGAACTAAATGTATTTGTATAACGACTAATATTACCGTAATTACTAACAGCCTTGACTTGTTTTGCTATCCAGGTTTTTTAAAGGCTTATGAATGGTGACTGTTTACCACTCTGATTTTAAGCCTTTTATTAGGGTGTTATCGTTCCAATTTGTCTTGTGTGTTTGTCTTTTTTAATGTTTTCTCCCCACTTTGTTTTCCTTCTTTCCCCAATTTTTTACCTATTTATTTTATCCGAATAATTGATTATATGCATTTTACAACCTTGTTTATACCTTAAACATTCCACCATTTTAAGTACTGCAATAGTATCCTTACTGGCCAAGTTAAAGGTGTTCTGGTTGAACAATTGTTATATATATACTGTACATGGAAAAATAAACGCACACTTAATTCACTTGTGCCTTACATAATATTTTAATAGTTTACTTAACTGTAAATATCCCTAACACTTTTTTCTTTTAGTGTGTACACATAGAGAAGAACCAGTTTCTTTTTTAATTTTTTTAAATGTACGTCAAACATTTATCTAATACTACCTACCTACTTATGTACATGTATACTACATATACTGTATTTGTTCTAGGGATTTTTCAAATTAAATCAATTTGTTGTCAAAAATTATCTTCTTTCCTTCTATCTCATACTTTTCGCCTAGAAAATATGACAGTTGACTAGTATTTTAGTCGATAGATTACTCCTTGTTTGGTGGCCCATCAGAGAAACCTGTAGGCCATCTATATTTCAATTGGAAATAAGGCAACGAAATTCTCCTTTTTTGAATTTCTCTTAAGTAATTAATAAAATACAGTTGTCTAATGTACTGACGACTTGCTATTATAAAAAACATGCAAGCCATACCAAAGCTAAATACTTCTTGATAAATATGTTTAATTATGGAGTTATGGAGATTGCTGAATTTCTTTAAAATCGTGAACCGATCTAGTTTAAACCACCATTAATAACCTGAAAGCACTGGATGGCCGTTTAGTTGTAGTATGGGACACCACAGCAATGCATATCCACGATCTTGTGCTCACTAGTGGCTAATTCTGAGAGGAAATTTCCTCAATTTTAGTGATGAGCCGTGCCCAGTGGTGCTAGTGCTTGTCGGGTGGGAGGCATTTATCCAGCGAAGACAATAGAAGATGGTCATGTAATATCATGGATTGATTGAAGTTAGATATTAATTAACACTGTTGGATGCCAGCTCAGTGATCTAGGAGTTAAACATTCTCTCGAGACCAAAGGTCCTGGGTTCGTGTCTCATTCGGGGTTGTGGATGTACACTACCGAGGAGTTCCAGACTAGGACGAAACATCGCCCAGTGCTTCTATGTTCTCAATAGTGGTCTGACTCAGATTCGTGATTTCAATGGAACCTATTAAGAACCAAGGAAAATTAACATTTCCATTAGAAGCATTGTTAGGTATGTTGTAGTTGTACAAATTAGAGTACATCATAACTAAGTATTAAATTAAATTCCTAACCCAACACTTAAACGGACTTAGTACTTATAACGGGTGTGGTGTGGTGTAATTATGGATTTTATTTCTTGCCAAATTAACTATTTATAAAAATAAAAGTTTGTAAGCTGTCATTTTTTATACTGATTGGAACTAATCATTTTGTCTAATTTATATGATTATGAAAATGAGTGAATTCTATATCTCACTTCTTAAGCTTCTGTCATCATGTGAACTTTAGAAGCTTAAGAAAACAAGAATACAAAAAACTTTTTTTGTAAATTGTATTTACGTAAACTATCGGGAAATAGCCATAAGTTATATGTATTTAAATATATATATTAATAGCTAATTAAAATTGTTCTCAAGTCGCATAATCATATCGTAATTACCATTAAATTATCATACCTAACGTCAATCAATTCAATATTTTTAACAGTCCACAAACTTGCATCTACAATCAACATTTTTTGATATAATTTGAAGAGTTATGCGGAGAAATACTGTGTCACTCAATAACACAAATTCAGGGTGTCTTTTGTACATTTGACTAGCAAAAATACTTCTAAAACTACAAAGAAAAGTTGTTTAGCTTGTATCCCTATGCGGAACTACAGAATTGTGTTAAAAGCAATAATGTCACATCTTCATTCTTCCCTTATGTGTGAAACAGGAAACATAGGCAAACCTATGCTTTCAATCTCATTAAAGGGAAACACTTTACATCCAATATGATATTGGTTTGTTCTTATCTTAATTCATACATCAATAGGTTTTTTGTTGGGTGCTTAGTTTGCAAATGTCATGTCATCTCTAAAATTAATGGTAGGTTATTTACGATGAAACACCACACAGAATCACTTATGTTCCTATTGACTTAATCCAAACTTACGTCGTTACACAAAGTTACTGACTATTATGGTGTAGTCATCAAAAACTCTTCTAGTGAGGTATGCGAAATTTAGCTGGATTGCTATTCAGTGCGTATTCATAGTCTTGCTAGTAAGCATAATTTCAACAAGTGAGTAGCATGTATATATCAGTGAAAATATCAATAAATTGTTTATCATGTTCAACTGAGGAATAAATTTTGTCTATATAAGTACTAGTCACTTATGGTTACAGAATTGTTGCAGAATTCTTTTTGTTTGCACGCGTAGATTCATTTAATTATTTCCACACCGAAATATCTATCCAATTCTTCTAGTCCTGCACTGCATACCTGAAATATAATGATAAAATTTTGTTGGTACATCATAGTTTATAGTCATAGTATTTCAAATAAATCCGGATAGTACTGCTTTACGATACTATACATTCGAGTGGAAATCATTATTTCTTAAAACAATGGGTTAGATGTACAATATATATGAGCATAAATTCATCTAACCTGACTTCCAGTTATCTCATTATCAATAACCTTAGCTTTAAATATTAAAAATACATAAATAAAGTTGAATTTTCCTAAAACTTATCTTCATTACAGATGAAACGGTAAGTTTTCACAACATACTCTTCTTCATGTCAGAAGTTAAATATCGTTTTTTTTACTAGAATAAATGTTTGAATGTACTTATATATGTCTGATTAGTTTCAAGGTTTAATGAAACTGTGCAGAGGAGCAATAGTTCTTTTTTAATAATGTCATCCATCAGTGATAACGGTTATGTAGACTATACAACTAATAATAAATAAAAGAAATAGTTGTAAGTATTGTGATAAGGTAGGTTGAAATTTGGAGGAAAAACTTATTAAAGAAAATGACCATTGTCATCAAAAATTAAACAACACTATGTGGTGAAATGTGTAAATAATCAGAAAGTAGATATCCAAATAATAAAGAAGGGATATGAATGTTGGAGGTAAATTACTAAATCTTCCCTGACCACAAAAAGCATGAATATATTACATTGTTCTATGAATTCCGGGTTCTATAAGGTTTAGGAACATATGATAGTATTTTGACCGGTTTCAAGCAGTTTCCCCTTGAGCACTGCTACATCATCTAATATTTAGTTCATATTCCTTAAAAGGAAATATTGTACTATCATGTTAACATCAGGAAAGCGCACATATCTCACCCATTATACAAAAATACTTAATAGGAATTCACTAAAAACACTTACTTTAATCGGTGGATCTTTTAAAGGGTTTCCACCGACTGTTGTACTTGGTGATAATAATGGTGACCATATCAATCCACGTAGTTCAACAATTGATTGTGGCAAACTTTCCAGTCTGTTATCACCCAACCATAAACATCTTATATTTCGTAATTCACCAATATCCTCTGGTAAACTGGTCAAACGATTGTCGAATAATAATAAACTTTCTAAATTGATTAATTCAGTTATAGACGGTGGTAAAGTTTCCAAATGATTACTACTTAAATCTAAGAACTCCAACTTCGTTAATTTCAATATTGGTTTCGGAAATTCAGCGAACTAAGGTTATTAGTTTTTTTTAAAGTAAGGTAAAAAGGAAAACAAAGGGGGAGTTAATTTAACAAAATACATAGTCTTTTTTATGGCTTACAATAAAATAGTCAAAATTCTAGGCTATACCGTGAAAAGTGATTGGTTGCTTAATGATCATTGGTATTCCTAATCAAGTATTTCTCTACCCTAGCAGAAGTGCCCTCTGAATGCGTGTGTTCAGCATTCTTTTTTTAAAATACTGGAAATCCAAAGAAGATGGGCCCAAGCAATTAGTCAACCGACTAGAAATAACTCCTAAAAATACTTGTGTGAAGAATACTATCTTCACAATATAGATTATGATCATAATGTTACCGTCCACTACCCCTTGAACACTGCCAACGAAGATAGATTCTCTGTGCTACTTTATATTTGAAGGAGAACTCCTATCCAATCTATGTTGTGTTACATTTTTTGTCACAAAAATAATAGTTCCCTTACAGTATAATATGCGAATAGTAAATGATTCTCACTTGTTGTAATACTATTTATTTATGGTTTATACTGACAGCCATCATTCGAATGTAAAGGTTACCAAGTTCAGTTTTATTGACAATTATTATCCAAACGCATTAAAATTCGTTACTGCATCAATCAGTCAATTTTTTAAATTACATATATGATAAAAACAAGCTATGATATCAGAATGGTAACTCCTACAACTAATTTATGTGTTGTTATTTATATTCATATTGTATAATTACTGAGTAACTGGATTATCATGTCAATTTTTTCTGTTTATCAAAAGCTTTCTGTTAACCCATTAACTATTATCATACGATTTACTATTCCTGATTCGTTACCTGTCTATTACTTACAGTCTTCCTTATTCATAGCCGGTTTCGGCTTTTTTTATGTATAATTATTGTTTTTCATTTTATGGTGTGATGAGGTCCTGTATATCTGTATACAAATCACGTCTGTTCGCAATATAAATATTGTAGAAGCTGATTGCTAACTTTAGGGAATAGAGAGAAGATTGCGAATAGCCGATCAGCAAGAACTTGTCTGCATCGGCTCATGATTAGTAGTACTGGTCGGGCGTGTAGTTGGTCGATTTAGAACAGTAGGCTATAAAAACGGTTTTGACATAGTGAAGTATTGATTATTTGAATGTGTCATCGTATTTTAAGTGGTTAATAAAAAACCAATTAACATTATTAGTTTCAAAGTATGGATAGATTCAATTAATAATTAGTGTGAAGCGTAAGTAACCGATTGTTTACTGATAATTTTCAGTCTAGTTTTAATGCACACAATCAACTATTCTACTTAGAATGATATACAGACATATAATAGACCTTTCGATAGAACATTAGTTTTACGAAAATGCTTTTAGCACATAATCCAACTTTTTGAAAAAAAAACATGGAATTATGTTATAGAAACATTATGGTAGTTTGGACGCTAAACAGCTTTATACGCATGATCCATTACTTGATTATACAAGGTAAACGACAAGAAGGTATAAATTCTTTGTGCTTTATTGACTCATACTAACTACAAGTTCAAAAATGTTCACATTGTTTCTGAAACTAAATATGACTTTATGAATGATTAAAGTTCGATGTATCAGCGTTAAACTACCCAAAATAGGACTAAAATATTTCACAGTTTATCAACGGAACTTATGAGAAATTTATAAGCATTAACACAAATATTTGTTTGCCAATATTAGATAGAAATAACTACACAAGTGATAATATATTCAATTGTCCCTGAAGATTAAAAGTGTGTATCATTTTTTAAAAACTCCATCTTCTGTCTGATTCGATTATGTGTTTAGCGAAAAAATTTATTTTATTTATTTGTTTAAACACATAAACATTGGTACAATGAGGCACCAAATAGATATACGCCACATAAATCATTCGGTTTGTGTGAGAGCTGCAATACTACGCGAGTGCCCAGATCGAAGCAGGTGGTTTTCTTATGGGGGCTACACACGGAGCCTTCGACCTAAAGGTCTGATCCACAATGCAGTGGAGCAACGTGAGGATATGCAGTCCCATAGTAACCGGTAACCGACAATAGGTTCATACACATTTTGTTCCCTCAGGATCCTTGAGCCCATGTGCACCAATGGTTTGGAATCAGGGTTTTCCAACTGTCCTAGGTGGACCTTCCGTGTCCACCAACCCGGTTAAGGCGTCGAACACTCGCTTCTCGTCCTCTCAATTTCGTAAATAACGCCGGCGGTGCGAGAAGTCAATGAGTAGGGCTTCCCTGGCAGTGGCTGTATCTGTGTGGCCATGTGAGATCATTTCGAGAGGGAGATCTGACTCTCCCCACTCTCGTCCGTACCAGGGCATTCGGGTGCAAGTAGCGATAAAATTGACCATGTATAAGCAATATACCTTTACCGAAAATAGCAAATAGAAAGTGTACCTGCTATTTATTGTCTACTGAAATTAATTCGAGCACTATTGAAGATTAGATGACTGTAATGAAAAGTTTCATAATAGGAATGCATATTTATAAAATGCTTCCTTATTTACTAAACCCTATCAAGTGATTCCTTTCAATCACTTATCATTTTGTTAAGAACGATCAATATTTTTCTGACTGGATCAGTAATAATTTCATATATGGTTAATGTTTATTTATATTTATAGGAATAACCTAGTAAATTTAATTAGTCTAGTAACTGTTTTAATCACATTTCAATGGACCATAACCATTATTTGAAACCAAATGATTACACACCAAACAAAGATGAAATAAGTATAGATTTTTAGTAGTAAAAGCTAAATTATCATGGTTGTTATATGATTTAATTAATTTAATAATCTGAATTAAATTTGATGATATAAATAAATGTTCAATTAATTGTTCTAATATGATAACTGATACTATCCAGGTCATCCAACATTAAACACATAAGTCATTTATCAATGACTGATATATTTAAAATGATCAATTATTTTGTGACGTAAAATTAAATCTATTATTTAAAATAAGTAGTAATAGTAGTAGTCTAGGGTGTTCACCTAATAACAGACTATGATTGATACATGAGTCATTGATTGATCACCCGAACTTTTTTATTTTTATTTTGTCTACATGATAAATTTAATTTTCATTAAAATACTGAATTAAATTATATCATATGTTAACCCGAGGGTGATTACAAACTATCTAGTTATCTAGTTAAATGATAGTTCTCATTATGTACTTGAACTGAAAAAAATGAATTGAAATTAGAGAATAGTAGATAATTATTTTATCTTTAGGTAGGACTTTAAAATAGTAAACTTCTACTATCTTATATAGTATCAAATACAAGTCCTAAAGTACTTACAGTAAGTACATTATTTTTAGGGTTATGGATATGCATCCTACAGAGAGGATAGTTTGGTACTGACAGGGATAACTGTTTCATTATAATGAAAATTGATTCCATAATCTATCAAGCTTATTAGAAATTCATAAATCCATTTTAAAAGTTAATTTTTTGTTGGATAGATCCTGAAACATTTATTGAATCTTAATTTTGACTTTTGCATGATATTTTCATGATGTTTTAGTTTTGAATTTCTAGAATACGTTGATTGTGCAAGTGAAATTCAACAAAAATTTTTCATCTTATTTAAGGTTCATCAGTGGGATGAGCTTATATTCCAGTGTTTATAAATACAATAAGACTAAAACTTAGTACATTCAATTTCAAGCACCAAAGCATTAGCAAATGAGTTACTTAGTCTAGATAAATACCAACTTGTTCAATAACTAAAGTGTTTTTACATCATTACTAATTCTAATTGCACTTATTATCTCCTGTTTTTAGCAAAGTATATATTAAAATTTCGATAGCAACTTGTGAATGACCTAGATTTAAAGCTTTTTTTAAATACAATCCAACCATTTCATATCCTCATTAGTTTATTTTAATAATAGTAGTAATAGTAATATTAGTGGCAGTAGCAAATGGTATGAAAATAAATAGTTAAATAGACAGAACCATTCAACATAAAATGTTATATTTTTAAAAAAAACCTTGTTATTACTAAATTATTTGCCAAATGTAGACTTTTCAATTGCTTTAATCTTTCCATTGATGTAGGTAGACTTTTCAATTGATTATTTGATGCAGATAATTTTTCTAGTTGTGTTAATGAACCAATTTCAGATGGTAGACTATGCAATTCATTTGTATCCAATATTAATATTCTAAGATTAATTAAATAACCTGAAATGATGAAAAACTACATATATATATATATATATATATATATATATATATGTTTAATTAGAATAATTAATCCACTATTGTTTATAAATATAAATACCAAGGTTGAACTTGATGGTTTCAGGTAATTTTTTTAAAAATTCGAATACATATTGACTTCTTGTATAATTATCATATTTACTAGATAAGTTACAAAAGATGGTACGATATTTGATTTTTTTAAAAGTTAACTGAAAGTGAGATACTAAGAGATATAAGGAACAGAAATAAAAAATGATTGGTTAACTGTGACCTTCATTTTTACTCTTGTTTATTCATTCATTGTCTGACAAAAACATTCTATCCTGACTAAATGTTTTAAAGGTATATATATATATATATATATATATATATATATATATATATTCTGATAAATATCCAATCAGAATATATGATATTGGGTTTTGTAAATAAATTATCATTTCAATCAATTTAGTCATGCTAGTAATCTTATCAATCACTTGTGCTGTTATACAGTTTTACATTGTAAATTCCTATAAACCATTAAAATAGGATATGATTAGAATATTCCACTGTTTTTGACAGAAATGTTATTTGTCTAGATTTTTGCATTAATATAGGTTTAATAAATCTTACTTGTACAGATAACTTACTGTTTTATTTAGTTATACGTCATCTAAACCTTTGTCCGAATAACTGACACGTTATCCATGAACCTGATTCCAACACCTATTGTGTTATATATAATCTGAAAACATTTAAATTATTCTAAATATAGATTAATAAGTCACCTAAATATAAACCACCAACTCTTTACTCTATAGATTGTTCTCAAGTTAGTGTTTGAAGGTATTCGATGATACACAGAAACATTTACATGTTCGACATATTCGTCTACTTAATGGTAAACAGATATAATCACTATTTGTTCTAATTCAAGACTGACTATAGTTGTTAATCTTATAAATAAGATGTAGTCATTTATCTTAGTTTCATTTATATCCTACTAGTTCGTGTTCAGTAACTATTGTAATAGTGTTTAAAATCTATTTATTTTTCAAACTATAAATTCAAAGGGTAAGCTGCTAATAGTAACTATCATCACAAGAACCATTAGAATTTCTAAAAAAAGTTATCACCTATAATTTGTCTGGTTAGACATCAATTTCATTAGGTTAATCTGTAAATCGTATAACAACGAAACATTTAACTTTTATATTAATAAACTAAAATTAAATTATTGGGAATGAAAATTTATGAAAATGTTTCATTTTGAATAACGTTTATATCACGAACTGAATATAGTTAAACAACTGCTGAGGATTTCCGTAATGGTACGAAATAGTAATCCACAACTTCCTGGTCTGCTATGTTATTTCATTATTTGAAAACTATCATATCTCACTAAATCACTTAATACTTTAATACATTTTTTGTTGGTTATTTAAATCTTCCCATTGATGTTTAGGACTGAATTTTGATCAGTTTCCTATTGGCATATGTGCATCCGGTGTGGATTGTCTCAATATTGTCTTAAATCGCAAATATTGTAAGCAAAGATGGATGGCGGTTGTTAGTAAAATCCAGGACGTGCGTTTCGTCCTACTTGGGACTTGTCAACTGGATGTACCCGCATTTCCGGGTTGAAGTTCGCTTCGGGACTCGAATCCAATACTGTTCGCTTCAAGAGGCTGTTGAATTGCAGTCCTAAATCTCAATGGGAAGACTCAAACAACCAATAAAAAACGAATGAAACTTCATCCCATTGATCATTCTAATGGCTATCTGAACTCAGTGGCTAAGTAGATAATGTGATTCAAATCTCAGAGTGAACATCAATGCTGAGATGGAAGCACATTATTCTGACGAGTCACAAATAGGATGAAACACGCATCTTGAATTCAGCTATTATCCATCATCCACTCTGCTTATAATAAACTAATATCTTACCACATATTTAAATATACATATTTGCATCACTGAGTCACACATTTAATCTATTTCTATAGATCCAAACAAGAAAAAGATTAAAGATTGATTATTAAACTATGACGCACATAAATAGAATTAGGATGTTATATCTGTTTATTAAATTTATCTATTTTAACATTATTGCTTCGTAGTTAATTATGATGTCAGTCGTTTTTATTATTTTGATAACTAATATCAAACGATGTGAAGAAATTTTCACAGTCCTAAAATAGGATTAGACAATGAATCAGATTGATGATTTATTACAGGAAGCTAAGATTTTTTTATTATTAAAGAGAACCTTAAAAAATAACAATAAATCATGTATAAACGTGATTCAGACTGTGTTTTTGTTGGTCGGAAAATATTTGACAAATATACTAATATCAGATAAGGTTTTGTGGAGATTGTAGTAATTTCAATAGTTGAGATCATGAGTCAATCGGAGCTAGACCACCATGGAAAACCTGGAAGCACTGGACTGCCGTCTCGTCCTATTGTGGGACTCCTCAGCAGTGCGCACCCACGACCCTGCCTTGCGGGATTAACACCATTGGATGCCGGCTCAGTGGTCTAATTGGTTAAGCGACTGGGAGGTCCTGGGTTCGAATCCCGTGAAGCAGGGTCGTGAATAAGCACTGCTGAGGAGTCCCACAATAAGACGAAACGGCCGTCCAGTGCCTTCACCATAATGATAATCTTTTTCTAATGACCATTTTTTTCAGTGTTTACAAAAATAAAAGTAGTAAATAAGTGTTTGACGACAAATATTCTAAGTGTGTATTTCAGTTATTTATGAATTCGGTAATAACATTACAAGTTGATACATTCTAAGAAAAAACATATGAAATATTGGATATGTTTCTGCAACCAATCTCTAGAAAGTTTTCAGTAATTGGAAACATTATGATTTTTTTCTCTTAATTCTACCACATTTTTAGTAGTTTCAACAATCTTTCAGAGTGAGGGTTCATGGATGTGCATGTTATGATTTGATGTCCGGCTTACGATCACGTGACTTATACACCAATCAGAATACGGCTTATACGAATATTCGCACTATGACAAGGCCAATGACGTTCAACCGGTCTGAGCAGTCTAGCGTCCTATTGGGTCCTACGTCCTTCTAACCCGTCCTCTTGAGTCCAGAACACAAAAGCAGCTTCCGAATCAAACAAATCGAACCAAATCATTTATTTCAGACATACTCGGTTTATATATCAATCAGGCAGACCACAACGTACCATAAAATAGAAAATAACATATGTACACAAATAAGCCAAAAAGTGGCTGTGAATGTGGGAGACAGTAATTAATAAACTGAGCATAATTTAGGGACAGTAAATCGTGCAGTGATAAATTATGGGTCAAAGTGAAGCTTATGATAAGGGGAATATAAATATACATAACCTAAATAATGAATAGTTACAACGTAAGAATATATAGATAATATTAGTCAATTAATGTCTCAGAAATTACTCGTGATTTAATCTTTGCTCGGATATAACAGTGCACTTCTGAGGAGTCCCATAGTAGGACGTAACGGCTGTCCAAAGCTTCCGGATTTCCCATGGAAGTTTAGCTTTAACCGACTCATGAATTCAACTATTAAATATTATTATTATTATTATATTCAAACTTTGCCATATTCTCAATACGCATTATAATAATCGTTTAATGTTTTTTTGAATGACATTGACATGTTTATGCCATGTGCATTCTTTACAATATTGACTAAATTCCAATCGAGTGAGTATTTAGTGAAGTTTTTAAATTAACTGACTTAAAATCACAATGTAATTCGCTTGAAATTCTACCTTCAGTGAAATTAACCTCAACACGGATTCGAACCTGTTCCATCTGTCACCAACTGATCAATGGAATTTGATCAGATTCTTATCACAAAGAAATATAAATAAAATTGAACAGTTGAAGGAAAATACATAGAAATTATCGCAAAGATGCTTAGTAATCAACAGTTGTCCAAACTATTAAAAGGATATAGTTCAACAAAATGTCTGGAAAAATCATTCCATTCATAAATCATCAGAAAACTGTTATATTCTACACATGTTAGTTGTTTGTTATTAGTAAATAACTTAAATCAACATTACCAACTTTTGATCCTACGAAAGTTTAAAAAATTTTGCAAATTTCAGTCAACAATCATAGCGGATTTTATTGATGCACAAAAAATAAACCTGACGAAATGTCCGTGTCATTGTTAACCATGGTTAAATTCATGTTGGGAACTGTCGTAATCATTAGTAAGCTATTTGTATTGAGAAAAACGAGAATTTTGTCGTGATAACAGAAAATAAATAAATTCAATTAATATAAAGTTTTTGGTTGTCAGAATTTTATCGATTACTTTTGTCAAGATTTAATTTTAAATGACACAGCATATCTACAACTCGGTACTCAAATAAACATTTTTTCAATTTTAGTGATAACCAACAGAAAACAAAAAAATTCTAAATAACTGCTTTAATCCTTTCTGAATCCTTGATATTTTAGTAACCTATTGAGATTAGTAGAGTTTAAAAGTCCTGAGCCAAAAAGCAAGATAATTTAAATCACTTTCCAAAGACTTAAATGATCGGTATTTTTGTGTTCTTTAGGTCCTTATATTCAACAGTAAACATCTTATTCATGGAATTGATTTCGGAAATTTTTCTAATTTACATTCCACATCGTTTAACATATCGTTTCGTGCTTCATTTTTACTACTGTTTAGTATTACTGTAATTATCATTGTTTTATTAGCAAAGATAGATGGTGGTTAGCAGTGAAATCCGGGACGCGCGTTCCGTCCTATTTGGGATTCGTCAGCTGGATGTGCCTGCATCCTAGATTTTCTGTACACTCCGGAACTCGAACCCAGTAACATTCGATTCATGTGCCACTATGTTATCCACTTACCTGCTGAGTCCTAATTCGAACAAATAATACAAAATGTACATTACTTTATGATCTGTTTTTATAATTTTGAGATATTTTTACTGTGTTATTTACGAAACATAATAATTTGAATGACTGCATTGTTGCACTGAAATGTGTATATTTCTAAAAAAAAGATGTGTTACAATATTAGTAATAATCTAAAACATACTGGTTATTTTGATAAAAATTCATTTTTGCGGTTGTGTTATGCATATTTGTATGCTGGATTCTTACGTCATTTTAAGGTTAATCTAGTGTTCCTGATGTAATTCAGATAAATCTAAAGTAATAATCAGATCTCAAACTCTTAAGATATTCTGTATGTGACAGTGAAATGAAATAATTACTTTCTTTTTTCTCATTAAAACTTATTATAAGGACCAATTAAACCTCAAGGACGAACTGTTATGGTATATAATTTATTTTAATACTTTGTTTAATCTTTACTTGTAATATGTCAGACCCTAATCAAGAAAACTAGAGTAGAATCCATGTTTTAATTCTGAAAATGCCAGGCTTATAAAAATCTATATAAGATGGGGTTTTTTTCAAATGTGAGCAGTGACTTAATAGTATTGTGTTGTGTGCTACTTATATGGACATGAGTAGTATATAACGATGTCAGGATTAGAATGTCTGGAAGCAAAAGGTCGAGAAGGAAAGAACTGGAACACAAAGCAATTGGTATGAAAATGCAGGAACAATTAAATTTGAGACGATTGACTAATGTTTACAAAAGGAACAGTCAAGTTCGAGACAATCGGTTGACATTTTGCAAATGAAGTATTTACTGTGTGGTTTTCAGATTTTACTAAGATGTCCTGTAAGTTTGTGATTAAATACATTCGATTGTACCCCATTTGTATTCTTGTTCACAGCAGTAAAATGATAAGTACTCAACATTTTATGGATTAACTTGACGTAAAGTAAGTAAATTAGTCTGTTTAAAACTTACCATGCTTAAGATTTATTTAATACAAAACTTCTTAATAATTTTGTGTATATTAGAGATTAATTATAAGAAAGATTCTAGAAGTTCTATTATGCGAAATCTGACTACGTCGGAAATAATACATATTACTAACAGTATTAGATAAATTATAGCACAATATTGAGAGTAGACTAAAGTTTTAAATGTGAAGTATTGAATGCTGACGCATAGGTCATTGAATTTTAGAGAAAAGTATTGGTTTTAGATTCAATCACTGGCTGGGTTATCGATGTGAATTGAACTAGGTAGTAATAACTTCTAATTAAGATTCGAATACGTACATATCAAAACCCATTTTTCTCTTCGGACTACGATTACTTCAAAAGACTAACTTTCAAAAGAATATTTGTATGTAGAAACTAAAAGAGCACTGATGTGAGGAAACAGCGAACGTGAAAACAAGGTGACCATTCAGCATACTGAAACGGTGACTGAAAGATACAAAAAATAATGTCCTTAATTCCGTTAGCAATCAAAGATGGCTTCTGCTGGAAGTTTTAATTTTAAAAAATTCAAGTTCATATTCACCAAAATAAAATAGATTAAACATTAACAGTTGTGTGTGCACACATATGTTCCAATCTATACCTAATAAATGATTTTGTGCTCTTAGGTTATCGTTGATTGTTTTAAAATTAATTTTAGTCAATGATAAAGATAATCTTCAAAATAGACGATCTCTATATTCTTCTTAACTAAATCTAGATTTTTAAAAATTAATCTAATTACTAACAGTATTTATTTTGCATGTTTTACTATTGATATTGTTATTAGCTTAGGTGACAGAAAATATAAATCGTATGAAAATAGTTAACGGTCATAGGAAACACACGATACATGATTTCGAGACAAATTACTTTGTTTCATTTGGTAATATTTTGACAAAATTTTAATACGATATTTTTGGATTAAGCTCTAAATAATTAAGTTCAAATATTTCAAATTTAATAGTTTGGATCATAAATTGACAAGCGTCGGAAACCAGAAAACATTGGACAACTATTTTGTTCCAATATAAAACTCCTCATACTGAACGCAGGACCTAAATGTATCACTATGGCTAAATTTAAACCATTGAATCGACATCCTATGGTTTACACTTTCAACTCCATTCAGCTCGTCTTGGCTTTCTTTCAACATTTTTATTATCAATAATCTGTTTCAGTTATCTTTAAGTGCCATATACTAATACCTTTTATCATAGATTTATTTAATCTTCTGAGGTCAGTCGATCTGAATATAAACATTTCACAAAATAATATTGTAAAATTATCGTTACAGTATGATTCTCATCAATAGTTATTCAATGATGACTATATTCCATTTATTAAAGTTGAGTTTTATTGTATTATTATTATATTGTTATTATGAAATAACAGTTGTCCTTAATGTGTTCACAGAAAAAAATATCTAGTTTTTTTTTGTTATAAATATACTGTTTAAACTAAAAGCATCCTATTCGTATAATTTAACTTAATCTAGTTTGCTACATTTTCTGAACCCCCCCCCACACACATCCACTATTAGTTCATCCCAATATGATGTCTATGATGTACAATAATTAATCTCAAGTCAATGAGATTTATTTGGCTAAATAAACCTGGAAGTGAGAATCGGTATTATTAATATGTCAATTCGCACTCTGTATACTATAGAGACATCTTTGAAAAAAGTCACATATATATATATATATATATATATGTATATATATGACCTTGGTTTTCTCATCGCATTATCCAAATTTATCACAGGGACTAATTGTTTTAAACTTGGTGGTATATAAAAGCCGTCAGACTAAAATGTGTAATGTTGAGACTACACCTACTCTGTTTGGTAAATGGTTGCTAATAAGACTTGAAAGCTTCTCTAGGATTTTGTTTGTGATGTTGAATGACAAATTTCTAATCAATACTCACTAAATAAAGTAATAATGAACTTTCAATATATCTAATCAACCTTTACTTACCCGTGCTGGACAGTGCTTAAAAAACTGAGAGTGACCTAGTCTGTTCGTTTAGCCTACGTGTCACATGCTGAGAGAGGAGATAAATTTATAAGTGAATGTATAAAAGTGTCGAATATGAACGGAGTATCCCTTACTTAAATTATTAGTATCCAAAGAGAAGTAAACAGTCTGTGTTAGTTTACGGAAAGATTTCTTGTCAGTAATATTTCTTACAACAAGACTTCCTTAACCTTACGCACACATAATTCTTAACAAACCCTTGGAATGATTGTTCTTTTTCAACATACAATCACAAATGAATAAATGTGTTTTTATTAAGTTACTTATGGTTTTAACTATTCAACAAAAAGTTCCATGCCATTTTAATGTAACCATTTTTCTATACTACTAACAGTAGTTAATTTGTATTGAGCAATTTTGAAACAAAAGTATTCAGGATAGAAAAGTCACTAAGTATGTAATGTTTTTTCTTTTATCATCCATACATGAAAAGAATTTAGTCGAGAAACAAGTTTTGATCAATGTTTCGTTAAATTTCATTTTTCTTCACTTTGAACTCTTCCAACAGTAAAGGGTTAGCGACAGTCGTCACGATGCTTCAGATTTTGATGAAATCAAGCTGCTGTATGATAAACATGTTTATGCCAATAGATAGTTTTATTAAAACTGTAATTGCAATCGAGTTCTATCGATATCGACTTTTTCCTGAATTTAGGGTTATTTATTGGTATCAGAATGGGTTTTGTGGAGATTGTAGTAATTTCAGTAGTTGAGATCATGAGTCAATTGAAGTTTGACCACCATATTTATTGGTTGGATATCTAGGTTCAAAACTTTTTTAAATTTACAGCCATCTGTCCTTATATTCACTTTATATTTTCAGTCATTTAACTCAGATACCTATATAAAGATTAAAATCTTTGGCACGGTACGGAATAATGACTTCAAGTTTAATTATCTGAATCTAGGATGATTTAGTAACCTGCGTGACCGTCGTTTCAATTCTCACCATGCGGAAGTGTTTTTTTAACTGTCAACATCCTAGCATAATAGTAATTTTTTATTCGACTTATTATAAAAGCAGGATACATTTTCCTAAAATGTAAATATTGCAAAGTAAAATTTAATTATGGTAGCAAAACTGACACAAATGCTCCACTTGGCGCTGCTGGTTAGTGATGGCAAACTTGCTAGATAATTCAAACAGTTGGTGGAGGTTCGACTAGTCCACTACATCTATGCTGTACTTGGACAACCCGGAGTTTACTCTTCGAGGCTTTAAAAATCGTAACTGGCTGTCTGATGTGTACGCTTATGTATATGATTTGCATGATTCACAGATTGTGCAGTTTATGTATGTAGGTAAAAACAGAAGGTATGGGCATAAGTTAGTACAACAAATGCAAGCTGAAAAATGTTTGCATCATGTCTAATAAAACAGCAGCCCAATCCTTCAGGTCAAAGACATAATAAAAAGATATGGTAGTAAAAATTAAGGGGAGGTGACCGCTAACCATCCCTGAAAGAGAGCTTACGGATAGGTATATATCGCAAAGTGTATGTACGACAGTTTTTATACCAGTGGTAAGCGTGTTATGATTAAGAAGCAGTCTGTAGAAATGTTAGCGGTGACCATCTATCTTTCAGGTGAGTGAATATACCTACATGTATGCTATGGGATATAAGGGTGAAAACTTGTGTTACCGGTATGCATACAAACTCTGCTAGCCTAGGAGTTACCAATTTCCTCCCTGCAATCATATACACGCGATGGATTTGTGAGTCCTTAAAACACAATGAAAATCCAGTAAAGACACACCGGTTTCATCAGATAAGGATATATCAACCTGAAATGGCTGGAACACCACATCACAACTTAATTATCAGTTAATTTAATTCTGTTGTAAGTTGGACATTAATCTGTCAGAAGAATTATTTATGATGTCAGTGTTTTCGATCCTGCTATTCTGAGGAGAACAACATAATTATGACCAAAATGAAGAATAACACAAATTTCCAAACACCTGTCGATACGAAGCAAGATAATTAAAATAGTATATTCTTGAAATCCATGGTTATTTCGCAAGGAAGTGTAATCAATTTACTTCTAATATAACAAAGTTTTCAGAACGAGCACATCTAATTGATCATGTATCAGTTTAAATATGAAGAATGCTTTAGTAGTACAAATATATACACATAAATGAATATGAAAAAGTACACAATAAGAGTTCTTGAAAAACAGGATGTATCTTAACCTTTTATATTTTTAGACACTTACCAATATCTGAGGGAAGTTCTAACAATTTATAAGTTAATGATGGTTGTCTTTCTGGACTCATATCCAATACTTGTAATTCTCTTAACATGAATAATTCAGCTGGTACATTTTCTAAATCTTTTCCTTGTAATTTTAATCTCTTCAATCCTGGATACTCAACATCATCAGTTTCAATATAAAGTCTTAATGATACATTTGTCATAATTAATATTTCTTTTTTTATTGAAAATTGTTTATTCAATTCAAAATTGTAACAGATTACTATAAATAAATAAACAAATAATTGATTAACTTTAATATTTGTACTGTTTCATCCAACTGGTTACCAGGGTATTAAAGGTCATATAAGTTCGAGAAATCTAAATTCTGATTGGATAGAAACAGAAGTTAAAATTAAAGAAGCTTCGATAAATAAATTATACGAAATACTACTCATAAGATTTGTTTTTTTTTAATCAAAAGTTGAAATTCATGCAAATATAGAAGCCAAAAATCTTATCAGGTTTGTTAATAATATGATAAGTTCATAGAATTAACTTCTAAAAAGTTTCAATATTTTATTTGTTACAAAAAAAATAAAACAAGCACAATTCACTAATGAAAAACTTTTTTCTATAAATCAATAAAATAAATTTTTCGAAAAAGAATCTTTTGATGAATAAACTGTTATACAACTTAACGAATATATATTTAAATTAATTCAACCTTTAGATTCAAAAAAATGATTTATATAACAATCCATAACATGTGTCAATTATTCCGCTTTTTTAATGTTGTGGTCCGTGCTACTGATGACGACAGATATAAGTAGCATATATCATCAATCGAAAGTTAAATGCTTGGCAGCAGAAGGTTAAGATGATCGAAGAAAAGAAAATGACAACAGAGAATGATTGATGTGGAAAAGAGGAATCAGTCAAGTCTGAGACAATTGATTGATATTTTTCAAATGAATTATATACTGTATGGTTCTCAGATTTTACTAAGAGATTCTGTAAATTTCTGTTTGAATACATTAGATTATCTCCACTTGTATTCTCGTTCACTACAATATGAAGGTTAAATCTGTTCCATAGAAACAGGCTACCTAATCAATTAACATGAAAGATCAATCCTGATATGAAATCTATTACTTTCTAAAATTTCAATTATAATCATTTGGTAAAATAAACTATTCATAATAATTAAGTATTTAAAATGCACCCTTTAAGTTAAAACTCCAAAGGTCGTTGCAAATCTTCACGCACTTTTCACTTTATCACTGTCAGGCTACTTAGTAACTGCCTTACTCTTGTTACACCTCGTGGAGGAGCATAGGCCACTCCCCAGGATTCTCCATTATAATCTGTTAGCTAGGGTTACAACAAAACTTCTACATTTTAATTGTTGTAGTCTAGGTTATAGTGTTACTGGAGGCACAATCTGAATTTAGTTATTAGTTATGATTGACAATAACATCTCTCCATGTTCATTTAGTAGTCAAGCTATTACTTAACATATTCAGCCACGACGACCTACAGAATACGATGGGTAAGGGAAACTGAGAAAACGTAAAAGAAAGACGGATCATTAGGACCAGAGTAAGATATCGTAAGAAATGCATGTAAATAAACTAGTAAAATGAACCCGCGGTTACATCTTTTAATGTTAGCATATATGTGAAATCCTAAGTATTAATCCCATGAAGCAACATCAACAGTGAATATACACGATGATGTGATGAGAAAACTATAATACTAGAATGCACTTAGCCTTGCACATAATGCTTGTGAATTAAGGCTATATCGAGGCACTCCGTAAAGTATGTACATTTTCTAATAAGAAACTGATCAATCTAAGTCCTAAACATCAATGGAAAGATTCAAACAAACAATACCAAGTGAATTCAAACCTCACCCAATATCACAAGCAAGTGTCTATCAGGACTCAGTAGCTACGGGGATAATGTGATGGCGTTTGAAGTGAACGGTACTGAGTTCCAGTCCCTGAATGAACATCAACTCTGAGGTACGGGTACATCCAGCTGAAGAGTCCCAAATGGGACGAAACGCACGTTCTGGATTCCACTGCCAGCCACCACCCATCTTTGCTTATAGTACATACACAACAGTATGGTAGTATCAATAAAATCAAATTGACAAACCATAACTTGGGTTCAAACAACTAGATTGTACGTAGAAAAAAGACTTATCAAATCAAATGCTGGTCGACTAGACAATTAGGACCGTATAAAATAGTTTTTGTTGTTATGTAGATTTGTTTAACAAACGGTAATACTGGGCATTGGAAACAATTTCTACCTTGTTAATTTATTGAAATGAATCAGTCAATTCCAGGGTAATAAACATTTATAATAAATCATTAGACTAGAATACATATATACTGTGTATCTATAATAAATCTCCAATCTAACCATATTCAAGAGATTTCGTTTGGTTCTATTAGAATTAATTTAATTTCAGGCTGTTAGCCAGCCAGATAGAATTTTATCTGCTTAAGACTTTGATTTATGAGAATTGTTTGATCATTTTAGTGTTCGTGCATCGCCTAACGTTGCTCCACAGCCTTGTAGATTAGACCTCTATGTCAAAAGCTCGGGGAGTGGTCCCCTAGAAAAACCACCTGTTTCGGTTTGGGCGCCCGGGCAAGATACCAGCCCTCATACAAATCAAATGATTTATGTGGCGCATATATATTTGGGGCCTCTTTGTACCAATATTTATGTTTAAATAAATAACCTTCATGGTTAACAGATGACATACATTTCAAAATAAATTTATTGATTACAATCAAATCAAGGAAACTTTGTAAGCTTGAAGGGTACGTTACGTGAGTTAATTTTTCCGGATATCTTTTATTGAACTCCCTCGTATCACATATGATTATTTACTTCACATATTCGATTAACAGCACCTTAGTAATCAACTCCGACTTTTTTTAACAATGCCAAGTTTTAGAATTATTACTTCTTAACACTACATTGATCGGTGTATAACAATGACCAAAAACTACCGTTTTTGTCAGGATTTATTTTACCCTGCTGTTGATATTTAGGATGGCTAACTTTATGCGCAAAGTTTTCGACGGCTAATAAATGTGTTAGTCCAGAAATTAAACTGGACAATCAGGTCCTGATTGATGTGATAGTGAGTGACCTACAAAATGACTTTCTACCATAGGTTATGACATTTCACCATGACATTTTTGTGTTGATATCTGTACATAAGGATGTTATTTTATTAGATAAAAGACTTTTTCTGACCATCATACCTTTAACTTCATATCATTCAGGAGCTTAAGTCGAAAATTCAGTCTCATGAGTAGCCATCAACTCACCCAAATCCTACCATTGTATATCTCAGATCGATCGGAATTTTACAACTTTAACAATCGGAAAGTTATTTTATTGAACCACAAAATCCTGCCCCATAGGTGTAGTACCAGAGCTTTTGGACATTTATTTGATGGGTGTGCTGCATTCTATTTTGTGATTTCCCTTAAATATTTTATTTTAAGCATATCAAACCACTCGGAACAATATGCTATGATCATACCGGTGTAGAAAAAAACAACGTCCCGGATGAAACACGCATATATAAAGTTAGGGCTTGAAATGAAGTCTCAAAAAAATTCCACTACTACGAAGAACACGCTCAGTGGACGAACGGAAAGGTGATTGAAAATGATAAGTACGATACATTAATTGAAGGTGGAAAACATTGTAGATAATTTCAACCATCTTTATTGTATTTGGTACGTCATTGTTTTCACATGTGCATTCAAAAATATGCCAATCACTCTAATTCGCTTAAATTAAGTCCACTATTTACCTACGTTTCCATACTCCGATATCCGGAGAGAAACCCATATCTCCAAAAAACAAAGTATTTCACCTAATGGAGCATCTATGTCAAGAGTTGTAATATACATTGTTGATAAGCGTCAACATGCATGAATCTCAAATCTACAGGTTTCTTGATATGATCACAAATAAACTAAGCGCACATCCTGTGCCCTACTGTTAGTTACTACCCATCTCTTCTTATAATGAGGTTATCCGATACTTAAAAATTTTAATGAAGTGATATAGGTATAGAATTTATACTGTGATCTAACGATTCAGGTTGAATAATTAGCAACGAAATTAATTTCCAGATAGGGATGGATAGATAGATAGATGAGTACTTTTCGATAGCGAGTAAACATTACTAAGAAACTCCCAACAGTTCTTTTTGAACTAGTGATGTTTCGATCACTTAATGCCTTAAATACTGGAAAGGCACAGAAATAAATCATGTTAGTGGGTTGAATAAGTAGCTATATATACTGCAATTAAAGTAGCAATATTTATTTAAACTTCACAAACTTAAGTATGTTAATAATCAGATTAATAATTGTAATTTTAGGTTGTATGTAGCTGATGAGAAACTGTGATAGAATGGATTTATTTTATAAAGCAAACCTGGCTGTTCTGTTTAAATTTACCAGGCAATCTGGTTATATGAAGGTAGCAACTCTTCATAATTAAGTTAAATCTCTTAAGAAAGTTTACAGAAATTCAGAATATTTTTTAGGCTTAATTTACTGTAAACATAATAATACTTTTAGAAGTCAAACAGCTGATTAACTTACATTAAGCATTGTAGTCGATGATGCAAAACTAGCATTACAATTATTCATCTTCCTTAAATTTTAACACTATACATCAGATAATTGATATGATGCCTGAAGACTAGGCCTAACAGTCAATTCTTAATTATTTGGAGAATGAATTACTTACAAGCTTATTCACGTTAATCACCTATGATAGATTGATCATGCTTATTTTCTGTTCATATTCTATATACAAACAAATCACTTCGTTAGACAGAAAAATGTATTCACTTGGTTAATGTTCTTGTCTGTGATTTCTCCTCAACAACAGTTTTTATTCGCTTATTTCTCCTTACATTTTAGGATTACTGTTGGTGATTTTCTCTTTTTTGTACGGTAATTCGTAACAATGAACATTTGTGTTAAATCTTATGCTGATTATGTCTACGTGAGTACTGTGAACCGCTTAATGAGTAAGCACATTAAGATTTGTTGAGATTGAGTAGCAATCGATCACGAAGCCCTACTAAATGAATAAAGCAAAATAAAACAAGTGGTTAGGAAATTACTAATTAGGTCAATGAGATGTCGATTTATATGCAAGAGGAGGGAAGTAAAATATACAAGATTCGGTGTCAATTTAAATATGATCAACTGTGAATCGGAAGAAACAATAGGTCACTGGCTAGATAGTTATTCATGATTTTGAATATTTACATCATAATTTCCGGCCATCTTATAAGAGTAAGATAGGGAGATTTAAGGAAGACTTCTTATTTTTATAAAAATTGTTTGATTTTACCCCAAAAACAGCAAAATATAACAAGGTAAGAAAAAAAGGTAAGGAATCTTTATATTATTTTAAATGACGGGGACAAAACTCCTGTCGAAATATCAAAATCCATACATGCGGAAATTCGTAGTAAGTTATTTGATGAAATTTTTGTCTTCCATTCTGACGGAAAAAGAAAAACACCCTGCTGTGTTCCACGAGATTTCCAAGAAATAGGCTCATTTAAAGTTGTAATTTTGTTGGGACCAGCTGGTGCATACCACCAAGTTTCGTTGGAATGGTGTGTAGCAGGGGTATTATAGAGCCATTCGCACCACAATGCCATACCATTAACAGATGAGGATGATGCAGTTAAAGTGTTTTGTTTGCAATGAATTAACTTTTTAGAATCAGCATACTGGAAATCTGAACCCAAATCGGAGCTATTTGGTAGAACCATATCAAAAATGACACAAGCATCCGATCTAGCCGTATTAGGATATTCCCAGAGAGGATGTGGTTCAATTAACTCATCACTTTTAGCCGATGCATTTAAAACTAAATCATCAAAAGGGCGTAGATCAAAAGATTCACAAGTGAATCCAACTGGCGAACGAATGCGCCAAAGATATTTGAAGTCAACCAGAATAGCATAGATGCGCAGTCTAACAGGGCTAAATAAATACAAAGATGAATAAGCTGGGTTATGTGAAAGCAAGTTCTGAAAGGCGTACCAAAAGTATAAAGAATCCCAAGGAAGTATTGATGAACTTATGTACGGTTCACTGATCAAAATTAAAGTTGATTCAGTCGGATTAGTTTTTGTGAAAATGTTAGGAGTCATTCTTGAGAAAACTTCCTCAATCGATTGGCAACTCTCTATAATCGACCGGGACGATGAAAAGGACTTGTAAATACGATCTAAAAGTAAACACGATGATGGTGACGTATCCAAATGGACTAACTGAGACTGCTTTACATGTTTTGCTAAACTTTTTCCGAGTAAAAAAGGTAAATATGTACAATCTGAAACCATTAATAAATTAAATAATGAAGTTGGGTATTTTTGTGATACCGTAATAAGTGAATTAATGATTTTAGTGGAAAATGTTTTGTAATCCGACGAATTCAACTCGGAAATGCGCGTTCGGGGCCATACACGATGAAGATCACATGAACACGATAAGCAGGACATTTCATTTCGGACATCAAGTGAAGAAGTATCAGGTTTAGCATTAAAATTACGTACAGAAAGTATGTCGAATCGCATGGACAATGAATCATGAAGATATCTAATCATAAACGGCTCATTTTTGATTAAATAGTGAGCAGTCTTGGGAAAGTACACCGCTTGCATCCAATGATCCCGCCAAGCAGAATTAGGATCTCCTACCCAAGTGGGTGCAACACTGATTGGTGGAACTGTGTTTGTAGGCTCCATTTGTAATGACCACCACACAATAAATGCATGCGCTGTACCAGACTCAAAAGTAGTACCTAAAAATAATTTTTTTAAGCAGAAAATAGATGTAAAGCATTTGACAAGCAATAGTAGTGATTGGAAACGCTTAGTTAACTTAAATACCGTAACGAAAACATACGATTTATCTGAAACATATAATCCATCAGTGTAATACAATCCAAAACTTACAAGACCACAGAAAATGATCACAAAATTCTGGGATACCGTAAAGTCACTTACGTCATGTAAATAATAATAATGAAATATTGTATATTACCTCTTTCCAAATGATTATTTTGACTTTATGTTCTACTGGATATAGGATACGAACGTTTAAATGTGTAAGTACGATTTACAGTGAGTTTAAGAAACTGGTATAGGCGTTTCGTAGATGTCAGTAGTTGGACATGTAAAGAAAGGGTAGCATAAAACTGAGAGTTGAGTGATGAAATGACTACTTATCACAACAAATCCTGTACTGACGGAGTCAGTCAGTCAACAACGTAGAACTTCGTGAGTGCGTACATCAGTTCGAGTTGCCATATCATAATAGCACAGAGATACAATTGTCGATTCAAGTCCCATTGCGGTAGAGGTAGTAAGAGTATAAGCAGTGATCGGAAAGATTAGGGTTTGAAGATGTTATTCAAAGAGTATAATCCGGTGAAATAAATTTGGAAAGAGGAAAAGAGATACATAAAGAATTCAGAAGATTAGAATTTGGGAGAACACAAAGAGTGGATGCACCTGAGTCAGAGCAAACGATTTCGAGTCATATCATTCAAGGTCTCTAACCATCTTAAATGACATGGCTCAAAATCGTTTGCAATGGCACAGGTGCATCCACTGACGGTGTAGTGAAGGAGAACACAGATAAGGACAACCGAATTACATTTAGCACGAAATTACAGAGTTACTCGGTAAAATAGAAAAACCATACTATAATACTTAATTTGCAAAATGTCCAATAATTGTCTCGGATTTCATTGTTCTTGCACATCCATACCAATTGCTTTCTATTCCCGCTCTTCCCTTCTTGATCGCCCCCATCTTCTGCTGCCAGACATTACATTCCTGACTCGTGTCATATACTACATACTTAATTACTTACGCCTGTTACTCCTAATGAAGCATAGGCCGCCGACCAGCATTCGCCATCCCACTCTGTCCTGAGCCTTCCTTGCTAGTTCCATCCAATTCTCGTTCATTTTTCTCATGTCTATCTCCATTTCCCGAAATAATGTGTTTTTGGTCTTCCTCTTTTCCTTTAGCCTTGGGGATTCCATGTAAGGGCTTGTCTTGTGATGCAGTTGGGTGCTTTCCTCAATGTGCGTCCTATCCACTTCCAGCGTTTCTTCCTGATTTCTTCCTCCACTGGGATCTGGTTTGTTCTCTCCCATAGTAAGTTGTTGCTAATAGTGTCTGGCCAACGGCTCTGAAGTATTTTGCGTAGACGACTGTTAATAAATACTTGTATCCTCTGGATGATGGCTTTTGTAGTATGACATAAAAGCCGAGTCATATACTACTTATATCAATATAAGTAGCACGCAACACAACGGAAATGATGACTGATCCTTCTTAACTTTATAGACCACAGAACGTTGAATCTTACCACAGTATTTTAAGTATTTGTGTTGGATGACACATTAAGAAATATTTATGACGCTAATTACTCATAATCATTTTAGAGGCATTGATTCCGGAGTTCTCTCATTTATTTAAAGACCTATAGTGATGGTAACAATAGACAAGGTTTTAGAGCCTAACTCATTACCTTGCCTTTTGGATTCATGTCTAAACAGGTGGTTGCTTGACACCGTATTACTTTAACGTAATTATGGAGGGACTAATTTTACAAACCATCTTAAACAGTTGATTACATCATAATAAAAGGAAAGTTGTAGCATCTATTAACTTTATTTGTGTGAAGTGAAATCGCAGCCCGGAAATATCTGTGATTTTTCAAAATAAAGACAAGTAATCACTAATCTCATCATACCCAATAATGTAGCAGTAGGCTTACTAAAAATGAGTAAAAACTTACATTCTAAATCTAACACATCGTTTAATTTGATAAGATCTGCAGGTGGTCCAAAGTTAAATCGTTTAACCAATCGAGGACTCTTCAAAAGACAGCGTAAGTGCCTATCACATGAAATTAATTGACTATCTTCTAATTGAATCTCCGATACTTGAATATCAAATGTTGATGGAAGTCCTGAGCATGATTCGATTTCTGCATGCTGAAACTCGTTTATATCTATAGTCGAATCACCAATTTTATATTGAAATGGGAATAAACGATGATGAGACCAAAGAAATTGAGATTCAACAACCTAAATAATAAACAATTCGAAAACTTGATGTTTTGTATGTCGATGTAGATTTTATAAATTAATCTATGAACTGTAGTTGTAAGAACAGAATTTAGACAAACTAGTCTTAAAAGGGAAAAAAGAAGAAATACTACTGACTACAGATTGGTGTTTTTAGATTGTAAGGTAATCTCTAAAATAAAAACAGATGCCCCCACTGCACCAGTTTGTTTTTTTGGTAAAAATGAGGTAGATGCAATTGCTTGATCAATATATCTCACAGATAAAGAAGTGAACGTAGTGGTGGCACACACAAAGTTCAGTATTTTTAATCCATGTATTCATTGTAGATTTAAAGTTTTTCATATTCTTTTAAGGGAATGATTTAGTGGCTAGACAGTACTGAAGATTTCAACCTATGTGAAATATTTTGGCCAACTAAACTGTTGTTTTTCAATATTATTCTTAAATATGAGATATAACCTAACTATTCTAAAACTATACATAACACTTAAACTTAGTGTATCTAGTATTCATATTTTAACTGAACAATGGGTAGTTTAGTTAAGACATTGAAGCAAATCGATAATTAAGTGGACTGAATTACAAGTACCTGTAATCAAAGACTTCACTATGTAAATATTAATAAATGCTCTATTTATTGCCTTGAACTGTTATTTTGTTCGTGGTAAAGTTGTAGTGAATCTTCACTTAATCTTTATTTTTAAGCATGTAGCTGAACGGAAGTAGATGTATTACGCCTCAAGTGTTTGTGTTCGTAACTCTAACATTACTTTTGGCCATTATGATACAACTTTGCTATATAACTCAAGGTTAGTAAAGAGGGTTCCTGAGATGTCTATTACTAACACCAAATGTACAGAATAAATACCTTACATAAGTTCCCAATATTTAAAGAGATTCGTTTGTGTACTGTGCTAATACTTCACTCCAATGTTTTCAAGACCATAAATAAAACTATTTTCCTACTCTTCTTTTCCTGACCCACTAACTAGGGTGAAAACACCTGTTTAGTAGATGAAACTCTCGATGTTAACCCAGTATAACCAATCCAAATACACTGAATTTGTCGATTATACGTCAATGAAAAAATGATTAAAATGCTTAAACTGAGTATTTGTCATTAACACAGAACATTGTAAAATTGTATTGAAATTCTATGAATAGTGCATACACTGAATAATTTGCCGTAACAAAATGTCAACCTCGTTGACATTAATTTGCTTTTCATAAGTTGTAACGGAAATTGAATACCTCCAATGCTAAGCTAGGATTGGAATTAGATTAAGCTGAGTGTTATAATTCCTCTAATTATGACCCAGCTAGTCCTATTGCTCAGTATTCTTGGACACCAATTCACTGAACAAGTCCCCAAATCAGAACATGGTTGAATAGGAACCAAATTATATCCCAAATAACAAGGGTAGATGGAAGTAAGAAATACAATAAGGAAAACGTTAGTATATTTATAGTTTTTTACACGAGAAGATTCTAAAGTCTCCTCCAAGCATCCGCCAGTGCTGATTGGCTAAGAAATGGCCAATCAGCGTGCCCCCAACATAATCCTGCAAGGAACATGCTTTAATCCAATCTATATTCCACTGACAAAGAGTGAATTAGATTCCCCTTTTTCACCATGTTATCAGGGACAATTCAAGGGAAACTTATAAGGAAGCGAATGGCAGTGGTTTAGATCAGTTATCCCAAGATTTACTTTCTGACTCTTAATGTCGAGATAACGATTGTGTGAGAGAACAGATCGAATCTAATAGACAAACGTTGTACGTAAGTAGAATGTGCAACGGATCATCTGAAATTGCTACTAACCTGTGCTTCTACTTATATTCGGTAGTAAATATGATATGTGTGGGGGACAATCCACAATATTATATTTTATTTTTTAAGAGCAGTAGAGGCACGTATCCATAAATCTAGATGTCCGCATAACATACAACACCATGATCTGCCCCCAAATGCCCTGGTATGGCCGAGAGTGGGGAGGGTTCGCCCTCCCTCTCGAAATACCCTCACACGGCCACGCGTATACAGCCTCTGCCAGGGAAGTCCTACTCACTGCCTTCTCGTGGCGGGGGTGTTGTTTACGAAAATGAGAGGACGAAAAGCGAATGTCCGGCGCTATAACCGGATCCCAAATCAATGGTGCACATGGGCTCCAGTATCCTGAAGGAACAAATGGCGTATGAACCAATCGTTGGTCACCGGCATCCATGGGACTGCATCTCCTCACGATGCTCCACTGCCTTGTGGACTAGACCCTTGGGTCAAAGGCTCGGGGTGTGGCTTCCTAAGAAAACCACCTGCTTCGGTTTGGGCACCCGGGCAGTATCCCAGCCTACGCACTAAAACATGATGAACTGTCTACTTATCGAAAATACTCTTTTCGCTCTGATTTACACTGAAATGACTCGCAACACTATTATTATTATTATTATTTACCACGTCATCTATTGACTCTCTTCTATTTCCACTCTGTCTATCCTTACTTTTCGACTTATACAACAGCTCGCCTATGGTGAAAATTCGGCTCTATCTAAACGCTCTCGAGTCACTGCCTGGTTGGAAATTGTATGTTACCACCGAATACGAGTACTGAAGCAGTTTTTCTGAAACCACGTGCACCATTCAAACTGGCTGCCTTCAACGTTCGCACACTTATGCAGGTCGGAAAACAGATAGGGCTGGCTATGTCTTTGGAAAGTCTTAATATTGACGTGCGTTGTCTATCCAAGACCCGTATTCAAGACTCTGGTGAAGTACCACAAGCTCGCTCTCCACCTGTCGCTTCAAAAATCTTGTTTTACGTGCGTTTATCCGGGGACCATGTGGCATCTTCGTCTGGTCTTGCTGGCGTTGGTGTCGCACTAAGCGCTAGAGCTGAGGCAGCACTAATCTACTGGATCCCCATTAACAGTCGGTTATGTGCTGTTAGATTAGAACGTTCCATAAAATTGAGAAATCGGAGTGAGAAACGACGTCTTTTCGTCATCTCCGCCTATGCCCCGACAGATTGAAGCCCGGATGCAATCAAGGATGAGTTCTACCACCAGTTAACTGTTCTTCTCCAGAAAGTGCGTTCGACAGATATCGTAGTACTAGCCGGAGACTTGAATGCTCAGGTCGGGCGTCTAGGCACAAAAGAGAGTCGTTTAGGTGGCCGATGGGGACTCGTTGGTCGCAGCACAGATAACGGGGAACGTCTACTGCAACTATGCACAGACCACAACCTGTTTCTGGCTAGCACTAACTTTCGGCACAGTCATCTCCGATGCGCCACCTGGCGTCCTCCTTCTGCATCTCTAGCCTGGACTCAGATTGATCACATCGCGAACAGCTACCGCTGGCGTGGTTGTACACAAGACTGCCGCTCCTTTTGGAGTACCTATCTGGACTCCGATCATCCCTGACCGTTGTTGCTACCTTGACGTGGTGGTCGGGCTTGCCTATCGTGATGAAGCAACTAAGCTATACTGGCTGGAACAACCGTTCCTCAAGGTCCTACCATGCCAGACAGGTCGGTTGAAGAGCGGTAAGACTAAAAGCAACAAAACCTAGGTCAGAAGGCGAAGTCGTACTGCTGACTGTACAGAGGTGTGACAGCAGTAAGGTGTTTCCTTCAGACAACCAGCATGACAGCGATGCTGCCTTCCCAAAAGGAGGGGAGGGGTTAGAAAAGGTCGACCCTAAAAATGCACACCTCGCCTTATCTCACGGATATCCGTCTCCGGCGGTAAGGTCTCAACAAGTACGGAGCTAACACAAAAATTACTTATAAAAAGGTCGTGTGTGACCGACCTCAAGCAGCTGTCCCTTGGGCACTGCGGTCACGCCCTCAGGTCACTATGACCACCTCTAATCCAATTTCCTTTTCAGGTACCTCCAGCAGAACCCTTCCACAGTGTGGGCAACCAGGAAGTGATAACCGCCCTCATACCTCTAACAGCACTCAAGACTGACTGACTGACTCCGATCATGCTCTGGTCTGCGCCAATCTTACCTTACTTTTCAGTGGACAACGAAGTGACCGCCACCAAAGGATTGATGTTAGCAAGCTGGCTGCAACTTCTGTTGCTAGTAAGTACCGAACCGAGCTAGCTTCCAGGCTAGCTACCATTCCACCGAAAAGTATAGATGAGCATTGGTTGCAATTGCATGACGCCATGAAAATGGCGGGTACAGTCTGTTATGGATTCGTGAATCGTCCCGCTTACAAGCACTGGGTTTCTTCTGGTTCCTTACAACTGATTGAAGCCCGTCGGTCTACTCCGGGTGACCGTGAGTTTGACCACAAACGAAGGATGTCACGTAATGAAATCGAGCAAGGTTTGCGTAAGGACCGAGAAGCCTGGTGTTCGGAGCGTGCTAATGAGCTGGAAGCAGCAGCTGCATCTGGTAATTACCGGAAGCTCTTCCAACTCATCCGAGCAACTAGCAGCAAGAAGTCTGGTGTGAGCGAAACAATCTGCGAAGATGACGGAACGCCAATCACTAACATTCATCGACGTCTTGGACGATGGGCAGAATTCTCCGAAGGGCAGTTCAACTGGCCTGCTGCTCCGGCAACATCGGTCAGACTGTCCTGCCCTCCATGGCCAGTGACGACTGATCCACCAAATGAGGCGGAAGTCCGCAAGGAACTCCAACTCTTGAAGCGTTACAAATCACCGGGCTCAGACGACTTACCTCCGGCTCTTTCTAAAGATGGTGGTGACATTCTGACTAAGTAACTGATTGTGTTGTTTACGAAAGTCTGGGAACTGGAGAGCGTACCAACGTCATGGAGTGAGCCGGTAGTTGTCCCTATCTTTAGAAAGGGTTCACGTCGTTCCTGTAACAATTATCGGGGGATAAGTCTACTTCCGATTGCGTCCAAGCTATTGGCTTCCGTTATACTTCATAGGTTGTTCAAAACTCGAGAAGGATTGACTCGCGAGGAGCAGGCTGGGTTTCGTTCCGGTCGAGGATGTATTGATCATATCTTCACCCTCCGCCAAATGTTAGAACACCGCCATACTTATCAAAGGCCAACAATCCTGGTGTTTCTTGACATCAGGGCTGCCTTCGATTCGTTGGACAGAACTATTCTCTGGGATTGTCTATTGAAGAAGGGTGTGTCTGAGAAGTTTATTAACATCCTTTAAGCTCTATACACAAACACCTCAGGCAGAGTGAGGGCATACAACCACCTTTCTTCATTGTTCCATTCAAGCAGTGGGGTTAGACAGGGTTGCTCAATCTCACCGCTCCTCTTCAACTTTGCCATTGATGACATTCTGGAAACAGCTCTGACGGATGTAAGTAATGGTGGTGTGGATCTGTTACCTGGAGAAAGTCTTCTCGACCTTAAGTATAATTATAATCATTTATTTTAACACATAGATATTGGTACAAGGAGGCACAAAATACATATGCGCCACACAAATCTCATTTGATATGTGTGAGGGCTGTGATACTGCCCGGGTGCCCAAACCGAAGCAGGTGGTTTTCTTAGGGGCCACACCCCGAGCCTTCGACCTGAATGTCTGACCCACAAAGCAGTGGAGCATCGTAGAGAGATGCAGTCCCATGGTAGCCGGTGACCAAAGATTGGTTCATACGCCATTTGTTCCTTCAGGATACTGGAGCCCATGTGCACCATTGATTTGGGATCCGGTTAAAGCGCCGGACATTCGCTTGAATATGCGGATGATATTGTCTTACTGTGCGAGAATGCCCAAGCCATGCAATTCGCACTTAATCAGTTGGCAATCAATGTCCGTAGGTATGGTATGTGCTTTGCACCTTCGAAGTGCAAAGTACTTCTACAAGACTGGTAGGATTCTAATCCTGTACTCACTCTGGATGGTGAGCAGATAGAAGTAGTCGAGAAGTTCGTGTATCTGGGTAGCTGCATAAGTGCTGGTGGCGTGAGTGATGAGATCAATGCACGTATAGTGAAAGCCAGAGCGGCTTATGCCAATCTGGGCCATCTTTGGCGCCCTCGGGGTCAGTCTGGCTGTAAAAGGTCGGATCTACAGCGCGTCGGTGAGAGCAGTTTTGCTCTATGCTTGTGAAGCCTGGTCTCTATGAGTTGAGGATGTTAGACGACTCCGTGTTCGATCACCGTTGTCTCCGAAGGATTGCTGACATTCAGTGGCAACACCATGTTAGTAATGCAGAGGTTCGACATCGTGTTCGGGCACAGAGACGATAATGCAATTGGTGTCACCATCTTGAAACATCGACTTCGGTGGCATGGATATGTTCTACGAATGTCGTCCCAGAGAATTCCTCGTCGTGCATTATTTGCCGACTCTGGGACTGGTTTGAAAAAGCGGAGAGGTGGTCAGTATATGACATGGTGTCGTGGTATGAAAGAAAGCTGCAAAGGGCTAGCTTCTGTTGGTCCTTCACGACTCCCTGGTTGGGGTCCGAGAGACGGTGTAACACAGTGGCTAGAGACGTTATCAGATATGGCTCAGAATAGAAGCCAATGGAGATCTTGCTGTAACCTTCTTTTACTTTCTTCATAAAAAGTGGTTGCTTTTTCCTTAACTGAAAGATTTTTTCTGAGTGTACCTTTCCGTTTCCCCCATTATTGTTCTCTTTCTTTTTTTTCTCCTTTCTCTTCAAATTATCATTGTTTTGTGTGGCGCATATATATTTGGTGCCCCCCTGTACCAATATTTATGTGTTCAAATAAATAAATAAATAGTAAATAAATGTGAAACCTAAGAAAGCTGAGGAAGTTCAACAGATCTTTAAGTTCAATAATCAAACATTGTTATTTTTTCATTTATTAGAAACAATACGAAAAAATATATGAACTATTTCTATTTGTATTTTTAGTATAGCCTTGTTTTTCCGCAGTAATTTCATGAAATACTGAGTCACTTGTTTTGGTATTTGTTTATTAATCACAAACACTTCCCTAACCTAAATCCCAGTATTTAAAAGGCATTTTGTGGGGCGAAGCTGTGTTATGACTAAACTTCTTACAAAAAGGACAAAAATGTCAGCCCAACGAAGTATCATTTTTGTTTACTGACATAGGCCAACCGATATGGCTTAGGAAAGCAACATGTAGTAGACGCCGGACTCCTCCTGGAGCCCTCTGAGGCTACTTTTGGTATCAAGCCCGTGTAAAAGGGGGTTTAGGGTCAGTGACCACACCTCGTAAAAATCAACCTTATTAGGAACGCTAACCAAATAGAATCATTCAAACCACCTAAACTCTGGCCTATAAGTTGAAAGGTCTTCATATGGAAGGGTTGTGACAGTTCATGACAAGAGCCAAGATCCGTCAAAAGACACGAGGTCAATACTACTAAGAACTAGGTCATCAATTAGTATGGGTACATGGAATATCTGGACAGTATAAAAGACCGGGAGTTATTCAAAACATCCTGAAGCATATCGCAGCAAGAACCAGCTAAATCATACTTGATGGTGAGGCCCTGAAAGAAGTAGAATCCTTTACATCCCTGGACAAAACCACTGATAAACAAGGAGTACCTGAAGAAGTTGAGTCAGTCAGTCAGCTACAACGTAGGACCAGGCATATATATATATATATATATTCAAAATAATGTAGTCGAGTTTTACATAACTAATCAAATTCTAACAAACATAATGTTTGCTGACCTATAATTTATCACCTACATAGCTTCGAAAATGAAATGATTAAAAAGATTACATTGTTAAATAAACTTAATGGTTTACTGGGTACATTCAAGGTGAAAACAGTTAGGTATCAAAAAAGTGAAAATCGTGAACAAAATTAACAGAAATTTCTAGGTACAGCTACTCTAAATCGACTAGAGATTAGACGAGTCTCAGACAAAATATAGACTACCCGTTAGGAACTACGACTTATTGAGATAGTGCTGAAAAGACATTAAGTTAAGAGTTGACAACACACCGACTTAAGACTATACGTTTGCAACTTATCTCTGGTTAAAATTCTACCATCAGCGACTAGAACAACAAACTGTAAGGGATACCAGACGATAAATGAAACTTAAAGGAAGCCGATAGAAGCTACTGCACCAATTCACGAAAATATATATAGTTTTCAGTCATGTGAACAAAACTAACATAGCTAACAGTTATTCAAAGCGATGTAAATGATTTCATTTCTTATCTATCCCTAATTACTTAAAATGGTATTACTTTGAAGTTTACGTTTTGAATCTAAATCGGTTTTAGCCTTTTGCCTTATAGTTCTTCGTTATTGCTAGTAAAACAATGTGTACTACTACATCCATTGACTTTTTGCCTCTTCATTGATGTCAGTCAGTCAGTCAGTCAGTCAGTCAGTCAGTCAGTCAGTCAGTCAGTCAGTCAATCAGTCAACTACAACGTAGGACCACGCACATATATGCATCGGTCCAGGTTGCCACACCGCATTAGCACAGCAAAATGAACACCGAATTCATAGTAGTTACTTCAATGGTAGTAATGTATAAAAGAAAGATTGTGTATAAAGATATAGTACAGGAAGAAAGAATTAGTTCGTAGAAAGAAAGATATGAAGCGATTTTAATCTCAGTTTAAGGAAAGACAGGAAGTGTATACACCTACGTCATTGTGATCGGTTCTGAGCCATTTCACCCAGTCTCCAACCAATGATTACGATAGTCACGCGGACCTCAACCAAGTAATCTGCATCTAACAACATGGCTCAGACCAGAAGTTAGTGACTTCAAGCACTGATGCCACGTTTTGGTTTAACCGCCCCCAACTTTCTTCCAGACATACCCAACACTAGTCAGCATTGCACGTCGTGGTAATCAGTGTTCAGGCATACGCAACACGTGGCCCAACTATCTCAGTCGATGAAGATTCACAACCTCATCAACTGATTTACCATCATCTCTTAATACCCTGCGTCTAACCTCAATATTACTTACCCGGTGATACCAACAATATTTCTAAGGCATCTGTGGTCATATACTAGTAGCTTACGAGTATCTTCAACTCTTAATGGCTACGTTTCGCATCTGTAAAGTAGAACAGAACGAACTGCCGCGCAGTATACTCGTCCCTTAATTGATAAACGGATATCTCGCCTTCGCCATAGGTGACGTAAGTTGGCAAAAGCCAAACGAGCTTTTTAAACCCGTTCAGAGATTTCGTCAGACACCAACTCATTAGGGCTGATCAGACTACCAAGATAAGTGAAGTCGTCAACGCCTTCGACTATTTCACTCCCTATCCTTAGTTCAAATGTTGACGCAGGTCAGTCCTGGAGCAACAACTTGCATTTAGAGTGGGAGAAGCGCATCCCAAACATCCCGGTATTGTTGCTCAGTGCTACCAAAAGACACTGCATTTCGTCAGCGTCTTCACCGAACAGGACCATATCATCTGCGAATTCTAAGTCGATAAGTGGGAGGCAGCATCGCTGTTATGCTGGTTTTCTGAAGGAAACACCTTACTGTCGTCACACCTATGTAAAGTCAGCAGTAAGACTTCGCCTTCGGACCTTGGGTTTGCTGCTTTTAGTCTCACCGTTCTTCAACCGATCTGTCTGGCGTGGTAGGACCTTGAGGAACGATTGTTCCCGCTAGTATAGCTCAATCGGTTCATCACGATAGGCAAGTCCGACCACCACGTCAAGGTAACAACAACGGTCGGATTCATTGGTGTCAAGTGTAATGAATAGTATATCATTTATACACATGTCTGGTTGGTTGAATGGAATGAAACATCTACCCACAGTTAACTGTAAAATTACGACTGTTATCAAACAAGTTTAAGCCTTAAGATTTGTAGTTTAAAATCTATTACCTCACCTGTAAATAAACTTGAGCAGCACATGGAATAAGAGAAGCATCGGGTGTTAGTAAGTGCTCAGCTGCGTGTCTGTATGTTTCTAAGGCACCTTCACCAATTAATTCGGTATCAAATAATTCTGCAACCAACACGTTAGCTTTGCACGGCATATCTACTCCAACAATTAAATCAGTGGAGCGTTTCGGTATGACGTTAATTTTGTCACTAAACCCATTGTTCCGTAATATATTGAGTGCGCATGTTGCCATTGGAAGAAAGGATTCACAGGCAGTAACTAAATCAGCTCCAGCATTAGCAGCCATCATACTCAGTAGACCAGTTCCAGTTCCAATATCGAGCACATGGACAGGATTTTTTGGATACTGCTGTTTAAGACGTTTAATGGTGTGTTCGATAGCTAATCGATACTTATGATTTCGATCGGAATCATGAAGCATATCACCATATCCAGATCGAGCTATTTCTTGGTTAAATTCATAATCTGGATCTACATCTTTCCATTGCATTCTTCCGACGACGGGATTAAATTGTGGAATGAAAATATGCTCTGTCTTCATTGACGGTAGTCGCACTGTCAAACTTCGACAGTAGTGAGATGTTAAACTTGAGAAACGAAGTAACTTAATGGTAATTAGTAATATATTGTAAGAAACTGTTGTTGCTGCTACTACTACTGCGAAACCTCTGAAGTGTGGGAAAATGGATATTTAAATGTCTGGATAAAAAGTTAATCATATAAGTAAAGCTTCAGAAAATGACTAGAAATACATACTCATATTATATCACAGAACTAGGAAAGCACTGAAATAAGATAGTGCAAAAAAAATTGGAGTGTAGGTCGCTTTGATCAGCTAGCTATCACATATCTACGGATATGTTGGTCAATTTACTATTTTTGTAGGTATCATTACCAGGGTTTGACTTGATAATTTTGAATAAATTGAGCATTAGGTAGATTGTTATAAATATATTGATATATTTGTAATATCCCAATGAGTAGAAAAATTATACTCCGAAGAAGTGGCTTACATTGAGTCACGAAACGTCAGAAAATTTAATTTTTCTACTCATTGGGATATAACAAATATATTAATTTACTAATTTACTATTTTGTTTGGCACTTTTAGGAGCAGCGATACCATTTGTCTACAAAAAATAAAAGTCACCCCCAGGTTACAGGACATGACCTATTCGCGATGTTATATTAACAAGACCCAGTCTATACATGTTTGCGTCTCGCTCGACTAACTCGCATGTTTATCACTAGGATAGAAGAGTACATACTCCAAAAATTTTAAAATACAAATGACGCCTCAAAACTAGAGCTCTTCGCCACACTCGAGTCATCACTCAAAACTGCCGGAATAAGTGAAGAAACTCGACAGGAAATAAGACAAACCATAGTTCCGCTAACCCGATGGAAGAAAAACACCCAATTGACTTCACAAGAACAAAAGGTATTAAAGGAACTTAGGACTATAGAAAATATTGTCACAGTTCGAGCGGACAAAGAACGAGCTAGTGATTATGAACAAGAATATATCAGGAAAGCCGGGGAACTACTTGAAAATGAAAGCGTATACAAACCGATGAACACAAATACAGTCGAAAGATTAGACAACTAAATCTCAAGGACTGTAAACAAGCTTGTCAAGCAGGACAAATATCAAATCGAGATCAATGAAAAATGAAATCCAATGGACCAGTACTCCCTCGATTCTACGGTAGGCCGAAACTACACAAATTAAACATCCCACCACGTCCAATCGTAGCACTCTCTGGAATCCCAGCATACAATTTGCCAATAGAAATTTCACGAATATTGAAACATTTGGCGGATTCATCTAATCAGTCCATCAAATCTCCCATACAATTCCTGAATCAGATTAAGGACATTCAAATCATAAACGACGAATTGATGATATCTTTCTATGTAACAGCCTTACTCGCCTCAATTGAACCAAGCTTAGCAAAGGAGACAGATATCCCTGCTTCTCACCAACGACACAAATCTCGCAAAGTACACGAAGCTCCAAGGTCAAAGTTTACTATAACTCATCGATTTATGCTTAATAACATATTTTCAATTCAATGACAAAATCTACGAACAAACGAAAGAAACACTGATGGGATCACCCATATCATGACTTATTACATAATAAGTGATGCAGAAATTATTATTTAAACACAAACATTGGTACGAGAGGGCACCAAATAGATATGCGCCACACAAGTATCTTGATTTGTGTGTGGGCTGTGATACTGCCCGGGTGCCCAAAACCGAAGCAGTGATGCAGAGACTGGAAACCTCGATCTTATCAGTGATCAAGCCAAAAATTTGGATTCGTTATGTGGACGACACATTCATCATCGTCAAAAAAGCGAGCTGGAATACACCCATAATCTGATCAACGTCTTTGATGACATCAAATTCATAATGGAACGGAAGTCAAACAACAAACTACCATTCTTGAATATATTAGTCACCAGAACCGACACATGGAAACTGAAAACTCAAGTATATCGCAAGCCAACCCACACGGATCAAATCGTCAAGCACAGTAGCAACAACCCAATAGCTCACAAAATAAACTGCATACAAACTTTGTTCAAGAAGGCAAGGACACACTGCAACACACTTGCAGCGCAGAAAAATGAAGAAAAATATCCAGACTATCTTTTAAAAGAATTTTTTCTAGTTAGCGTTTTTTTAGCGAGTTAGTCTTCTGAGGGATGGGGTCGCTAACCCCATGCCCATCTTTTCAAAGAACGGCTACCCAATCAACACCAAAAAATACCAACTAAATGCATCAGCACAAACAAAATCAAGTATAGAAACCAACAAACAGGTTATCCTACCGTATCAGATTGTTGAAGCCTTTTGGAATGGATGCAGCACACACACCAACAAAACCACTTCAATCAATTCTATGCACACCAAAGGATAAAATGACAAAAGAAAAACTGAACATCATCTACAAAATAAATTGTTCCAGTTGTGAAGAACACTACGTCGGATAAAGCGGGCACCCTCCTCGTTTCCTCCTGCACGAACATTAATTAGCGGTCAAACGCAGTGACATATCCTCCCTTATATCAATGAATGTGGACACACATTAGGCTAGAAAATGTTGAGATCTTGGACAGAAGTGATTGTAAAAACACCAAAGAATTTTCAGAAGCTTGGTACTCAAGTCGGCCAGTAACCAACAAACACATCGGAACCTATCCAAATTACTAACAAATCAAATAAATTACGAACAAATATAGTACCAAGGATCAAATCAATGGGAGATGCTATCAAAATAAAGTAAACAATGACAGGTTAAAGGTTAACAATAACCAATCACCGTCGAAGTCTACAAGACAAACTGTCATATGTGGAAAAATGTGAACACACACAATTGGTTGGTCACTGGGTGGTGACCAATGTCATGTGTCAAGTACTTTTTAGTGCAGATCGAATGCTATCGACCATGTTGCAATGTGGCCACCGGTCTAGGTGACTCGACACTGTGTGCACTATTGTGAGATTAGATGGCAATTGGAGGTAGTCGACAGGAAACCCTGAACCCGGGTTTCGTGCTACTTGGCACTTGTCAGCAAGGAGTACCTGTAATCTTGAGGGAACTGGTGCTCTCTGACGGATTCGATCCCATATCATCCAGCTTCACGGTCAGAGACGTTATCACTAAGCCGCCCAAATAGCCCAGTAGTAACATCTCTGACTGTGAAGCTGGATGATATGGGATCGAATCCGTCAGAGAGCACCAGTTCCCTCAAGAATACAGGTACTCTTGCTGACAAGTGCCAAGTAGCACGAAACCCGGGTCTAGGGTTTCCTGTCGACTATCTTCAACCACCATCTAAATTCGAACACTTCACTGAAGTTTGTGTTGATGATGTCGTTCAGAATAACGATGAAAGATCCACGTTCAGACCATCCAGCTCAGAGAACAAAACTCCATCAAAATTGCTAGGATCTTTCACTCCTTTTTCGGAATACAAGGGTCTGCCATTTAACCCCCGGCACTTTAAAATCCCGAGGGTTTTAGCCTATAAGCCTGAGTCATTAACTTTGATGACGAATGAGGGGAATAACACCATGAGTTATACACACTCAATAACCTAGGTTTTCTAGCCAATCCCCCCCAAATAAAAGGGACATAACATGAAGGTATTGAGTAAGCGATGGTAACTACTGTAAGACTGTGGATTTTAATCGTGTCTACACCGCTTCATAACAAGTTCGTCTGATGACAACAAACACAGATAAGTACAAATGCACAACTGACAAATGATCCGTCTAATCATTTTGCAGTCTCTAATACTTTGGAGATAATAATAAACATTAGGTCTGTCCCTAATTTACACTGTTGCTAAGATAAATAGGACTTGAAGGTTAAGCGCTTAACGGTCACGAGGAATGTAACGTTGCTTTTATAAGATCGCGATTATCAATCCTCAATCACTTTTTGGTGAATGAGTAACTTCTTCAGTGAACCAAATGTTATGTTATGAACTGAATCAAACATTCAATCGCTGTGAAAAAAATGTATGGTTCACAGAGACTTTATTGTTATGAATCCGTGTTGAGAGATGAACAAATATCTATCGAGAGAATATTATCGATGTTGTGAGCCGTAAACTACTTAGACCTTTCTGTCAGCTAAAACTCAGTCTTGACTTGTCAGTAGAATTAAGCAGACAGATATCCCAAACAAGTAGCGAGGCGAAATAAGGGAGAAAGATTACGTGAGTTCCTGTCTGTTTTTCTTCCTTGTCGTATGATGCTGGTGAAAGTATATTTCTGAATTAAATTTAGACGAAACTAATAGTACTTCTGACTTGAAGTCATGAGATTTTATGTATTTCCCGCAAAGTTCGACCTTTGGGGATAATAACAACTTTCTCCGCAAAACAGGAGAAATAGGCAATATTTGATTCTAAGATGGTTGGGATTTGTAGCTCAGGTGGGTGATTTTGATGGAGTTTTGTTCTCTGAGCTTCATGCTTTGGTCATGAAGCCTTCATCGCTCCTCTGGGCTACATTACCTGAGGTTTGCATTGATGATGTCGTTCCGAAGAATTAAGAAAGCTTCACAACTAAACCAACGAGCTCAGAGAATAAAACGCCATTCTTAAGAGTCAAAATGTTGGTGTGAAGCTGTGGAGCAACATGACCTGTTGGATCCGCTTTCGAGGAAGACCTTGTAGTGGTAAATAAATCTCCAGAATAAATAGCTCTGTAAGTTTTCGACATTGGATGCTGACCACATTGGTTTTAATGGACTTGTAACAGCTTAAGTTGGTTGTTAATAGTTAATCTCAAGCAACTAAGCATATATCAAAACAGCATAGTTTAGATATTTATTCACTTCTTTATTTTGTTTAGGCGTTATATTTCTAACTATCTTATATTGCTTGTTGAGAGGTTTTGTTTGTCTGAGTAAGATCCCACGCTCCTCGTTGACTGCGCGAAGAATAAAATAAAGACCTATTTTCCTACGAGTCTGGTTTCTTCTAT
Organism: Schistosoma spindalis; assembly: GCA_946903255.1. Lineage (NCBI taxonomy): Eukaryota > Metazoa > Platyhelminthes > Trematoda > Strigeidida > Schistosomatidae > Schistosoma > Schistosoma spindalis. Next base: position 71,322,514 of record OX336416.1, on the reverse strand, counting down.
TAATAACGCGAGGGTTACCATAAGGCACGAAACTGGTGAGCCCTGTGAAACACAAATTTGTTTTCATTGTTTATTAATAAATTTTTTTTGGTTTTACTTAGTCGTAAAAGTAGACCTTCTGATCATCGGTAAACATAGTCTGGTATATATATATATCTTTACATAGTTTTTTTATTATCTTAAGGTATTCGTGCTGTAGTAACCATTTTTCGTGCTAAGTTTATTGCTATATTGTTCATATACTTCATGTCGGACTCAATACAAACCCAAAACCTGGAGGATTTGTCACCAGTGGAGATAGACACTGTTATGACTACGAAATCCCGACTTCCAGAATTTGATCGTAGTGATCCTGAGTTGTGGTTTGCTCAACTAGAGCATTATTTCACGAGACATAATATCAAATCCGAAGGAATTCGCTATAGAGACTTGTGTTCTATACTTTCTCCTTCAGTCACCAAAGAAGTCCGTGACTTGATTTTAAGCCCAACATCACCACAACCCTACACCATTTTAAGACAAGAGATCATAAACCGTTTATCATTATCAGACAGCCAAAGAATCCAAAGGCTTTTCCAAGGAGAAACATTAGGCGATAGGTCACCGTCACAGTTTTTACGTCACCTTCAAGTCTTAGTGGGTGATAACACAGTAGGTGAAGCAGTCCTAAAGCAAGGATGGATACAAGCTCTCCCATGCTACGTCCAACATTGTTTGGATGCGCAAGATCCTGAAACCTCTTTATCTCATTTAGCGCGTATAGCAGATAGGATAATGGAAAGGGGTCCCCCAACTGGATCAAACACGATAAACCACACACAAAAAGAACCAGCCAAAGACTCAGTCATAGAGGGACTCATAGCGAGTGTGAAAAGTCTCACTGAGGCTGTTGCCAAAATGCAAATGGATCATAGAAACAGGAGTAGATCACCACAACGAACAAGATCCAAGTCACGAAACAGATTACAAATGTCTAGACGATCTGGGCAATTCTGTTGGTATCATTGGAAGTTTGGTGTCAACTCAACAAAGTGCATGCAACCCTGCGCCTGGCCCAAACAAAATCCCAGAAATGCGGGAAACGAGTAACCCCTCCCCAGGTCGCGACGACTGAGGAGGGGCGCCTAAATAGTCGCTTGTTTTATGTTAGAGACAGAAACTCCGGCTTGTGCTTTTTGGTAGATACGGGCGCTGCTCTCAGTATCATACCTCAAAACAAAACTGAGCTGGGGCGAAAAACATCCCCAGTCACACTCCAAGCTGCCAATAAAACTAAAATTGCGACGTTTGGGCAGAAAACCTTAACACTAGATTTGGGGTTCAGAAGGCAATTCCCCTGGGTTTTCACAGTAGCCGATTTAGATCTGGCAATACTGGGGATGGACTTTCTAGAGAGATACGAGTTTCTCGTTGACACTAAGAAACGACGCTTAACACTGAAAGAAACTTCGAATTACACAAAAGGAAAAGAAAGTCACATCACATCCCTTTACTTGATTCAAACTCTGCCAGTAACAACAGCGAAATTTCAAGATATACTAGCGGAATTTCCAAACTTAACTAGACCAAACCCACAGCCTGCCAAAGACAAACTAAAAGTAAGTCATAATATCAAAACCGAAGGTGCGCCTGTGTTTGCAAGACCCAGGAGACTAGCACCAGATAAGCTCAAAATCGCTAGAGCTGAATTTGACTATATGCTACAACTGGGTATTATCCGTCCCTCTGATAGCCAATGGGCATCCCCTTTGCATATGGTCCCGAAGAAAAACGAAGGGGATTGGCGACCGTGCGGGGATTACAGAGCGCTCAACCGTCAAACCGTACCAGATAGGTACCCGATCCCGCATATCCAAGATTTCACAAACGGTTTACATGGTATGAACATATTTACTAAAATTGACTTGGTCAGGGCATATCACAATATTCCGGTGGCTGATGAAGATATCCCCAAGACAGCTATTACTACACCTTTTGGTTTATTCGAGTTTGTACGCATGCCATTCGGCCTGAGAAATGCGGCGCAAACATTTCAAAGATTCATGGATAACCTACTTCGAGATATGCCATTTGCACAGGGGTATAAAGACGATTTGTTAATTGCCAGCCCCGATTTACAATCACACGAACAGCATGTACGAGCAGTGTTAAAAAGACTGGATGAAAATGGAATGAACATACATCAAAGTAAGTGTGTTTTCGGTGTTCAAACTCTAGAATTTCTTGGGCACACAATAAGCCCAGAAGGGATTACACCTATCAAAACAGAAGTGGACACCATCAAACATTACCCTATACCTAGTTCTCTAACACAACTGAGAAGTTTTTTAGGTCTAATTAACTTTTATCGCAGATTCATACCCGGTTGTGCACAACTAATGCAACCCTTGACAGATTCACTTAAAGGAAAACCGAAAGAATACAAACTGTCTTCTGACGCCGTCGAAGCGATTAAACAGCTAAAAGATAAACTGGCTCAGGCATCTACGTTGATGTATCCGAATTCTCTTTCTCCACTTGCTTTAATGGTGGATGCTTCAGATAAAGCAGTAGGTGGTACCCTCAATCAACTGGTTAAAAACGCCTGGAAACCAATTGCTTTCTTCTCGAAAAGACTCGCTCCAGCAGAGACAAGGTATTCTACCTTCGGGCGGGAGCTTCTGGCAATCTACTTGACCATTAAGCACTTCCGACACATGTTAGAAGGCAGGGAATTTATAGTCTTTACAGATCACAAACCACTAACGAATGCATTAAAAGCGAAAGCCGATAAATACTCACCGCGAGAAGTTCGACACCTTGACTATATATCACAGTTCACAAGTGATATCCGACATGTCAAAGGTCGGGACAATCAGGCTGCAGACGCTTTGTCTAGATTAGAAATGAACGTGCTACAGCAGTCTACAGTAGACTTCGAGACACTGAAGCACGAACAAGAAAAGGATCCAGAATTACGAAATCTGCTTAAAACAAATAATTCAAGTCTTAAATTAAAACAGTTACCGTCGCCTATCGACGGTATTCTAATTTACTGTGACACGACCAAGGCATCGCCTCGACCTTTCGTTCCTAAGAGTATGCGAAAGTTGATATATAAAAACTTCCATGCTTTGTCTCATCCTGGCGCAAAAGCTTCGACTAAACTAATTAACGCCAGATATATATGGCCGAATTTACAGAAGGATGTACACAAATGGGTCAGAGAGTGTTCGGCATGCCAACAATCAAAGGTTATTCGTCACACAAATTCACCCATAGATGTTTTCTTGCAACCAGATGCACGTTTTGCCCATGTGCATATCGACTTGGTAGGACCTTTACCATGTTCGGACGGTTTTAATTATCTTTTTACATGCATAGATCGATTTACCAGATTCCCTATAGCCATCCCGATAGCGGACATCACAGCGGAAACAGTAGCCAAGGTTTTCATGCAGAACTGGGTAACCATTTTTGGTACACCCATAACAATAACGACGGATAGAGGAGCGCAATTTGAATCCGAATTATTCAATAACTTGGCTAAACTTCTAGGCTCCAATAGGATACGCTGTACGGCATATCATCCTCAGGCTAATGGGATGGTAGAACGTTTTCACCGTCAGCTAAAGACCGCTCTTATATCTCACTCAAACCCCAATCAGTGGACAGAATTCCTACCGTTAGTTATGTTGGGAATACGAACATCTGTCAAAACTGACGCACAGTGTTCAGCAGCGGAAATGGTTTTCGGAACAACTCTGAGACTACCAGGTGAATTTATTAACCCTAATACTAACAGTCAAAAACTGAATTTAGAAAATTACGTAGATCAACTACGGGACCACATGTCCAAACTCAAGCCAATTAATACTCGTGAACAATCGCGAGCTATATATATACCTAAAGATCTAAGCAATTGCACGCACGTCTGGATAAGGTGTGACAAAATAAAAGCACCGCTTAGCCCTCCGTTTGAAGGTCCTTTCAAAGTCGTCTCAAGAAAAGATAAATATTTCATAATAGAAAGGCATGGAAACACGGACTCCGTAAGTATGGACAGGTTGAAACCAGCTTATCTCGATCATGAACCACCGTACGTGTTGTTAGAACGCTTACCTGACAAAACAATTGCGGAATCGACATGTAAAAACGGTAAATCTGTACAAGTGACTAAAACGGTTAGATGGGCACATCCAATTAGTCAGTCAAGAATACTGACAGTTTTGGCTGAAGAATAAAATCTAATCAAATACCTAGTAGGATCCTGCGTTTATTTAAAAATAATTTTTTTTTCTCATAACGTCCCACCTATTTTATTTAACAAAAAAATACTTTTCGATGTCACACTATCAACAACTCCCCAGATCTTTTACTTTTGATATATGAGTGTGTTAAAATTTTTATTAAAAAAAAATACTGGATACATAAGCTAGGTATTCCTAAACAATTGCTGAGTGACAGTAGTCGAATTCATAAAAAGGGGTAGGTCACACCAGAGAACGACAAATCTCCAAATAAGGTGAGTAATGTGAACAAGCTACGCCTGTTGAACTAAACAATTTCTTAGATTTTACCAATAATAGTAAACAATTAAAAAGCTGGAGGCAAACGTTGAACGAATTCCCGGTGAGCATGTATTATGAAACCACACAACTAGGCCTGGCAGTAACGGCGAATTCAAAAAGCAACCCAGGCGAGTTTTATTTATTTTTTTTTCGGTTAATTGACTGTGTTTGTAGTACTTCTTATACACATATTCACTTAGACTCGATATAGACCATATGAACTAATCCTAAAACGTTTTCGGTTGGAGATGTTTAGTAGCTTGATACGACCGATAGTACTATTAATAATTTTTTTTAAAACAAAACTTTTAGATCAAACCATGGTCAAGTACTTATTAAGGTTCTCATTATTTTTCATGTTGACGTAATTTATGCAATAAGTTGACCAGTTTTCCTGTAGCATGCTTTTAAATATAGTTATATAACCCAGTTTATGGGCGCTAACAATTTTTTTTCTGGTATTTCCGAAGCAATAACCGTTACCTGTTAGGTTACTGTATTAGCGGCGTTGATTCTACATACCTAATTTTGAACGCAACTTATAAAGGAACTGTTAAGTAATCATAACATTGGGCTAAATATATGACCATCACCGCGATGCTCATGTTCAACCAATTATTATTAGTGCTCCATACAAAATTCTGGAACTTAACACTAGCGTTATATATAAAAAAAGGAAACATATAATGCCAATAACTAATATATTTGTTGCGTAATTATAACGTAATACGGAATTATAACACACTTGTAGCATTTCTATAGTATTATTATTAGTATGAACAAAGAACTTGCACTTTGACATATCAATCTGTTCTCTTGTCAGTTTTCTTCATATCTGAGCGACTAACGGTCAGCAAACATCGTATGTAAGGACGGTTTTATGAACAAAAACACCGGCACCATATGGAGTCGTACTTCTGCCCTCCAGAATGCTAGACCACGAGCTTAGCCAATAAACCACATCAGACCGTGGGGGGAAAATGACTTCAATATTTCTTTACACTGATTAATTAATCATTACACTTATGAATAATAAGACTTACACACTTCTAAGGTGCAGACCAATTCGTTGCTTAGATGAATTGACGAAATACAGCTTCAATATATCATGCATGCCTACATCAAACCCGAAAAGGGTATTTGACACAAATGTATTTGGTCCTAGTACTCTTCATGATTGTTTTCCCTCTCTCACCGTATATTTTCCGTTTTATGGAATGCTCTTAACATCTTTGGTTACGTACCAGGTTACAATAGGCGGTCACTATAGACTCAAGGTCACACATCGGGTTAGGTTTAATAAGGAATCCAACTGCTGGCAAGTTCACACATTTACATATATGCATTAAGAAAGAGTATTTTTCTTGTTTTGTGTTTATACTTTTTCGTACACTAGATGTCTACACTATGTCTTTTTCCTCCCAGACGACCAATCTTTTCTCGAGGCAAAACAAGTGAAACCGAATAATTATCAACTATATTTATAATTTGAAATATTCCCATAATGTAAATTTATATATGTTGTTCTAAACTATATTTATGTATTTACATTTTGTACCTTATTATTTTATGCAGGCAGTGGAGCAGTTCTTCAGGTTTTATTGATTTTCATCATTACCTTTGAAGTAGACTCTTCTTTACTTTTTACTTGAGGGCGACTCGAGAGGCAGGTGAGTAAACACCTGATAGCCGGACAGAGCATGGAAAAATCGTACCTCACCAACATGGTGTTGGGTAGCCCGCTCGCGGCACTTCCTCAGACATTCTTGTTTCATTTTCTCAAACTCTTTCTCTTGCGAGCACGTAGCATACCGTCAGCTATAGTGTAGTAAAAATTGCATGCTACAAAATAAGATGGCAAGCTGGCAAATGAAGAGACATCCACGAACTATCGTCGATCACCGATGGAGTTGTCACTGATTTGAAGTCATAGTGAGCGAGTTGATAATTCTCCCTTGGACTGCGGAAACAGAACTTTTGATAAATAGGTTATCGAACCGACTTTCCTACGGAAGTCGATTCTAGGGGGAAGCTAATGTAACAGCTTAAGTTGGTTGTTAATAGTTAATCTCAAGCAACTAAGCATATATCAAAACAGCATAGTTTAGATATTTATTCACTTCTTTATTTTGTTTAGGCGTTATATTTCTAACTATCTTATATTGCTTGTTGAGAGGTTTTGTTTGTCTGAGTAAGATCCCACGCTCCTCGTTGACTGCGCGAAGAATAAAATAAAGACCTATTTTCCTACGAGTCTGGTTTCTTCTATTAATAACGCGAGGGTTACCATAAGGCACGATAGACTCACCTAGCTGAGGGCGCTCGATCATGCATCCGCACCAGATCACATGTGGGAACGCCGTGCTCAACATCTAATGCAATCGCTAGCCAGATTAGTTCAGACGATCCTCGATATATTGATAGCTTCTCAAATATATCTTCGAACCTCCTCGCTTCTGTCTTTTGATTTCACTTGGTGGGTACGCTTCATATTAGGTGTTTCCGGTTAAAGCGTTGTCAAACTCCGAATACCTGTGGCATCTTCATTGGTGAACCTAATGTGATCTGGTACAACAAATTGCAAACTGTGAGTCCGTTTCTTTTTGGGATTTTATATATCATTGTTTTATTTTAATTTTTTTATACATTGTGATATTTCTCTCGTGTTTTGGGATATATATATTTCCCACTTGTCCATTCTCGTACTTAATATACCACTATGACTGAACAGACACCTGAGTTATTTAGGTTAAAAACTGTGTCCCCACCATCGTTCCAACTATTGTCTTTCTGGCCAGACAACATCGAAACCTGATTTTGCTACGCAGAAGCCGACGTCCACGAGCACGGCGTGAACGACACACGTGCACAATTCCTCGCAGTGGTCAAGGCACTACCGTGAGAATTCAACAGTTACGTAACACCGATCATTCGTATGGACCTTCTACAGCACCACAACCTAATCATCGATACGCGCGAACGGGGGCTAGTAGACGGAAATACTAATTTATCTGTTTGCAAAAACCATTCCCGATCGTTACCCGTCGCCTCACATTCACGATTTGACAGCCACCTTAAAAGGTACAACTCTCCTTACGAAAATTGACTTGGTAAAAGCGTATAACCAATTTCCTATGGCCACTGACGATATTCCGAAAACCGCTATTATAACGCCCTTCGGACTCTATGAATTTTTGCGAATGATTTTCGGTCGAAGAAACGCGGCACAAGCCTTCCAAAGGTTCATAGACGACGTTTTTCAAGGTCTCGACTTCGTACATGCATATGTTGATGGCTTCCTAATAGCAAGTCTGGACAGAGAATCGCATCTCAAGCATCTGGACCATGTTTTCGACCGACTTAAAGACATGGTATTACTGTAAACATTCAGAAATGCCAAACCGGAACCGACTCCTTAGACTTCCTAGGACACACTATGGATGCGCAAGGTATCCGACCCCTTAGAACGAAAGTGGCGGCCATTCTGGATTACCCAGAACCGACAACCATCAAGCACGTTTAACGGTCTGGTAATTTTTTATGGACGGTTCATTCCCGAATGCACCTTAATTATGAAACCTCTTACCGACCAACTTCTTGGGAATGCTAAATCCATCAATCTGGATGACACCGCACGAAAAGCATTCTCCACAGTTAAGGAACTTATCGATCAAGCGACCATGCTTGCTCATCAGGACGCTGAACCGCCCATTAGTATAGCATTAGACGCATCCGACTCATCAATCGGAGGGGTCTTACAACAATGAGTTAACCACTCCTAGCAACCTTTGGCACTTTTCTCTAGACGGTTGCTAGACACTGAATCGAGGTACAACACATTCGGTAGGGAACTCTTAGCTATGTATTGTGCTGTCCGGCATTTTCAACACTATATCGAAGGCCGTGAATTCACCATTTTTACCGACCATAAACCACTTACTTTCTCCTTAAGCTCTTCTTCAGACAAGTACTCTCCTCGTGAGTATGGACAACTGGACTACATTTCGCAGTTTACTTCAGATATTCGACACATTTCTGGAGCAAACAATGTAGTTGCAGACGCCTTGTCCCGCATAAATTCCTTGAACAGTTTCCAAGGAATCGACCTTCTAAAACTCGCCCAGCTTCAAAAAGAAGACACTGATCTTCAGCACGAGTTATCGTCAACAACACTTAAACTGCGCATTAAACAGATAGGAACAGGTAAGGATACCTTACTGTGCGACACATCTACAGGTAGGGATCGCCCAATAGTGCCGAAACATTATCGACGCAACGTCTTCAATACGTTACACAAACTTTCTCATCCAGGTGTTCGTGCAACCATCAAGCTTATAGCAGAACGGTTTTGCTGGCCTGGTATGAATAAAGACGTGAGAGAGTGATCACACTCCTGCGTAAGCTGCCAGAAATCTAAGGTTATTAGACATAACAAATGTCCCCTAGGCTCGTTTAAACACCCGAAGCTCGCTTTGACAAAGTTCATTTGGATTTGGTAGGACCTTTACTATATTCGAATGGATATTCCTATCTTTTAACATGCGTAGACCGTTTTACTCGATGGCCAGAAGCAGTACCCATCAAATACATTACTGCTGAAACCTTCAACCATCACTACAGATCGTGGACGTCAGTTCGAATCTGGACTTTTCCGTTGTCTGACCGCAATATTAGGAATCACTTGCTCCCAAACGACAGCCTACCACCCACAAGCAAACGGGTTAGTAGAACGCTTTTACCGACAACTAAAAGCGTCACTATCAGCCTCAAATATTTCTCAGCGGACTGACGCTCTTCCACTCGTCTTACTAGGTATTCGCGATGCAGTAAAAGCTGACATTGGATACACTGCGTCTCAACTCGTCTATGGTACGACACTTCGACTTCCAGGAGAATTCGTGGATTCTTCATCCTCTTCAATGAACACGGATCTAACCTCCTACACGGACAGGCTTACAAACGCGTTCAGTTAAACCTGTTTCCACTCGACCGCAATCAACTGATGTTTTCGTTCAACCTGACTTACGATATAGTACACACGTCTCCGTACGTCGAGACTCGCATCGACGATCTCTCGAATCAGCATAAGAAGGACCTTTCAAAGTTCTTCAACGCGAACCCAAGTACTATATAATCGATAAGAACGAAACCAACGATAGCATCAGCATCGATCGCCTCAAAGCAGCGTATTTAGACGGAAATCCTATTCACGTCGATTTTCCTTCGGTATAATCGCATGGCACGACTCCTGCACTTATAATACCTCAATCGACAGCCGACACACACGTCGATACTTCGGCGGTATCAGAAAATAAACTCAAAGCAACGCGTTCTGGAAGAAGAGTACGATTTCCAGAACATTCGAACGATTACTTCACGTAAGATACAAGTTTACATTTTATATCGTCTCGATTTTCCCTTGCACTATATATAATTTTAAAAAAAAAATTTAATATGCTTATAAATCTTTATTTTTTATTTAAAAACATATTATAAAAATTCGTTTTTTACGCTGTTACGTGAGTATGAGTTTATTTTCCATTTTTTCGCCCGCTTTGTGATTTTACGTACGTACATGCTCATTTCAACATGAACTTACATACTTTTTTTCTTTTCCAGGACGGCTGGAAAAGACGATTAAAAGAACGATGAAGTTTGCGATGAAAAAGAAATCTTCATTGTACTTCATGGTCCCTTATAGTAAGGAAAGACGAACAGACGCTGCTAAACCTAACAAGCTATCAGAAGAGTGTTTACCAACGAAAAACTCGTTGGGTTTAAACCTCTGACTGGCCACATCTTAGGGTCATCTCTACCCAACTAGAAGGGGAGTGGTCTGTAGCGGTAAACAAATTCTCAAAACAAATAGCTCTGTAAGTTTTCGACATTGGATGCTGACCACATTGGTTTTAATGGACTCACCTAGCTGAGGGCGCTCGATCATGCATCCGCACCAGATCACATGTGGGAACGCCGTGCTCAACATCTAATGCAATCGCTAGCCAGATTAGTTCAGACGATCCTCGATATATTGATAGCTTCTCAAATATATCTTCGAACCTCCTCGCTTCTGTCTTTTGATTTCACTTGGTGGGTACGCTTCATATTAGGTGTTTCCGGTTAAAGCGTTGTCAAACTCCGAATACCCGTGGCATCATGAACACTGTCAATATATATATATATATATATATATATATATATGTCTGATCATAACTGACTATGAGCCAGAATTCTTCATGTTCCATGACCTTAAGTGTCTACTCACTAGCTTTTTTTGTCCATAGGGTCGATATGCGTATGTACATTAAGACCAACGGAAATAAGTAAGAATATGTGTATATATGGTGGTGAGAATATCATATACTGGCAAAACAATCAGATCTAAGATTGTGAGTACTGGAATTCGGCCAGGAGCACTTTCATCCATATCACTAATCTATATGCTGAGATTATAGGTTGTGTCAGTTAGTGATAAAAACACTGATTCTTAAGCTATAAGTCTAACTTCTGTTCACAGTTCCTCGAACTACTTGATAACATTATTTCGACCGTAGTAGGTGGTTGCAGTTTTCTAGAGACATTTTAGTGTCACTTAAAGGTCTGTAATCTATTATATCTCCAGAGTATAAGCACTTACTAAAAATAATTAGCATAACCCCTCTTCCTGCTGTCGTCAAGGCACAAATCTGAATAACCTGTCTTCAGTAGTTTTGGATAATAGTATCCAACTTAAAATACGAATAAACACCATCGCAAACTTCGAACAGTGCCTAAACAACGAAGAAATAGAGCGAAGTAATCAACCGATTTACACAAGCTTGTCACAAAGTATTGTTTATTGGAATTCCAGTGTATTGGCAAATTTATGAATCATTTAGCGTTGTGACCTTGGATACACGTATGTTTGCATGTTTACACAAATATCTCCATTTTGTTAGTTTCTAGAATTAAATACTTCATACGTAGTTTACTCAGTGTAAGTGAAAAACAGCGGAAAGTTATTGTTCACTGTAAGACCAGCCTATTATCAAAAACACGGTCGAATGAAATGGAAGTTACTAACTCTAAATGTTGATCAGCAGCTTGAACACGTTCTTCAAATCAAGCTCTGTCTATTTGTTTTGGGGGGCACTCAAATGCTTTGAATGGGATAGCATTTCTGTAATTGTTTATTCATCACCCATTAGAAACTTTACCTTTTGGAACAAAAGCCTGGACTAGTGCAGAGTTTGATGTTTTCCCTTAATTCGTGAAGACTCCTCGAATTTAAGAGATCGGGAACATCATTAATATTGACGTTGTCCACATTGGTTCGTTTATCTCCATGTTAGTCGTGATGGATATTTACTACCACCATCAGTAAAACTACGTTGACTGTTTCTGTTAATCTCGTTAGTGTTGTGTGACGTGGTATTAGGACTTCGACAGTTGCATATGTGCCAGGCCCTAAATATACTTGGTCATGTGCATCGTGACTTTAAAACCTCTGAACCTCTTTCTCACATTGACAAGTTTTCGAACCATTTAGAAAAATATATCCATTTTATTTCCTTGGTTTTGTATAATATACTTTTACTCTGTACAAACTGTGTTGATTGGTCACTGTTTCTCAAGGTCACTTGAGATTCGTTCAACGGTTGTCCATAAATTATAGTCTCACTGCATTCCAGATGCAAATTTACTATTAAGTAGTTAAAAAGTTAATCTAATCACCTCTTGTCCTCTCTTATGACAACGGCAATAGGTTTAGGTTAGCAACTCTCTCGTTAAATAGCAACTTTTTGATTCCGAGGATCACCTTAGTTGTGGTTCTTTAAACCTTATCCAACAGCTTATCATCATGTCTCTAAGCAGGGGCTAGCTGTTCGTATGGAATAATTAGGTTTAGACCAAACGAAACGAGGTTAAATGTTGGGTCTATTGATTAGAGAGTTCTTAAACTTCTAAAAGCTATTGCACGTTAGTGTACAGTAATTTTCAGGTTTTGATGAACGAATTCTAAATTAATGTGTTGTTGGGCAATGAAGCAATGTTATAATTTATCAACCTCGACCGTTGTTGCTACCTTGACGTGGTAGTTGGGCTTGCCTATCGTGATGAAGCAACCGAGCTACACTGGCTGGAACAACAGTTCCTCAAGGTCTTACCATGCCAGACAAGTCGGCTGAAGAGCGGTAAGACTAAAAGCAACAAAACCAAGGTCCGAAGGCGAAGTCGTACTGCTGACTGTACAGAGGTGTGACAGCAGTAAGGTGTTTCCTTCAGACAACCAGCATGACAGCGATGCTGCCTTCCCACAAGGAGGGGTATGGTTAGAAAAGGTCGACCCTAAAAATGCACACCTCGCCTTATCCCACGGATATCCGTCTCCGGCGGTAAGGACTCAACAAGTACGGAGCTAACATAAAAATCACTCATAAAAAGGTCGTGTGTGACCGACCTCAAGCAGCTGTCCCTTGGGCACTGCGGTCACGCTCTCAGGTCACTATGACCAACTCTAATCCAATTTCCTTTTCAGGTACCTCCAGAAGAACCCTTCCACGGTGTGGGCAACCGGGAAGTGATAACCGCCCTCATACCTCTAACAGCACTCAAGACCACTGTATTCATAGTCAACCTCCCTCTTCAATTCCTATTATTCCTCCTACATCGACTTTATACACTAAACTTCCTCTATTAGCTTCCTCCTCAAGTGTCACCACAGCCAACGATTCTAGTGCTCAAAACACTGTCCCAGGTCTACTGAAACCTCGCTCCAAACTATACATTGGAGCCTTCAACGTACGCACACTATGCCAAATCGGTCAGCAGGCTTCCTTGGCTAAAACCTTAGAATCTCGTACCATTGATGTATGCTGTGTCTCCGAAACAAGCAAAAGTCTAAGGAACGACCGTGAGCATTGGTGGGCAACGAAAGTAAAAGAGATGGAAAAGGCGGCGGCTATAGGGAACACAAGACAACTCTACTTACTTACTTACGCCTGTTACTCCCAATGGAGCATAGGCCGCCGACCAGCATTCTCCAACCCACTCTGTCCTGGGCCTTCTTTTCTAGTTCCATCCAATTCTTGTTCATTTTTCTCATATCTATCTCCATTTCCCGGCGTAATGTATTCTTTGGTCTTCCTCTCCTCCTTCGACCTTGAGGATTCCATGTGAGGGCTTGTCTTGTGATGCAGTTCGGTGCTTTCCTCAATGTGTGTCCTATCCACTTCCGGCGTTTCTTCCTGATTTCTTCCTCCACTGGGATCTGGTTTGTTCTCTCCCACAGTAGGTTGTTGCTAATAGTGTCTGGCCAACGGCTCTGAAGTATTTTGCGTAGACAACTGTTAATAAACACCTGTATCTTTTGGATGATGGATTTCGTAGTTTTCCTGGTTTTGGCCTCATACAGTAGAACTATCTTGACATTTGTATTGAAAATTCTGACTTTGGTGTTGATTGCCAATTGTTTTGAGTTCCAGATATTCCTCAGTTGTAAATATGCTGCTCTTGCTTTGCCAATCCGTGCCTTCACATCTGCATTGGATCCACCGTGTTCATCGATGATACTGCCCAAATATGTAAAGGTTTTTACATCTTCCAAAGCTTCTCCGTCAATTGTGATTGGATTGTTATATGCTGTGTTGTATCGAAGAATCTTGCTTTTCCCTTTTTGTATATTGAGACCTATTTCTGCTGAGACTGCAGCTACACTGGTTGTCTTCTCCTGCATTTGTTGTTGCGTATGCTATAGAAGAGCCAGATCATCTGCGAAGTCTGGATCATCCAATTGCATCCTAGCTGTCCACTGTATCCCGTGCTTCCCTTCAGATGTTGATGTCTTCATGATCCAGTCGATCACCAGGAGAAAGAGAAAGGGTGAGAGTAAGCAACCTTGCCTGACACCGGTCTTTACTTCGAACGACTTTGTCAACTGTCCTCCATGCACGATTTTGCAGTTTAATCCATCGTAGGAATTCCGTATGATACTGACTATCTTCTGAGGCACGCCGTAGTGTCGAAGAAGCTTCCATAATGTTGTTCTGTTTACACTGTCAAATGCTTTTTCGTAGTCAATGAAGTTGATATAGAGTGATGAATTCCATTCAATTGATTGTTCCACAATGATCCGTAGAGTTGCGATTTGGTCTGTGCACGATCTATCCTCACTGAATCCTGCCTGTTGGTCTCGAAGTTGGGCGTCTACGGAGTCCTTCATCCTGTTTAACAATACCCTGTTGAAGACTTTTCCTGGTATTGAAAGAAGAGTGATTCCCCTGTAGTTGTCACAGTTGCTGAGATCGCCTTTCTTTGGTATTTTGACTAGAAGTCCTTCTGTTCCTCATCCCAGATCTTTCTGAAGAGAGTTTGGAGTACCCTTGCAGTTGCCGCTATGTCTGCTTTCAGTGCCTCTTCTGGAATGCTGTCTAGTCCTGCTGCTTTGCCACTCTTGATTTGTCTGATAGCCATGCTGATTTCTTCTTTGAAGTGTTCTACCCACCTGTTTCGTTGTTCTTCAATGTTGGTGATTATCTTGCCTTCCTTGTTTTTCACTGGTCGTTCTGGTTTACGGTGATTTCCAGAGAGTTTCTTTGTTGTGTCATACAGTTGTCTCATGTTTCCTTCTCTTGCAGCCTTTTCCGCCGTCATTGCTAAATCTTCCACATATTTACGTTTGTCAGTTCTGATGCTCCTCTTCACTTGCTTGTTTACTTCTGTGTATTCATCCTGTGCCTTGGCTTTTTCTGCTCTTGTTCGACTGGTATTGATTGCTGCCTTCTTGTTCCTCCTTTCTTGAATCTTATCTAGTGTATCGATCATGATCCAATCCTTGTGATGGTGCTTCTTTTGACACAGAACCTCATGGTATGTTGAAGTGATTGCCTCTTTTATCTCTTTCCAGTTGCTCTCCATAGTAGTTTCTTCTCCATTGAGTAGATCATGAAAGGCTTGGAACTTATTGCTGAGGGTTATCTTGAATTTATTGACTTTGTCATTATCCCGAAGAAGAGCCGTATAAAATTTTTGTGATATTGTCCGCCCCGTTGTCCAGTGCCTCTTGAGTTTCAATTTCATCTTGGTGACCAGCAAGTGATGATCTGATGCTATATCAACTCCTCTCTTTGTTCTCACGTCCTCCATCGTCCTCCTGAACTTTTTGTTGATGCAGATATGGTCGATTTGGTTCTGTGTGGTGTGATCCGGTGAAGTCCATGTGCTTTTGTGTATGCGTTTATGTGGGAATATAGTCCCGCCTATGAACAGTTCATTGAAGGCACATAGATTTGCAAATCTCTCACCATTTTCGTTCCTTTCTCCGAGTCCGTGTCGTCCCATGATCTCTTCATATCCGGTGTTGTCAATTTCAACCTTGGCATTTAGGTCTCCCATCAGAATAGTCAGGTCTTTTGTTGGGCACTTCTCGACGATTGACTGCAGCCTATCGTAGAATTGATCCTTAGCGTCTTCATTGTAGTCGTTGGTAGGCGCATGCATTGGATGACGTTCATTGTAATCCCCGTTTTCTTTGTTTTGAAGGAGGCTTTGATGATCCTTGGTCCATGAGATTCTCATCCTATAAGTGTATTTTGTACTTGTTTGAACAGTATCAATGCAACTCCTTGTGTATGTGGGGCATTTTCTTGTTCATGTCCGGAGTATAACAGCAGCTTCCCTGAAGCTAGTCGTTGTTGTCCAACCTGCGTCCAATGTGTTTCGCTGATCCCAAGCACCTCTAAATTGTATCTCCTCATTTCTGCAGCAATTTGGAAAACTCTCCCAGTCTCCCACATTGTGCGAGCACTCCATGTACCTAAATAAATGGTTGCTCTGGTTGTCAGAAGGGGCATCGGCCTCGTGACTTCCGAAGAAACTCGGCTTTCATCATGAGGCGTCATAATTCTTCTAAACGAAGACCTTCTGACTGCCAGAGCATAGTTTAAATGGTTTGAATAATTTTTTCTGGTTAGCGTTTTTTTAGCGAGTTAGTTTTCTAGGGGATGGGGTCGCTAACCCCATGCCCAACCCTCCTCCTTTATCCGGGCTTTAGACCGGCAGTAGCCCCCGGAAAGGGACTCCAGGCGGAGTTCAAGACAACTCTACAGACTAATAAAAGAAACTGGAATTAATAAATCAAGTGTAAGTCAGATTATTTCGGAAAAAGACAACACTCTCATCTGCTCCCAGTCCAGACGTTTAGAACGATGGGTGGAACATTTTAGAGAACAGTTCAGCTGGCCTTCAGCTACTCTACAACTACCCTTCATTCCCAGACAGTGTGAATGGAACATTGAAGTAGGTCCACCAACTCAAGCTGAAGTTCAAAAGGCTATAGTTAATCTGAAACGAGGAAGGGCAGCTGGTCCAGATGGATTGGCTCCAGAGGTCTTCAAGGATGGTGGTCCAATTTTAGCGACTAGGTTGACTAATATTTTAGTTAAAATCTGGGAGTTGAACATAATCCCCTCTGACTGGTCACAATCACTTATCGTCCAAATATATAAGAAAGGGTCAAAATCATCCTGTGACAACCATAGAGGGATTAGTTTGACTAATATAGTATCTAAAATACTAGCCTCGATAATTATAGGACGCCTAACTAAAACTCGTGAACTGCAAACACTAGAGAATCAAGCTGTCTTCAGACCTGGTCGTGGATACATAGACCACATATTCACCGTTCGTCAGGTTCTAGAACACAGGCATACTTATCGGCGTCCGACAATGGTGGTATTCCTTGACTTAAAAGCAGCGTTTGACTCTGTTGACCGAGAGGTTCTGTGGCAGTGTCTGTCATTGAAAGGCGTACCTCAGAAGTACATAAACCTTATGAAGGCTCTTTACTCGAACACTACTAGTCGAGTCAGAGCTTATGGCAAACTGTCATCCGCTTTTGCAACCTCAAGTGGGGTCCGTCAAGGCTGCCCACTTTATCCACTTTTTGTTTAACTTTATCATAGACCTCCTGATGGAAATAACGCTCTCATCGACCGAATTTTTGGGTATTGATCTCCCACCAGAAAGTACACTTATCGATTTAGAATGCGCAGATGACATAGTCCTGTTTGGTGAAGACGCTGATAAAATGCAGAGTCTTTTGGTGGCACTGAGCAACAATACCGGGATGTTTGGGATGCGCTTCTCCCACTCTAAATGCAAGTTGTTGCTCCAGGACTGACCTGCGTCAACATTTGAACTAAGGATAGGGAGTGAAATAGTCGAAGGCGTTGACGACTTCACTTATCTTGGTAGTCTGATCAGCCCTAATGAGTTGGTGTCTGACGAAATCTCTGAACGGGTTTAAAAAGCTCGTTTGGCTTTTGCCAACTTACGTCACCTATGGCGAAGGCGAGATATCCGTTTATCAATTAAGGGACGAGTATACTGCGCGGCAGTTCGTTCTGTTCTACTTTACAGATGCGAAACGTAGCCATTAAGAGTTGAAGATACTCGTAAGCTACTAGTATATGACCACAGATGCCTTAGAAATATTGTTGGTATCACCGGGTAAGTAATATTGAGGTTAGACGCAGGGTATTAAGAGATGATGGTAAATCAGTTGATGAGGTTGTGAATCTTCATCGACTGAGATGGTTGGGCCACGTGTTGCGTATGCCTGAACACTGATTACCACGACGTGCAATGCTGACTAGTGTTGGGTATGTCTGGAAGAAAGTTGGGGGCGGTTAAACCAAAACGTGGCATCAGTGCTTGAAGTCACTAACTTCTGGTCTGAGCCATGTTGTTAGATGCAGATTACTTGGTTGAGGTCCGCGTGACTATCGTAATCATTGGTTGGAGACTGGGTGAAATGGCTCAGAACCGATCACAATGACGTAGGTGTATACACTTCCTGTCTTTCCTTAAACTGAGATTAAAATCGCTTCATATCTTTCTTTCTACGAACTAATTCTTTCTTCCTGTACTATATCTTTATACACAATCTTTCTTTTATACATTACTACCATTGAAGTAACTACTATGAATTCGGTGTTCATTTTGCTGTGCTAATGCGGTGTGGCAACCTGGACCGATGCATATATGTGCGTGGTCCTACGTTGTAGTTGACTGATTGACTGACTGACTGACTGACTGACTGACTGACTGACTGACATCAATGAAGAGGCAAAAAGTCAATGGATGTAGTAGTACACATTGTTTTACTAGCAATAACGAAGAACTATAAGGCAAAAGGCTAAAACCGATTTAGATTCAAAACGTAAACTTCAAAGTAATACCATTTTAAGTAATTAGGGATAGATAAGAAATGAAATCATTTACATCGCTTTGAATAACTGTTAGCTATGTTAGTTTTGTTCACATGACTGAAAACTATATATATTTTCGTGAATTGGTGCAGTAGCTTCTATCGGCTTCCTTTAAGTTTCATTTATCGTCTGGTATCCCTTACAGTTTGTTGTTCTAGTCGCTGATGGTAGAATTTTAACCAGAGATAAGTTGCAAACGTATAGTCTTAAGTCGGTGTGTTGTCAACTCTTAACTTAATGTCTTTTCAGCACTATCTCAATAAGTCGTAGTTCCTAACGTGTAGTCTATATTTTGTCTGAGACTCGTCTAATCTCTAGTCGATTTAGAGTAGCTGTACCTAGAAATTTCTGTTAATTTTGTTCACGATTTTCACTTTTTTGATACCTAACTGTTTTCACCTTGAATGTACCCAGTAAACCATTAAGTTTATTTAACAATGTAATCTTTTTAATCATTTCATTTTCGAAGCTATGTAGGTGATAAATTATAGGTCAGCAAACATTATGTTTGTTAGAATTTGATTAGTTATGTAAAACTCGACTACATTATTTTGAATATATATATATATATATATATATATATGCCTGGTCCTACGTTGTAGCTGACTGACTGACTCAACTTCTTCAGGTACTCCTTGTTTATCAGTGGTTTTGTCCAGGGATGTAAAGGATTCTACTTCTTTCAGGGCCTCACCATCAAGTATGATTTAGCTGGTTCTTGCTGCGATATGCTTCAGGATGTTTTGAATAACTCCCGGTCTTTTATACTGTCCAGATATTCCATGTACCCATACTAATTGATGACCTAGTTCTTAGTAGTATTGACCTCGTGTCTTTTGACGGATCTTGGCTCTTGTCATGAACTGTCACAACCCTTCCATATGAAGACCTTTCAACTTATAGGCCAGAGTTTAGGTGGTTTGAATGATTCTATTTGGTTAGCGTTCCTAATAAGGTTGATTTTTACGAGGTGTGGTCACTGACCCTAAACCCCCTTTTACACGGGCTTGATACCAAAAGTAGCCTCAGAGGGCTCCAGGAGGAGTCCGGCGTCTACTACATGTTGCTTTCCTAAGCCATATCGGTTGGCCTATGTCAGTAAACAAAAATGATACTTCGTTGGGCTGACATTTTTGTCCTTTTTGTAAGAAGTTTAGTCATAACACAGCTTCGCCCCACAAAATGCCTTTTAAATACTGGGATTTAGGTTAGGGAAGTGTTTGTGATTAATAAACAAATACCAAAACAAGTGACTCAGTATTTCATGAAATTACTGCGGAAAAACAAGGCTATACTAAAAATACAAATAGAAATAGTTCATATATTTTTTCGTATTGTTTCTAATAAATGAAAAAATAACAATGTTTGATTATTGAACTTAAAGATCTGTTGAACTTCCTCAGCTTTCTTAGGTTTCACATTTATTTACTATTTATTTATTTATTTGAACACATAAATATTGGTACAGGGGGGCACCAAATATATATGCGCCACACAAAACAATTTATAATTTGTATGTTGGACAGCATTAGAGCAACTCCCTGAGTGTGTGGAGCATTTTCCTCTTTGTGACCGGAGTATAAAAGCATTTCCCTAGTATCTAGCTTTTGTTGTCCAGCTTAGGTCCAATGAGTTTCTCTGATTTCCAGTACTGCCAATTTGTATCTCTTCATTTCCGTTGCTATTTGACTGGTCTTCCCGGTTTCTCACATTGTCCGGACGTTCCATGTACCTATAAAATTGTTTCTCTAGATGTTAGAAGGGGTATCGACCTTGTGGCTTCCGAAGGAACTCGGTCTTCGCCATAAGGCGTCATACTTCTTTTAAATGAAGACCTTCTAACTCCCAGGGCAGAGTTTAAACGGTTTGAATTACTTTTTCTGATTAGCGTTTTTTAGCGGGTTAGTATACTACGGGATGGGGTCACTAGTCACATGCCCAACCCTCCTTTCCTGGGCATGGAACCGGCAGTAATTTTGGATAATCTACAGGCGTGTTCAAATAAATAAATAAATTTCTGTGTTTGCTATAATTCAGTATCTTGTATTTTCCTTTCTGTATGTTGAAATCTACGGATGCAGAGACTGCTGCTACGCTGATTGTTTTCACTTTCATTTGTTGGTGTGTATGGGATAGAAGGGATAGATCATCTGAGAAGTCCAATTCATGCACTTGCATTCAAGCTGTCCATTGTATTCCGTTCTTCCTCCAAGATGTTAAGGTCTTCATAATCCAGTCAACCACCAGAAGAAAGAAAAAAAACGGAAGAGTAAGCAGCTTTGTCTGACACCGGTCTTCAC
The DNA here is from genome assembly GCA_946903255.1 of Schistosoma spindalis. Lineage (NCBI taxonomy): Eukaryota > Metazoa > Platyhelminthes > Trematoda > Strigeidida > Schistosomatidae > Schistosoma > Schistosoma spindalis. The sequence continues at coordinate 71,301,415 of OX336416.1, read as the reverse complement.
TTGGAATCCAGCTGTCCTCTATACACGACTTTTCAGTGTTGTCGACCGTATGAATTCCGGATGGTGTTGACAATCTCAGCTACTTACTACATTGTGTCGAAGAACGTTCCATAAAACCATTCTATCCACAGTGTCAAACACTCCTATAATCAAGGAAGATGATGTATAGCGACGAGTTCCATTCAATTGATTGCTCAACAATGATCTTTAGTGTCGCGTTTTGGTTTGTATGTGACCGATCCTTACGAATCCGATCTGTTGATCTCAAAGTTGGGCGTCTATTGAATTTTTCGTTCGGTTTAACAACGTTATTGAAGACGTTTTCTGGTATTGGTAGTATTGTGTTGCTTCATTAGTTCTCACACTCAATAAGATCTCCTTTCTTTGATATCTTGATGAGGTGTCCTTTTTTCCAGCCTGTTGACACTCGTTCCTCCTCCTGACCGTTGTTGCTACCTTGACGTGGTGGTCGGGCTTGCCTATCGTGATGAAGCAACTGAGCTATACTGGCTGGAACAACCGTTCCTCAAGGTCCTACCATGCCAGACAGGTCGGTTGAAGAGCGGTAAGACTAAAAGCAACAAAACCAAGGTCCGAAGGCGAAGTCGTACTGCTGACTGTACAGAGGTGTGACAGCATTAAGGTGTTTCCTTCAGACAACCAGCATGACAGCGATGCTGCCTTCCCACAAGGAGGGGTATGGTTAGAAAAGGTCGACCCTAAAAATGCACACCTCGCCTTATCCCACGGATATCCGTCTCCGGCGGTAAGGACTCAACAAGTACGGAGCTAACATAAAAATCACTCATAAAAAGGTCGTGTGTGACCGACCTCAAGCAGCTGTCCCTTGGGCACTGCGGTCACGCTCTCAGGTCACTATGACCAACTCTAATCCAATTTCCTTTTCAGGTACCTCCAGAAGAACCCTTCCACGGTGTGGGCAACCGGGAAGTGATAACCGCCCTCATACCTCTAACAGCACTCAAGACCACTGTATTCATAGTCAACCTCCCTCTTCAATTCCTATTATTCCTCCTACATCGACTTTATACACTAAACTTCCTCTATTAGCTTCCTCCTCAAGTGTCACCACAGCCAACGATTCTAGTGCTCAAAACACTGTCCCAGGTCTACTGAAACCTCGCTCCAAACTATACATTGGAGCCTTCAACGTACGCACACTATGCCAAATCGGTCAGCAGGCTTCCTTGGCTAAAACCTTAGAATCTCGTACCATTGATGTATGCTGTGTCTCCGAAACACGCATACAGGATCCTAGTGTGGTCATTCACTTGACCTCACCTCGGCAAAACGGAGAGCCAACGAGATACACCCTCCGTGTATCTGGCGACCCGATGGCTAGTTCTCGTGGACTGGCAGGTGTAGGCATAGCACTTAGCATGAGGGCGGAACAAGCGCTATTAGAGTGGATCCCCGTTAACAGTCGTCTATGCGCTGTTCGGCTAAACGGCTCCGTAAGAACTCGGAAGGATAGGGACACACGTCGTTGCCTTTTCGTCGTTTCTGCCTACGGTCCCACTGACTGCAGTTCGGATGAAGTGAAAGATGAATTTTACGGAATGCTGTCTGAACTTCTTCAGAAAGCTAAACGTTCAGACATAGTACTCGTAGGAGGTGACTTTAATGCCCAGGTAGGTAGCTTAAACGAAACAGAAAGACATTTAGGTGGGTATTTTAGTATTCCGGCTCAGCGAACAGATAATTGTGATCGTCTGCTGCAACTGTGCTCAGACAACCGTCTATTTTTAGCAAACACAAATTTTAAGCATAAGGGGATACACCGTCTTACATGGCGACCCCCTGCACCAAATCAACGATGGACTCAAATAGACCATATTGCCATCAGTCTTCGTTGGAGGGGGTCGATAGAAGATTGTCGCTCATTCTGGAGTACCTCTTTGGACTCCAACCACACACTAATACGAGCACGCATCTGCTTGCGCCTCACTGGACGCAAAAGAGCCACACAAAAAAGACTCATTAGAACCGAATCGAGTAATGAGAAAGCCAAAAGTAGGTTCCAGGAACAACTGAGGTCACACTTAGATAGTTCTGAAAACGAGGCTGACCCAGATGTTGCTTGGAAAGTTATACAAGCAGCTGTGGAAACAGCATTGACATCTACCAGTGAGTTAAACCACAGGGTTACAAAGAACCAATGGATTTCGTCAAGGTCTATTGCACTGATAGATTCTCGCAAACTCATCCCATCAGGTTCTGAATACGATGAAGAGCGTAAAGCAATCAGATCTAGATTAAGCAAAAGTCTAAAGAATGATCGTGAGCAGTGGTGGGCAACGAAAGCAAAAGAGATGGAAAAGGCGGCGGCTATAGGGAATACAAGACAACTCTACAGACTAATAAAAGAAACTGGAATTAATAAATCAAGTGTAAGTCAGACCATTTCGGAAAAAGACGACACTCTCATCTGCTCCCAGTCCAGACGCTTAGAACGATGGGCGGAACACTTTAAGGAGCAGTTTAGCTGGCCTTGAGCTACTCTACAACTACCCTCTATTCCCAGACAGTGTGAATGGAACATTGAAGTAGGTCCCCCAACTCTAGCTGAAGTTCAAAAGGCTATAGCTAATCTGAAACGAGGAAGGGCAGCTGGTCCAGATGGATTGGCCCCAGAGGTCTTTAAGGATGGTGGTCTAGTCTTAGCGATTAGGTTGACTAATATTTTAGCTAAAATCTGGGAGTTAGACGTTATTCCATCTAACTGGTCACAATCACTTATCGTCCCAATATTTAAGAAAGGGTCAAAATCATCCTGTGACAACCACAGAGGGATTAGTTTGACTAATATAGTATCTAAAATACTAGCTTCGATAATTTTCGGACGCCTAACTAAAACTCGTGAGCTGCAAACACGTGAAAATCAGGCTGGCTTCAGACCTGGTCGTGGCTGCATCGACCACATATTCACCATTCGTCAGGTTCTAGAACACAGGCATACTTATCGGCGTCCGACAATGGTGGTATTCCTTGACTTAAAAGCAGCGTTTGACTCTGTTGACCGAGAGGTTCTGTGGCAGTGTCTGTCATTGAAAGGCGTACCTCAGAAGTACATAAACCTTGTGAAGGCTCTTTACTCGAACACTACTAGTCGGGTCAGAGCCTATGGCGAACTGCCATCTGCTTTTGCAACCTCAAGTGGGGTCCGTCAAGGCTGTCCACTTTCTCCTTTTTTGTTTAACTTTATCATAGACATCCTGATGGAAATAACGCTCTTATCGACTGACTTCTCGGGTATTGATCTCCTACCAGGAGGTCCACTTATTGACTTGGAATACGCAGATGACATAGTCCTGTTTGGTGAAGACGCTGATGAAATGCAGAGTCTTTTGGTAGCACTGAGCAACAATACCGGGATGTTTGGGATGCGCTTCTCCCACTCTAAATGCAAGTTGTTGCTTCAGGACTGGTCTGCATCAACACCTGAACTAAGGATAGGGGGTGAAGTAGTCGAACGCGTTGACAACTTCACTTATCTTGGAAGTCTGATCAGCCCTAATGGGTTGGTGTCTGACGAAATCTCAGCACGGATTCGAAAAGCTCGCTTGGCCTTTGCCAACTTACGTCATCTATGGCGAAGGCGAGATATCCGTCTATCAATTAAGGGACGAGTATACTGCGCGGCAGTTCGTTCCGTCCTTCTATACGGCTGCGAAACATGGCCTTTAAGAGTGGAAGATATTCGTAAGTTACTAGTATTTGACCACAGGTGCCTCAGAAATATTGCGGGTATCTGCTGGGATCACCGGGTAAGTAATAGTGAGGTTAGACGCAGGGTATTAGGGAATGATGGTAAATCAGTTGATGAGGTTATGAATCTTCATCGACTGAGATGGTTGGGCCACGTGTTGCGTATGCCTGAACACCGATTACCACGACGCGCAATGCTGACTAGTGTTGGGTATGTCTGGAAGAAAGTTGGGGGCGGTTAAACCAAAACGTGGCATCAGTGCTTGAAGTCACTAACTTCTGGTCTGAGCCATGTTGTTAGATGCAGATTACTTGGTTGAGGTCCGCGTGACTATCGTAATCATTGGTTGGAGACTCTTGGTGACATGGCTCAGAATCGATCACAATGGCGTCGGTGTATACACTCTCTGTCTTCCTTAAATTAAGAGATTAAAGTCGCTTCATATCTGTCTAGGAACTAATTCTTTCTTCCTTTACTATCTCCTTATACACAATCTTTCTTCTATATATTACCACCGCTGAATTAACTACTCCTATGAATCCGGTGTTCATCTTGTTGTGCTAATGCGGTATGGCAACTTGGACCGATGCATATACGTGCCTGGTCCTACGTTGCAGCTGACTGACTGACTGACGTTCCTCCTCTCAAATCTTTCTGATTAGTATTTCGAGCATCTTTGCAGTTACTTCTATGTCGGATCCTGCTGCTTTCCCACTCTTAATTTGTCTGATATTCATACCGATTTTTTCGATCTTTGTTTGGGTGACAGCTATAGGAAGGTCTGTGTGTGCTGCTTTGATGTTGGGTGGGTTTATTTATTTATTTTAACACAGATATTGGTACAAGGAGGCACCAAATATATATGCGCCACACGAATCTCAATTGACTTGTATGAGGGCTGTGATACTGCCCGGGTGCCCAAACCGAAGCAGGGTTGGGTGGGTTCAGTGGGGTTGGTCTATTTAAGAGTTCCTCAAAGTGCTCTACCCACCCGTTCCTCTGTTCGTGAATCTCAGTATTTGACCTGCCTTCTTTGTCTTTGACTGGTCGTTCTGGTTTACAATATTTCCCTGCTAGTTTCTCGATTGTGTCGTATAGTTGTCTGATATTTCCTTCTGTTGAGGCTTTTTCCGCTGTCGTTGCTAGGTCTTTCACATATTTCTACTTGTCAGCTCTAATTCTCCTCTTCACTAGCTTGTTTGCTTCAGTGTATTCTAGTTGTCCTCCATAATAGTTTCTACTTCTTTAAATAGATCTCGTAAGGCTTGGAACCGGTTGTTGAGAGCTGTCTTGAATTCGCCGACTTTGTCAATATGTCGAAGGAAGGCAGTATTCAACCTTTGTATAGCTGTTTCCCCAGTTGCCCAGTGTTTTTTAGCTTCCGTTTGATCTTGGACACAACCAGGGGGTGACCTGAAGCTATATCAACTCCTCTCCTGATTCTCACACCTTCCATTGTCCTTCTCAAATTCTCAATGATGCAAATATGATCTATCTGGTTCTCCGTGATGTGATCCGGTGAAACCCATTTATGCTTGTGTATGCGTTTGTGTGGGAATATAGTGTTACCTATAACCATTTCGTTGAATGCACACGAATTCGCAAATCTCTCATCTTTCTCGTTTTTTTTTCTTGTAAACCATGATATCTTCATACCTAATATTGCCCATTCTGACTTCAGTGTTTAGGTCTCCCTTCAAAACTGTCAGGTCGTTTCCTGAACACTTCGCTGTGATCGATTACAGCCTCATAAAACTGATCTTGATCGTCTTCGTTGCAATCATTGATGGGTGCATAACACTGGATAACATTCATAGCTACGTTCACCATTTCAATCGCTCCTGATAACAAGCTAATTACATATAAGCAGCACTGATGGCATAGCCACACACATCCGGGTCTACTATAACTTGTTAACACTGCAGGTATTTGATTAGTGCAAACTTCATGGTACGTTTACTACACTGCATCTCACTATCCACCGGGTATCGACATTCTGGGCGTTAACAATTACTTTCTTTACACTATATAGTCACCGCTCGAAGATTTTCAAATAGACTGAAAGAGAATCGGTCACATAGGCAAAAGCTGGTAATCAGAAAAAGATGGGTTAAAATAAAAGCATACTATGAACAGTCAAGTCCGAAATGTGCAATAACCGAAAATGCTGCTATATTTAAAAAGAACACAGGCTCTAAACCTTTTGTAAGAACGATATTTTTAAAATACTTTAATTGATAATAATTCAGTCAAACTGAAAAGTCTTGACGGGTTATAAACGATCGGAATTACAAAGTCTTTTCGGCAAGGAAAAATACCGCTATTCTGTATATCTATCAACTCTAAAATCATCCGACTAAGTTCATCGGTCATGCGCAAGCTCGTTTCGCTTGCTTATTGATCGATGTTGTCTTATACTGAAATAGCACAGAAATCTACAGTCTCTAAGAGGATTAAGAGAGAGCTCTGAAGGTAGGATGTTAATAGGTTTAATCCGGTAGGTTGTTGAGGATTTTGAACCATCAATTAGTTCCTAGTCCTGGCACACTTCTGTATTGACCCGAGACCAGATGATTGCAATGTATAAACTTCCTCCACCTTCATTATCGCAATCTTATACTGTGGTGTTGTGTAGAGGGCAATGTTACATAGCTTATTTACTTACCATTTAATTAGCAGTTTAATATCTCATCAGGGATGTAACTAACATAAATAGCAGACAAACCATGTGTATTTCTACTGAGACTAGGTTGCCGTCCTGTTGGATGCCATATGGTTCCCAAGTTATAGGGGTCTTCATGAACATAAAAATCTGTGCAACGTCTTGCTCAATCCTACCCGTTAGTTTTTGTATCTGTTCGTGATATAAAAGTTAGTTATACATCACTGGTTGCATGTTGGATTTAAACCTTATTCTATCAGTTGATTTTATGCAGTTTATCTATTTTCCCTTTATAGACATTCCAGCAATATTACGTAACTTTTGGTTTTTAATACAATATGGCAACTTGGGATGAGGTGCGAGAACTAGCTAACAAACTCAAAGAAACACAAAATCAACCTAATATCTGTAAACTATCTGATAGAACATGGGTCGATATTATACGACATTTGATGTCTGTGAATAGATTAAAACTGGTTTTCTCAACTGATGGGCGATCATATTTAACTCGGAACGAGCTTGATAAGGAAATCCGAGATGAAGTTGAAGCACATTCTGGTAGAATTACACTTACGGAACTAGCATCAAATCTTGATGTGGATTTCGATATCATTGAATCAAGAGTCACTGAATTGATAATCTTAGATGCACAAAACAAGTCGCCTTGCCGTTTGATCAGTATACCTAGTGAAGTTGTCAACAGTTCATATGTTCGACGCGTAGCTCATGAAATACTTGATCGACTAGAAGAGCATGGCCACACTAGTATTGGTGAACTAACTATCGTCTTTAATCTGCCTACAACATTCATATCGAGTATTATGCAAGAGTATCAAAGTACTTTATTTCATGTACATAAATATGGAGAGAAGTACTTTACAGATACTTTCCTTAATGCTACTAAGGCGAAAATTCGAGGTTATTTTACAGGTGTTATCCGTCCTGTTACTTTAAGTTCAGTCGCCTCAAAGCTTCAAATTCCTGAAAATTTAATTAATAGTATTGTTTCTAGTCTTATCAGTACTGGTCGACTGTATGGTAATCTGATTGCCGGTCGTAGTGGCTTTGTTCCAAAATGTTATACTTATGCTGAGGATAAATACATCAATTCATTTTACTCTCAGAATGGATATATTGAATGGAACTATTTAAAGCGACTGAATATTCTTGATCCAGATTCATATTTAAAGACTAAGCTTCCAAATGCTGTACATCTACCAGGTCTTACGGTCAATCCATTAATAGTTGATCAGTTAAAATCCCTCATTTCAGGGGTAATCCGAGACGTATGTTGGATAGATTTATCCCATTATATTCCAAACGGATTAGATTCAAATGAAAGATCGGCACTAGTTAACCCTCTGTTAAAAGATGCTCCTGTGAAATTACTTGACACATATTTAATTGCTGACAAATTTATTGAAAGCTGTGAAGTTTTTCTTGATACGTATTTAAAGAAAAAAGCTCAGAAAGCTTTCCACCACGAACATCATGCAATCCTGTCAACTCCAACTCAACAACAATCCGTAGAAGTTAATACACCCAAACAAATAGTTACATCGTCCAAAGGTGGATTTGGTTTCGGCGCACGTGAAATTAAGACCAAAAATGTTAAGAAAAAGTATAATCCAAGTAAACGTAAGACGGGTAGTTCATCAGCCACTAATGATCCAGAAAACTTTTCTAGTGTGATTGGTGATTCTCAGTCACCAACTAAAGATCTATTTACTCGTTATGTTCTTATGGACGACGTGAGAAGTATTTTGTCTTCACAGTTACCAAATGATGTGCCCAGTGAAATGGTTGACCTGGTTGCTGATATGTTGGAATCTACTTTACAACAGTCATTTATAAGACATATTGGCTCACTGATTTCACCGAATGCAGGTGCCAACTTCGATCGTGAGAAAAAGCTGCAAACACAGGAAGTGGTTAATAGTATGGTCCTCAGTTTACAGGTAATAAAATTTTCAAGCTTTTGATTACAACTAACTGAATGAAGACCGCTTTATGTCAGATGGCTGCTTTGTTTTCGTTTGGAACCTTTTAATTGTAAATTGCATCAAATAGCTTGCTTGATGAATATTTGTCTCGAGACAAATGTGTTTATATTGGGAATACAGTTATCAGTGTTTCCAAATTTATTATGTTGTAACGTAATTACCATTTTCACCCAAAGATTTAGGTTTTTAAACTCAGGATTCCCCAAACTTAACCGAAACACTATTCATTGTGTACATTCTTTCGGTTCCCCAGAGAAAATCAGCATAAAGATTATCTTTGTATGAATGTTTTAAATTTTCGTTATAGTAACCGTATTTCATGAACCTACAGTTTTCTTCAGATGTTCCTTTAGGGTTCGGCATAATCCAGTATCTCTTTAGTCTGTCATTGAAATTTATAGGTTACTTCGTTTGTTTGGGATTTTTAATCTGTTCGTTAATGAAGCTCTTAATTTAACAGCGACCGAACGAATATCTATGTAACACTACATAAAGTTTTGCGGTTTCACGGTGTTTGAACGGTACGAAGTAGAGTATATTTTTCCTCTTATTGCAATTTCGTAGTGCATCCCTCCCACAAAATCATAATTCAGATATTTCACACAATTAGATATTCTCCGTGCTTAATAAAAACAATGTAAATTAGGGACCGTAAACAATCTCTTATAGTTGTCATTATTATCATGTACATTTATTTTTATGTCTAAAGCTGATCTTTTCATTTAATATTTCAGTTGTTAGAGAGAGGAATCTCTTCAATAAATCGTGATATCCTAAGAAACCAATTATTAGTTCATCTTCTGAAAAATTATGGTATGCCTATTGTTCGGCAGCTATGTGATTATATATCCTATGAATTCGGAATTCCATGGCCTGAGTCGACAACTAGTAAAAATGATCTCTTAAAAACAAACTCTTCCGATTTAACACAAAATAACAATGTCAAATCAAATATTACAGAATCATTAAGCATTGAATCGTATCATCGTCTTCTAGAACTGTTAAAACAGACGTGTTTACCAGATGCAGTTTCAATAAGCAGTGCTATACAGCAAGTTTTGGACAGCTTTAAAGTTGGGCAAAATAATTTAACATCACTTGATACATTTTATACTTCAATAAAAAATTTATCAGTTGAAGTTCTCGGTTTGACTGTTTCCGTATTCCATTCACCTAATAGTCATAATAATAAACGAGAACGAGACGAACGACTTAAAGCTAATGAATTAGCCATTCAAGTTGAAATTCAACTCAAGGAATCAGTATGTAATGCCAAAATTAATAATGATTTCTTAAAAGTTGCAACAACTGCAACTGTAGCAGCTACCTGTTTATTTGCTCAAATTGTTAATGGTTGGCCAGTGACGGCACCTGGAAAATGTGTACCTGAGTTGATTGATTGGTTGTTTGAAGCATTAAAATCTAAATCTGAATTGGAAAGCAACAGTAATGAGAAATTGAATTCACATATCACGGCTTTGAAAACATTACAAGCTTCAAATGTTCTAGATGATTTGAGTAAATTGGCTAATTATATTTCAGAAAAAGTGCGTTCTGGAAATGTTTTTGAAGAAGAATCCGATATACAAGCCCATTTGAAACATATACTTGATGTAGGGGTTCAGTGTAGAAGACAGTTGTATGCATGAATGACAAAGAAATCTTACTTTTATTTTGCTGTTATTCTAGTTACCAGGTTACTTTCTATGGTGTTTGTTTACTTCTTTTAATTATTTCCATATTTTGACATAATTTATATTTCACATATTCATATTTTTGAGACCTTGTGAGCTATTTTTGTCGTTGCGTAATCCTCGTTTGACGTGTGATTTCTCGATTACTTAGTAGTTTTATTATCCACTTCTTTACCGACATTTTAGGTCTATTATTGTGGGACTCGTGTTCATGGGCTATTGGATGAATGCTTGGGGTGTTTACGACTACTCATTTATGTATCATAAACAACCTAGTAACTGGTGCAATCGTGTATTGGTCCAAGATGCCACAATTCACGTGAGGATAGTGATATATGTAAAGCAACGTTTTCAGAATACTAATGTTGGTGACCTGAGGAGTATATAATACGAAAATGAATGAATTCGTGAAATAAAAAGTGTGAAATTGTAGTAAAACTCAAAACACATCTGAATTAGTCCGATAAACATCATGTTATGCCAGGTATAGTATCAAACCTTTGATTGCATCGACTCCGCCCAGGAGCTTTACATGTATAAACGCTGCTCATTTTAAAAGTCAGTGACCTCGTCAACTGGTATCGTTTTTTTAAACTTTTTTCCAGCTTATGCCAGCCACCATCGCACGTCATGGTGGATTTTAGAGCATTACTTATATTGTAGAATATCAGGTAACCACGGAACGTAAAATTTAATCGAATCAGCAGACTCTACGACGACCGAATAAATTGCTTCCGTTGCGTTAACGTAGGAAACTTTGTTACACTTGAATATTTAATTACTGTTGCGGTCAAGAAGTAGTGTATTCAACTGAATATGTTAGTAGTTCAATTGTCCAAGTAGATGTTTTACTAGTTTCACTTAATATTGCTTTTGGGAATGTTCAGTTTCTGCGTTTAAATGTACGTCTTCTTTTCATATGTTTTGATATCGTAATCTTTAAGAAGTTAACTCGTTATAGGTAATAAAGATTATATGTTGATGATGAAACTAATTTGATTGAAAAATGTGTGGTAACTTCAGTGGGTTTCTGCTTTTGTGTACATTGGTCTATATTTTATTAGACTTGTTCATTAAAATTATTTGGAATCATAGATGAGTTGTTTGAGAACAAATATTGTGTTCAGTTAACATCAGAACTTAATATTCATTATTGCAAAAGTTCGTTACGATTTGAATATATATTAACTGTTGGTTTGTAGTATCAAAAATCCTTTCAGATATACAAAGAAAAAGTGCAGACTATTGTACTCCACATTGATGACTGTCATATCTGCTCTTTTCAAAACGTCCAACTGTGTGTAACTTCGTGAATGTGTTACCATGAAGTCCCAAATATAATCACATTTCTTTGTTATGCTTTCTGAATTTAATCAATGTTATCGAAAGGAACAAGTAGCAAAATCACATTTAGTACGTTAAAAGGCAGCTCATAATTAGTTCTTAAGTAATTTACACACTTGACTTTCAACAATCTGACAGCATATTTAAAATCTGATTCACTTTCGTTTAGTCAGCGTAATAATATCACTGGCCCTCAAACGAAATGCGTGGTTCTTCTACACATACTGTAGTTTATAAAGTGCTTCTAGGTGTACTCTATCTACACTGTGATCTATGACTTTTCTCCTAAGTGATGTTCTCAACAATGGCAACTTGTAAATATGACCATTGCAAATTAATAGTTCTGGAAGATTTATGAGGAAAATCAATATCGTTTCTACTCTCTTAGGATTGCGCTTAAGTTGTGAAGACAATGTGGAAGGCTCACTCATAGCATGTGCAACTAAAAAGAGTGAATATTAAAATGATATACTTCAGTAAACAGGTGAACTGTGCTATTAAGAATTTGTTAAGAAGTAAGGACTGCCTATAGAGATAACACGTTTTAATAAATGGATGTACTCATTTGGTAGCTAAAAGTCGTTTTGATTCATTTGTTGTAATTTATTTCGTCAACATATGAGTACATAGATGTTATGAGACATACCGGTATAATAATGCGATTTTTTTTAGTTCACTTATAAATTAACTGCAGTTTCCATTCTCAGTCGGCTACAACGTAGGACCACGCACATATATGCATCGGTCCAAGTTGCCACACCGCATTAGCACAGCATGATGAACACCGAATTCATAGTAGTTACTTCAATGGTAGTAATGTATAAAAGAAAGATTGTGTATAAAGATATAGTACAGGAAGAAAGAATTAGTTCGTAGAAAGAAAGATATGAAGCGATTTTAATCTCAGTTTTAGGAAAGACAGGAAGTGTATACACCTACGTCATTGTGATTGGTTCTGAGTCATTTCCCCTACCGTAGCTTCTACTTTGAGGTAGTGGTCGGGCTTGTCTGTCGTGATGACCCAACCGAACGATATTGGCTGGAACATATGTTCCTGTAGGTTCTACCATAACAGGCAGGCCGGTTGGAGAACGGTAATATCAAAAGCATCAACTCAAGGTTTGAGGGCTAAGTCGTACTGCTGAGTGTACAGAGGTGTGACAGCAGTAAGGTGTTTCCCTCGGACAACCAGCATCTGCAGCGATGCTGCCTTCCCATAAGGAAGGAAGGGGTTAGAAAAGGTTGGCCCTAAATATGTCGCACCTTACCCCACGGACTTCCGTCTCCGGCAGTAAGGCCCTTTGTAGAACGGAGCCAACACATTGAAAACCCACAAAAAGGCCGTGCGCGACCGGCCTCAAGCAGTTGTCCCTTGGGCTCTGCGGCCACGCTTCCAGGTCTTCAAGACCAACACTAATCCGATTTCCTTTTCGGGTTCCTTAAAAAATACCCTTCCACGGTGTGGGCAGCCGGGAAGTGACATCAGCCCTCATACACGTAACAGCACACGAGACCAAGTTGGTCACATTCAAATCCTTCCTACACCTGCTAATAACTCTCTTATCTCCACGACCAACCCTTCTCAGGTCCCTTTACCACCTCGCCCCGCTAGTGCAAACGATTCGAGTACGTGGAATGTTATTCCTGGTCTCCTGAAACCACGCTCTAAACTACACGTAGGAGCTTTAAACGTCCGAACACAGTGCCAAATAGGACAACAGGCTTCCTTAGCTAGCGCCTTAGAATCTCGCGCCATCGATGTGTGCTGCGTCTCCGAAACGCGCACATAGGATCCGAGTAGTGTCATTCATTTGACCTCACCATGTCAAAGTAACAAACCAACTCGATTTACGCTCCGTGTATCTGGGAGCCCTGATGCTGCTTCCCGTGGCCTCGCTGGAGTAGGTATAGCATTGAGTCCTAGGGCAGAACTAGCTCTCTTAGACTGGATCCCAGTAGACGGTAGTTTATGTGCTATCCGACTAAACGGAACAGTAAGGACTCGGAAAGATAGGGACACTCGTCTTTGCCTCTTCGTCGTCTCTGCCTACTGTCCCACTGACTGCAGCTCAGATGATGTAAAAGATGAGTTTTAAAGAAAGCTTTCCGACCTTCTCCGAAAAGCTAGGCGTTCAGATGTAGTAATAGTGGCTGGTGACTTTAATGCTCAAGTAGGTAAACTGTGCGAAAGGGAAAGACACCTGGGTGGATCTTATGGTGTCGCGGCTCAACGAACAGATAACGGTGACCGTCTGTTGCAGCTATGCTCAGATAACCGCCTGTTTCTTGCAAACACTAACTTTAAGCATAAGGAAAAACATCTTTTGACATGGCAACCCACTAATTCGTCCCAACGTTGGAACCAAATGGATCACATCGCTATCAGCTACCGATGGAGGGGCTCGATAGAAGACTGTCGCTCACTCTGGAGCACATGCTTAGACTCAGACCATGCTCTAGTGCGAACGTGTTTGTCTGCGTCTTACTGTACGTAGGAAAGCCGCTGCAAGGAAACCCCTTAGGGTCCTACTAAATGATAGTCAAGCTAAGAGTATATTTCAGGAACATCTAGACAAACAGTTAGGCAGCCATGTAAGTGATACCCACCCCGAGGCAGCGTGGAATGACATCCAAAAAGCTGTAGAAACAGCAGTGATGTCTGCAAGTACGGTAAATCATAAGGTTAGGGAGAAACACTGGATCTCAGCAGCGTCTACCGCACTGATAAATGCTCGAAAACTCATTCCATCTGGCTCTGAACATAACGAAGAGCTGAGTCAGCTTAAGCGTAAGCTGACTAGAAGCCTACGCAAAGATCGTGAACAGTGGTGGGTAGCAAGAGCAAGAGAGATGGAAAAGGCAGTGGCAATAGGTAACAGCAGGCAACTGTTCAGACTTGTTAAGGAAACCGGTATTAGGAACCTAACTGTTGGCGAAACTATCTCCGAAAAAGATGGACATATTATTCATTCTCAATCCAGGAGATTGGATCGATGGGCAGAACACTTTAGGGATCAGTTCAACTTGCCTTCAGCCACACTTCGGCTTCCCACGATCTCCAGTCTACCTGAATGGCAAGTTAACGTAAGTCCTCCGACTCTTTACAAAGTTGAAAAAGCTATAGAAAATCCGAAGCGTGGGAGAGCAGCAGGTCCTGACAGGTTTACCCCTGAGATTTTTAAGGAAGGCGGTCCAGTATTAGCAGCGAGATTGACTGAGGTCTTAGGTAGAATCTGGGAACTCTACGTAATCCCATCTGACTGGTCTCGATCATTGATTAAGCCAGTCTATAAGAAAGGACAAAAGTCCTCTTGTGACAATCACAGAGGAATTATTTTGACTAATATAGTGTATAAAATATTAGCTTCAATAATACTTCGACGTCTAACCAAAGCTTGTGAAGAGCCGACTAGAGAAAACCAGGCTGGTTTTCGACCTGGACGACATGGCGGCCTGCTTGAATATCTTGGCTACCTGTTTCTGCCATCTAGTTATTTCAACAAGTTATCTGTTTTTTTATTTTGTTTTAACCTCTCACTATGTCCATTAATTGCATAACCTATACAGGCGCGTTTATGAAAAGCCTACGACCTTTCGCTGCACAAGCTACAAAAACCTACAATAAAAGACATCGCGGTGGTTGGCGATATACGTTGAATAGAATGAACATTAATCGTATGTCGATTCCCGAATTGCTCAATTCTAACCGCCGATCATTAATTAACAAGATAGACTATCTTCAATCCCTACTAAGTCAAAATATGTATCGTAATTGTGGTGTCATCACAATTCAAGAAACTTGGTTAAACGATTTACAGGACGACTGCCTAGTATCCCTACATGATTTCAAAATTTATCGTCAGGATCGATCAAACGATAAAAATAGGTGTGGCGGCGGTGTAGCTACTTTTGTAAACGTGAACTGGTGTCGATCTACGTTTGCGTGTTTCAAGTTTTCAAATGACTTTATCAACTGTCTAACTCTAAGATGCCGTCCAAAATATCTGAATAAATACAAATATGTTTATGTTACCAATATCTATGTGACCCCAGACTGCACATCATCTGCGCTATCTGTCTTCGCTGATGAATTTACTGAGTTCGCTGTTACTGCCTTCAGTGATTCACTTTCGGTTGTATGTGGTGATTTCAATTCATGTGACTGTAGTTTCCTTACATCGCTAGGTCACCAAAATGTAGTAGATTTTCCTACTCGGCTGGATGCTCATTTAGACTTCGTTTTCATTAATGATGTAGGTATATATGTGACTCGTAAATGTGTTCCATTGTCTAGCTCGGATCACTGTATAATTCCTGTTTTACCTCAAGTATATGGAAAGCATGGGAAGATTACACTCTTAAATCAAAGCAAGAAAGTCAAATATAGGAATTACTCAGAAGTAAATATCCGAAACCTGAAAGACATGTTTCATACGACCAACTGGAAATTATTTACAGATGACTCACTAGAAATCACTTCTGATGTTATCACTTGTTACCTTAAATTCTGTTTTGATATTTGTTGTCCCACTGAAACTATTTTTGTAAGTTTTGATCGACTTACATCTTCACAACTAAAACGACTACGAAGGGTGAAAGAAAGAATGTACAAAAAGAAAAACTCTAATGAAGTTCGTAAGCTAAATAGTCTGATAAACCTCGAGATTAGTCGTCTCAACACTATGTTTGCTCAAAAACTCTTGTCTTGTAAAAACTCTTCAAGTATGTGGAAACTCTTTAAAGAACTTACAGGCGACAGACAGATTAGGGGCGATAATCAGCTGGATGTTTGTGACTTAAATAAGTCTTTTGTACGTCAGTCATCCGACGCAATGCTCCCTCTATTCACGGGTTTAAAGAATAACCGTGTTCCTAGTTTCGCTGAAACTGATGTCCGAAGATGTCTCCAGTCACTGAATTAATCCCGATGTTTAGGACCTGATGGTATCTCAAACCTCCTTCTTAAAAAGTGTGCTGACGTCCTATGCTATCCATTCACTACTATCTGTAACAGATCCTTCTCTTCTAACCTCATACCGAAAATGTGGAGAAAGATGAAGATAATCCCTGTACCCAAGAATGTGAAATTTAGACCCATTGCAGTAACTTCACTCTTCCTCAAAACAATGGAAAAGTTAGTGACACTTTCACTTCAGCCTGCGATAAACGAGCACATTGACCCGTATCACTTTGCTTACACATGCAAAAGAAGCACGTTAGATGCTGTTGCTGTTCTGCATCACAATATTGTGTTCAACTTAGAAAAGTGTAAGAAGTATGTTCGATGCGCTTTCCTGGACTATACTTCTGCTTTTGATTCTATATCAAGACAACGTTTATTTAACAAGTTAATCAGCGTCAACACTGACAGCTGGATAACCAACTGGCTATGTTCCTATCTCTCTGGAAGGGAACAGTACACGGTGTTTGGAGGAAAGTGTTCAGAGTCTCTAGTGTCTTATGAAGGTGTACCACAAGGAGCTGTTCTTTCACCCCTTCTTTTCTCTTTTTTCTGCATGATCTGCCATCTTTCACAGTAAACACTTTCGTGAAATATGCAGACGATCTCACTGTTTGTATGCCTATCTCTTCCTCTTTACATCCTATAGAAATGAACGAGTTTTTATCTCGCATTGATAGTTGGTCTGTCGTTAATGGTCTCCTACTTAATCCGTCTAAATGTCAAGCTGTTAACTTTAGCATGAGACATGATCGGCATTTAAACACCATTTTGAGATCCCATGGTGCTTGTGCCATTGGCAACTCTTTGATGAACACAGTGTCGACGGTCAATTATCTTCGTGTTACCTTTTCTTCTGATCTCTCTTGGTCTTCTCACGTTCTATTGTTATCTTAGAAGTTTTTCCCTCTGACTTACTACATAAAGAGTCTGTATGCTCTTGGGATCACTCGTAATTTACTCTTACAACATTTTTTTTTGAATACTTACCATTATATTTGTTTTGTACATGTTATTTACATCAGAGAGAGATTTGTACTAGACAACTATTGTAAACTAGGAAACACTAGGCAAGTATTTCATCCCAGTAAGGGACCACTCGTCGTTTACACTTACAATTTTTCAACTCTTGCATATTACCTATTATACTTTAATGTTCTCCACTATTGTTTCCTGGGCTTTTGAGAAAAGACTGCTGTACTGCAGAGAGTGCTGAAGGGAGTTAGCAAGGTATGTGGTGAATCTTTCGAGATCACAATTAATATGGTTGCGGATAGATATATAAAGTCATGCAAACTCCTGGCAAGTGTTATTTTATCAGATAATAACCATCCCCTTCACTCATATCTTTCTCCTTGTATATCTTTTGGTAGAACGAGACGAAATTACATTAAAATCCAAGCACGCAAGCAAAAGTATAAAAGTTCTATAATACCTTACCTAGCAAATATACTCTGTGACGAACAGGTTGTTAGAGTTAACCTAGCCAATAACCTACATTGCTAACATGTATCTCATTTGGAAAGTTGTGCAGTTTTTCAGATTTTTTATTAACCGTTTTTTGTCTTTGTTTCTGTTTTTCTGTAAAAGAAACTTGTTGAAATATTTTGTGCTGAGAATTCTATATTGTACCAAAATATAATATTGAATAAAGCCTTAAATAAATAAATAAAGATCAGATATTCACACTACGCCAGGTCCTAGAACATAGACACACATTCAGACGCCTCACGATGATAGTGTTTCTCGACCTTAAGGCGGCATTTGACTCTGTTGATCGTGAGGTTCTATGGCAGTGTTTGTCAATGGAAGGAGTACCAAAGAAGTACATTAACATTAAAAAGGCTCTCTACTCGAACACAAGTGGTCGAGTGAGAGGACATGGTGAACTGTCATCAGAACTGATCCTCAAGTGGTGTTCGTCAGGGTTGTCCACTCTCTCCATTGTTGTTTGGCTTTGTCGTTGACGTGCTTTTAGAGATAACACTTTCTACATCCGACTTTCCAGGGGTTGAACTTCTACCGGGAGAATCACTTGTTGACTTAGAGTATGCCGATGACATAGTTCTATTTAATGAAGACGCTGACAAAATGCAGAATATTTTGGCCACTCTAAGCAACAATGCAGGTATGTTCGGCATGCGATTCTCTCCCTCGAAATGCAAAATGTTGCTTCATGATTAGGTTGCACCGACACTCGAACTAATAATAGAGAGTGAAATAGTTGAGCGTGTCGACCGCTTCACTTATTATTTTGGAAGCCTCATCAGCCCTTGTGTTCCAGTGTATGACAAAATCTCAGCACGGATACAGAAGGCTTTACTAGCTTTTGCCAACTTGCGTCATTTGTGGCGTAGGCGAGATAACCGTCTACCAAACAAAGAACGGGTTTACTGCGCAGCAGTTTGTTTCATCCTACTTTATGGCAGTGAAACATGGCTAGTAAGAATAGAGGATATTCCTAGGTTACTAGTATTTGATCGTAAGTGTCTTCGAAACATTGCTCGTATATCCTGGGACCACCGGGTAAGTAATGCAATTGTTAGGAAACGGGTACTAGGTAAGGATGGCAAATCAATTGATGAAGTAGTGAAACCTAATCGGTTGAGATGGCTGGGGCATGTGTTACGCATGCCCGACCACCGACTGTTTCGACGTGCTATATTCCATGGTGTAGGAGTAGGTTGGAAGAAATCTAGGTGCGGCCAGACCAAAACATGGCACAAATCCATGAAGTCACTGACAAGTGGACTGAGTCTGGTTGGTAGGTGTAGACTACCTGGTTGGGGACCGCGAGTTGATAGCAACCGATGGTTTGACACCTTGAATGACATGGCTCAAAATCGTTTGCAATGGCGCAGGTGCATCCACTCTCTGTGTTCTCTCAAACTCTAATCTTCTGAATTCTTCATGTCCTTTATTTTCTTTCCAAATTTATTCCACTGGATTATACTCCTTGAATAACACCATCAAACCCTAATGTTCTCTATCACTACTTATACTTTCACTACATCTACCACTACTGGATTTGAATCGATAACTGAATATCTGTGGTAATGTGGTATGGCAACTCGCACTGATGTACGTACGTACAAATTCACAAACTGTTACTGACTGATTGGCTGAGCCATTTCACCCAGTCTCCAACCAATGATTACGATAGTCACGCGGACCTCAACCAAGTAATCTGCATCTAACAACATGGCTCAGACCAGAAGTTAGTGACTTCAAGCACTGATGCCACGTTTTGGTTTAACCGCCCCCAACTTTCTTCCAGACATACCCAACACTAGTCAGCATTGCACGTCGTGGTAATCAGTGTTCAGGCATACGCAACACGTGGCCCAACCATCTCAGTCGATGAAGATTCACAACCTCATCAACTGATTTACCATCATCTCTTAATACCCTGCGTCTAACCTCAATATTACTTACCCGGTGATACCAACAATATTTCTAAGGCATCTGTGGTCATATACTAGTAGCTTACGAGTATCTTCAACTCTTAATGGCTACGTTTCGCATCTGTAAAGTAGAACAGAACGAACTGCCGCGCAGTATACTCGTCCCTTAATTGATAAACGGATATCTCGCCTTCGCCATAGGTGACGTAAGTTGGCAAAAGCCAAACGAGCTTTTTAAACCCGTTCAGAGATTTCGTCAGACACCAACTCATTAGGGCTGATCAGACTACCAAGATAAGTGAAGTCGTCAACGCCTTCGACTATTTCACTCCCTATCCTTAGTTCAAATGTTGACGCAGGTCAGTCCTGGAGCAACAACTTGCATTTAGAGTGGGAGAAGCGCATCCCAAACATCCCGGTATTGTTGCTCAGTGCCACCAAAAGACTCTGCATTTTATCAGCGTCTTCACCAAACAGGACTATGTCATCTGCGCATTCTAAATCGATAAGTGTACTTTCTGGTGGGAGATCAATACCCAAGAATTCGGTCGATGAGAGCGTTATTTCCATCAGGAGGTCTATGATAAAGTTAAACAAAAAATGGATAAAGTGGGCAGCCTTGACGGACCCCACTTGAGGTTGCAAAAGCGGATGACAGTTTGCCATAAGCTCTGACTCGACTAGTAGTGTTCGAGTAAAGAGCCTTCATAAGGTTTATGTACTTCTGAGGTACGCCTTCCAATGACAGACACTGCCACAGAACCTCTCGGTCAACAGAGTCAAATGCTGCTTTTAAGTCAAGGAATACCACCATTGTCGGACGCCGATAAGTATGCCTGTGTTCTAGAACCTGACGAACGGTGAATATGTGGTCTATGTATCCACGACCATGTCTGAAGACAGCTTGATTCTCTAGTGTTTGCAGTTCACGAGTTTTAGTTAGGCGTCCTATAATTATCGAGGCTAATGTAGCGGTAAATAAAACCCGAAAATAAATAGCTCTGTATGTTTACGACATTGGATGCTGACCACATTGGTTTTAATGGACTCACCTAGCTGAGGGCGCTCGATCATGTATCCGCACCAGATCAAAAGGGTTAGCGTTCTTCTAGCGAATTCCAACGACCGGCTTCACTAATCGGTTTTAAATCTACAGGCGGCAAACGGAAAGCCTATCGCTACGTACGGCAAAAGGTATTTTTATCTTAAAATGGGTTTACGCAAACCCATTCACTTGATCTTTGTTGTCGTGAATGTTTCCATGCCGATCATTGGTATGGACCTTCTACAGCGCCACAACCTAATCATCGATACGCGCGAACGGGGGCTAGTAGACGGAAATACTAATTTATCTGTTTGCGTAACTTATTTTTCTGGTTTCAGGTTATCTCCTGTCACAATTAAGCACACTACAGACCAATTCTATCAACCACCACTCGCTATGTGTTCTGGCATTTACCAATCGGCTGCCCTTCAACCATCACAACAGATTCTGAACGCCAGTTCGAATCTGAACTTTACCGTTGTCTGATCGCAATATTAGGAATCACTTGCTTCCGAACGAATGTTGGAAGCTGATGAACATTATACCGATTTTCAGAAACGAACTCAGTGAACCTTCAAGCCGCTGCCGGTAGCACTTCCATCAAAAATTATGTCCATTATATATGGGGGTCTACACAAATGTTTATTATGCACAAAATTCTCTTCACCCTAACAACACGGTTTCAAGAAGGATTACTCTTGTATAACCAGCCTACTGACAGCGATAAAAAGATGGATGAGCATCCTTGATTGCAAGGCGTTGATTGATATGGAATACCTTGGCTTTCCAAAAACTTTTGGTAGTTTCAGCGAGTGGTGTCTCATCAATAAGTTCAAACCGTTAGATATTAAGTCACCGTCCACTGATTGGCTCATTTCATATTCGAGTAAACGACCATTTAAGGTCAGAAAAAACTTCCCTTTTTCGCATGCTAGTGTCTTAGTGGGTTTCAGAACCCTACAAAACTCTGGACGATCCATCCTTAAACGCGGAGATCTAACCGATCGATAAATTTAGACCAACTTCTCAACAATATAATAAGAATAATTTATTCTCAAATAACATTTTGTTACATGAGGCATGCCAGTTTTCAGGCAACATCAAATTGTTACAAACGTTACAATTTCCTAATGTAGTAAATTACTCAGCTGGGTCGATAATTTATAAGATATGAATGTAGATGGTTTTAGTCAGTATCACAGTTGGCGCGCTTCATGAGAGTTGCGTTGCGACGTGCAACAGATGGTCGATAATCGATTCATGTGCAGTTGAGGGCTTCTAGAAATCGCAATCTTATATCCCTTTGGAATATTTGAGGCTTCAAGGATGGTGCAGGACGAGGTCACCCGTTCCGTATTTCAAGGGGGCCAAAAAATGGTGCAAGAAAAAAAAGACGAGAAGCAGAGCATACAATGTTCATGAAGAAATGGTTAAGGTATGACTACTCAGTCTGATTCTCTTTTATTAAGGTATTTAGTAAGCAGGAGCATCCTAATAGGTTAAAGGAAATATCGACCTGCAATACGGTTCTGCCACAGACATGTTTAATGGAACCGATGAGTTCAGCATCAATGTTGAAGACTTACAAAACTATTTATTTTAGGGATTTATTTGCCTCTACAGAGTAACCACATAAAGAACGGCCAGACTCTAATTTAAGGACGAGCTAATCAGAAGCGTTTGAGCCATTTCAAGGTCACGGAGCTAAGTTTAACACCTGATGCTCACATACGATCGGTTTACAGCGGATTTTAGAAAAGATGTGATTATTTAGAGGCTACAAGGGATGGGATTACTAAAACGTTCTTGTACGTGCGACTGCGGTTATCAAATGACCGCAGTAAAGTGTGCAAACCACTGTGGTGAGAATGTGGAAATAGGTCTGTCAAACTTATTTAATGCGTCACTCCATTTTGATGTATCCTCCTGTGCCATCAGCGAGCTTTTTAGTTGTCGGTGAAACCTTTCAAACAAACCATTAGCTGCTGGGTGGTAGGCTGTCGTTTTGATGTGGTTCACGCCCAGAAGTTTTGTAAATTCTTGAAGTAAGACATACTGAAACTGGGGACCACGGTCTGTAGTGATGATAGATGGTACTCCATAGTTTGATATCCAACGGTCAAGGAATGAGGCGGCTACTGTCTCTGCAGAAGTGTCGGTAATGGGACACGCTATAGCCCATCTTGTAAATCTGTCCACTGCGGTGAGGATGTGTGTGAATGAATTTGATGGTGGCAGTGGACCAACTATATCTAGATGAATGTGTGGAAAACGTTTATCTGGTGAAGGATACTTGCCAACGGGAGGATTCCTACCGCATTGCACTGAAGTACTACAACCGTTAACTGATTTACTGAAAAGCGATAAAGCAGGCACCAAGAAAGAAGAGAATCAAATATTCAAATTACCTCCTGATGCCAAAGCAGCATTCGAAAAAGCTAAATCTATGATAGCCAACGCCACGATGTTACAACATCTAAATACTGACCCCACAACCCATCTGATTCTGTGCACGGATGCTTCGCAGAAAGCCGTCGGGGCAGTACTGCAACAGCGGGTAAACGACACAATTACCCCCATCGCCTTTTTATCGAAGAGATTATCGTCAGCACAAGAACGTTATAGCACTTTTGGACGTGAACTTTTAGCTATGTATCTAGCCGTCAAACATTTCAACTTCTTTCTACAGGGTCGTGATTTCATGATTATGACAGATCACAAACCCCTTTGCCATTCTTTCAGCACATCGTATGACAAACATTCTCCACGAGAAGCAAGACAACTTGATTATATCTCTCAATTTACTACAGACATCCGCTTTATCAAAGGTCACATGAACATTGTCGCAGATGCACTATCTAGAAAGGACATCAGCATGATGGTACACAACCACAACATCAGTCTAGAAACTTAGCTAAACTCCAAGTAGACGATGCAGAGTTGAAAGCCTGCCAAGAGAAGTCTAACTTGAATCTTAAACCAATACCCATGCCTTTCTCAGATACATCTATCATTTGCGACACTACAACCGGTAAGAATCACCCCTTCGTGCCACAACCTTATAGCCGAAAAATATTTCAACAGCTACATGGACTTTCACATCCAGGTATCGGTAGACAATACTACGAACGAATCACCACTCCCATCTATCGCTAAGAAACAAGAGGAAAAACAAAAACTTAACAGTACCCCCTCTTGTTTAACACGTTCTGGGAGACTTGTAAAAAAACCAAAACGTTATGAACATTCGCCGTATAAAAAAAAACTACAACCAATCAAAACAAACAATCATCAAGGACCCACAATATCAATCCTACCCTATGTTTTTTTCCCTTTTTCACAGTGTACATAATTAATCACTTTTTTTTCCACAATTATTCGTTTCGTCACATTTTTTTATATGTATAAAAAAATTTTTTGTTACAATAATAAACGAGTAATTACGTATTCAATGTACACAAATAAACAGTTCATTTTTTTGTGTACGTGTCCGTCATTAACAATTTTACACATTACTATAATTGACAGTGTTTTCTTTTTTTTCTGTTCGTTACGCTATGTTACATTACTGCTATCCTCAAACGCTAACACAACGCATTTTACTAACGCATACATCATGTCCATCTCCACAATTTTTGTTGTTTATAACTGTAAATATTATTTTTGTACGTATGTATATATCATATTCTTACATTTCTTTTGTTATTACAACCAGTTTTACCTCCGGAAGCTCTGGGGGGAGCTATGTGGAGATAGGTCTGTCAAAATTATTTTGTAAATAATTTTTATTATTATTTGTATTCATTTTGTCAATCTTTCACTGTGTGTACATTTATTATTAAATCATTGTACCTGTTGTTTTAGTAAATGACCTTGATCACTTTTTCCGTTGTGAGACTAACGTAGCGTGACACTTTCTGTGATCGTTCCAAATACACTACTACACACATACCTCTCGTTCAAAATTCACTCGCATTTGTGTTAACTGAAGCCTAAAGCAAGTACCATTTATCTTTACAGACGATAATTGGAATATACCATATTTACTACTGAATCATATCATTGGGGAACCCATCACGCTCACAGGAATTATTAATCATCTGTAATTGTGGATATTTAACACCAGATCAATTTGGAACACGCACTCTCCTGGTAAAACAAGTAACGTCCTTTATTTCTATTGTGTTTATGACATTTAACTTATATATATATATATATATATATATATATATATATATATATATATATATTGCTATTTGTTATAAATAACCATCATTACCTTTTGGGTTAATATATTATCTGGTCCACCACAAGATTATATTTCGTTGTTCTTCATGTTGGAGGAAAAAGTCTGCTCGAACGGGGACTTTCTTCGTTCGATTGCTACTGAAAGTGAATCAGATTATGATAATAGTTGCAAATTGGGTAATAAAGACACCAGTAACACTGGCTGCAGCGCTTGCAGTTGTTGCTGAAACCAGCAGTCCAGTGGTATGAGTACTGCCGTGACATATGTGCAACTAAAATAACACGTATGCACCAATCATTCGGAGTAGTAAGATGTATCGTGCAGATAGATGAAACGGCAGTGAGAAAGAGAAAATACAACAGGGGACGTAGTATAAAGTAGGATTGGGTAAGTACCATTTCCGTAAATATACTCGACAGGTACTTGGAATTTATGACTTTGTATACTGTATGCAATATGATTTCAAAACATCTGAAACTTTAGCAAACCTTGACAAGTTTTTAAATCATGTAAAAGAAGTATATTCACTGTAATCCATTAGTTTCTTCTAATATATTTCTACGTTATACTAGCTGTCTTGTGATTGGCTAATATTCTCAAGGTCACTTAAAATTCGTTCAAAGGTCGACCCTAAACTAGAGTCTCGCAGGTTTATTGATTCGAGCAAAAATACTAGCTCACTAATTCCATACAAAAATATAAAAGTCACTCCAGAACTCCCTGTCAACGTCGTGTAAGAAGATGTGAAGCGATAGGATTGCATGGTAGTATTACAGTAAATAACCTGTCAGAGACAGTTTGCAACAATAAGCATGACATCACTCCACATACGGCTGACTACTCTGTTGATCCAGATGAATCTGTTGATCAGAAGCCTTTGGATAAGATTCGGACCCCAATTGTCACCAAAAACCATAACGACATATCTAGCCCAGCTGTTTGCTCAGTAATGTACTAAGATGTGAGTCGTCCGACAACACGCATCCAACTAAACCTATACACTTAAAAGTTAGTCCTCCTAAAGATACTCCACAGGTTGACTCGAATAAACTTAAATTCATCTCACAGAAACAACGAAAGACTCCAGCTCTGACAAAAAGGGTGGGATGACAAGACTCACGATACCGAGTAGGGAAACACATAAGGTTGAACCCAACTGCTCTATAGGTATCCCAACAACAGGGAACAGGTTCTCCCCGCTGATATCATATAACTTGCCTTCAACACCTCTAAGTTGCAAAATGGGTAGTGAGCTGTAGCGTAACAAGCCCTTTTACACACAGACTAACAAGAACTACAGAGTTCTGATCACTCCAAGCACCCCCCTATAGCTTAAAACCATTAATAAGAATGGTAATAATAGGTTTCTCACTCTACACCTTATCTACATTCCCCAGGATCATAATTGTAATTACTCTCAGGAAGAAAACCTTTCACACCCTTTAGTACCAACCCACCACAGAGAAACGGCTCTCACGTACATAAACAGTCACAACTCTTTCCAGTTACGCGCAGCAGACCCCTCTCACGCTAACGTAAATAGCTATAACAGGCTACGCGCCTAACCATCAAGACTATTTTGCAAATAACCATACACTTCACAGTAGGCCTGTACAAGATTTTTTGGAATACGACCTCTAGTGACACCTCTGTTGAAGAATATAGCCCAAGTTGTTTCAAGCCACATGCAAAACATAAACTTGTCTCCGCCATACAGTTTCCATCAGAGAGTAATACCACCCTTTCCTCCTGAGTAAAATCCCCAATCAAATTCACCAGCTAATTTGATACATCTCCCACTAAGTCTATCTATCAAAATACCGAGCTACTGAAGAACATTCAATCCCTCACTTCAAACTCATCT
Organism: Schistosoma spindalis; assembly: GCA_946903255.1. Taxonomy (NCBI): domain Eukaryota; kingdom Metazoa; phylum Platyhelminthes; class Trematoda; order Strigeidida; family Schistosomatidae; genus Schistosoma; species Schistosoma spindalis. The sequence continues at coordinate 71,274,460 of OX336416.1, read as the reverse complement.
CACACCTGCGAAGTTCATAACGACTTTATTCGAGATACTCTCACTCATCTAAATCTAGTAGGTCATTTGCTCAATATATGTCTCATCAACGCTAGGTCGATCTGCAATGAAAAGACAGATTTAGCCCTGTTTGTATCCATTTATCCACCATCACTTATAATGATATCTGAAGCATGGACTAACAGTAATATTTCCGACCTAAGTATATCTCTTGATAACTATTTCCTATACAAAAGTGATAGATTGAATGGACGAGGCGTAGGATGCCTTATTTACGCTCACTCTAGCCCAAACTCACTACTATGTGATATGCCTGAACTAAACAAACTGAAGGATTCGGTGTGGATTGTATTAAAGCCGTCGAATTCCGTTACCTTACTGTTCGGCTGTGCTTACCGTCAACCCAACGCACCAATAGATGACATAGCAATACTATCGGAGGTATTCACACCAGCATCATCCCTTCCATTCACAGGCAAGCTTATTTGTGGTGACTTCAACATGCCTGAAATTTCTTGGTTCCCTGTCAAGGCGCTGAAACGTTATGAATCATTTATGGAATGTCTAGAGCTTGGACAATGGACTCAGTGTGTCTGTAGCGTGGTGTCGAGTTGAGCTTGACTATGAACACCGCTACCAGACTACGTGCCAATAGACCAATACGATTCCGGTAGGCCAATAATCAGAAGGCAGATGATAGTAGTAGTTGCAATATATTTGTCGGCGATCTCGTGGTATCGAAAGAATACCGAGATCGTGCCAAAGGAGTGCAAGCGTGGTTACTGAGCGTAACCGAATTCGTACAAGTTCAAAGTCAACGGGAGAGTAAGTAAGTATAATGGCTGTCATTAGCACAGTTAAACAAACGAGCACAGTAAAACAGTCACTGGTACAATTGGTTATAATGATAATTGTTTTCATTGAACCAATCGCGTTCTGTAGACAAAAGTAGGTCACTACATGTCAATAGCCCTACCAGACATCAAAATATCTTGGACTTAGTCTTTACCTGTGGCCTCACCCCCAATACTGTGTATATTGGAAAAACATTTCCAGGTAGTGATCATAACATTGTCATATGCAGCCTTAATATAAAAACCACAACCAGCAGACGTAAAACCGCAATACTTTGTAGAAACTATCGCAAGGTTGATTGGAATAACTTTCACAATTACCTAAGAAGCACTGATTGGAGAACTTGATTTACTGCAAACAATCCCGACACACTAACCAATATATTTTATCTCAACATCAGAAGTATCATCAACGAAATCGCACCTTTAGACTAATGTAGACCTACGGTCTCCAAAGATCTTTATATACCGGTCGGTACACGAAGACGTCTTCAAAGACACTGTACTCGATTCCATAACTTTAATGACTTTTCCTCTTTGGTGACGATGACTGAAATAATTATCCGAACAGAGGCAATAAGTACACAAAAAGCAGTCGCACGGGAAAAACGTGCAGTCGAACTTAACAATAACTCCTCTTCACTCACCATACTCCTTCAAAATAAGCTTAAACGTTCCAAATCGAGAGGGAGCATATTCATTAAAGACAAACAAGTATACGAAGATCCTAAACTTGTCACGGAACTATTTAGTGAACAATTTTGTTTCCCACTAACTAACGAAAAACCGCCAAACGATTCAGAACCAATCCCAGTACCTCCCTGTGAAATTACTAGTGTGGACCTCAATGTACAAAATATCTCTAAGGCAATTAGTACATTGAAACACTCATATACTGATGGACCAGATGGTATTCCAGCTAAGATGCTCAAACGTGGAGGTGATGATATGTGTGATTTGCTTCTTAAACTATTTGCGATATCGCTCTCTAGAGCGTGTTACCCTGCTGCCTGAAAAACTACACATATCAATCCCAAAATTAAAACAGAACCTGAAGCAAATGTTGACAGTAGTATCTAGAATGATGAAAAAAGTAGTTAAGGTGGCTGTGGTCCAACATCTACTTACTAATAGTCTCATCTCGACCTCCCAGCATGGATTTCTTAGGTCAAGATCATGCTATACATGCCTAATTGACCACCTGAATGATATAACTCTGAAACGGGACAACGGACTCCTTGTATCAGTCCTATTCTTAGACTTTAAGAAAGCCTTTGATAAGGTCCTACATAAAAGGCTTCTCGTCAAACTAAAGTCCTTTAGAATAAACGACTCACTGTACTCATGGTTTGCTTCGTTCTTAGCAGAACGTAAACAGATGGTAAAGTACAATCACTGTCTCTCATCACCTAGATCAATAACTATTGGAGTCATACAGGGAAGCGTACTAGGTCCGCTCTTGTTTCTTATGTATATAAACGATATATGTAACATCATAACATTTGGTAAACTATACTTATATGCTGATGATCCCCAAATAGTATACAGCTATAAGCCTGAGACCTTAAACGAAAGTGTACCACTGGTCCAAAATGACCTCAATAACTTAACTATCTGGATCGAAAAATGGCAATTACCGTTTAACCTCAACAAATGCTGGATCATGCAGTTTGGAAAGCATCTCTATGAACTGCAACTTGATTTAAATAAAAGTAGAGTCCAGACACTCAAATCAGTACACGATCTTGGAATTCATTACACAAGAAATCTAAACTTTGAAGAACATGCCTCATCTATCATTTCTAAATGTAGACAGCAAATTGGTTTCATAATGAGAAATTTCTTCACAACAGAGACTAAGCCAACTCTCTATAAAAAATGTGTACGACCTTCCCTAGAGCACTGCTTTTTTATCTCTAATATGAATACCACCGACAAGATAAGAGTAGACGTTCAAAAACGCTTCACACGCCAACTGCTAGGAAGTAACTCGAATGCCGATTACACAGATAGATGTAAGCACCTCTCTTTAGAACCCTTATGGTACCGTAGGCTAAAGAATAATATAATATTTCTCTACAAATGGATATATGGACTTATTTTTAACCTCCTGCCCAACTATGATTCACGACCCAGCCTATAGACTAAGAAACAACGCATATACACTACTTGCCGTAAAACACCGAAAACAAATGCGTTGTAAGTTTTTCACAGTACGGTATATTGTATTATGGAACATGTTGTCAATGCTTATTATTATTATTTATTTATTTTAACACATAGGTATTTGTACAAGGAGGCACAAAGTACATATCCGCAACACCAATCTCAATTGATTTATGTGAGGGCTGTGATACTGCCCGGGTGCCCAAACCGAAGCAGGTGGTTTCCTTAGGGGGTCACACCCCGAGCCTTCGACCTGAACGTCTGATCCACAAGGCAGTGGAGCATCGTAAGGAGATGCAGTCCCATGGTAGCCGATGACCAACAGTTGGTTCATACGCCATTTGTTCCTTCAGGATACTGGAGCCCATGTGCACCATTGATTTGGAATCCGGTTAAAGCGCCGGATGTTCGCTTTTCGTCCTCTCATTTTTGTAAACAACACCCCCGCCACGAGAAGGCAGTGAGTAGGACTTCCCTGGCAGAGGCTATATACGCGCGGCCATGTGAGAGCATTTCGAGAGGGAGAGCGGACTCTCCCCACTCTCGGCTGTACCAGGAAATTTGGGGGCTTTCAATGCCTAATCGTAACTGTGACACATTTACCAGATTCAAAGGGCTAATAACCCTGTTTCTAGACTCTAAAGAGCTTCAATCTTTCCTTGAACTCCCGTCCACCAATGAAGCACTTTATTATGGACCGCCTAATATCTAGACGGAACAAGAATATAACGAGCCCGACTATTACTAATACGAATAAAACTAAATTACGAGACATATGGTTTGCCGTTTCCTATTATTTATTGTCAATTAATGAAGGCCTATTACTCCTAACCCCCACTTTCAGTTCCCGAATCTCTCTACTAGTTAAATATACATTTTTCTTCCTACGTGTCATGCCTTTTTTTCTATTGCAAGTAGACAGATAACTCAGTAATCTTATGGGTGCTGACCAACAAAGGCCGATCATACAAAGCTAAAATTTGATCATATAGTCTTGTGAGTTGTTCAATGTTTTATTATTCTTACCCTAAAAATTCTACAATTTTATACTCTTTCATATCCTTTGATCTACTATTAGTCCTTACTATCTTTAAACCACACATAATCTAACCTGTTTTTTTTAACTTTCACCATTAGTTATTTTCATAGCAGTGTGATATACTAAATGGACATCTAACCTATAATACAAACGCTTTAACCATCTTATTTGTTTGTAACGTGGAACTAGTAGAGACAGTGTATTCCAACTATGAGCTTTGATTAAAGCAGTATGCATACTTACCACAAACGTAAGAGAGCCTAACATCACAAAAGGAGGGAGGGTGGCGTTACTGACCAGCAAACATGATGGTGGCGCGATAACCTCAATCCACCCATGTTTGTAGGGCAGAACATTTTATTAACTTACGGCTCCTAATGGTCTAGTGGAACGTCTCGAAGTAATGGTATTGATGCTGATTTATCATGCAAAATACTTCATTAAATCGTGTTTCGAACGTTGAATTGGTTTTACTTCCTACCCAGTAATTCTATTACAAACAAACTAGACAATGCGCTTAAAAAAACGAAGCCTACTCAAGATACTATAAAATCTAAAAACAGACTCCAACAACGTCGACAAAAAAGAGGGTGACTGCCATTTGTGTATCATAACACTGTTTTTAGCACTATATTTTATAACTACATATTCTCATACTCTCCGTTTCTTTCTGAACCACATCCGCTTGTCAGTTGTTTATCCACTCATACCTTGTCTACACTTGTTTTCTTTAAATTATTAGGATGCTCCTGCTTAATAAATACTTAAATAAAGGAGAATTAGACTTAGTAATCATACCTTAACCATTTCTTCATGAACATTGTATGCTCTGCTTCTCGTCTTTTTTTTCTTGCACCATTTTTTGGCCCCCTTGAAATACGGAACGGGTGACCTCGTCCTGCACCATCCTTGAAGCCTCAAATATTCCAAAGGGATATAAGATTGCGATTTCTAGAAGCCCTCAACTGCACATGAATCGATTATCGACCATCTGTTGCACGTCGCAACGCAACTCTCATGAAGCGCGCCAACTGTGATACTGACTAAAACCATCTACATTCATATCTTATAAATTATCGACCCAGCTGAGTAATTTACTACATTAGGAAATTGTAACGTTTGTAACAATTTGATGTTGCCTGAAAACTGGCATGCTTCATGTAACAAAATGTTATTAGAGAATAAATTATTATTATTATAAACTGAGTGTTCTTTTCACTCGCTAAGATCGCTAGAACTTCAAAACAAGCAAACACTCATGGCAATCTTCTTATTGTGCCCTCGTTTTCGGCATGACATATACTTCTGGTTATTTTGTGAAGGCAACGACAACAACCAAGTATCTTATGCCCTGTACTGGTCCGGCAAAATCAGTAGGTTTTCTTTGCCAAGGTCAGTCCGGTTTTGGTTATGGTTTAGCTTTAGTTGAATTTTTCGCAGCCTCTAGACAGGACCGACAACTGTGACATTTTTGTTCTATATCATGGTCCATTGACGGCCAGCATGTATAGCTCCGATGTATTGACTTCATTTTACTTATTTCCGGGTGCCATCTATGGAACAGATTAAGAACTTGGTGGGCATGTGCCTGTCCAAAATCCGTTGACGGTTGATACTTTATCTTGAAATCATATCCCAGCAATGTAGTTGCCCATCGTTGTAGATGATATTCTGCATATACAAGGATACATTTCTGCAGTCAACTCCACCTGCAACTCTCTTGAGTTACTGCCGGTCCCAAGCACGGATAAAGTAGAAGGGTTGGGTATGGGGTTAGCGTCCATATTCCGTAGAAAACTAACTCGCTAAAAAAACGCTAATCAGAAAAAATAACTCAAACCATTTAAACTCTGCCCTGAGAGTTAGAAGGTCTTCAGTTAAAAGAAGTATGACGCCTCATGGCGAAAACCGAGTTCCTTCGGAAGCCACAAGGTCGATACCCCTTCTAACATCCAGAGGAACAATTTTTATAGGTACACGCAACGTCCGGACAATGTGGGAAACCGGGAAGACCAGTCAAATAGCAACGGAAATGAGGAGATGCAAATTGGCGGTACTGGAAATCAGAGAAACTCATTGGACCCAAGCTGGACAACAAAAGCTAGATACTAGGGAAATGCTTTTATACTCCGGTCACAAAGAGGAAAATGCTCCACACACTCAGGGAGTTGCTCTAATGCTGTCCAACATACAACAAAATGCACTTGTAGGATGGGAATCCCACGGATCCAGAATCATCAAAGCATCACTCAAAACAAAGAAGGAGGGGATCACAATGAACATTATTCAATGTTATGCACCCACCAATTCTGATGGGAGATCTAAACGCCAAAGTCGGAATGGACAACACCGGATATGAAGACATCATGGGACTACATGGACTGGGAGAGAGAAACGAAAACGGGGAAAGATTTGCAAATCTGTGTGCATTCAATAAATTGGTCATAGGCGGTACAACATTTCCACACAAACGTATACACAAAGCTACATGGATCTCACCGGACCACACCACAGAGAACCAAATAAATCATCTTTGCATCAATAAAAAATTCCGAAGGACAATGGAAGATGTGAAAACCAGGAGAGGAACTGACATAGCTTCAGATCACTACATGGTTGTGGCCAATTTAAAACTGAAGCTAAAGGAGAACTGGACAACTGGACAAACAGCACCACAAAGGTTCAATACAGCCTTCCTTCGAGATACTGACAAACTCAATGAATTCAAGGTAGCTCTCAACAACAGGTTCCAAGCCTTACAGGATCTACTGAAAGGAAGAAGAAACTACTATGGAGGATAACTGGAAAGGTATCAAATAAGCATTAACTTGAACGTGTGAAGAGGTTCTGGGCCCCAAGAAGCATCATCACAAGGAATGGATCTCTATAGAAACACTGGGCAGGATCAATGAAAGGAAGAACAAAAAGACAGCAATTAACAATAGTCGAACACGAGCAGAGAAAGTCCAAGCAAAAGCTGAATACATAGAATCAAACAAGCAAGTGAAGGAGAGCATAAAGACCGACAGGCAGAAATACGTGGAAGAACTAGCAATGACGGCGAAAAAGCTGCAAGAGAAGGAAATATGAAACAGCTTCGTGATACAACGAAGAAACTAGCAGGGGAATATAGTGAACCAGAGAGACTGGTCAGGGACAAAGAAGGCAGGCCAATCACCGAAATTCAACAACAGCGCAACAGATGGGTAGAGTACTTCGATGAAACTCCTGAATAGACCGGCTCCAATGAATCCACCGGACATCGAAGCAGCACACACAGACCTTCCTATATATGTCAATCCACCAACGACCGAAGAAATCAGAATGGCCGTCAGACAAATCAAGAGTGGGAAAGCAGCAGGATCTGGAACTCATACGACGGACTACAGTGCAAGGTCGTGCATGGAGGACAGCTGTCAAATTCATTCCAAGTAAGGACCAGAGTAAGACAAGGCTGTCTACTCTCCCCCTTCCTGTTTCTTCTGGTTGTTGACTGGATTATGAAGACCTCGACACCTGAGGGAAACACGGCATACAGTGAACAGCTCAGAACCAATTAGACGATTTGAACTTTTCAGATGACCTAGTTCTTCTATCACATACACACGAGCAAATGCAGATAAAGACAGCCAGTGTAGCAGCAGTCTGTGCATCAGTAGGCCTCAACATACACAAGGGAAAAACCAAGGTCCTCAAATACAACATGGAGAACAGCAATCCAATTCTGGAAGATGTAGAATCCTTCTTATACCTGGGAAGCATCATCGATGAACAAGGAGGGTCAGATGCAGACGTAAAGGCGAGGATTGGCAAAGCATGGACAGTATTCCTTCAATTAAAGAACATATGAAATTCAAAACAACTTTCAACCAATATCAAAGTCAGAATCTTCAATACGAACGTCGAGGCAATTCTACTTCCAGCGGAAGAGGAAATTAGGAAAAGACGATGGAAATGGATAGGACATACATTGGGCAAATAATCAAACTTCATTACGAGACAATCGCTAACTTGGAATCCTAAAGGGAAGAAGAAAAGAGAAAGACCAAAGAACACATTACGTCGGGAAATAAAAGCGGATATGAAAGAGATGGATAAGAACTGGAAATGGTTGCCCAGGACAGGGTTGGATGGAGAATACTGGTAAGCGGCCTATGCTTCTTCACGAGGAGTAACAGGCGTAAGTTAGTAGGTAAGTAAGTTTATTCGGTCCAAAAACTGTCAGTAACGGTTTATGATCTGTTAGTAAGGTGAATCGTCTGTCAAATAGGATCTTGTGGAACGCTTTTTCTGCAAATATAATGGAGAGGGCTTCTTTCTCTACCTGATTGTAGTCCTTGCTGTCATAATCAGCTATCTTACAGCAAGGTGATTGCCTCCCCAGACCCTTCAGGGTATTTATGTTGAATTACTGCTTCGATTCAGTTGTTCGACGCATCTGCTGAGACCGCAATTGGAAGATTCGGTTCTCAAAGGAGCTGTTTTAGTCTAAGGGAATGCTTCTTGGCATTCTGTTCACCAGAATCATTTGATATCCATTTTCAGCAACTAATTCAAAAGGGCACGGAGGCGATGCAGATCTGGAAGAAAACCGCTATGATGAATAATCATTTCCAAGAAAGAACGCAAAGTCGATACATTATTCAGTGGAAGTATGGAGTAGTAGCCTCGACGTTTTCAGGATCAGGTTCTCTTCCATAATTATCGATTATGAATCCTAAACAGCAGATTTGCTCCATGAAGAAATCACCTTTTTCAGCACGTAATCTGAACGCATAATCTGCTCTGCGTTGTGCAGATGATAATGGACTTGACTATAATACATCGAAGTGTAAGTTAGTCCATCTGAAACATGTTGCAGAATACAATTACAACTTAGACAACTTTCCAAAAGAACTATAAGTTGAAAAAGATCTAGGAGTGTTCGTATCTTATGATATGAGGTCTTACGCCAACTGAGATGAAAATTCCCTCAGTGCAACCTTGCACTAGAAACGTTGAAACGCATTTTCGGCTAGTTCGATGGAAGAACTTTCCACATAATCTTCAACAGTTTTATTTATCTTCATTTAGAGTACGAAAACAGTATTCCCTCCTACACTCCAAAAGAATAAAGACACATTGGAACATATCCAACGGCAAACCACGAATCAGTTCGTGGTGTCAAATTCAAGGCTTGTGAAGGGCGCCTACAATCACTGAACCTTTACCTATTAGAGTACAGGCATCTTTGAGGTGACCTTTTAATCGATTACAGCATCCTAAATACTTCTGAATAGTCCCTTAAACACCTACTTAAGCTTAGTCTAAACACAAACCTTTGGCTAACACTCAGAAAATAGGAACATGATAGGACAGAATAGACTTTAGACACACCTACTCCTTAAGAACAGTCAAATGCTGGGCTGGGCTAGCCCAAGTGATTACCCAGGAGTCCTCTGAGAAGAAACATGACATATTCTTAAGGACTGAGGATAGTGTTTTACTGTGATTTACCAACAATTTATCGTTTTGCTCATTTATCGGTAATGTATGGATGCTATTGTACATCGGATTACAGAATTTTATGAATGTAACGTTACACCCCGTGTCATTCTGGTTGAATTAGAATGCTGCAGTAAGACTTATTTTTCTCATCTTTTACGTTAATCATATCTAATTAGGGGAGCTTCTGCTCGATTTAAGAGGTCTCTGATTATACGTTTATACAGAAAACGAATTCACTGTAGTGTTAACGGCTTACATCTCGACCCTATCTCCCAATTTTGGGGAAGCCGTTACAGAAAACTTTAGGGAAATGGCACCAAGACCCCAAAATTTCCCCTTAACACTAGTGAAGGTCATTTGACTTTGGGGATTTCCCCAAAATTTCCCCGAACGTGAGAGATTGGTGAAATGCAGTTGCATTCGGGAAAACCCCTAAATCACCCAGTTTCCCCAAATTAGAAAGATTGGGTTATTGTAACTCGTGGTATGTTTTGAAAGTTTGCTCGGAAAACAGTAATAACCTAGTTTATGGTAATAAGCTCAAGCAAGTTTCAATATCTGTAGTTCAGAACACATTGTCTGGTTTCTCCAATATCTATGTCACGGATCCACACTTAATCAGTTGGCAATCAATGTCAGTAAGTATGGTATGTGCTTTGCACCTTCGAAGTGCAATTTATTTCTACAAGACTGGCAGGAATCTAATCCTGTACTCACCCTGGATGGTGAGCAGATAAAAGTAGTCGAGAAGTTCGTGTCTTGGACATCTTTGGCGCCTTCATGATGTCAGTCTGGCTGTAAAAGGTCGGATCTACAACGCGTCGGTGAGAGCAGTTTTGCTCTATGCTTGTGAAGCCTGGTCTCTATGAGTTGAGGATGTTAGACGACTCTGTGTTCGATCAGCGTTGTCTCCGAAGGATTGCTGACATTCAGTGGCAACACCATGTTAGTAATGCAGAGGTTCGACATCGTATGTTCGGACACAGAGACGATAATGCAATTGGTGTCATCATCTTGAAACACCAACTTCGGTGGCTTGGACATGTTCTACGAATGTCGTCCCAGAGAATTCCTCGCCGTGCATTATTTGCCGACTCTGGGACTGGTTGGAAAAGGCCGAGAGGTGGTCAGTATATGACATGGTGTCGTGGTATGAAAGAAAGCTGCAAAGGGATGGCTTCTGTTTGTCCTTCAAGACTCCCTGGCTGGGGTCCGAGAGATAGTGTAACATAGTGACTAGAGACGTTATCAGATATGGCTCCGAATAGAAGCCAGTGGTGATCCTGCTGTAACCTTTTACTTTCTTCATAAAAAGCGGTTGTATCTTCCTTAACTGGAAGGATTCTTCTGGTTGTACCTTCCTATTTCCCCCATTATTATTATTATTATTATTATTATTACACCACCTTACATTAATCTGTGGTCGTTATCGTTCTTTCCTTATACACACCTTACCCTTTTTCTCCTGCCATTCTCATTGTTTTGTGTGGCGCATATATATTTGGTGTCCCCTTGTACCAATATTTATGTGTTCAAATAAAAAGAAATAAAACAAAAAAACTATGTCACGAGCTTGTATAAACCAATCTTCTTATTTCGGCACAGTTCCAGGTGTCCAGTAGGTGGTTATCAAGCCACTTGACTGATCTAATTCTAGCCATTTTGCTATCAAGTATTATGAGTTCTTTCCTGTATCATTGATCAACTTGAGACACTTGGTACACCGGTAAAAGATTTGCATTCCTGTCAATTAATTGGTACATTAATATAAATTATTTTGTTACATCAGTGCCAGAAAGTTATTAGGATTAAAAGTACCATTTCATTGAATTCATGTCTACTCGTCAATTATTATGTAACTAACGATTCTCATTCGTTTTCAGGTAAGCAGTGTATCAAGCCAAAAAGCAATAAATATTTAAAGTTTTGGCAGATATCTTTGTGCATGACGCAATGCTGTACTTAGTAGGACTGGGTTTAGGTTCCTTCTCAGATTTGACAATGAAGGGTTATGATGTACTCAAAAAGTGTGATTATGTGTACCTTGATAGTTACACTTCCATATTCTCTGGGGAAGAGTTCAAGGCATTGGATATCAATGGAAAATGCATACTTCCAGCCGATCGGGAATTCGTGGAGCAAAGCAGTGAAATTATAGATCGAGCGAAGAACCATGACGTCGCGTTTCTTGTCGTAGGTGATCCTTTAGGAGCAACTACACATAGTGGTTAGTGAGGAAGTGCTAATATTTTTTTCAGATATTATATTGAGAGCTGTAGAAAAAAATATATCTTACCAAATTATTCACAATGCGTCAGTTATAACTGCAGTCGGTTGTTGTGGTTTGCAGCTCTATAACTTTGGTGCGACTGTATCAATCCCTTTGTGGGACGAATTTGGTCATCCAGAAAGCTTTTATGACAAAATAATAATGAATATGAAAAGCGGATTTCATACTCTATGTTTGCTGGATATCAAGGTAAAGTAACTCTATTTGCATATGATACTCACTTCGTAACTGCTTGTCAGATACTCAAGTTTTTTAACTGATATTTCAAAATTAGTGACTTTTTGTAAATAAACAGATCCATTTTGTTACTGATTCATCACACATATTTTTCTGAATAACCACTTAGGTTAACATAAGTTCACCGTGTTTTCCCCCCCCCATCTTTGATCTAAGCATATTTTCCGGAAGCTCGCTTCTTGCGGTTTTGGTGAATCTAGCTAATCTCGCAAAACTAAAAGTGTACACATGGTTGTTAGCCTAGTGTGTTCATATAATACATAGTAGTTCTCAGAATGCTTTTTGGATCAACTAAAGTAAGGTATAAACCACTCTCTCACATTTTGGTGACTTCACTTCTGTACGTACGTACGAAGTTCCACGTTGTTACTGACTGACTGTTCAAGGAACTGAGTTGTTTAAATTTATATTTATTTAATTGAACACATAAACATCGGTACAAAGGGGTACCAATTACGTAGTACACATAATAATAATAATAGGGGCAGGAAAGGATTCTTACAATTAGAGAAGTCATTTTCACTTTTATGAAGAAAGTTATAACAATCGCCACTGGCTTCTATTTTAAACTATTCCTGATAGTCTGAAGCCACTGTGTTGCACCATCTCTAAGACTTCAACAAGGAAGTCGCGAAGAACCAACAGGAGCCAGTTCTGTACAGCTTTCATTCATACCACAACACTATGTCGAGCATTGACCTTTTCTTCGCGTTTTCCATCCGGTCTCAGCGTCAGAAAATAATGCATGATGTGGAACTCGCTGGGACAAAATTCGTTGATGTTTCAAGACGGTGACACTAACTGAAGTATCGTCACTGGGATCCAGCACACGTTGCCGAACATCAGCATTACTAATAAGGTGTTGCCACTGGATGTCAGCGATATGTCGGAGACAACGATGATCGAACAGAGAATCGTCTAACATTCTCGACTCAGAGAGACTAGGTTTCACAAGCACAGAAAAACTGCTCTCAAAGTGAGAAAAAATCTGTGTGAAAAGCTGTCTTCTCGTCAACGCTGTGACATATTGCATCTCGGATGAGGATGGGGTTTAACATCTCAAACCTGGACTCAGATTAATCACGTTGCGATCAGTTACCGCTGGTGTGGTTGTATACAAAACTGATACTTCTTTTGAAGTATTTATCCTGACTGATCATTGCCTTGTTTGCTCTAACCTTATCCTACATTTCAGTGGCCAACAAATTCATCGCCCTAAATGGGTTGATGTCAGCTAATTTAAAGGAAGCTGTACAGAACTAGCCTCTGCTGGTCTTGCGCGACTTCCTGGTTGAGGTCCCAGAGATGGTGCAACACAGTGGCTTCAGACTATCAGGAATAGCTCTCTAATTGTAAGAATCTTCCCCTGTTGTTTCTTTTCTAAATTAACTGCTCCTCCTAATATTATTACTATTATTTCACTGTCCTACAATAATTTCTGTTCATTGTTGAGCTTTTTTAGTGTACTCACCTTCCACTTTCTATTTCTTCACAAAGTCATTTTTGTTTTATGGTGGATACATAGTTGGTACTGCTTTGTGCCAATGAATAGACGACCGACGTCAACCGTTTTGTATCCTGAAATGTTAAACCAAACTGTAGCTATTAGGTGCAGTAACATGCGCTGATCTGTTCACGAGGCCTTCTATATTAAGGTCACGAATTTACATCGATATATATTCTACCAGAGTGCATAACTAGTATATTTTGTTAATTTGATGGCTAAACTTGGATTACTTTACCAACTGTTCGGGTTGACCAGATATTAAAGTTAATGAATAACAGTAGCATGTACAGAATTACCTTTTTGTGACTAATTATCTGACTTCACAATATGTAGATCGACCTCTTTTCTTTACATATTTCTGAAAATCGTTTCGTGATTAAATATCCAAACCAACTATTTGAACTTATCTAGGAAACAGGTACTAAAGATTCGGCTGTTGGTGAAACTATCTCGGAAGAAGAGGGGAATATTGTTCACTCACAATCCAGGAGATTGAACTGCTAGGCAGAACACTTTGGGCAACATTTCAACTGACCGTTACACACCACCTTTATGCAACCTGGATGGAAACTTGATACAAGTCCCCCATCTCTTATTGAAGCTGAAAAAGCTATAAGCAATCGAAGCGATAGGTGGAAGGTTTTGATTAAATAACACAAGATGTTTAAGCATAGTGGTCAACTTTTTGTAATCATACTAAGATTCCAGCTAGCATCTGAAAACTTAACGTAACCTTATCTGACTGGCCTCGATCACTTACCGTCTCAGTACATAAAAACAGGAATCTTCTTGTGTCAGTCAGAGGGATTGGTTTGGTGTCGAAAATACTAGCCTCAACAATACTCATGTAGAGCGAACCCGAGGAAAACAGGCCGGTTTCAAACCTAAACGTGAATGTGCAGACCGAACACATACCCTTCGGCAAATTCTGGAACGTACACACTTCCCGATGTCTGAATGTAGTTACATTCCGAGTCTTGGACGTAGTTAGACTCCGTTGGTCGTGAGGTTCTGTGGCAGTATCCGTCGAGTTACATCTAATGACAAACTGACAATGAGACCGACCTCCCCAAGTGGTGCCAGTCAGGGTTGTCTACCTTCTCAATCTTAATTTAACATGGTCATAAGACTTCTTTAAGAGACAAGGCTCTAACTTGATTTGCTAGGAGGTCCATTTTGTTGACTTAGAATACGTGTATGATGTGGTTCGGTTTGCTGAAGGTGCCGAGGAATCCAACCTTATGACCATGTTAAGCGAATATGCAGATATATTCAAGATGGGATTCTCTCCCTTTCAATGCGTAATGTTATTTCATGATTGGCCTGCGCCATCTGAATTAACGATGGTGTTGGCCGCTTCACTTTTCTTGGAAGTCTCAACAGCCCTGACAGTCTGGTATCTGAGGAATTCGGCCTAATTGTGTCGCCTATGGTGTAGGTGAGTAAATCAAAAGCCCTGACACACTACTTAGTTGTCCTTAAATGCATTTTATTTCACTTCGATACACGACAGGATTCATTTAAATGCACTGTGCAAACGATGTTGCTACTAACAATATGTAACGTCGCCATAAATTCCATCTAAATATCAATAAGTAATGCAACATTACATAAGGTGTTGTATGTCAAACATAATAACAAACAGTGAGCTAAAATCGTAGTGGGAAATCCCCAAAATCCAATCTAATTGATCCTAAGAGAAGCACGCTTAGAATTCATTTGAATGTTGACCATGAAGTATTTCTGAGTGCACACTGTTCCAATCCTGGTAGACTTAAGTGTCATGACCAAGCTAAATCCAAGTCAGGCCACAGACGCAATATCATAAGTATATGATGCTTCAATTAACATGACATTAATTCGCTAATCTGGTCAACATTTCCTTCCTTAGGTAAAGGAGCGTTCTTTGGAAAACATCCTACGTGACCGCAAAGTCTACGAACCCCCTCGCTTTATGTCTTGTTGTGAAGCTGTACATCAAATAGCGGACGTCAGTAATAGGAAAGAAGAGGATCAGCGGAGCAGAGGAAATATAGTTATGACATCCTGTATTGTAATTTGCTTATCCCGATTAGGATGTGATGACCAGAAAATCGTTGTTTCGACAATAAGTGACATCCATGAAGCCTACTTGGACTCAGGGGTAAAAGGTCTCGACTTTGGAAACCCACCGCATAGTATAATCATACCCGGGTTAATACACGAGCTCGAATCAGAATTCTTGGTTGCTCGATACCGGATCGGTGTCGAAAGTCAAAAATTCCTGCCAATATTTTACACTACACGAAGAAATACAGAAAATGTCCTCGAAATTTATCAGGATTCAATAAACATACACAACGAAATACTTCGCACCATGCAACATACGCTTGGTCACACTTAGTAATATATACCACTTATGTGATTATAAAATATCTTGTGCTCTATCCTAACTGTTGTGCTTTCTGTAGGGTATTGAACTTCTGTTTATTCTGCAGTGCAAGAGTCGAATGACTAAACCATCTGGCCCCCATTTATTCATGGTTTGAAAAGCGTCACAGATCTGCATGCAACCGAAACGCGACTTGATAGTTCCGCCTCAGCATAAACCCGTTTCGTCAGAGATCCATGTTCGACATTCTATAAATTAGTTTGTCGGACGATATCGAGTGACCTCTCTCACGTCACTAGGTATGTAAGTATTGTCCCTGTGTAGTTACTTCGAATAAAACTCATCAGCGATTTGTCAATAATAACGTTACAGAATACAAGCTACCCTATAGTTAGCCTATAAATGTTTTGCATCCCAAAATGCATTTGGTTGAACGTTTTAAGGATACTTACAATAAAGCTTGATACAGCCTTGTTACAAACCACCAGCGGAATATCACATGTCCATTGATAGGAAATTCGAAAAGTGTGGGGGCTTATAACTCAGAGGATCGGTTTATACTTCATCACTTACACACCACTAACAGAAAGCGGATACGCACTTTAAGACATGGGAAGAACACACGCTTTGTTGAAGATTATATATTGAATACCAAATGTACAGATGCTGGTGAATTGACCACTCGTAAAAAATTACCTGGAAAAACTGAGAAAGACCTGTGGAACTTCAACCGGTTGCATTTGGTTTTTCCGCAACAAAACCTTGTTTATTAAAGTTGATATTAGTATACAAGAATATGGAGAGCTATTGTTTGAGAAGGACCGGGCATTATTTCACTAACCTGCATCAGGAGGTAAAGTAACTGAAAATAAGAACAAGTCCTCGTAGTTTCGAAGCGCCGCACATATTTTAAGCAAACTTTCGCTTATGAAGATGACCGAGTCAAACTCGACGTTACTTGGTAGTAACGAAATATGGAATAACTACTGTTAAACATTCAGCCACGTGACTGTTGCGCAAAACAACACATCTGACTATCATTGGACGACGTAGCCTCCAGTCTAAGTTTTTAGACTACGACTTCTAAAATAAAAGTCCATCTCGAAAGGATCTGTTATTCGTTTTAAGGTAAGTGGCGGGACTGCTTAAGGCGTCTGCTCCTTAGACCTAACAGAATGTTGACTTCACCTTGATGTGTTAGCCACTTGGAATAATATGAACTGGTACTTTTTAAGTTTTTGATTTTCAAGGATAAACAGCTGCAATTACATCGCACCAATTAATTGCACTCCTTTGATTATCTTTACTAGTATTACATCCTGAACCAACAACTAAACTAACTATACTAAGCCCTCGAAACGGAAATAACGAACATAGTGAACTACAAGTGACAGTGCTCTGCAAATTTTTCAGCTAGTAAATCCTTATAAACAAACTGATCAAGGGCGATGTATTGTAATGCTAATCCCAGGTGCGAACTGACTAGGTTTAGGATTGCAATAAACTTACTGATCTATACTCAATCCAAAGTGTGCACTTCGGTGGTCTTGAGTGCTGATAAATATCGAGGAAACTATCACTTCCCCGTTTTCACACCGTTCAAAGGCTCCTCTACATGTACCTGAAAAGAAACCTGGGTTAGAGTTGGCCTTAGTCACCTGAGGGCATGAACGCAGCAGTCAAGGGACAACTTCATAAGGTCAGCTACACACGACCTTCTTTGATAGTTCTGGACAAGTTGAAACTTTGTCTTTGAAGACGAGAATCCGTCGGATAAAGTGTGTGCACATTTTAGGTCGACCGTTTGTAAACACATCCGCCCTTCGTGAGAAGCTAGCATCGGTTATTATGCAGATTGTCTGAGGAAAACACCTTACTGCCGTCACATCATTTAAGAATAGTAGTCACTAATACCGACTTGCGACGATAGTGAAAACTATACTTTTGTAACGGACGTGATACCACCTTGGTTAACAGGACACAACAAACTACTTCGACTTCCTTGCTTCGTAATCAATATTCAAGACAAAAGCCATTACTTGTTAAATGTCGGGACTCTTAGTATATTTCGAACAATCTTTCGTTAATCTAAATTTGACCGTTTAAACGTTCTATTTTTAAGTGGATTATCACCTATGATAAGCTGTGTAGATCACCTTACAAACAAAAACACGTTGATCTGCGAACCTTGTTGTAGTTTAATTTCTCAGTCCATGCGGCACCATGTCTTTACCCACATGACAATGAAATAAAACAATGCTACTTACCCCTATTCCCTATGACAAAAACCTACCTTTAAGCATCAATGTATGAATGCGCTGGGAGTTTTATGATCCATCTGAACTACGTGAAGTACTCGTGTAATGTACGATATACTGTGCTGACCTTTAAGTATCTGGATATTTTCCTATATTTAATCGTAAAAGCACCGCTCACCTTGCTATCCAAAACAGAATTTTTCACTGAGGAACCAGTGTACATCGGCGATCACATTATACTGGGCTGTTTAAAATAATGACCTACCAGATATATTTCATTAGTTTGACTTACATTGCTTCCAGCACACTTTAAAAGAAAACAAGAAACGCAAAGTAAGTTTGTTTACGATTAACATAGTTAAAGTTAAATGTACAACACATGATCAGTTAAAGTTCAGATCACAAGCTTTGGATAAACGTACGAACGACTGACTTGCGTTAGAACCGTAACTGTGGAATTCCAGCCCAGGGTGTAAGTTGACCTGGAGCAGGCGCGATTTGAGGTTGCATCGCCGGCAAACCAAAAGCTATAATATAAGAGAAAACATTGTAGTTTTAGGACTGACTAAAATTAATAGTGAATTTTAGGTCGTAGAGAGCTCATGTTCATTATGTGGAAAATTATGTGAATACAAGACATATCTACATGTAATTACCGTGAGTAATAGAACTGCACGTAAATCGGAACCAGTGAATGAATAATTAAACATCTTTATGAAAGCTATACAAGTTTCTTTGAGATGTCCTTTAAGTACTGTGTGGTAAATAAGCTAATAAATCGACTGAGACTTGCTGTCAGTCAGAACTTACTACGTACACATTGATGTCCCGTTTAGAAGGAGTGATACTACGTAAGTACATGTGGAGATTAACAATATTACACAGAAGACAATGGTCAAGTTTTACTTCATTAGGAAGTACTGCATTTTTGTCGTGAGACGGAATCCATATAGAAGACTCGAGACTTTACATAAGACAACATTCCTGTCTTTCACTCAAAGAACTTATTTCAAAGTTATGCGAAGACAATTAACAACAATGAATGATGTCGTACAACCATCCATAACTGCACGTAGATAACCCTACCATCACTCAAATTCACTGTTATAGGGAAGTTAAGAAATGTGAGACGGACTGATAGCTTTATCAGTATATAGAATTGTACTAATAGTTACACTGATATTGATGTAAAATGACTTTGATATTGTATGAAGGCTTATAAATTGGTTTTCGTCAATGTAAGGGTGATCAATGAAATTTGTGATAAGCACACAGATTCGAATCCTCAGATTTCAACAGACACTTCTCACATTAATTACCAATTTACAAATCTTTGAAAAAGAGCCACTAGTTCCAGTTTAACACGACACGAATATTGTACAACGTTAGAAAGTACGCTAAAATGCTTCAATGACATCACCTACCAGGTGGAGGGATAAATCCAGGTGCGTAAGCAAACGGCATCTGTACGGAGGCCGGGGGCACAATCGGAGGATACACAATTTGTGTGGGCTGTGGAGGTATGAAACTTGGAGTTGTTAATCCCAGAGTTATAGGAATAGAGGGAGGTAAAATCTTTTTTGCTGCATTCTCAACAATAGTTTTGTATCGCGGCAACTCAGCTCTTAGTTCCTCCTGAGATCATTAGGTGAGGTAAAAAAAATCGAACTCACCAGAGATAAATCTTCATCGGGATGAATTAACTCGATGACTACTCCATTAACTCCCGACGTGGGCTTCGGGACTTTAGACACGTTGGCTTTTACGTTGGACGATGGAGATGAATAGGCAGGAAAAGTAGCCTTTGGGGTAGTCGCGGGGGACTGTACAATAAAGCTTAAAAGTGAACTGTTACCTTTTCGTCATTTGGAGTAGCTGGCTGAGGAGGGGCGGGAGCTGCAGGAGGGGGAGGTGGTGGTGGTGGTGGTACATAAGGTACTGAACTACACAAATCAACTAGGATTAACAAAACCTACTTTAAATGTGGAGGTAAGCTGTGAACTAGATACGCGGAATTAGAATTAATTTTAACTTACGTCCAATATGACCGAAAGGTGCCATAGGTGGACACAAAGTCTGCATGAATGGCAGTGCAGGATGGATAGGTGGTGGTGGATAAAACGGAGCACTTTCATCTTCTTTAGCTAATTTCTCTGGTGGTTCGTCTTCACATTCTAACCCAAATTTCTGTCTTTCGTGTTCGATCATATCTACTTCTGGAATACCGGACATGCCGTATATATCAATGACAGTGCTTGTTCTGTTTGGCAAGGCATTTGGAATTTTATCCAGCTTCTCTTTGTGAACCTGATGTTTTAAGTAATGATGAATGTCGTGACTTACTTGGTTGCAATGAATTGACAAACCAGGACCGGTGAACAATTTTCTGTGACAGTAAGGACATTTGAAGTGTTTTGCTTTTTGATGTTGGATTAGAATCTTTTCGTCGTCAAACTCCCGATTGCAATACCTAGAAATTATCAGTGTTCCTAATCTCGCGTACCAACACCACGGCTTCAGCTGCTTCCTCTTCTTACGACCCATTTCCAACGCAACAACCGTACCGAATTGTCCGCCTCGAGACCGGAAGTGCAGGCTACGTAAACTATCTTCAATTAACAATTCTCAGACTTCAGTAGTAAGAATTGGATGTCTATCGACTTATATTAATCCCGGCAGTTTGTTACATTGTAGTGGTCCAGTACCGTGTTGAATATATCGACGGAAGGTGCTGATGTTACGTGTTCTGGCGGCGAATTCCAGTAGTTCATTACTCAGTGGGAAAAGAGGAAATTCAGACGAAGACGATTTGATATCAACTTTTGTACTTTCTTAGAGTGTGCTCTCAAGTTATCAGTCCTAGACGGAGGGAAAGGTCAAGGATGTCTTCATAAGCTAATACGTGTCAGGTATCTACCTCAGTACAATGAAATCTAGTCGCGCAATTTCGCGGATTTGTTGAATTTAGACATTAACACCGTTGGATGCCGGCTCAGTGGTTTAGACGTCAAGAGTTTGCTCTCGAAACAGAAGGTACCGTAGTTTTGAATCCTACTTGGGGATCAGAGATGCGCACTGCTGATGAGTCCCGCAATGGGACGAAACGACCGTCCACTACTTTCGGGTTTTCAATGGTGGTCTAACATCAATCGGTTCATGATCTCAATCAAAATTCACAAGATAGACCAGAGAGTCGCTCTTGCATTTTATTGCCTCGTTATTGTATTCGTTCCAATATATCCGTCTCATACTTGAATATTATTAGCCAAAAACGGATCTCAACGCACAATAGACTTGGTAATTATTCGGTCGTCAAACAGTTCTTGGGTATCTCCTTTGTACATCGTTCCTGAAAAAGACAACAAGGATTGTCATCCAACTGGTGATTAACGATGACTTAAATCGAAAATCACATTCGATTGATACATCCTTGCCACACATCCACGACCTGATAGTCACCTTTAATTGTACAACCGCAAGCAAGGTTGTTGGAAAAATGAAATCAATGAAGATAAATGTCAGGATATTCGTGAAAATATTGCAGCGAGTTAATAATTACGCCTGGGAGACAATTCTTCACTGAGGGTTTGTAGGATTATGGTCTAGTTTGGTACATCTATCTTCACACTACAATAACAGACCTAATCCCAAAACTGTAGATTTGTCATGATGTGGCTACCTAATCTTATGTGGAAATTACTTCATTGTCTACACTGTCTCATCGTATCGTGACAATCAATAAAATGATGTTTAGCGTTTCTGATGGACACATTTATGCTGGACATAGAATAATATATTTAATGTGATTGGGGATTACTTACACAGAATGAACACACGTGCAAGACTGAACCATACCATCTCAGACAACTACTCTTGCGTCCATCATTTTTGACCTATAAGTATCATGTGTTGAACGCAAATCTCAGTAATTATATGCTCGGCTTCAAAGATCGTGTGGTTAGGAATCAACACCTCTACGAGTTTGCGGTTTTCATGAACTGTCTCAAAACGGCAACGCGTCCAGATTATGATCTTGGCAAACGCACATCAGATCCAAACTTGGCATCCGTGTATAAGAATTATGGTTCTGTCTAGTATTCATGGAATGCAACTGTATATTAAGGGTGTGGTTGTTACAAAGTAGATATTAAATGGCACTTGACATAAGCTATGATCCTGAAGAATGCGTATGCTAGGTTTGCTTCAGGCGTAAGAAGAAGATCCATGGATGTGCACTGCGAAGTGGTGCTGAAAAAACGAAAAACCAAGGATCACAAAAGCACTTGGATAGAAACCCTAAATAATGCATAACATTGTGGTGGAACAGACTAAGGTGAAATAAAACAGTAGATAAAACTCATGCCAGCTGCCATTATTCCAGTAAATTGTAGTCAACTAGTCTTTAGACAAGAGGATATAGAAATAACGAACAATGAGTTATAGTGTATATCAAGGTGGAGTGGTTTTAATAATGAATGGAAAGTTGAAATTAGCTTAAGGAAGATTTTTTATTAGAATGGAAAACACATCAAAATACAGTAAACTGTTAGGAACCGCTAATAAATATACCTTTCAGTATATGCTGCTTTGCTCCATTGTTCTGATTTCTTCATCTGACGGCAGCCAATAAGTCATTATGTAAAAGTCTGAGTTATAGGACGTCTTAGGATTATGGAAAATTCATGCATCCGAGTAGCGAGCTTAGGAGAACGACCTCAGTATGACTGACTAGTTGTCTTGTTCCCAATAGAAAAACACCTAAAATAAATACAATGTTCTGTCCCACAAACATAGGATGATCACAATCATAGTCCTCACCATCGATGCTTGTTAATTAGTAACTTCACCCTCGCACCATTTAAGATGTTAGGTTCCTTTAAGGTTACTTTAAGATAAAATATTATTTCCTACTCGATGCTCTATGTTTCATATCATGTTGGAAAACGCTATTACTATAAATGCCATTTTACAAGTTTATTAGTCGGTTACAAATTATGGGCTAAGGGTAAGGCATTGATGACGTGATCAAATGACTATAACATAAATTACGGGCTTATAAAAATATGAGCATATACTAAGGTTCAACGACAGACAAATGTTTATCGAAGTAGGTAAGAAAGTGCAAGAATATAAGTTACAAATAAGCCAATGGGTAATGAGATGAAATTGGTGGTAATTCAACGCCAAAACAATAAACTTGAAAATGTACAAGAAGGAACTCATATTATCTTGGTGTTGGTGGCGTTTTGTGATATCCTGACCGGAAAGTGTTTTAAACGTGTTGTAGAATCAGAATCGCCAGTGGTAAGTAAGAAAATGTGAGGCTCACACGGCAGTGTTATGTTATAGTAGCAAGAATCCCTTGCGGCCAACTATAGTTGGGCAGGATCGATAGATCAAATGAGTTATCGGTCTACTTCAAGTGAAAATCTAAAAGGGAGTTGTGGCTACGGAAAAGCATTTGATGCAACTTCACAGTGGAAGAGAAATGTAAAAGTGACTCAGATTCTGATATGATCTAGACATACAGAAAGGCTATGATGCCCGTATAAGGCGAACATATGTTAATGAGTGTTGGGAAACCAGTTCAAGAAGTCACCTTATCAAGAAGGAGAAATGTAAACATTGCAATCATTTGATCTCGGGTCAATACTGCAATGTGCCAGGACTAGGAACTAATTGATGGTTCAAAATCCTCAACAACCTACCGGATTAAACCTATTAACATCCTACCTTCAGAGCTCTCTCTTAATCCTCTTAGAGACTGTAGATTTCTGTGCTATTTCAGTATAAGACAACATCGATCAATAAGCAAGCGAAACGAGCTTGCGCATGACCGATGAACTTAGTCGGATGATTTTAGAGTTGATAGATATACAGAATAGCGGTATTTTTCCTTGCCGAAAAGACTTTGTAATTCCGATCGTTTATAACCCGTCAAGACTTTTCAGTTTGACTGAATTATTATCAATTAAAGTATTTTAAAAATATCGTTCTTACAAAAGGTTTAGAGCCTGTGTTCTTTTTAAATATAGCAGCATTTTCGGTTATTGCACATTTCGGACTTGACTGTTCATAGTATGCTTTTATTTTAACCCATCTTTTTCTGATTACCAGCTTTTGCCTATGTGACCGATTCTCTTTCAGTCTATTTGAAAATCTTCGAGCGGTGACTATATAGTGTAAAGAAAGTAATTGTTAACGCCCAGAATGTCGATACCCGGTGGATAGTGAGATGCAGTGTAGTAAACGTACCATGAAGTTTGCACTAATCAAATACCTGCAGTGTTAACAAGTTATAGTAGACCCGGATGTGTGTGGCTATGCCATCAGTGCTGCTTATATGTAATTAGCTTGTTATCAGGAGCGATTGAAATGGTGAACGTAGCTATGAATGTTATCCAGTGTTATGCACCCATCAATGATTGCAACGAAGACGATCAAGATCAGTTTTATGAGGCTGTAATCGATCACAGCGAAGTGTTCAGGAAACGACCTGACAGTTTTGAAGGGAGACCTAAACACTGAAGTCAGAATGGGCAATATTAGGTATGAAGATATCATGGTTTACAAGAAAAAAAAACGAGAAAGATGAGAGATTTGCGAATTCGTGTGCATTCAACGAAATGGTTATAGGTAACACTATATTCCCACACAAACGCATACACAAGCATAAATGGGTTTCACCGGATCACATCACGGAGAACCAGATAGATCATATTTGCATCATTGAGAATTTGAGAAGGACAATGGAAGGTGTGAGAATCAGGAGAGGAGTTGATATAGCTTCAGGTCACCCCCTGGTTGTGTCCAAGATCAAACGGAAGCTAAAAAACACTGGGCAACTGGGGAAACAGCTATACAAAGGTTGAATACTGCCTTCCTTCGACATATTGACAAAGTCGGCGAATTCAAGACAGCTCTCAACAACCGGTTCCAAGCCTTACGAGATCTATTTAAAGAAGTAGAAACTATTATGGAGGACAACTAGAATACACTGAAGCAAACAAGCTAGTGAAGAGGAGAATTAGAGCTGACAAGTAGAAATATGTGAAAGACCTAGCAACGACAGCGGAAAAAGCCTCAACAGAAGGAAATATCAGACAACTATACGACACAATCGAGAAACTAGCAGGGAAATATTGTAAACCAGAACGACCAGTCAAAGACAAAGAAGGCAGGTCAAATACTGAGATTCACGAACAGAGGAACGGGTGGGTAGAGCACTTTGAGGAACTCTTAAATAGACCAACCCCACTGAACCCACCCAACATCAAAGCAGCACACACAGACCTTCCTATAGCTGTCACCCAAACAAAGATCGAAAAAATCGGTATGAATATCAGACAAATTAAGAGTGGGAAAGCAGCAGGATCCGACATAGAAGTAACTGCAAAGATGCTCGAAATACTAATCAGAAAGATTTGAGAGGAGGAACGAGTGTCAACAGGCTGGAAAAAAGGACACCTCATCAAGATATCAAAGAAAGGAGATCTTATTGAGTGTGAGAACTAATGAAGCAACACAATACTACCAATACCAGAAAACGTCTTCAATAACGTTGTTAAACCGAACGAAAAATTCAATAGACGCCCAACTTTGAGATCAACAGACCGGATTCGTAAGGATCGGTCACATACAAACCAAAACGCGACACTAAAGATCATTGTTGAGCAATCAATTGAATGGAACTCGTCGCTATACATCATCTTCCTTGATTATAGGAGTGTTTGACACTGTGGATAGAATGGTTTTATGGAACGTTCTTCGACACAATGTAGTAAGTAGCTGAGATTGTCAACACCATCCGGAATTCATACGGTCGACAACACTGAAAAGTCGTGTATAGAGGACAGCTGGATTCCAAGTGAAGACCGGTGTCAGACAAAGCTGCTTACTCTTCCGTTTTTTTTCTTTCTTCTGGTGGTTGACTGGATTATGAAGACCTTAACATCTTGGAGGAAGAACGGAATACAATGGACAGCTTGAATGCAAGTGCATGAATTGGACTTCTCAGATGATCTATCCCTTCTATCCCATACACACCAACAAATGAAAGTGAAAACAATCAGCGTAGCAGCAGTCTCTGCATCCGTAGATTTCAACATACAGAAAGGAAAATACAAGATACTGAATTATAGCAAACACAGAAATTTATTTATTTATTTGAACACGCCTGTAGATTATCCAAAATTACTGCCGGTTCCATGCCCAGGAAAGGAGGGTTGGGCATGTGACTAGTGACCCCATCCCGTAGTATACTAACCCGCTAAAAAACGCTAATCAGAAAAAGTAATTCAAACCGTTTAAACTCTGCCCTGGGAGTTAGAAGGTCTTCATTTAAAAGAAGTATGACGCCTTATGGCGAAGACCGAGTTCCTTCGGAAGCCACAAGGTCGATACCCCTTCTAACATCTAGAGAAACAATTTTATAGGTACATGGAACGTCCGGACAATGTGAGAAACCGGGAAGACCAGTCAAATAGCAACGGAAATGAAGAGATACAAATTGGCAGTACTGGAAATCAGAGAAACTCATTGGACCTAAGCTGGACAACAAAAGCTAGATACTAGGGAAATGCTTTTATACTCCGGTCACAAAGTCACATGGAACGTCGCCTCCAAATGCCCTGGTATGGCCGAGAGTGGTGTGAGTTCGCCTTCCCTCTCGAAATCCTCCCACACGGCCACGCGTATATAGCCTCTGCCAGGGAAGTCCTACTCACTGCCTTCTCGTGGCGGGGGTGTTGTTTGCGAAAACGAGAGGACCAAAAGCAAATGTCCGGCGCTATGACCGTATCCCAAATCAATAGTGCACATGGGCTCCAGTATCCTGCGGAAACTAATGGCGTATCAACCAATTTTCGGTCACCGGCTTCCATGGGACTGCATTTCCTCACGATGCTCCACTGCCTTGTGGACTAGACCTCTAGGTCAAAGGCTCGGGGTGTGGCCCTCTAAGAAAACCACCTGCTTCGGTTTGGGCACCCGGGCAGTATCGCAGCCCACGCACTAAGACATGATGAACTATTTACTTATGGAAATTATTCTTTTCGCTCCGATTTACACCTAATTGACTCGCACTATTATTATTGTTATTATTATTAGTAGTAGTAATAGTAATAGTAGTAGTGGTATTAGTATTATTTTACCACGTCATTTATTCACTCTCCCTTATTCCCACTTTATGTATCCGTTTCGACTTAGACAGCAGCTCTCCTATGGGGAAAATTCGGCTCAATCTAAATGCTCTCGAGTCACTGCCTGGTTGAAAATTGTATGTTACCACCGAATACGAGTACTGAAGCAGTTTTTCTGAAACCACGTGCATCATTCAAACTGGCTGCCTTCAACATTCGCACACTTATGCAGGTCGGACAACAGATAGGGCTGGCTATGTCTTTGGAAAGTCTTAATATTGACGTGTGCTGTCTATCCGAGACCCGTATTCAAGACTCTGGTGAAGTACTACAAGTTCGCTCTCCATCTGTCGCTTCAAAAAGCTTGTTTTACGTGCGTTTATCCGGGGACCATGTGGCATTTTCGTCTGGTCTTGCAGGCGTCGGTGTCGCACTAAGCGCTAGAGCTGAGGCAGCACTAATCGATTGGATCCCCATTAACAGTCGGTTATGTGCTGTTAGATTAGAAAGTTCCATCAAAGTGAGAAGAAATCGGCGTGAGAAACGATGTCTTTTCGTCATCTTCGCCTATGCCCCGGCAGATTGCAGCCCGAATGCAATCAAGGATGAGTTCTACCACCAGTTAACTGTTCTTCTCCAGAAAGTGCGTTCGACAGATAT
Organism: Schistosoma spindalis; assembly: GCA_946903255.1. Lineage (NCBI taxonomy): Eukaryota > Metazoa > Platyhelminthes > Trematoda > Strigeidida > Schistosomatidae > Schistosoma > Schistosoma spindalis. Next base: position 71,246,451 of record OX336416.1, on the reverse strand, counting down.
CGTAGTACTAGCCGGAGACTTGAATGCTCAGGTCGGGCGTCTAGGCACAGAAGAGAGTCGTTTAGGTGGCCAATGGGGACTCGTTGGTCGCAGGACAGATAACGGGGAACGTCTACTGCAACTATGCACAGACCACAACCTGTTTCTGGCTAGTACTAACTTTCGGCACAGTCATCTCCGATGTGCCACCTGGCGTCCCCCTTCTGCATCTCAAGCCTGGACTCAGATTGATCACATCGCGATCAGCTACCGCTGGCGTGGTTGTACACAAGACTGCCGCTCCTTTTGGAGTACCTATCTGGACTCAGATCATGCCCTGGTCTGCGCCAATCTTACCTTACTTTTCAGTGGTCAACGAAGTGACCGCCACCAAAGGATTGATGTTAGCAAGCTGGCTGCAACTTCTGTTGCTAGTAAGTACCGAACCGAGCTAGCTTCCAGGCTAGCTACCATTCCAACGAAAAGTATAGATGAGCATTGGTTGAAATTGCATGACGCCATGAAAATGGCGGGTACAGTCTGTTGTGGGTTTGCGAAACGTCCCGCTTACAAGCACTGAGTTTCTTCTGGTTCCTTACAACTGATTGAAGCCCGTCGGTCTACTCCGGGTGACCGTGAGTTTGACCACAAACGAAGGATGTCACGTAATGAAATCGAGCAAGGTTTGCGTAAGGACCGAGAAGCCTGGTGGTCGGAGCGTGCTAATGAGCTGGAAGCAGCAGCTGCATCTGGTAATTACCGGAAGCTCTTCCAACTCATCCGAGCCACTGGCAGCAAGAAGTCTGGTGTGATCGAAACAATCTGCAAAGATGACGGAACGCCAATCACTAACATCCATCGACGTCTTGGACGATGGGCAGAATTATTCGAAGGGCAGTTCAACTGGCTTGCTGCTCCCGCAACATCGGTCAGACTGTCCTGCCCTTCATGGCCGGTGACGTTGTTTACAAAGGTCTGGGAACAAGAGAGTGTACCAACGTCATGGAATGAGTAGATAGTTGTCCCTATCTTTAAAAAGGGTTCACGTCGTTCCTGTAACAACTATCGGCGGATAAGTCTACTTCCGATTGCGTCCAAGCTATTGGCTTCCGTTATACTTCATAGGTTGTTCAAAACTCGAGAAGGATTGACTCGCGAGGAGCAGGCTGGGTTTCGTTCCGGTCGAGGATGTATTGATCATATCTTCACCCTCCGCCAAGTGTTAGAACACCGCCATACTTATCAAAGGCCAACAATCCTGGTGTTTCTTGACATCAGGGCTGCCTTCGATTCGTTGGACAGAACTATTCTCTGGGATTGTCTATTGAAGAAGGGTGTGTCTGAGAAGTTTATTAACATCCTTTAAGCTCTATACACAAACACCTCAGGCAGAGTGAGGGCATACAACCACCTTTCTTCATTGTTCCATTCAAGCAGTGGGGTTAGACAGGGTTGCTCAATCTCACCGCTCCTCTTCAACTTTGCCATTGATGACATTCTGGAAACAGCTCTGACGGATGTAAGTAATGGTGGTGTGGATCTGTTGCCTGGAGAAAGACTTCTCGACCTTGAGTATGCGGATGATATTGTCTTACTGTGCGAGAATGTTCAAGCCATACAATCCGCACTTAATCAGTTGGCAATCAGTGTCCGTAGGTATGGTATGTGCTTTGCAACTTCGAAGTGCAAAGTACTTCTACAAGACTGGCAGGATTCTAGTCATGTACTCACTCTGGATGGTGAGCAGATAGAAGTAGTCGAGAAGTTCGTGTATCTGGGTAGCTGCATAAGTGCTGGTGGCGTGAGTGATGAGATCAATGCACGTATAGTGAAAGCCAGAGCGGCTTATGCCAATCTGGGCCATCTTTGGCGCCCTCGGGGTCAGTCTGGCTGTAAAAGGTCGGATCTACAACGCGTCGGTGAGAGCAGTTTTGCTCTATGCTTGTGAAGCCTGGTCTCTATGAGTTGAGGATGTTAGACGACTCTGTGTTCGATCAGCGTTGTCTCCGAAGGATTGCTGACATTCAGTGGCAACACCATGTTATTAATGCAGAGGTTCGACATCGTATGTTCGGACACAGAGAAGATAATGCAATTGGTGTCATCATCTTGAAACATCGACTTCGGTGGCTTGGACATGTTCTACGAATGTCGTCCCAGAGAATTCCTCGTCGTGCATTATTTGCCGACTCTGGGACTGGTTTGAAAAAGCGGAGAGGTGGTCAGTATATGACATGGTGTCGTGGTATGAAAGAAAGCTGCAAAGGGCTAGCTTTGTTGGTCCTTCAAGACTCCCTGGCTGGGGTCCGAGAGATAGTGTAACATAGTGACTAGAGACGTTATCAGATATGGCTTAGAATAGAAGCCAGTGGCGATCCTGCTGTAGCCTCCTTTTACTTTCTTCATAAAAAGTGGTTGCTTTTTCCTTAACTGAAAGATTTCTTCTGAGTGTACCTTTCCGTTTCCCCCATTATTGATCTCTTTCTTTTTTTTCTCCTTTCTCTTCAAATTATCATTGTTTTGTGTGGCGCATATATATTTGGTGCCCCCTTGTACCAATATTTATTTTTTCAAATAAATGACAACATGGAACGTCCAGACAATGTGGGAAACCGGGAAGACCAGTCAAATAGCAACGGAAATGAGGAGATGCAAATTGGCAGTACTGGGAATCAGTGAAACCCATTGGACCCAAGCTGGACAACAAAGGCTAAATACGGGAGAGATGCTGCTATACTCCGGTCACAAAGAGGAAAATGCCCACACACTCAGGGAGTTGCTCTAATGCTATCCAAATTAGCACGAAATGCACTTGTAGGATGGGAATCTCACGGATCCAGAATCATCAAAGCAACATTCAAAACAAAGAAGGAGGGGATCACAATGAACATTATTCAATGTTATGCACCCACCAATTATAGCAACGACGACGTTAAAGATCAATTCTATGAGAGGCTGCAATCAATCATAGAGAAGTGCCCAAGAAAGGACCTCACCATTCTGATGGGAGATCTAAACGCCAAAGTCGGAATGGACAACACCGGATATGAAGACATCATGGGACTACATGGACTGGGAGAGAGAAACGAAAACGGGGAAAGATTTGCAAATCTGTGTGCATTCAATAAATTGGTCATAGGCGGTACAACATTTCCACACAAACGTATACACAAAGCTACATGGATCTCACCGGACCACACCACAGAGAACCAAATAAATCATCTTTGCATCAATAAAAAATTCCGAAGGACAATGGAAGATGTGAAAACCAGGAGAGGAACTGACATAGCTTCAGATCACTACATGGTTGTGGCCAATTTAAAACTGAAGCTAAAGGAGAACTGGACAACTGGACAAACAGCACCACAAAGGTTCAATACAGCCTTCCTTCGAGATACTGACAAACTCAATGAATTCAAGGTAGCTCTCAACAACAGGTTCCAAGCCTTACAGGATCTACTGAAAGGAAGAAGAAACTACTATGGAGGATAACTGGAAAGGTATCAAATAAGCATTAACTTGAACGTGTGAAGAGGTTCTGGGCCCCAAGAAGCATCATCACAAGGAATGGATCTCTATAGAAACACTGGGCAGGATCAATGAAAGGAAGAACAAAAAGACAGCAATTAACAATAGTCGAACACGAGCAGAGAAAGTCCAAGCAAAAGCTGAATACATAGAATCAAACAAGCAAGTGAAGGAGAGCATAAAGACCGACAGGCAGAAATACGTGGAAGAACTAGCAATGACGGCGGAAAAAGCTGCAAGAGAAGGAAATATGAAACAGCTTCGTGATACAACGAAGAAACTAGCAGGGGAATATAGTGAACCAGAGAGACTGGTCAGGGACAAAGAAGGCAGGCCAATCACCGAAATTCAACAACAGCGCAACAGATGGGCAGAGTACTTCGAGGAACTCCTGAATAGGCCGGCTCCAATGAATCCACCGGACATCGAAGCAGCACACACAGACCTTCCTATATATGTCAATCCACCAACGACCGAAGAAATCAGAATGGCCGTCAGACAAATCAAGAGTGGGAAAGCAGCAGGACCCGACAATATACCAGCTGAAGCGTTGAAGTTAGACATTGAAATAACTACAAGCACGCTTCACCTTCTATTCAAGAAGATTTGGGAGGAGGAACAAGTGCCGATGGATTGGAAAGAAGGACACCTCATCAAGATTCCAAAGAAAGGAGATCTGAGCAAGTGTGAAAACTACAGAGGCATTACACTACTGTTAATACCGGGTAAAGTCTTCAACAGAGTGTTACTGAACAGGATGAAAGACGCAGTTGACGCTCAACTTCGAGATCAACAAGCTGGATTCCGTAAGGACCGGTCGTGCACAGACCAGATTGCGACACTACGGATCATCGTCGAACAATCAATTGAGTGGAACTCGTCACTCTACATCAACTTCATTGATTATGAGAAGGCGTTTGACAGTGTAGATAGGAGGACGTTATGGAAACTTCTTCGACACTACGGAGTTCCTGAGAAGATTGTCAACATTATCCGGAACTCATACGATGGACTACAGTGCGAGGTCGTGCATGGAGGACAGCTGTCAAATTCATTCCAAGTAAGGACCAGAGTAAGACAAGGCTGTCTACTCTCCCCCTTCCTGTTTCTTCTGGTGGTCGACTGGATTATGAAGACCTCGACACCTGAGGGAAACACGGCATACAGTGAACAGCTCAGAACCAATTAGACGATTTGAACTTTTCAGATGACCCAGTTCTTCTATCACATACACACGAGCAAATGCAGATAAAGACAGCCAGTGTAGCAGCAGTCTGTGCATCAGTAGGCCTCAACATACACAAGGGAAAAACCAAGGTCCTCAAATACAACATGGAGAACAGCAATCCAATTCTGGAAGATGTAGAATCCTTCTTATACCTGGGAAGCATCATCGATGAACAAGGAGGGTCAGATGCAGACGTAAAGGCGAGGATTGGCAAAGCAAGGACAGCATTCCTACAATTGAGGAACATATGGAATTCAAAACAACTTTCAACCAATATCAAAGTTGGGATCATCAATACGGAAGTCGAGACGGTTCTATTGTACAGAGCTGAAAGTTTACGAATCCTTCAGATGTCTAAAGCTATTCGGATCAAAATTCCAGAGCTTTATGTGCAAAAAACTATGTTCAATAGCTCTTCTCACGTTGGCCAACTTTTGGGCTAATTATTTAATAATCATTTTGGTAATATGGTGACATAATTCAATTAACGTTCACACAACCTTCTTTTCAGTTTTACAATTTACATTTATCTTGATCACATATTACCATTATAACACTTGCAAAAACAGATAAGTAACTTGTGAAAAAAATCAATACTCTATGTAGGTGGCACAAATTCAACGTTATTTGTGCTTGAGAATTACAACTACTGCATCCTTGTCACTTCCTTGGAACTATATGACTGAAAATTTCGATGACAACAATCACTATAGGATCGTCTACAAAGTTATTATTTGTTTGTTTTTTATTGATGAATATTTCCGAAGTTATCATCGCTTTTACTATTCGAAACAATCGTAACATTAAACAACTAGAAAAATGAAATAAAGTTTGAACAAAGTTGAATTATGATATGGATTTTTTTGCAGAAAAGATTTAACTCTAATATATTTCGTCAAATAACAAGAGCGGAATATGATACGGGAAGTAAAAGTAAATAACCATAAGTTGTATTTTGGCCTTCACGTATATCCTTGTTTACTCACTTATTATCTGACAAGTAATTAACATTCATACAGTGGTGTATGCTACTTATGTTGGCAGATATAAGTAATATGTAGCACTATTCGGAAGTGGAATGAATGCCAGCAAAATATTGAGACGATTCAATTGAAGAGAACGAAAAGGGAAGCGAAGAGTAATTATAACACAACAGAATCGAAAGAATCAGGAAGCACGTAAAGGAAAATTGGTGGAAGATGCGCAAATTATATATTTAATGTATGGCTCACATACTTTACGAAAGCACTCTGTAATTTGCCATTAAACGATAACTTAGTCTCCCCCACCTGAGTGTTCGTTCACTACAATACTATTGTGGTTGGTTACTTTATAGATGGGTGTAAGCTTTCATCTTCCCATTAATAGTAATTCAGTTGATCGATAGTTTTTGTTCTCTGATAAATATTCAGTCAACGAATTACAGTTCTATTCTATCTAACTGGTTTAATAATTCCAGTATTTCATCAGTCAATAGTGGTGTTATAGGAGAACAAAATTTTGAGTTACACTTAGCTTGAAACTAAATGAATATTCGAACAAATTTATGAAGTTTATAATGTCACATGTTAAGCAGATTTATTATTTATTTAAACACATAAACATTGGTACAAGGAGGAACCAAACAAATATACGCCACATAAATCATTCGGCTTGTGTGAGGGCTGGGATACTACCCAGGTACCCAAACCGAAACGGATGGTTTTCTTAGGGGGCCACACCCCGAGCCTTCGACTTAAAAGTCTAACCCACAAGGCAGTGGAATATCATCAGGAGATGCATTCTCATGGTAGCCAGTGACCAATAATTGGTTCGTACGTTATTTGTTTCCTTAGGATCCTGGAACCCATGTGCACTATTGGTTTGGAATCAGAGTGTTCCAACTCCTCCAGGTGATGTTCCGCATCCGCCGAACATTCGCTTTTCGTCCTCTCGATTTCGTAAACAACAGTTTCGGTGCGTGGGGGTGGAGTAGGAATTCCTTGGCAGTGGTTGTATGCATGTGGCTACTTGAGAGCATTTCGAGAACGAGAGCTAACTCTTCCCAATCTCGGTCGTACCAGGGCATTTTGGGGCTACACGTTAAACAGACTGAAAAGCTTTTGTCAAATGAAGGGAAATTATTAAATCCTTATCAATCCTATAACTTTTTTAAATATTTTCTAACAATCTATGAAAATTAAAATAAAGGCAAATAAGCAACTAGACAATATATTAGTTGTTCATTTGACTTCTTTGACGTTTCACAAAACTTATTAACAGAATTTGTTTCGTGATATACTTAGCGAAAGACCAATCAACAATACTATTTGTAATTATTTAATTACAGTTAACTATATCCGACATAATCCTATAACAAATCGACAGTCATCATCATCATCATCAGCTTAGTAAATCAAATAAAATATTTGTAATTAAAATAACCCATTGCGTCATTGAAGAATTCAACGAAAATTTTCTCTTCGAAGAAATCATTTAAAATAATCTACACAGTCAAAGGAATGGGATTGAAGGGAAGTGGAATCAAAATCTTATCCACTGCTGAGGCATTGGCAATCCACCAACTGAAGCCCGATGTTTGCGTGCAAAATTGACGCGTCCAACCTCTTATCCTTCCTTGGCTCTAATTCCCTTTATTGGTGTATTTGGATTTTTCTCCATCTTTCCTTCATTTTTTGTCTTTATTATTGATTCTTTAAACGAGTGTCGTGTAATTTTAAACTGTAACCCGTTATTATTATTACCTTTAAGCAAGTTTACTTGATTATTATTCAGTTTTCATTATTATGATCTTTATGTTTGTCGTTTTTCTTCATATCTGTCAATTGGACAATTTCAATGGTTGAGATCATGAGTCAATTGAAGCTAAACCTATATGACTAGTGGTCTAGAGGTTCAGCGCTCACGCGCGAGACTGATAGGTACCGAGTTCGAGTCTTCTGAGGTGGGATCGTGGATGAGCACTGCTGAGGAGTCCCACAATAGGATGAAACGGCCGTCCAGTGCTTCCAGGTTTTCCATGGTGATCTAACTTCAAATGACTCATGATTTCGACCATTGAAATTACTATATTATCCACAAAACCCCTTCTAATAATAATTGGACAATTATCTGACCCATAAACTATATTCTTTTCTTACCCCTTGATTATTGCGTAACCTCATTTGATAATAAGAGTTTTGAATCAATTTATGATGCAATCTTTTCTATCCTTCTATAAACATATATTTTTAAAGTATCGATATTAGATATTTACTTGTTTAAACTATAAATCCATTCTAAGCATTGTAAATGAAATGAATATTTTTAAACTGTAGTAATATCGTGAGAAAAATTTTAAGAATAAGTTAGGGACTACACTATATCATGAGAATATACTCAACCTGAACAGATTCACACAAAACTAAACAATTTATTGTTAAAGAATTTGTTCCTAACTGGTGACTGGCATTCAAACAGATTTCAGTCAGAAATTATGAACTGTGTAGTTAATTAATTTATTACTGAATAAATTAACACCCAAACTATATTAAAAGTTGACCAAACTTGAATATATAGGCTCCTGAATACATATCTAATATATCAAATGGTATCGTATTCTCCGTAAGACTTGAAAATACAAAGTTTTATTGGGTAAGGTGTTAGGTGTACAATTTTATGAGGAATTTCTTTGGTTTCCATTGGCTTTTTTGCTAATATTACTTTGTGATGAAACTAATTTGGAAAAGGAAGAATATTTATAAGCCATATGTCTATTTATTTTTAAAGATCTTGATGCTGAGCAAACGAATTAGAGCAGTAACGAACCATTTAGTTTTCATTTGGTTATTTTGTGTTATATATGCTCGTAACGAAGTTGTACATATTAGTATTTTAACGTCATATTTTAAAACGAAAATTACTGTCATTCATCCACTAAAGTTTATTAATAGGTACAAAAGTTAGTTAATGCCAAGACCTCTTGTTTATTCAGTTCCAAAGAAAAAAGTTTATATCAATCTACCATATAGAGGCGAATCCAACAGCATAGTTTTAAGACAGAGATTTAAAGCAGCCATCAAGAATACATATTATGCTGCTCAATTGGTTGTGGTCGAAAAGTCTAAGGCCATGATTCCTAATAGACCCAGATAATGCACTAATGATTACGTCACATCCCATTGTATTTACCAATTTACATGTTTGTGTGGACACACATACATAGGGAGGAGTGATCGAACAATGCAATCAAGGGTCAATGAACATGTGCCTAAATGTCTTCAAAATCAATGTGTGTCAAACTATACGATCAACGTGGGAGGTAGAAAACCAGGTTCATTGATAGCGAAGCGTATAATTGAAACGGGGCACAAAATTGAAATTAATACAGCTTTTAAAATGAAGAAATATATTTAATAAATATGAAGTTTAAAATATCTTTAATAAAACCAGTCGAATGTTAACTATCATTCATCTTATATAGTAAATGTTTTTAATAGTATAGCTGATATAAGTTCTCCCAGAAATCAAAAATGTTAAGGACTCGGCTCAAATATAACAATTTCTAAGCTATCGATTCAATGAATAAAATGCAGTTTGAGTAAAGTCACGTGATCTTAAGTTTCTAACTTTCAACAGTTAAAAAATATCCTTGAATACATTTTGTGAGTACTCTTTCCGATAGAACAATGAGAAGAGGGAGTTGATCTAAAAAATGTGATGTATTTTCGCTATACATTTCGAATAATCTGGTCACACATATACTTGTCAGGGCATTTTATATGAAAGTTAATAAAGGTCAATTACATGAAAGTTCAAGTAGAAAAGTAACAAAGTGGAGAGAAAAAATAAGAAATTGTCGCGCTATCCTAGGCCATAGAATGAAGTTTTTGTTTTGAAATGTTAGAGAAGATTTGTAGTTTAGGTGGATCATTTTGATCGAGTTTCATTTTCTGAGCTAGATGATTTAGTTGTGGGGTTTTCATCGTTATTCTGAACGACATCATCAGTACAAAATTCTACCTGAAAGCTTCACGACCAAACCATCCAACTCAGAGAACTAAACTTCAACAAAACCCTTTTGTTTGTTTGTTAATCTAAGTGATGTCAACTAACGTAATTAAATCTAAATTACTGAAAGATTTTTACTAGACACAGTTGACTTGAATGAACTTAAAACCTAATTGTATCTTCTAAACTAAATTTTCACTCCTTAAATTATTATAAAAAAAGTTCGACAAACTAATGCAAACCGTAAATACTAATTCATATTCGACTTAAACAAATTGGTCAATATCTCACGTAACATTATATGTTATAATGCCTTGTCTTGAATAAGTCAGTCAGCTACAACCTAGGATCAGGCACATATATTGATGGAGTTTTGTTCTCTGAGCTCAGAGAACAAAACTCCATCAAAATCATCCACCTGAGCTACAAATCTTGGATTAATTTTAATTTGATTATTTATTCTCTGAAGAAGTGACTTACACTAAGCCACGAAACGTCAGAAAATCTAATTTTCTACTCATTGGGATATTACAAATATATTATTTATTTATACAAATCTTCTCCACCATCAGGCACATATATGCATCGATCCAAGTTGCCACACTGCATTAGCACAGCAAGATGAACACCGAATTCATAGAAGTAGTTAATTCAGTGGTGGTAATATATAAAAGAAAGATTGCATATAAGGACATAGTACATGAAGAAAGAATTAGTTCGTAGAAAAAAAGATATGAAGTGATTTTAATCTCATAGTTTAAAGGAAGACAGAGAGTGTATACACCTACGTCATTGTAATCGATTCTGAGCCATATCTCCCAAAGTCTTCAACCATTGGTTACGTAGTCACACGGACCCCAACCAAGTAGTCTGCATCTATCAACATGGCTCAGACCAGAAGTTGGTGACTTCAAGCACTGATGCCACGTTTTGGTTTGACTGCCTCCAACTTTCTTCCAGACATATCCAACACTAGTCAGCATTGCACGTCGTGGTAATCAGTGTTCAGGCATACGCAACACGTGGCCCAACCATCTCAGTCGATGAAGATTCACAACCTCATCAACTGATTTACCATCATTCCCTAGTACCCTGCGTCTAACCTCACTATTACTTACTCGGTGATCCCAGCAGATGCGAGCAATATTTCTAAGGCACCTGTGGTCATATACTAGTAGCTTACGAGTATCTTCAACTCTTAATGGCTACGTTTCGCATCTGTAAAGTAGAACAGAACGAACTGCCGCGCAGTATACTCGTCCCTTAATTGATAGACGGATATCTCGCCTTCGCCATAGGTGACGTAAGTTGGCAAAAGCCAAACTAGCTTATTGAATCTGTACAAAGATTTCATCAAACATCAAGCCATTTGGGCTTGAATAATTTTCATTAACTATCATCTTTTTGTAAGTAAATGAATTTATAGTCTATGAAAAAAGGTATCAGATCTTACCGTTTATGTGTATGTATATAAATGTCTCCTGTCAATTTCCAGTCTCCGAATAAACAATAAAAATTATATTTACATTTTTTTTATATATAAGTAAATAAAGATACGAATTTTAAATTAATATTTTTCTTCTAAATATGAGAAACTATTATAGAAAAATGATCTAAGATATCAGTAATATAATGTATACAATACTACACTATACTATACTATACTAGTAGTAACATTATGAACCAAATCAATATTTATCCTGATTACTTAAATACATGAGAACTATTACTATAATAGTACTGTTTTTTTTCTTTAACGAGTACACTTTTTATTTTGTCTTTTTCCAAACTTTTTTTGTTTTACTTTCTACTTACTTCAAACTTTAATGAGATCAAAGGTATAGCCTTCTTTCCTTTGATGCGACATTCTAGATTTGCTTTAGTTAAAATAAACTAAGTCTTTTATTTGTTATTTAAACATCTTTTAAGTAATAATAAAATCAGTTTATTTTATTTTAGAAATTAATTTTAATATTTAAATATTCATTATATTAATTGTAAAGGATCATTGGAAAATGGTATTATAATGTTATTTATTATAATTTATTTGAAAATATTACTGACTATATACTAATGTTAACTTGTCTTTATATATATATATATATATATATATATATCAACTTTATAACAATGGAATAGTTTATTTAAATGTGTGACAAACTAGAAATAGTACCATTTTATGTAGTAAAACAAAGATCAATATTCAATGTTTTATGCCTAGTCGGTTATTTTTTTTTAAAAAAGTGTTATCAAAATCTAGTATCATTAGTAAATGTTTTCTATCGAGAATTTTAAGAAATTAATTAAATGAACGTTCTTTTTTATTCTATCTAGAATGAACATTTCGAATTATATATATATATATATATATATATATATATATATATATATGCTTGATATTACTTTATTTGAATCTTTGTATTGAAGTTTAGGACTGCAATTGATCAGACTTAATGAGAAGATTCAAGTAAAATAATATCAAGTGAATTTAAACTTTACCCGATTGTATAAGCAAATGGCTCAGTAGATAAATGAATAACGCGATGGCGTTTGAAGTGAACGATACTGGATTCGAGTCTCAGAGTGAACATCAACTGTGGAATGCAGATACATCCAGCTGCTGAGTCCAAAATAGAATGAAACGTGCGTCCTGGATTCCACTACTAGCTACTATTCGTCTTTGCTTATAAAGCTTATGAATTAAGGCAGTATCAAGGCAATACTCACAGTATGCACATATGCCAACAAGAGACTGACCAATCACAGTCTTAAACTTCAACGGAAGATTCAAGCGAACAATATCAAGTGAATTGAAACTGTATATATAGAAAAGAGACATTATTTTTGTTTTAGTGATTAATAATAACAGATCGTATGGATAAATGCATTAAATGATAGTTATAATTAACATACGTAATAGAGACAGGTATTTTATAGAGATCATATTAATTTTAAGTCAATTCATATGGGAGACTGAGGTCAGCTAGAGAACATTCCAAGATGATTTGTTTCAGTTTCATGAAGAATTGATGAAATGCTTCACAAATTAATTAAAATTTACTAAAGATTGAGTTGAAAACAATAAGGTAAATTCGAACGTTTCTAGATAACTAATATAAAACCACATGTTTTCTTTTGTTATTCATTTGCCAACTTTCAATCAAAGTTATGTAGTTTAATTGACATTACACCCTCTCTTTCTATTTGTTTCTCTATTCATTTAAAATACTTTAAATTATTGAATGATAAATAAATTTAAATGGGAAATAAACACAGATTATACATAGCTCCAAGTAATATATAATTAATTATAACATTTCATAAGAAATCAATTAACATTCAATAAAATAAGAATCAATGTATAATTAATCTGTTATCTCTATTAATTGATTGTGTACTAGCTTGTACTATAAGAAGTTAAATTATGTATAGACAACAAAAAAACTGGAAATTCTAACGCTTAGTCATGCTTGACTAAAGATAACATATTAATAGAGTACAAAAGCATTTGTCTACATCAAAGAATAAAATGACAAAAATTGTACTTATGACATGAGAAACTTTATATTTCTGGCACAAGTCAATTTTAGAATAGAGTATGTGGAAAGAAAGATGATTGAATGGTGATAATAAATATATATATTTAATGTAACAACTTTAGAAATTTTCAGTTAACTTTCATCATAGTCAGTATGATTCTACAAGTGATAATTTCCAACTGTTAAGTTACAATTTTCTATGATCACTCATACTATATAGGATAATAACACATTAAAATTTGATAATGTCGGTCTATTGATTATCAGAAATAACCTAAATGTATTCATTGATAGAATATACATTAGGCCAGTATTTATTAACTGTTATTAATAATGAAAAACAGATATTTAAAATGTCTAGAAAATACAAGTTTGAGAACTGAAATTCCTACATACATTACTGTTGAATTTAAAGTTACAGATTATCATTTACTCTAATGTAGTAATGTGGTAATTTTGAGCATATAATTAGCAATTCTAGTGAGTAAAGAAAGTTTGTTGAGTTACCTTCAATAATGTTGAACAATAACTAGCTAGTTAACATATCTTTTAGGTTATTTAGCGACAAACTCTCCAGTGCTAGTAACATGATTAGCCATTCTAAATATATCAAACGAGACTGAGGCTAGCAATATAGGATTCTGAAATCAGTCTCAAAAATATAGTTACCTAAAAGTGAAGTGATAAGACCCTCTAGTGATATTCAACATTTTATAACATTATACATTGTCTCTGACTACATTTTAAACTATATCACACGCACACTTATATAGTTGCGCAATATCGTGGATTGATTGAAGTTAGACATGCACACTACTAGATTCCCACTCGAGGTCTAGCGTCTAAGCATCCAGGTCCTCGAGTATATGTCTTGGATTCGATCCCCGATGGCGAAGTTATGGATGGGAATTTCTGTGAAGTGCTGTTCTAAGACAAAACAGCTATTCAATGCTTTCTGGATTTTAACGGTGAACCATAGTATTACAAGGTGATTTTTGTCATAAACTAACGTCAGTTGTAGAATGAACAAAAGTGTGAAGAAGCTGACAGTTATCTTTGTTTAATAACCATATTTTTTATATTCCGTCATGATTTAGTAATTTATGCATTCAGATTTCCAAAAGTAGTTTATTAGTTCAAACCCACCTATATCGATTTTATTTTGGTCAGCCAAGTAGTAATCTTAATCCTAACACAAGCAGTTTAACTGAAAGCTGGTTACATAGACATATACTTAATAAACAAGTTGTATTGGAAGGCAGAAAAAGGCAAGTATGAAACTTGGATGGATGTCATTTGGTGAATTAGTTCATCTATATCTGATGAACAGTTATCTGACATTTGTATTAGAATATTTTTGTGTAGTCTTTCTTACACAATCACTATTAATTAATTATTAACGTAAGTTATATATCAGAATAACATGAAAAATACCTGACAATTCAATTGACTCTTTGGTGTTCTTAATGGAAGTTTGAGGATGGTGGGAATTCGTATGGTCTACAAATCATGTATAAAATTACAATAATGAAGCGTTTGAGTTCATTAGTAACTGTCCAATGAACCAAAGAAGTAGACAACACATATCAGTAGTAAGTATCATCAATCGAAAGTGAAATGTCTGGAGGCAGAAGATTAAAAAGATCAAAGAAAGGAGAACAAGAACAAAATATAATTAGTGTGGAAACGAGGGAACAATGAAGTCTGAGACGATTGGTTGACATTTTATAAATAAAGTCTTTACTGTATGGTACTCAGATCTTATTAAGAGATTCTGTAATTTTGTGTTCAAATACATTCAATTGTCTCTACTTATGTTCTCATTCACTACAATATAAATATGATAAATGAACGTATTGTAGATTGTCCATGTTAAATGATCAATTTACTACTTAACGGTTATGTTGCAAATATAATCGGCATGTAATCAATAAACAAACTGTTTAAATAAGTTAACAATGATATTAATTCTTTTCTTTATTAAAATTCATCAGTGATTCTAAATGATCACTAACATCAAATAGTCAGTTGATTTTGATAAATATGAATATTATTTTTATTATTATGAATGGGTAAATCAATGAAATTGAGAAACTTTAGAAGGTATTTTCTGATGATTTAGTACATTTACATTTTTTAGTAACTCCGCCTGTAGCTCTTCCAGAGTTACTGCCGGTCCCAAGCCCGGGTAAAGGAGGAGGGCTGGGCATGGGGTTAGCGTCCCCATCCCGTAGAAACCTAACTCGCTTAAAAAAAAACGCTAACCAGAAAAAATAACTCAAACCATTTAAACTCTGCCCTGGGAGTTAGAGGTAATATGACGCTTCATGGTGAAAGCCGAGTTCCTTCGGAAGCCACGAGGCCGATGCCCCTTCTAACAACCAGAGCAACAATTTTTATAGGTACACGCAACGTCCGGACAAAGTAGGAGAACGGGAAGACTAGTCAAATAGCAACGGAAATGAGGAGATACAACTTGGCAGTACTGGGAATCAGTGAAACCCATTGGACCCAAGCTGGACAACAAAGGCTAAATACGGGAGAGATGCTGCTATACTCCGGTCACAAAGAGGAAAATGCCCACACACTCAGGGAGTTGCTCTAATGCTATCCAAATTAGCACGAAATGCACTTGTAGGATGGGAATCCCACGGATCCAGAATCATCAAAGCAACATTCAAAACAAAGAAGGAGGGGATCACAATGAACATTATTCAATGTTATGCACCCACCAATTATAGCAACGACGACGTTAAAGATCAATTCTATGAGAGGCTGCAATCAATCATAGAGAAGTGCCCAAGAAAGGACCTCACCATTCTGATGGGAGATCTAAACGCCAAAGTCGGAATGGACAACACCGGATATGAAGACATCATGGGACTACATGGACTGGGAGAGAGAAACGAAAACGGGGAAAGATTTGCAAATCTGTGTGCATTCAATAAATTGGTCATAGGCGGTACAACATTTCCACACAAACGTATACACAAAGCTACATGGATCTCACCGGACCACACCACAGAGAACCAAATAAATCATCTTTGCATCAATAAAAAATTCCGAAGGACAATGGAAGATGTGAAAACCAGGAGAGGAACTGACATAGCTTCAGATCACTACATGGTTATGGCCAATTTAAAACTGAAGCTAAAGGAGAACTGGACAACTGGACAAACAGCACCACAAAGGTTCAATACAGCCTTCCTTCGAGATACTGACAAACTCAATGAATTCAAGGTAGCTCTCAACAACAGGTTCCAAGCCTTACAGGATCTACTGAAAGGAAGAAGAAACTACTATGGAGGATAACTGGAAAGGTATCAAATAAGCATTAACTTGAACGTGTGAAGAGGTTCTGGGCCCCAAGAAGCATCATCACAAGGAATGGATCTCTATAGAAACACTGGGCAGGATCAATGAAAGGAAGAACAAAAAGACAGCAATTAACAATAGTCGAACACGAGCAGAGAAAGTCCAAGCAAAAGCTGAATACATAGAATCAAACAAGCAAGTGAAGGAGAGCATAAAGACCGACAGGCAGAAATACGTGGAAGAACTAGCAATGACGGCGGAAAAAGCTGCAAGAGAAGGAAATATGAAACAGCTTCGTGATACAACGAAGAAACTAGCAGGGGAATATAGTGAACCAGAGAGACTGGTCAGGGACAAAGAAGGCAGGCCAATCACCGAAATTCAACAACAGCGCAACAGATGGGCAGAGTACTTCGAGGAACTCCTGAATAGGCCGGCTCCAATGAATCCACCGGACATCGAAGCAGCACACACAGACCTTCCTATATATGTCAATCCACCAACGACAGAAGAAATCAGAATGGCCGTCAGACAAATCAAGAGTGGGAAAGCAGCAGGACCCGACAATATACCAGCTGAAGCGTTGAAGTTAGACATTGAAATAACTACAAGCACGCTTCACCTTCTATTCAAGAAGATTTGGGAGGAGGAACAAGTGCCGATGGATTGGAAAGAAGGACACCTCATCAAGATTCCAAAGAAAGGAGATCTGAGCAAGTGTGAAAACTACAGAGGCATTACACTACTGTTAATACCGGGTAAAGTCTTCAACAGAGTGTTACTGAACAGGATGAAAGACGCAGTTGACGCTCAACTTCGAGATCAACAAGCTGGATTCCGTAAGGACCGGTCGTGCACAGACCAGATTGCGACACTACGGATCATCGTCGAACAATCAATTGAGTGGAACTCGTCACTCTACATCAACTTCATTGATTATGAGAAGGCGTTTGACAGTGTAGATAGGAGGACGTTATGGAAACTTCTTCGACACTACGGAGTTCCTGAGAAGATTGTCAACATTATCCGGAACTCATACGATGGACTACAGTGCGAGGTCGTGCATGGAGGACAGCTGTCAAATTCATTCCAAGTAAGGACCAGAGTAAGACAAGGCTGTCTACTCTCCCCCTTCCTGTTTCTTCTGGTGGTCGACTGGATTATGAAGACCTCGACATCTGAGGGAAACTACGGCATACGATGGACAGCTCAGAACCAATTAGACGACTTGGACTTCGCAGATGACCTAGTTCTTCTATCACATACACACGAACAAATGCAGATAAAGACAGCCAGCATAGCAGCAGTCTCTGCATCAGTAGGCCTCAACATACACAAAGGGAAAACCAAGGTCCTCAAACACAACACGGAGAACAGCAATCCAATCACTCTTGATGGCGAAACTCTGGAAGACGTGGAATCCTTCACATACCTGGGAAGCATCGTCGATAAACAAGGAGGTTCAGATGCAGACGTCAAGGCGAGGATTGGCAAAGCTAGAGCGGCATTCCTTCAACTGAAGAACATATGGAACTCAAAACAACTTTCAACCAATATCAAAGTCAGAATCTTCAATACGAACGTCAAGGCAGTTCTACTGTACGGAGCTGAAACTTGGAGAACTACAACAACCACCATTAAGAAGGTACAGGTATTTATTAATAGCTGTCTACGCATGATACTCAACATCCATTGGCCGGATACCATCAGCAACAGCCTTTTGTGGGAGAGAACCAACCAGCTTCCAGCTGAAGAGGAAATTAGGAAAAGACGATGGAAATGGATAGGACATACATTGAGGAAATCATCAAACTGCATTACGAGACAAGCGCTAACTTGGAATCCTGAAGGGAAGCGGAAAAGAGGAAGGCCAAAGAACACATTACGTCGGGAAATAGAAGCAGATATGAAGAAGATGAATAAGAACTGGAAAGAGCTTGAAAGGATTGCCCAGGACAGGGTTGGATGGAGAATGCTGGTGAGCGGCCTATGCTCCTTCACGAGGAGTAACAGGCGTAAGTAAGTAAGCACATTTTTTGGTATTTATTTATTTAATATTTGAATAATGATATTTTGATATTGTCCAAATTATTAGCTTCCACTGAACTCAATAACTGTTGGTATATCTTTTTTTTTCGATCATAAATCTCAGTAAATTAATTGATTAATCTATTAATTATTTTTGTACTATAAGTGTCCTAGTTTTGTACATTTATTAGTTATATAGCATCATGGTGATGTATTTTATGTATACAATTATAAGTTTTATAGTGTAACATACTTGTTTGGTTTCCCTTGCATTCTTAATGGTAATTTAAGAAATGGGTTATATTATTAAAATAGCTATCAGTTGCTAACTGTGTTAGCTGGCTCACATAGTGAGCATAAAACAAAATAGAAGATTACAACGACTACAAAATATCTTTATACATAACAGTTGTTTTTTTAGTCGATTACAAACAAGTGAGCTCAAACTTAACACATCTTCACAATTATTGAATTGATCATTGGAAAGGAATGTTTAAATCTTAAAGGGAATCCCATAATCAAAGGTTTAAGGCTATCTGAAATGCATTCAATGTTCAGTATTGTATTAAATATTTTTTACTATGTTATCGTCCATTTAGTGGATTTTGCTGCAAATTAAAGAGTAATGTTAAAGGCTACATTTTGAGTCCTAATATTTATTTTTTTTTAAAGTTTTGTCTGCCATATCGAGCTGAGCTAAACTGGAGATGTAGTAGCGGTAGAGAATCCCAACCGCTTGAATTACACTCTGGCATGTAGCACTCATACAATAAGTAAATAAAAAACAACCAACAGTTTTGGATACTCTACAGTTAAAACTGAAAGTCTTATAGATAACTTTAACATTTCTAAAATGTAGGTTATAAAACTTTAAGCAAATTAAGTGAAGTATTTTATTAATTTATCTTTGAAGTACTATAACTTGAAACTATAAAATCTTTAAAAGAAATATTGTTTCAACTCATCCAATATGTCGTCTACTTTAAAATGTAATGAACACTTGTATTTTTGGTGGTTTCGGTATATATATAATATCGGAATGAGGGTTTGTAGAGATTGTAGTAATTTAACAATTGAATTCATGAGTCAATTGAAGACAGACCACCATTGCAAATCTGGAAACACTGGAAGGTCGTTTCATCCTGATATGAAGCTCTTCAGAAGTGTGCATCTACGACCCCGCATCAAAAAGACTCGAACCCAGAGCCTTGGGTCTCGTGAACAAGCCCGTAATTTCTAGACCACTGAGCCTGTATCTAACGGTGTTAATGCCTAACTTCAACCAGTCTACGAAGTCGCCCCACCGTCCACTATTGTAACCACCATAAGTAACTGCCCCACAACAGATACTGTGGAACTCCACTGATTACGGCTTCTCACTAGAACTACAGGAAATATACATCCAAGTACTGCTGGGGAGACACGTACCAGGACGAAACGACTATTCTGAATACAAACAACAGATTTTAAAGAAGTTGAAATTTTATATATCCTAGGAAAACTTCTGGTTTCATTTCTTCGATAAGTATTGTTGTTGTTGTAAACAATGGAAAAGATGGATTTGTAGATTTTAATTAAAGACTAAGGAATTGGAGAAATTTGTGATCATTTTTGGTAGTGATATTTGTGATGATGTATTAACTTGAGGAATATTTAATTTATTGTTGAAACCTTGAAATTTAAAATAAATACCAGATAATTTAATGAAGAAAAACCAAATTCTTTATAAACTAAGTTGAGATATTACGCGTTTTGATCACATAATGTAAGTAAATTACAGTATAGGTTTTCCATATAGATCTTACGTAGATTGTTTTATATGTATATTTAGCTATGTCATCAAGTGAAGAAATAAAGCTGTAGGTAACATGATTAGTTGATGTTCCACAAGATATTCAAATATCTATTTATAATTGTATTTCTGATTAAGATAGATGGTATGGTGTGAGGTGTCAACTCTTCATCAATTCCCCTGATGATATTTCATATCCTAGATATGAAGATATACCAGTTTAAGAAAAATGGTGGAAATAAGGGATTATACATAAAATACGACAACAATCACGTTTTAGAATTAAAAGCTGGACGATGACAACTGAACATGTTTATTTTCTTAAGTTTATGTTTTGAAGATTTTATTTTTACATAAAAAGAGAAGATTCATAAGTGTTAAGGGGAGTAAATCAAGTATATTATGTGGCATTTTACATGTTTTCCCATAAAATGATATCAAACAACATACCAAATTTCATTTTACGCCTTAAGCTAAAACTGATAGTTTTTCATTTGCAACGACATTTATAGAAGGTATTTACTAGTAGATACTTTTTCTATCATTATCACTTACACATTCAAAGTCTAGTAATTACAAATACAAAAAGGTTGTCAACTTGCTTGCTACACGCTTTTAAAGAATTCAATCTGAATAGACAGCTGGAATTTGAGGCTTAATCCTCTCAGAAAATGTACTGTTCTGATTTTTTTTCAAGCAAAATAAGGTTTGCTCTAAATTGTTATTCATATATAGCTGTAACGTGGATAGTAGAAAGATAATAAAAGCACATATATGGTCCGTGAGATTTATTCATATAAAGGAAGCCGAGATTAAGTTAAAGAGTTTTTATTTATTTATTTAAACACATAAACATTGGTACAAGGAGGAACCAAACAAATATACGCCACATAAATCATTTGGCTTGTGTGAGGGCTGGGATACAACCCAGGTTCCCAAACCGAAACGGATGGTTTTCTTAGGGGGCCACACCCCGAGCCTTCGACTTAAAAGTCTAATCCACAAGACAGTGGAATATCATCAGGAGATGCATTCTCATGGTAGCCAGTGACCAATAATTGGTTCGTACGTTATTTGTTTCCTTAGGATCCTGGAGCCCATGTGCACTATTGGTTTGGAATCAGAGTGTTCCAACTCCCCTAAGTGGACTCTCCGTATCCACCAACCCGGTCAAAGCGCCGGACTTTCGTTTCTGGCCCTCTCGATTTCGTAAACAACAGTTCCGGTGAGAGGGGGTGGTGAGTAGGACTTCTCTGGCAGTTGTTTGTATGCATGTGGCCATGTGAGAGCATTTCGAGAGGAGGCAGTATGTTTGCACTCACTTAGAATCGGGATAAAGTCAATGAGAATACGTGCTAGTTTACTGCGGTTATTTGGATCAAGATGGAATAGAATGGTGGTTTGTGTATGAATAAATATATTCCTCAGTTAACTTTTCACTATTATGAATTTGCAAATAGCAAATAATTCTGCGTACACTGCCACAAATAATTAAGGAACAGTATTTGCAGTTTAGTGGGGAATAATTTAGATAAAATTTAACATAAACCCAGAACAGCATTTTTTTGAAGAGAAAGTTATAATTTATTGAATCAACTAGAGGTTTTTTGATTCTATTTCAGGTAGAATTGTATGTTTTCATTATCGAGGAGTTTGAGTTTGAGACAAGATAGCCATTCAATGCTTTTGGGTCTTTAGCAATCATCTAAATGACAATACAACGTGTCAAGAACCAGTTTCAAACTTGATAGTCCGCTTAAATTCTTCCATTTGACATTTCATTGTATGAAAATACTCTTTTTTAAACAAAATCTCGTTTGTTCATTTTAAATTAGATATACACTTTGTATCGGTGAGACTACAATTTATGGATGACCTATGAGCGACGCTGAAGTGACCTTGAGAGTGTCCACCTCATAACTAGGACCGAATGAGGGTTATGAAACATTGTGGGGGATTAGAATTATGCTTTTCAATTGATGTTTAAGGTTAGGAATTAGATTTAGGGTTTTTATCACGAACTGACATAAGCTATAATACCAAAATTCAATTCATCCAAATGGATACGTGAATTTCGCGCCAAAATCCGAGACCTGTTATCTTATACCTGATTGGTTTGTCCATAAATTATAGTCTCGCCTTGTATCTCATAACACTGACAACCTCTATGAGATATATTACCTAACAAAAATATCCGATAAATAGATGTTAATTTTAACATATCAAAGTTTTGCTACAGTTTCTGAAAACTGCATAGAAAAATGAATTATGAGGGTAAATTCTCCTTCAAAGTGGCTATCTAGCTATCTTGACTTGAGATCACTTATTATCAGCAATCAGTTATGCCGACGGTTGACATGGCCTAGCCTGAATATCTCAATACTGCCGTATGCAAACGCTAAGCTTCAGCCTTTAATTGCTAAAAATTCCCACTTTCTAATTATTCTCCAAATTTTCTAAACAGAATAAACCTTTCCTGCAGTGCTTTCTAAAGCATAGGTTGCATTTTATACTTCTTCCAAAATATTTGTACATTTAAAGCATAAATGTTTCTAATTGATCATTACGGATACTAAGCTCTTTCGAAATCCTGTTACAAATGAAAGCATCATTTCATTTTCATTTTTTACGTACAACTATAGTGAATCATTTGCAGTTATACATTTCTTGATAATATAGCTTAAATAATTCAGACTATTTACCAGTACATAAGCTTCCCAACAAAGTTATTGACAAAATTAAATAGATTTAGTATTATTGAAATTTTGTGTCAGTGCTAAATATTTACACAGATATTGTGGAGTCAGTCCTTGCATTTATCAATATTATTATTATTACTATCACGGTGGTCCAGTGCTAACAGGTTTTCACTGTCGATCTAACATTGATCACTTCATGATCTCAATTATGTACTAAATTTTTTCTGCTTTTTTTGTAATAAGAAGAGGCAATTTTTATTTAAAGCACTTAAGAATTTACTCCCTTAGGAAATGAAATCAGTACCGAGTTTTCTAAATTAAATCAATCACCAATAAAATCAAATTTTTAAGAAGTAATTGATTTACTTAAATTCCAATGGTTCAGATCATGAATCAATTGAAGCTAGACCGCCATGGAAAACCTGGATGCACTGGACGGCCGTTTCGTCCTATTATGGAACTCCTCAGCAGTGCTCATCTACTGTTTTGTTCCATCTACTCAGCGATTCATAAAATAATGTTTTACAAATGGTACTTTTAGAGATGATATTTAAACAAACAAAAATTAATGAATTTGGTTATTTTTCTAAAAAAACACTCAGGATACATTTCATTGAATATTGAGTTATGTATTTATTGAAGTTAGTAGACACTAGGGATTACGTAAAATCTCTAAAGCAAATAAAAAATGTCTAGACTCTGATTATAATTTAATAAAAATATGAATTATGGATTGTTTCGATTTGTGTTTATTTGCTTATAAATAAAATATTGGTTTCTATCACAAAGAATAATAATTGTCTAGGCATTATTTTGATACTGTATTTTGGAATAATACTGCATTTTTTTAGACCAAACTTTTATACTGTTAGGAGTGATGGTGATGAATCATTGTTCAATATTATTTTACAATTTTAATCATATACACTGTACAACTAGAAACTAGAACAGTAGATTTAGACTCTAATCCACTAAATCCATAATCTAGATAAGATATTTAATTTGTCATGTATGATCAGTAGTAATCTATCAAGTCATCTAAGTTCAGAGTAAAACAGAAACTCACTGATCAGATTCAACAAGAACTATGATGAGTGACAAAATGAGAATGCGTGTCTCTGTATCTCAACTCATAGGCTGGATGTCAAATTACTGATCCGGAGACTGAAAGATATTTCGTTCTATCCTTTGTAGAATCTTGGGTGCTGACTGCTATAAAGTCCTTAAATGAAAAAAATAACCGTCAAGCGCTCTTTGACGATATCAGTTTGTGGTGAGAATTTTCTTCCCAAAAATAAGAGCTTAACACCATTCATCTTAATATATATATATATAAGTTAATTAAGCAAATTGTTAAGTAAGTTAGTCTTATATTTTTACAGTTGTAAATTTATCATATCTTGTCTATTCTTTTAACCTGCAAATTACAAAGTTGAACTGTGTTCTCTCTAAACATATCCTGTATTTATACTGTAGATCATATTTTTGAAAGTACAATATTTGTAGTAAGTAAACTTAGTGTCAGAGTTGAAATTAATGCTTCAAATAATATTCTTAGTTTTAAAGAATGTCATGCACTGAACCATCATTTCTGCATAAAAGTAACAATGAGCAGATTGATCTCTTTTGAGGTATCTATGAGAACGAGGAAGTACTGGATAAAGGCTTCATTCTAGCATTACAACTCCAGAAAGTGTGCACCCATTATTTCACCAGATATCAGACCAAAGATCTTCAAATCTCAAAGTGAACGCTTAACCGTTAGAATCACTGTGTTGTGACCTAACGGCACACCTTTTCAACATCAATCAATTTACAACTTTTCCACTTCAAATATATTTGAATCCCATTACTCAAAACTTTGCACTAGCAACTTTAAAGATTTTTAGAAATTATCTTAATTTGTAGGTTATATTCGTCATATGAATTATAAGTAATTGTATCTCATTCATTTATTAATGGAATTAGAGTTTAATTATCTAGGCTTATTTTTCACTTGTCGTATCAAAACCTATAATTATGTGAAGAATATTTGTCTGATGGATAAACCAATTTCAAATTTTAAGTAACTAAAGATTATGATTTGTTTGAGATTGTTTACAAATATATCTGAAGAAGTCATGAAAAATCAATCTACTTTTTGATTATAGCCATCTAGGGAGTCTGTTTCAAAGTAAGAAAACAAACACAAACTTATTTAAAACCAATCAAAAAACTATGAAGAGCCGCTGAAATTTTCTACGTAAAATTTGATTTTGTCTATGTTTCTGGTTAGATATAGTACTTGTCATAAACGAAGAGGTATACTGACATTTCTCAGTGATAATCACATTCCTTCAAATCTGTCAAATATATTGAATTCTTTGAGAAGTAGTTTAATTATGGGAAACTCTAGTGTATTATTGACAATGATAAAGTGTGGAAAAGTGGAAATTGTAAATTTATATTTAAAACATGAGAGATTATAAATTAATCAATTAATATAGAATTTAACTTCGAATTTATAAACAAATATGCATAAATAGTTTTTTTCCCAGGCTGTCATAACTCTCAGTAATTTTTGGAAAGTTATTATTTTTAGAAGAGGTTTTGTGGAGATTTTAGTAATTTCAATAGTTGAAATCATGAGTCAATTGAAACTACACCATCATGGAAAACCTAGAAGCACTGGATGGCCGTTTCGTCCTATTTTAGGACTCCTCAGCAGTGCGCATCCACCTTCCTGCCCTCCTCGATATTCAAACCCACAACCTGTAAGTCTCGCGTGCGAACGCCTAACAACCAGACCACTGAGCCGACCGGCATTCAACGGTGTTAATGTTCAATTTCAACCAATCCACGAAATTGTGCGACACATCCATCATTGTCTTCAACGAGTTACTTCCACACAACAGACCTGGTCGAACTCCACTGGTCACTACTTCTCACTAGAACTCCAGGAAATACATCTTGAAGGCAGTCACTAGTGAGCATATGCTGATTATTATCAGAAGGGAATTTGTGGAGATTTCAGTAATTTTAATTGTTGAGATCATGGGTTAATTGAAGCTAGACCACCATGGAAAACCTGGATGCACTGGACTGTCGCTTCGTCCTATTATGGGACTCCTCAGCAATACGAAACCACTTTTTTCATATGTTAAATACGACTTCAAGGAAATGGATATTTTATAGTTTTATTGAATATAGACTGAAATTGAAGTGATAATTAACTGTTTTCAGCAAACTCATCAACTACCGTGATGGTTTCCACGACTAAATATCGTTGTAGCATAAAGTTGAAACAAACTTTTATATCATTGACTGTATATCCAGAATTTTAATTATTCTCAAGTGATACTAACTAGTCAAATTATGTGAAATATTTGGTATAACGACAGAACTAAGTATATTAGTTATATGTTTGATTGCTTCTAAATTTTTAAAACTGAAAGCCATGATTATCGATTTTTTTCATAGTAATCATTTTCAAATTAACTATGATAGGACATAAAACATTAGATAAAAATTTCTCATGAGTTCCACTGAGGGTTCGAAAATGATGTTGAAAATCCTTTTTTTTCAATCTTTTTAAATAATACTATTCAGGTTGACTTCATGTGACATGTTTTAATTTTAAAATAATGACCGACTTTGCTTTGAATGGAAATTACTATTCATTTGACAGCAGTAGTTTATTATATTCTAGTTCATTAGTTCTTTATTTTAACGTTGATATTATTGTCTAAATCATTTCAAAACAATTTTCATCCAATTATAAGGATTTCAGAAATCATTTTTTTCGTTAAGTTAATGATAATAATTTGCTGTAATAGGAAGTGCAGTAACCACAGCTCTGGTTATCAATATTATATTATCAAGTTTTTATGACGATCTTCGAACTTTATCAACTTAATATACAATTTGGTTAAATGAGTTGTTACTGTTCTATTTTTATTAGATAATAGATTGTGATATTTAATAGGAAGCTCTATATATACTCATACTCATGATTAATTAGTACGATAACGGTTATTATTCAATGAACAATAAATATAACCACTAAATACAAAACATGAGTGTTTTCTGTAAATTATTTTCAATGAAATTGAGCAAAAGTACATTCAAAAACTAGTGTAAAAGGTTAAATACATTTTGATGTTCTATGAGAAAATAAGATTTATTATGTTGAACTGATTATTAACTAAACCAAAAAGTCCTCAATAGTCATTGAATCACACTTATATATCAAAGATGTGATTCACTCAACTGAGCGAAAACTAGAGAAAAAGGCCAATTTGAAATAAAATTCCAAATTCCAAACTCAAATTGCAATGAATAGTGGTGTCACACTACTTAGGTTTGTTCCCATATTACTTTTATATACTGAATTCATTCAGGACTTGAGACTTACAATATAAATTCGATTCATCTTGATGAACTGATTTTATTTTATGCATTCTCACCATCATAGATTCATAAGAATTATAAATATGTCTTATCGATAATTTGAATCAGGCTTTAAACCTATCTCTATAGCTTTCTGCCATCTGTTTTCAATGACCGGATACAAAAAATGAAGCTTAAAATATCCAAAGTTTTAATAATTTATATACATGAAAAAGATGGTAATGTTTATTATATATATATATATTATATTATATTATATTATATTATATTATATTATATTATATTATATTATATTATATTATTCGAACTGTTCAGCTAAAATACCCTGAAGCATTACCTCCTCTGTTTTATAATATATCTGAGTTGACCGATCGGTACGTTTACATTCTAATTTTAATAAATGGTTTACCAGATGTCATTTACCACGGCCTTATTATCAATAATAATATGTTTAGTAGACACATCAACTAGTATAATTTGAATATACTAACTGCTGAAGATAAAAATATTTTTGTAAAATAATTTTATTCTTTGTACGTCACAATAGATGTTTGTCTGCTACGTTAAGCAGAGATGTTAACATGATGTTAGGTAACTTTTAAGGGACCTAATTTCCCTCTGGACAACTCATAAAGTGCGGATTAGGATGTCATCGGCTTAACAATCTAGTAACTATGTAGCATACTAGTGTGGTGGATGCTACTCACAAAGTCGATTGTAAGTAGTATGTAGTGTAACGTGACTTCTAAGTTTTCACAGTTGTCAAATGTAGAGTATATATTATACATTATAATATTAACTTTATTCAGTCTTATATTTATGGTACAATATAGAATTTTCAGCACAAAGTTTTTCAACAAGTTTCAGTTTCTTACTTCTTGGTCGATCCTGACGATAAATATTGAGTGATCGCCAGTTAGAATTTGGCAGTTCAGTCAATCGACATCTAAATAATGTACATTCTCTTCGTTACATATTGCTAGCAACCACGATATCTCTGATTGGGCCTTTTGTAACTTGTACAACCTTTCGTTGTACACTCTTCAAAACGCACCTGAATAGGTTATGCGATTAATAGCCATGATGATGTATTAAAACAAATAAAATTAGACAACTGAATGAAATATCTAGATGGCATGAACAGGTAGCCCAGATGTTCAAGTAGGCACATAGAAAGTGAGGCGTAAGTCAAACACTAGAGGACCAGACAATGAGACAGTTCGAACCGCAGAAAACATTGTAAGGTGCGAATGAATAAACGAAGGCTATGTATACGCATTACATGAATATTTAATTTCCCTAATTAAAGATCCATTAGCACACTGTCTTGTACTGCACTAGTTTATATGCACAAAATATTAATAAGACTTAAAACGTGCCGTTCGAAATAACTTAAACAATTTACTTCCTCTCAACTACATAATTTGATTCCTAATAATTTTCATTTTGATGTACAATCCAATAAGGTGTTGTTTAAGTTTCGAGTGAATCACATCATTGATATATAAGTATAAATCAATGATTAATGAGGATTTCTTGGTTTAGTTAATAATCAGTTCAACATAATAAATCTTATTTTCTCATAGAACATCAAAATGTATTTAACCTTTTACACTAGTTTTTGAATGTACTTTTGCTCAATTTCATTGAAAATAATTTACAGAAAACACTCATGTTTTGTATTTAGTGGTTATATTTATTGTTCATTGAATAATAACCGTTATCGTACTAATTAATCATGAGTATGAGTATATATAGAGCTTCCTATTAAATATCACAATCTATTATCTAATAAAAATATAACAGAATAACAATTCTCCTAACCATTTTTTTATCTGTGTTTTGTATGAAAATTCAGTGGTATTAGTGTTGCGTCGTTCTAAATAAAAAAACAAGTTACCTGAAAGTTGAAACAGAATGTTGGTAATAATAAATAAATATTCTCAAGTAGTTTATCATAAAAATTAAAGAAAATAATAATTTAGGCCTGATACATGTTAGCAAACATTGTTAGTTGTAAAATTCTTTCTTATTGCTAAGCAGTTGAAAAGAAGGACATGAGTACCTACCGTTCCAAAAAAGTATTGTTCTTAAAATTACAATTCCTATATAATACTATTGAAGAAATTGTGACTCAGAGATTAAGAAAAGTGGTACATCAAACATTTAATGTAGCCAGACTGAGTGATATTTTCTACAACCGCCCTACATTAAGAACGGCTAATAAAGACAGATTGTCTGAATTCGCTCCTGTGGAGCCAGTTATGTAGGGCGTACAATTCGGCAAGTTCGTCATCGTATAACAGAGCACCATACCTCGTGGTTGAGCAAAGGACATGTAAGAGTGATTAAGAGTTCTATTCTCGCTCACTTGGTTGACGCATATCATGAAGTTTAACTGAATAAAGCTTTTAAGGTTATCCACAATGCTCCATCAAATTTGCCACCTGGTTTACGGGTGAGTCTTTTGCATATTGCTGAAGCCATTGCAATTGATGTTCACAAACCTAACTTTTGCATGCAAAAGAAGTTTGTACAACCGCTTTCGCTACCTTGGCCATCGGTATAGAGGCGTTTGTAGCAGGACTTTATAAACTATTTTCGTATTTCTTCCATTTTTGTATTTTACTTATTCTCAAGATTCGTCTCTTGATTCTTACATAACTACTATTTTACTGACCATTCATCAAAATATTCTGTCCCTTCTCTATGTTATATATTATGCAACTTCTTGATTTTCGAATAATTACTTTGATTATTATTTATCCTCTTTCTTCCAATTACTCAATAATAATTTATAATCGCAATGTCATTATGTAATTATTACGTAACGTATCCACTCGATGAGTATTATTTTATTATTGTAAATCATATATATGTTACTGTAGGGCCATGATGAAAAACTAATTAAAAAGAAATTTCTTCGCTCGATTCGTTCCTTCTTTATTTATGAAAAGTAGAAGTTGAATGTAATATAGAAGCTACAAAGCTACAAATATAAAATATTATCCAGTTTTTTTAATGGACTAATTAAATAATTCATATTCTGATTAGCTAAATTGATATAAGCTAAAATCAGTAGTAAAAATTTATATCGTTCTCATCATGTGTTTTGATAAGGTCCTGACAATAATTTTCATTTAGGTATAAAAACGATTGAAATTATATGTATATTGAATAGGTTTTAAGGTGTTGATCATATATTGAAGATTAACAATTAAGTTAGACATTATACGTTTTACAGTATCCGGACTGTTGATGTAATAGATCTGTTAGCTGCAGAAAATGAACACAATCAGGAGAATACTGATAAGTTTGTATTCTCTTCCTTTAACCTAATCTAGTCTTGAAATAAATGTAGCAGAAAGTCGGAAAGGTCACATATATGACAAATTCAAATGACATTTGATATAATTGTTAAAAAAGATGTGTTTTTTTTACATTTTTAAGCCAAGTTTATTCTTATGCGGTTATTGTTGTTATACGAAGTGAAGATGGATCGAACCCATAAAATATCATATAGACCAATTTGAGATATGTGTAAATTATTGTAGTGTGAAAAGTTTCGATACAGTAGTGTGATCATTATACGACTTTCTTTTATTTCGACTTTTTCAAACCAAATCTGATTGTTTCACTCTATTACAGGATCTAAAACGAATGTAAATAATTTCAGTGACTAAACTAATGACTGATTACGAAAGTGTCTACAGAGGCAACGATATTTGCGTTTTGTTTTACTGTTCTGAACATTTTTCTACATAGAAGTGATATCAACTAAGGAGCTATTGAGAAATAAGAAGTAATAGATAACTAATTTGTCCTAATATAAGATTCCGAAGCATTGCATACCCATTAATTTATTCAAGGTAGAAAGTATAAAGTTCAGATATTAGTGTCAGTAATTAATCATTAAATCCCAGATAATCTGTCTAAAACAATCCTACTTTTCAACTGCAATCATTCCATAAATTTAAATGGAGTTTATATACTTCTACGTTGTCAGAACGTTTAATAGGTGATTGATCTGTATCATTAAACAAATGAAAAGATAAGTGATATGATAAGATGAAAAGATAAAGTTACGTTATTAAATTATTGTGATGTTTACTTAACAATGTTCCCGTTTTTAATTCAATATGACGTAATATTTATATTATTTTCAGTGTGGTATTTTGTTTAGTATAACATTGATATATTTCAGTATGATGTTTATTTACAATAATATTCCTTTTATTGATTCAATGCTACCCGATGTACATGCTTTTGTATGAGAATTGCAAAAGTTCTCGGACCTATGTAGTCCAAGTATGTAGGTATATGCAAAGGGTATGCATGAGGTATCGTACAAAGGAAACTTTGAGCTGCAAAAATGTCCACTCTATGTCTAATAAAATTATCGGCCTATCTGACAGGTCGAAGACACAATAAAAAGAGGTGGTAGTAAATACCAATGTGAGATAACTCTGTGTATTTCTTCTAGGTGTGGTAAGTGTTAACTAATCG
The DNA here is from genome assembly GCA_946903255.1 of Schistosoma spindalis. NCBI lineage: Eukaryota > Metazoa > Platyhelminthes > Trematoda > Strigeidida > Schistosomatidae > Schistosoma > Schistosoma spindalis. The sequence continues at coordinate 71,214,459 of OX336416.1, read as the reverse complement.
TTTAGTGTAAGTGAAATCAATATATCAAGAGTGTATTCACTCATCATTTCGATTTAATTCATGATATCGAATAAATCTATATCAGCACTCTTTATGTTTTTAATACATGTCTTTGGATTTGAAGTTTACAGTGTCATGTACAAGTTAGTTACCACTCAACGAATATAACAGTGATAAGATATACCAATAAGCAATATATTAGCTTTCAATAACAAAACATTTTCAAAATATTTAATATGAAAATCAAAGTCAATCCACTTACTTCAGTGATAGGAATTTTAAAGAATTATTATGTAAAGTATTCCCTATCACAAATTTCCTTTATCTTATAAACTTTTTTTCCGTAAATATCATTTACCATTATGCTATTTTATTGTAAAGGTTAGAGTTAGTTGATAAACTGTTAAGTCGTATAGATTGTTTTGGTGATTTATCTTAGTTGACTATGAGAGATGAGTAATAAAGACTCATCAATAATGTATGGCTAAATGTTTTCATTTTACTCATATAATAAATACTATTAATCTTTGGTTAGTATTTCATGTTTTTCAGGTTTAATTCAGTATCATTTTATCTACTTAAAGCAAAGATGTTAGTTAATTTAGTATTCAAAGACGAAGTTGTCTAATTTGTTTTTATCAGAAATAATTTAATAGATGTATTCATAGTGTTCAGGCAACAAAATCCGACCTAAGGCCTTCTCGTAACTCTTCTGAACAGTGGGAGGCAACCCTACTAACCAACTAAGGCGGTCACAGAGATTGGACCGATTATCCACTCCATTGTATCTGATTAATCCTGAATTCTCTACTCGAGGATCACTTTACCTCTTGGGCTACCCTATTTGCATGCATTTGTATGAGAATTGCAAAAGTTCTCGGACCTATGTAGTCCAAGTATGTAGGTATATGCAAAGGGTATGCATGAGGTATCGTACAAAGGAAACTTTGAGCTGCAAAAATGTCCACCCTATGTCTAATAAAATTATCGGCCTATCTGTCAGGTCGAAGACACAATAAAAAGAGGTGGTAAATACTAGGGCGAGATGACCAACAATCTACCCTGAGAGAATGTTTATGCTTATGTATGTGTCAGGAAATACTGGAGCGGTAGCCATGGTGTGAATGATATGCATATAATGTGTAATATTTAGTCTGGTGTAACAAACACGTTTTCTTTGGGAGTGGTGAACATCTACCCTCCCAGGTGGGTGAATATACGTTGTGTATACTATAGGATGTATGGGGGTAAAACTTGTGTGTTACCAATGTGCATGTAACGTATATTTGCCCACAGAGTATGTATACCTGTGTTTATTCCAAGTGATACTCGGATGAAAATTTGTGTGTTAACTAGTATGCAAGTAGACTATACATATCCAGGATAAGTAAACTCGAAAACTTATTTATTTGTTCTTTTGGTGTGGTACCATTATATATGCAAAGATCTGTGGAGCCACGGTCCCCACCAAATCACATTCACGCGGTTGGTTTGTGAGCTTCGAAAAAACGGAATCTATTCCAGAAGGACCACTATGCCTGTCCAATAGGCTTCACCAGCTGTTTCTGGTTGGAGCACTACCACCAACACACCATTCGTTCAGGGGAAATCAAATAAATGTTTTATATATCTTCAGTTGATTGTTGACTAACTTATGCAGAATTAAAATCTTACCGTTCTAACAAAAACATATGATAATACATAAGTAAAGATATCTTAATTTAAGTGAAAATTCAGTAATTCAACTGTCTTTATTTCATTTAATAATATCAGGTTTAGAAGAGTATTCTACTTATAATCGGGGAATATTTTCAATACCTAACCATCTCCCAAGGATATCTTAACAATTACTACCTGTTCTATTTCTAAACAAGTTACCTTGGATACATATCACTAGACATATATTTATAGCTTCTTAAAAACACCAGAATATTTTTATTGTTTTAATTTACTAAAATAAGATAATAAACAAGGTATAAAACAAAAAAACAACAAATTCTTAATATTGCTAAGTAAAACATTTGAATTTCGTTATACAAGAAATAAACAGATTTCATTAAGTGAAGTTTATTCTCCAATCTTCATTAACTGACATTGTTAGATATTGTAAGAAATTTTGCAAATTATGAACATATTCCTTTTAATAACCTTGGAAACTCTTGTCAAGGAGTAAACAAAAATTCATAAAAAGTGGTCATTTGCTAGGAAAAGATTGAAATTCCAGTCTTGTACAGGAATTTCTTTAGCCTAGTCATATGATACTTAATTTTCGTGATTAATCATTATATAAATAACACTTTCTTGAAGCTAACATTTACTTTGATAATAAAGGATTCTGTATAGTATGTCTTATAAATTATAATAACATTAATTTGAACATGATGGGAATATAATTTGTAGGGGCTGGTACTATGTGAAACCCACATAGTTTATTCGAGCCTCTACACAGATCAGTCTATTGGTTATTCTCAAGCCACATTTTACCCTATCACTTAATGGCTTATTAATCCTGACTGTTTTTTACATGATAGTATGTATGATAATTACTTACCTTACTCATCAGATGTTTGTAACTTATTTTAGTCTGACTATAAATATTGTGTCACACTTGGGTAAATCTAGTTGGCTCACATGCCTTCTCGATTGCGCATCATTTAGTTTCTCTTCTCTTTTCTCTTCTCTTCCCTTTCTCCGTCACCCTAACTGTCTATCCAGAACATTGAGTGTACAAAATATACGTATTCAAAACCTCATTCTTGTATTTGACTTATTCAATTCCGTTAATCATTAACACGAGTTAAGTTAATAATTATATGCGAGGATTGATGACACGTATGTTTCGATATCAAGCAGCAAACGATGTACCTGGAGTCAGATAAAAGGGCCATTAAAAATTCATTGTTTGACAAAGCTTGAAGTTAAACTTAGGCAAACAAAAGGTGAAATACGAATACAATCCATATAAAGATTCTTTCACTTCTATTTGCTATTGAAGTTGTTAAAAAAACTTATTGACTGATCAATAGGAGGTTTTAGTGAATGACTTTTTAGATAAGAGAGTAACTAGACTTGAGTTGATTTTAGTTACTATCTATTCATCTATAAAATGTTTTAAATAATCAAATCAGTTTAATCACAAAAATGTATTCTATAGTGAATGAAGCGAATATTATGATTTTCATATAAACAGAATTAAAAATTGACTTTCAGTTAAAGGACTAGTATTTGAACGAAGAATATTCTTATTGATTAATTCTCTTCAGGTCCTACAATCATATATCCAAATTAATAATCCAAAAAATGGTCAGGTTAAGGGCAAATTACATCTTTTAAAGCGTGTGAATTTAGGATTGTTAAATAAAATAGAATACATTCACTTGGTGTTGTTTTACTTGTATCTTTCCCATTGTTATTTAGGACTGCAATTGATCAGTCTCATGTTGGTATATGTGCATCCTGTGCGGATGGCCTCCATATAGCCTTAAGTCACAAGCTTTTTAATACAATAAATTTGTTAATGTTGATATGACTCATATCGAATGTTAACTTGAATCTGCATATATGTTAAATGATATTCAAGATCCATGAGCAGAATAAATATGGGTCAGATAGGGTGAGAGAAATATTAGTACAATTACAATTCGGTTGTTGTTTGAAAAATTAGTAAGACGTAATAAGGAGGAATGAATGCGAAGTGAATGAATCATGTATAGTGGAGATTAATAATGATACGGGTCTTCTTGTTGTTACGAGCGGTATTGCCAGACAACTCAAGAACTTCAGCCGTCAGGTACTCGAGGACAGCTGCCGAATAAACAGGGTCACCAGCTCCGACACGCTCTGCGTAGTTACCTTTGTGAAGGAGACGATGGACACGACCAACTGGGAACTGCAGACCAGCACGGGCTGATCGCGTTTCTCGGCTCTGACGTGAAATGAGTGGACGCGGTAAAGGTGGAAAGTCTCGTGCTAAGGCGAAAACACAATCAGCCCGTGCTGGTCTGCAGCTCCCAGTTGGTCATTTCCATCGCCTCCTTCGCAAGAGGAACCCACGCAGAACGTGTCGGAGCTGGTGCCCCTGATTAATAATGATGTTTAACCAATAGTAATAATAATAATATTAATAATAATAATAATAATAATAATAATAATAATATAAATATAAATATGTGTGAATAAAGATAACCGAGACAATTACAATTGACTACAAAAGGTCGTAGTCAAATTAGGTCACTCAATAGATAATATTACTATTGATTAATTGGCCTAGATGTTGGTCAAGGGAGGAGTGGTTGAAGATATTTCTTCTGTACGCTCCGGTTTCTTCATCGGGATGCGTGCTGCTTCAGCCGTTTGAAGGACTTTAAGTCTCAGAAGTATTGGCAAAAAATTACTCACCTTATAAATAATTGAAAAAGATTGGTTTATACTGGTATTATGACCAGTTTGAACTAAATGAGTCAATATCTAGCTGTTCACATTCTTCATTAAACCTTTGTTTAGCCACACTGGGAGGTGTCCTTACTTACTTACTTACGCCTGTTACTCCCAATGGAGCATGGGCCATCAACCAGTATTCTCCAACCTACTCTGTCTTGGACCTTCCCTTCCAGTTCTATCCAATTTTTGTTCAATTTTCTCATGTCTATCACCGTAATGTGTTCTTTGGTCTTCCTCTCCTCCTTCGACCTTGAGGATTCCATGTAAAGGCTTGCCTTGTGATGCAGTTGGGTCCTTCTCTCAATGGGTGTCCTATCCACTTTCAGTGCTTCTTCCTGATTTCGTCCTCCGCTAAGATCTGGTTTGTTCTTTCCCATAGTAGATTGTTGCTGATAGTGTCTGACCAAAGTATCCGAAGTGTTTTGCGTAGACAGCTGTTAATCAACACTTGTATCTTCTGGACAATGGCTTTCGTAGTTCTCCAGGTTTCGGCCCCATACAGTAGAACTGTCTTAACATTTGTATTGAAAATTCTGACCTTGGTGTTGGTTGTCAATTGTTTCGAGTTCCAGATGTTCTTCAGTTGTAAATATGCTGTTCTTGCTTTGCCGATCCGTGCCTTCACATCTGCATCAGATCCGTCGTGTTTATCGATTATGCTGCCCAAATATGTAAAGGTTTGTACATCTTCCAAATCTTCTCCGTCAATTGTGATTGGATTGTTGCATGCTGTGTTGTATGGGAGAATCTCGCTTTTCCCTTTGTGTATATTGAGACCTATTGCTGCTGAGACTGCTGCAACACTGGTCGTCTTCTCCTGCATTTGCTGTTGCGTTTGCGATAGAAGAGCCAGATCATCTGCGAAGTCTAGATCGTCCAACTACATCCTAGATGTCCACTGTATCCCATGCTTCCCTTCAGATGTTGACGTCTTCATGATCCAGTCGATCACCAGGAGAAAGAGGAAAGTTTAGATTAAGCAACCTTGTCTAACACCGGTATTTACCTCTAACGAGTCAATCTATTGTCCTCCATGCATGATTTTGCAGTTTAATCCATCATGAGAATTTCGTACGATATTGACTATCTTCTGAGGCACGCCGTAGTGTCGAAGAAGCTTCCATAATGTTGTTCTGTCCACGCTATCAAATGCTTTTTCGTAGTCGATGAAGTTGATATAGAGTGATGAATTCCATTCAATTGATTGTTCCACAATGATCCGTAGAGTTGCGATTTGGTCTGTGCACGATCTATCCTTACGGAATCCTGCCTGTTGGTCTCGAAGTTGGGCGTCTACGGAGTCCTTCATCCTGTTTAACAATACCCTGTTGAAGACTTTTCCTGGTATTGAGAGAAGAGTGATTCCCATGTAGTTATCACAGATGCTGGGATCGCCTTTTTGGTATTTTGGCCAGAAGTCCTTCTTTCAGTCTTTTGGTACCTGTTACTCATGCCAAATCTTTCTGAAGAGAGTTTGGAGTATCCTTGCAGTTGCCGCTATGTCTGCTTTCAGTGCCTCTGCTGGAATGCTGTCTAGTCCTGCTGCTTTGCCACTTTTGATTTGTTTGATGGCCATACTGATTTCTTCGATTGTTGGTGGGCCAACATTGATTGGGTGGTTCGTGGGTGCTTCTTTGATGTTAGGTGGGTTCAGCAGAGTTGGTCGATTCAACAGTTCTTTGAAGTGTTCTACCCACCTGTTCCGTTATTCTTCAATGTTGGCGATTACCTCGCCTTCCTTGCTTTTCACTAGTCGTTCTGGTTTACGGTGATTTCCAGAGAGTTTCCTTGTTGTGTCATACAGTTTTCTCATGTTTCCTTCTCTTACAGCCTTTTCCGCCGTCATTGCTAAATCTTCCACATATTTACGTTTGTCGGTTCTGATGCTCCTCTTCACTTGCTTATTTACTTCTGTGTATTCAGCTTGTGCATTGGCTTTTTCGGCTGGTATTGATTGCTGCATTCTTGTTCCTCCTTCCTTGAATCTTATCCAGTGTATCAACAGTGATCCATTCCTTGTGATTGTGCTTCTTTTGGCCAAGAACCTTATGATTGCCTCTTTTATCTCTTCCTAGTTGCTCTCCATAGTAGTTCCTTCTCCATTGAGTAGATCATGAAAGGCTTGGAACTTATTGCTGAGGGTTATCTTGAATTTGTTGAGTTTGTCATTATCCCGAAGAAGAGCCGTATTAAACTTTTGTGATATTGTCCGCCCCGTTGTCCAGTGCCTCTTGAGTTTCAATTTCATCTTGGTGACCAGCAAGTGATGATCTGATGCTATATCAACTCCTCTCTTTGTTCTCACGTCCTCCATCGTCCTCCTGAACTTTTTGTTGATGCAGATATGGTCGATTTGGTTCTGTGTGGTGTGATCCGGTGAAGTCCATGTGGTTTTGTTTATGCGTTTATGTGGGAATATAGTCCAGCCTATGACCAGTTTATTGAAGGCACATAGATTTGCAAATCTCTCACCATTTTCGTTCCTTTCTCCCAGTCCGTGTCGTCCCATGATCTCTTCATATCCGGTGTTGTCAATTCCAACCTTGGCATTTAGGTCTCCCATCAAAATAGTCAGGTCTTTTGTTGGGCACTTCTCGACGATTGACTGCAGCCTATCGTAGAATTGATCTTTAGCGTCTTCGTTGTATTCGTTGGTGGGCGCATAGCATTGGATGACGTTCATTACAATTCCCTCTTTCTTTGCTTTGAAGGAGGCTTTGATGATCCTTGGTCCATGAGATTCCCATCCTATAAGTGCATTTTGTGCTTGTTGGGACAGCATCAATGATACTCCTTGTGTATGTGGGGCATTTTCTTCTTCATGTCTGGTGTATAACAGCAGCTCCCCTGAAGCTAGTCGTTGTTGTCCAACTTGCATCCAATGTGTTTCCCTGATTCCAAGCACTTCTAGGTTGTATCTCCTCATTTCTGCAGCAATTTGGAAAACTTCCAGTCTCCCACATTGTACGAGCATTTCATGTACCTAAATAAATGGTTGCTCTGGTTATCACAAGGGGCATTGGCCTCGTGACTTCCGAAGGAACTCGGCTTTCATCATGAAGCGTCATAATTCTTTTAAATGAAGACCTTCTGACTGCCAGGGCAGAGTTTAAATGGTTTAAATAATATTTTTGTTTAGCGTTTTTTTAGCGAGTTAGTGTTCTATGGGATCGGGTCACTAACCCTATGCCCAACCCTCCTTCTTTATCCGGTCTTTGGACCGGCAGTATCCTCCAGAGGGATTCCAGGCGGAGTTGGGAGGCGTTCACGAGCACGAAAATATAAATTCCTAGAACTTCGACTAATATAACTCGCTTCACAGGAGCAGTCAAACTGATAAATACAAAATGAGGTGGTCATTCTAGGTGATTCATCTTTTAGCCTTGGTGTCACCATTGGGCGCGTAGAAATCACTAATCCTAGCTCACCGGCATTAAATATTTTTGTATTGTGCGGCGTATTCTCTGAGTCAATATTTCACTAGCCGCATCCCCTCTGAATTGTAGATGCATGAATAGGAATTTCTTCTTCACCTATTTTCACCTTCAGTTAAAGGTTTTTACCTCTTAATTATACACTTTATTTATGAAGAAACAATGAGTATAGAAAACAAGCTTTTGAACTAATGTCGTTTATACTCCAAACACAAAGTATTTCATCTAGTTCTGTTTTGATATATTGTAGGACATTTACATTACTATTTATACGCATAAATTCCGATGTATTTGCAAGTCATCCTATCAAAGGATAGAAAATAACAAAAAAATATTGTACCAACCAATGTGATGTTTGCTTCTAAGTTTTGAAATATTTAGCATCATAATAAACTTTTGATATCAATGAGTGAATAATAAATATAATTCATAGACATAGTAAGTTAAAGAAAGCCGAAACATGAAAATTTATCAAAATATTCACAAAGTTGAAAAAAATAATAATAAGTATCTCAAAAATTTGAACAAGCCGCCAAAAGCTCAGAATAGATGTTACATTTTTTTATTTGGGAAAACTTTTTAATTCATTCAAAATAACTTAAAATGGTTTTTAGTCATAAATTTGTTTTAACAAGTAAATGATAACTTTTCCAAATGTATAATCATTTAAAAATAGTTTCAGATCTTTGACTATATGGACTATATCGTTATCGTTACCTTGGCCTTAATTATTATTATTATTATTATTATTATTATTATTATTATTATTACTGCATTCCCCCTTCACTTATGTCTCGTATTCTTATTATTTTAGTCTTAAGTACTCATCTTATCACTTTATTCATTTACACCTTTATGACCTCTAATTATTGTAACAAAAACATTCACGTTATAATTCGTTACTAATTTACTAAGTTTATTGTTATTATTCGTATTACGTAATCTAGTGTTATACTTTTTCTATTACGTCATCTTGGTTATTCGTGTTCATATTTCCTCATAGAACTAGTAATTTAACAAAAAAATTCCATATATACAGGATTGTACAGCTTGATAATAAATTTGTTTAAAAGAGATCCCTTCGCTGAACTTTGTGTTTTTAATTTTTTAATGTTTAAATGTGAATTATCTGTCTTTATGAGATTTTATTGAAAATCGCAAATACTTACATCAATCTCTGGTATTAACAAATTGTCTCTTTAGTTCATAAGATTAATATTGAATTTATTCAGTTACTTAGTATAGTCTCGAAGTTATTGTAAAATTCATAGTTTGCGATATCGAGTAACATTAAGCGCTCGCGCGAGACTGATAGGTCCTGGGTTCGAATCTCGTGAGGGGAGGGATCGTGGATGCGCACTACCGAGGAGTCCCATACTAGGACGAAACGGCCGTCCAGTGCTTCCATGTTTTCCATGGTGGTCTAGCTTCAATTGACTTATGATTTCAACTAGTCAAATTAATCTGTATAGGCAAAAAAAAAATGAAAGAAACAGATAATATATTATTTCTTATAAATCAACAACCGTACTAGAATCTATACAATCAACATAACAGATGCATATATTTCTCATATTTGTAATCCTAAATTACTGAAATTGTTCAAAAAGAAGTAATTTACATGTTTACATCAGTGGTTAAACATGACTATTTTATAGGTACTTATGACCGTGTTCAGATTTCTTAGAAAGAAACAAATTTTATCGTAATGGGATGTGTCCATGAATTTGTAGTCTATGCATTTTTCATCGTTTAATATATTAACAAAATAAAGCATTTTTCTAACAATTTTCCGTTTATTTGGCATGTGAGTGAGGGATCGTAGTGCCATAATTTTCACTGAGGATTTCATTTATAGCATTAACTACAATTTGATTTGTTATTTCCATCCACTAAGTTGGGATGTACTACGGTAATGAATTCATCAAAGATAACTTTAAAGATTTGGAATGAAATCCTTAATAGAACTCATTCTCACTCATCGACTAAATAAAAGGAAAAAGTACTCGGAAATGCTAAACATTTCATTTTTTACTGGGAATTGTAAAAAATAAGGGTGGTAAATTTTACACCTATAGAGCATTCTTGAATTATAGCTAATGTTAGTTGATGTTGAAAACCTTAAACCCTTTTATCTATTACCGCATAATATTTCACCTTATATCATATCATATATATCAATATAGAAAATCTATTTTTCCTTGTTTAGGCGTTTCTTTTTAATTTACAAAATTAATCTCTAAAGAAAATATAAAATTATTTACACTGTACCTTGTCACAATATTTACATATGTTATTAATTTTAAATAAATTAAATCCGACTAAAGTTTGTAAGTTAAGAGTTGAAATTTTAAAATAAATTATCCAATAACTATTAAGCACCAAAATGCCCTGGTACGGTTGAGGGTGGGAATAGTCCGCTCTCCCTCTCGAAATACTCTCACATGGCCATGCGTATATAGCCTCTGCCAGGGAAGTCCTCTTCACTGCCTTCTCGCACCAGGGGTGTTGTTTACAGAATTGAGAGGACGAGAAGCGAATGTCCGGCGCTTTAAATGGCTTAGTGGATACGGAGAGTCCACTTAAGGGAGTTGGAACACTCTGATTCCAAACCAATGGTGCACATGGATTCCAGTATCCTGAAGGAACAAATGGCGTATAAACCAATCGTTGGTCATGGACCACCATGAGACTGCATCTCCTTACGATGCTCTACTACCGTGTGGATTAACCTTTAGGTTGAAGGCTAGGGGTGTGGCCACCTAAGAAAGTATACGGTATGAAAAGTCATAAATTTCAAGTACCTGTCGAGTATATTTACGGAAATGGTACTTACCCAATCCTACTTTATACTACGTCCCCTGTTGTATTTTCGCTTTTTTACTGCCGTTTCATCTATCTGCACGATACATCTTACTACTCCGAATGATTGGTGTATACGTGTTATTTTAGTTGCACATATGTCACGGCAGTACTCATACCACTGGACTGCTGAAGTTTCAGCAACAACTGCAAGCGCTGCAGCCAGTGTTACTGGTGTCTTTATTACCCAATTTGCAACTATTATCATAATCGGATTCAGTTTCAGTAGCAATCGAGCGAAGAAAGTCCCCTTTCGAGCAGACTTTTTCCTCCAACATGAAGAACAACGAAATATAACCTCACCACAGTGGTTTGCACACTTTACTGCGGTTATTTGATAACCGCAGTCGCACTTACAAGAACTTTTTAGTAATCCCATCCCTTGTAGCCTCTCAATAATCACCTCTTCTCTAAAATCCGCTGTAAACCGATCGTATGTGAGCATCAGGTGTTAAACTTGGCTCCATGACCTTGAAATGGCTCAAACGCTTCTGATTGGCTCGTCCTTAAATTAGAGTCTCGCCGATATTTCATTCACTGTATATTGTCCCTGGTAGGTGAATTTTAAGAAAGCATATAATTTTCTATATGATATGAATCAAAAGTGCCACAGCATGCATAAAATGAAGATGAATAAAGGAGATAAAGAAATGAATTTAAAGATGAGGAATGTATTAGTAACTGAGTGTTTGTGTTACCTTAATGTCCCAGTCAATTGCTCAATATATTCAGATAAGACAACTGATTAGAACCGTTGAATGTAATTGCTGTTATTCAGATACGAGATAGATAAAATGGTATAAGAAGTCCATGTTTATTTATTATTAGTTGGCATGGGATAGCTAATTGTATTGTATCTCTCCTATTAATGCTGTTTGGATTTGCCCATATGTGTAAGGTTTCGGCTGTTAGTCTGTCTTTAAAAGAATTAAAGCCTTTTTGAAGGATTCTTGTGCCATTAAAATCAGTTGTGTGACCTGATTCTATCGAGTGTAATGTTATCTTTGGTTTTTTCTCGAGATTTTTTACATCATCTGAGGATTTAGCAATGTGCCAGAAGCATAGTTTATGTTCCTTCACCCTAACATTTAGTTGCCTTGATGTTTCACCTACATATGTAGCATTACAGTCACTACATTTGATTTCATAATCCCAATTCTGTTGTTCCTCCTTGTGCATTGGATATTTGATTATTGGTAATTTTGATCTTAGAGTATTGTTTGTTGGAAAGAATACTATTATCTTTTGAAGAGTTAAAAGCCTTCTTATCTCTTCTGAAATGCCTTTACTAAATGGATCACCACTGTGTCAACCCATCCTTTTTGCTTAAATCTCTTTTAAATAATATCGTTTTGTTCTTCGTTCTTAATTATTGTTTTTATAGAATCCCTAATGCAAATACCTAATTTAAACATTGTTAACTTTGATTGGATGACCTGTTCAGTATAAAGTAGACCGGAGAATCATGTACCTATTTATATTCGATAATTTTGATGTTTGATTATATTTGCTTGAAAAAGCTTGGACTAGATTACCAGGTGAAACATTAGATTTACTTCAAATTCATTCGCTGAGAATTTACAAATACATTCTTCCTCTTTAATGTCACAGAGATAAGCCTTGTTTTAAATTTCTAAACTGTTGACATACTGCGTTGACTGTATTGATGTTTTTGATGACTTTGGAATGTTTCGACATTTATCATTAAATATTATGTAATTTTCTTAAGGGCAAGTAACTAACATCTTGTACAATGCCTTTCAAAATCGTTTTTCAAAAGTATGATATAAAATGGATTAGTTGAACTTAACTGTATTAGTAAAACATAGGCTGTTTATTTAAGACTAAATTTCCATGCTATATGTCAAATAATACCGCATGAATTCACATTGATGTACAGAAGTGTACTGACGGTCATTTAATATGTGTAAGTTACTGATCAGATGAAATTAATCCCACGAGCTGGATCGTGGATGCGCACTTCTGAGGAGTCCCACCATGGGACAAAATGGCCGTCCAGTGCTTTCAGGTCTTCAGTGGTGGTCTAACATCAATCGGTTCATGATCTCAATCAAAAAATTAACAATCTCCACAACCCCTAAACTGAAATTAATATGGTTTATCTCAAATGTGACGAGACGGTGTCAACTTACAAAATAAGATGATTCTATGCATCAGCTTAAAATGTTTTCGAAAGCGGAGTGGACTATAATTTTTTTAATTTGCTTAAATTTTATCTTAATTCTATAATGTCCAGTCAACTTACAGGACGAATATATGGCAGTAAATAGAAGCGCGAAGAAGAGCTTTAAAACTGACAAGTGGAAATATGTAGAAGGCTTGTCAGTTACAGCCAAAAAACTTACAAGCGAAGAAAATTTGAAAGAACTGTATAAAACAACCAAGAAGCCTGGAATGAAATCTTTTAGACTAGTTAAGAACAAAGAAGGAGAGAATCACTGAAGACCAAGAGTAGAGAAATAGGTGGGTAAAACACACCAAAGAGCTCTTTAACAGACCATAATTACTAAATGCACCAGCAACTCACACAGACCTATATATACACCATGCACCACCAAATTATTGAAAATGTCTTATCTAGGCATGAAAACGTTTAAACCAGTAATCAGTTACTATTAACCAGCATCGTATTATTTAGTCTTAAGTACTGATTGAGTTTTAACGATTAGATAGCTATGTTGGCACTTATCGGAATGCATTAGTAGGAGAATAGGTGTCTTAATGAAAATTAGATCTGCTACATAGTGTAGAATTCTGAGAAGTCATGGTGATCAGCAACTAATGTTGTATAGGTTTGAGGTGTTTATACACTGTGTAGTTAGTGAATGTTGGTTAATATTATTTTGTATAGCTCTTAATATCGATTAGACTGTATCGACCAATTTACAATCCTGGTAGATATTTTTTTGTTTGCTCAGTTGATAACTAACTGTAATAAAACACGTAGAAATAAACTTTCCTACAAAGTTGTTTTAATTAAATTTGTTTCGTAGTATAGATGTTTCAAGCAGCAATGAGATTTTTACTGGACTGATTGGTCTGAAAAAGACTATAAAAAAATTTTTTTTCTGTAGTAAATTTCAACAAACATAAGTAAATCCTCCTATTTTTTTGTGTTGATCAATTTATTTCATTTCGTTACCAGAGGTAAACAGTAAGATACAGTGTGAATGGAGAGAGAAAGCAACTGGTATTATACCACACTTGTTTCACAGTGAAAATTTCTCTCTGTAAGGTGAATTTCATATAGTATCGTAGTTCAAATCTTATATTTCGGTTATGTAATTAAAATATTTATTTAATTGTTAATTTTCTTAGTTCTCGTTTTGAACTAAACCCCATTATTATTATGCAGGTTAGATTTAGACCGATCAAATTATACAAATATCTTATGATTACTTTTTAGAAGAATGTGAATTAATTGACCGGATTCAGTTTAAAAAAACATGAAGTTGAGTAAACAGTCAGTATCTCTTAGTCCTACAGAAGATCGGTCACGTGCCACGGAACACAACTGGTCTTGTAAACAAATAACAAGCAAGATATAAACTGGGTTAATTCAACTGACTTCTGAAAGTGTTCCTTACAAAACAGAGCGGATGATTCGTGGAAACATTCATCAACGGTAAACAAAAGTATAATGAGTAGCTAGTCAATTACTATAACTGACGAACAGAAGAAAATTTTTATTCACTTTCTATGTTGTCACATACTCTGTTTCTGTGGAGGATAAAATGAATAAAAATTTTGTTTCGCTAGAAACACTGAAATTGAAAACGTCTAGTTTGATTGCTTTGCTTGTAAAAATATGATAAATACTCGAATCATAAAATCTAGGGATTCTGTTTCTAGGAAATACCTTTATCTGGATATAGAATCAGACATCTGATGTGGGTGTGAATAATGTTTGAAGCCGTTGCGAACACAATCTATGCAGTTCAGTTTTGATCAAGTCTTTCAAACCAGAACCTGTTTTCTTTTAATGTGAAATATAAGCTTTTACGATTGACTGCTTTGGTATGTATTAACCAATTTACCTTCTACTTTGAATTAAGGCTTATGAACTGATTCTAGTATTAGGTTTAGGCACATATATACATCATACCTCACCTTGGTCCTATTAGATTGAAGAGAAAGAGGTTCAGTTATTATTTTATAAACATATAATTGACTTTCACTACTCATCTAGCTTACATAAGGATTTGAAGTTTGTTTATAAAATCTGTTTAAATCTACTAATATTTCTTCATTTTCAAATTTCTATACCGACAGATGCTTTTACTATCTATCAGATGAGGTCTGAACCTTATATACAAAAAGTATTTTTGAATAAGTTATGTAGATTAACAATACTGTCTTTAATTAAGATTCGTCAATGTGCACTTTACTGTATATACTTATGTTTGATGATTAGTATCATTGACTCATAAAGTCACTTAATTGGTTTGATATTTTAAGCAATATTGATTTTAACATGTATGTATATCGGTTAAGAATAAGGATGATTTAGATAAATTCTTTTCGGCCATTTCACTTACTTAAGTCAGATAATTACTTATGGTTAGCTATTTGCTAAGAATAGTTGTCTACACAGAAATAGAACGATGTTGAACAATTAAAAATCTGAGGAGGATATTACACTATAAATTCTAATAAGCAGTTTTTCGAGGCCTTTGAGAAAAAAAATCTATTTGGCTGAACTTACTATTTTCTTTTTGTTGGTCCTTGTTTCCCAATTTGGGTCAAACAAATGTGCTCTATCAGTTTACTTGCTTGTATGCAGCAGTTTAAGTTAACTTAATAAAACGAGCACTTTAAAAGCGCATCTCCAAACCTTACACTACCTGTCTATCTAAAGCATTACAAAGTTTATTAGAGGCTCAACTGTGCAACATTTAGTTAATCCTGGCAACTGTGCTTCACCAGATTCCTTATTCAAAATAGGTGTGAATGACAACAATGAGATACAGGTACTCATGGCTGACGAGCTCGAAATCGAGCTAAATGCACATGCCGGATTTTATCATTAGGTACTATGGAACATTAATAAAAATTATTTATATTAATTAAAAACTGAACGAAAAATATATTAATCACTTGTAACAACAAACTATGTTGCACAATTGACCATAATAAATAAATTATTTTCATTTTATATACCTTGTATTTAAAAATACCTTCCAACTTATTATATTGTTTTCTTTTTTTCCATTTATTATTAATTTTAGCATCACTTCACTGAATTCCTTTTACTACCTTCATGTTTAATAAATGAAATGTACAACCTGTTGTAATTAAGTAAATTATTTTTTTGTTTTCGAACTATGATTGATTGTTAGTTAATCAGTGTTACCTACCTTCTTTATTTACACATTACTTATATAAATACACAATATTGTTTTGTTATCATTTACATCATATGACTTATTATTATGTTCACATGTTTATTAATAGTTCATATTTTCTCGTGGAATTAAGCCATCAAAAAAATTTTACATTGACAGGAATCAGTTGATAAAAAGGATCTTTTTTTATCGAATTACATATTTTTTAATGTTCCAACGTAAATTAAAATAGTATTACTGGTATACAATAAATTAATTATTATAGAACCATAAAGGATCATTAATATTCCACATTAATCAATACTTTGATTAATTACGATTACTGATTTCACCTAATCGCTATGAATTGCCAAAATCTATTTCATGATCAGGAAAAGATAGCATTCATTTAGGATTATATTAGCTTTTCGAATCAATTTATAGATAAGAGATTTTATCTCTGAACTATTCTTTCTTATTTGTATTGAAATGAACCTGGGCTATAAATGTAAAATAGCACCCTTAACTTTAATAATAAACTGAAGACAAATAAATCATTCGTTATAGCACTTTTTTTCTAGGAACCTGACATTTTCACTCTGAATTTCTGGATTAAAATAATTGAAAGAAAAAGTCTAATTTAAATTCACGTCAATGTTAAAATATGTGTATTATATGAAAGATAAGTTAACCAACAATTAGAACTGATTTGGCTTTTACTCGATCAACCCTCTTCCCTCTATTCGCTTACAATGGAATTAGTCATTCAAGATGAGACAAAGAACACCATTTATTTGTTTTCACTTGTTATTTACTGTCACATTTGGCCCCCTAGAGTGAATAATATACATGCATAACATTAAATTGCTTATCATAAATATTGTAAACCAAAATAAACTAGGTAATATTTTATCATCTGGCATATCACTAATGCTAGCCTTTTCCTAAATCAGTTTGAAAACGATTACTTTTTGATAATCGGCAAATACATGACTCATCTTTACATTCTCTCGAAATGCATTTATTCTACTTGGGAAGCCAAAATTTGGTTGTTCAAGTAAATGGAAAAGCAGATTGGTAAATGGAGATTCCATTTTCTAGTCAACCTTTGAACTTACTTTCTTACGATCCGATAGAAATTATTGAGTACCTGAGCACCAAATACCTTTTAAAAATCAACAAATACAAGTATTATTTTTACCAGAATCCGTATTATTCTAAATTTGAAATAGGAGTAACAAGGTATTGATTTTGAAGGGGTTAGTTAAAACATAATTAGTTGAAGTGATGTGGAGAATTTGTAGTTTGGACGGATGCTTTAGATAATGTTGAGTTCTGTGTGCTAGGTAGTTCAACTACCAAGCTTTCATAATCATTTTGGATAACATTGTCAGCTTCCAATTCGAGTAGGCTCATTACTACCAGAAAAACAATCCACTGAAATGTTTCTATATAAAGAAGTATCAGTTTGCGTCATAAATTGTGTGGCATAGACGTTTATTTGTATGGTGAATGTACTCACCAGTAACATTAATGGTATCTTACTTCTTCGGGTAACCAGTATGTCGCCAGATCAATGAATTTCAATTGGATTTGCATGAATTAAATTCATAGAACTACACATTTTTAACCAAACACTTCCTTACACATGATGTGCAGAAATGTAGCGGGTCATTTGTTATTACTGGTGTACTGTCTAGCCATTACCTACTGTGTTTATAACCTACAAATAAAACGGTAGTTATGACTGTTAGTAAAGAAACGTACTTTTTAGTTTGGTGGTAGCAATCGACTCCACTTGTATAATAATCTAAAGGATGGAAAGTCAAATTTATGCTGCCAATCTATCCATAACAAAACTCGAACTGTTTCTGAACCAGTATTATTCTTATTGAAGGTGTTATCTCAATGAAATAGCCAGCATACATAGATTTATAATCTAAATTTAAATGTAAAACGTTTTTGAGTGAAGGTAGAAGTATTTCTTTATATGATATAGAAAGTAGAAATATTCTATACGATAAATTCAGTGCAACTAGAAGAATGAAACTGTTGACGTTATGAATGATGAATAGACACTTTTTATTTCTGGTTCCATTTCTCAAAGGTATTCAGTGAATTGCTTTAATGTCTGGTCCGAAAAACTGTTTGTTGTTTTATAGGTGAGACAGTTAAAATAACTTAATCCAGAAGGTACTACACCCTAACTTCCGTTGCTCAAAGTTGTTTAATTTTTCATTATTAGCGGATAAATACTTTAGTATCATGTAGGTTTTGTGCACTCACTACTGAGTTGTTATGCCTTTTACATGATCTATAATTCACAACCTTTAAAGCTGCTAGAAATTAATTTCTATTTCTTTAATTCATTCAATGTGATACTAACGACTGATTTTTACCTAATTTGAACTAACTAGGGTCTAGAAAAACGGAAATAACTAATTACCCTAACTAACTATCTCATCTGTCTAACATTTCGAATAACACTATTTTGGATGTGTAATATAACTTCTAAAAAAATAAGTATATGCTTATTCAAACACCTACATTTTTCATGTATCATCTACGTTTTAATTAAAATGTCAAACTAACCATCTCTAACGTTATACTAAAACTTTAACTTAACTAGTGAATCATTCGAAAATATTATAATACTGCTCAATATATAGTAATTGGAAGTCAAACTCACGACATGACGAACTGGTTAAAACAGAAAAATATTAAAAGAATAATCAAGATATACGGGGTTTTCGTAATTGCCTGCTTACTTAATACAGCTTGAAAAATATAACTAATGGGTAAGTAAACATCTGAGTTAATTCTGTCCAATTTCTGTTTTTCCTTTTAAAATTCTTATTCTATTACAGCTTACAGTTGTCTTTCTCAGTAACTGATAAATTCTGTAGCCCAAGTTAAAGATGATGATTGTCCAGAGTATTTAAGTTCTGATATTTCTTTCTACTCCAAACCTTTTATTTGTGCTATCGTTTAATCTCTTTATCAAAATGGAATGGTTGAAGGTAAGGTAGCCTGTTGAATTCTGCCGGATTTAATGTTAACCATTTATTCAATAATGATGGATTCTTTCCTTAACAGTAACTTTTTCTGCATAGACTGACAACGATTAGTGTTTTTTTAAATCCAGACTTTAAATTCCTTCAATATTATTCTAGTATGGAAATATCGTTCTGTTGTTTTACACTCCCACAAACAATCTCATCACTCAGATGAAGGAAAATACAACTTCACAGATGACTATTTTCATAAATTACTACTGATGAGATCATGGGTATATGATGTTGTATGGTTTAAATAAAATTATGTTATTCATTCACTTTGATAAATACTACTGGAAGAGTAACTAACAATAACCAATGCAAATAATTATACGTAAATTAATTAATAAATATAAACTAGTTTTTGGTCTCTAATTAATTTCAGTAGTATGAATTGTAGTAGTTGCTTGAATAGTACTAGCAGAAATAGTGGTAAGATATCTATTTGTAATATTTGAATGAATTGTATTAGGTGTATTAGTATATTTAATCATGCTGACAGGCTTCATAATAGTTGTACGTTAAAATAATAATGTTAATAGCAGAATCACAGTTATTGTGTGTAGTATTAGTGGTAAGTATAGTAAGAATAGTAACCACTTTACTATTAACATTGGAAACGGGTAAAAAAGAAAACAAATGGATGATTCACAACTAGATATATCAAATAATCGGAATAACGGAAGTAAATAACCGGAAGCTTATTGATAAAAGCTTAACATTTAGTCAATCATATAATTAACCTGTATGATTAGAGATAAACAGGTATCATTCATCTACATTTTAATTCATACCTAGTGATCTCTTCTTTAGTTGTTAGTTAATGAGACAAATCTCTTCAAGTTAAAATGAGTGAAATTTATAATAATAATTACAGTTATATTGAGAGTGATTTTTGATTATTCATTCTTTCTATCTCCTATTGTTTACCTATTAGATACTTTTGATGCATACACATGAAAATAATTGCACAGATGTGCTGTTTCTGTTTTGTATTTTTTTCCCACTCAAACTCATATAAACGCACAAAACAGGAAATTAAAAAAAGTGTTATATAGGCTGTCAGATTTGAAGACTAGAGAGATGAACAAAAAATTTCATTTTATAGAATAAGTCATCTGATCTTATGAATGGAATGTTGACAATCTGGCGAACTGATGGGTTTTTTCCTTAACTGAAAATGCTTTAAACAACTATTTCTGTATAGTAATTTCAATAGTTGAGATCATGAGTCGATTGAAGCTCAACTATTGAAATTAATATAATATCCACAAAACCCTTCTGATATTAATCAACCTATGCTCATTAGTGACTGGCTTCAATAGGTATTTCCTGGAGTTCTAGTGAGAAGCCGTTACCACTGGAGTTCAACCAGGTCTGTTATGAGGTGGTAACTCGTTGGAGAAAATGGTGGATAGGTCGCTCAATTTCGTGGATTAGTTAGAGTTAGAAATTAACGCCGCTGGATGCCGGCTCAGTGATCTAGTGGTTAAGCGCTCGCGTGCGAGACTGATAGGTCCTGGGTTTGAATCTCGCGAGACGGGATGGTGGATGCTCACTACTGAGGAGTCCCACAATAAGACGAAACGGCTGTCCAGTACTTCGATGTTTCCTATGGTGATCTAACTTCAATTGACTCATGATCTCAACGATTGAAATTATTTAACATTTTCAGAGATAACACAAATATATTTGTAATAATTCAAGGAGATATTGTTAATTCGGATTGTGATCTGTGGTTAACGAACATTTTTGTTGAGATTAGTTTAAGGATTGTTTAGATTGAAAATGAATAATTTTATAAGTAATTT
This sequence comes from Schistosoma spindalis, assembly GCA_946903255.1. Taxonomy (NCBI): domain Eukaryota; kingdom Metazoa; phylum Platyhelminthes; class Trematoda; order Strigeidida; family Schistosomatidae; genus Schistosoma; species Schistosoma spindalis. Next base: position 71,193,511 of record OX336416.1, on the reverse strand, counting down.
GAAAATATTCATCCACCTTCAAATGAGAACAAACTCATAATGAACCTAAAATTACATTTCGTCCCTTTAGTAATATACTGTTAGCAGTATTCAAGTGAATGCATTGTCAGCAATCAATTAAAAATAATCCAATAATTTCAATCTTAAGCGTAATAGTTTATGGGGATAACTATTCCTACTGTAAAACAATTATCAAATACCTTTCATTTCACATAGGTAAAGCTATCCTCGTAAAACATAAAGACAATACTAATAAATTTATTAAGAATCATAAATTTTATTACAGTAAAGAGATCTTACTACCAATTGTGCAGAGACAAAATCACAGAATCATTTACTAAAATCTGAGAACCATACAGTAAAACATCATTTGCAAAATGTCAATCAATTGTCTCAGACTTTATTGTTCCGTTGTTTCCATACCAATCACTTTGTTCTCGTTCACTTCTCTTCAAACTTCTTAACCTTCTGGATTTTTATTAATTGATTAGGGGAGACTAGTAGGAAAAATTGGAGTTAGATTTCTTCCTGGTTAATATACATCTATATAGCATATATTCAAACTCGTATCTGTATTCTCTGCATATTATCTGAATATTAGATTATGAATATGTACATAATGTTTGACTTTAGTGATTTAAACAGAATCAATACTTAAATTTATTCAAGGAATACTGTTGTTTATTGAAGTGACTTAAATAAGATTTTTAAATCATATTATAGGCTGAAGTGTTTTCATCACTGTCTATGTTCCTAAGTTGGCACAAGAACTGGCAAAGTTTATTTCCTTCATATTTCTATAAAAAATCAAGAAGATATATGACTATTTTCGTACATAGAAAAACTTCGAGAAAACTACACACTTAACCAGTGTAGGTATATTCACTCAAAACAGGAAGGAATATTTTTCAAGCCACAACGATTTGCGATTTTACTGTATCTAGAGAAGACAACCTCAAAAGTGAAAGTAGATTAAGTGCTTTTTTTCCCTTAAGATGCAAGGACATAAATTCAAATCTATACATTGTATTACAATTTGTTTTTTATGGTTGCTGACAACAAACAACTAGAAGAAAAGACTTTTTCAAAGAAAATACAAGTAATTTCAATAGTTGAGATCATGAGTCATTTGGAGCTAAACCACCATGGAAAACCTGGATGCATTGGATGGCCGTTTCGTCCTATTGTAGAACTCTTCAGCAATGCGCATCCACGATCCTGCCTCGCGAGATTCGAACCCACAACCTATCAGTCTCGCGCGTGAACGCTTAACCTCCAGACCATTGAAATTTCAGGTTTTCCATGGTGGTCTAGCTTCAATTGACCCATGATCTCAACTATTGAAATTACTATAATATCCACAAAACCCCCTTCTGATATTAATATATAAATAAATAAATAATTTTGAGCGCAAAGTTTCTCTATTTTCTGGGAAGAAAAATTGTTTTCGTATAAACTTAAATATAGAAATCTGTTCACGTATAGAGGAAATTGGAACAGTTAAATTGTTTTTTCTTTGTTTGTTTGTTTGAAATTGTTATTGATTGAAATTTGTAATTGTTTCTTGTGTCATTTACTTGATGAAGATTTATTACAAATAAAATATTTAAACTAAATTATATTTGAATAAAGACAATAAACAATGAATTTCAAGGGTAAAACTAAAAATCTCACCATAAGCATAATGTCTTCTAATAGTTTCATAATGTGTTTATAGTGGTAAAGAGAAAAAATCGCTTTATGCCATCGATTAAGGAATATGAATTACTTTCAAATACATTGAAAAACATTAGACTTACATTCACATACATATTTAGTATTATGTAGATTGTATTTGAACAATTTACGAAATTGAATTAAGAAGGATGATGAACGTATAAAATGACTAAAATGATCATTTATGGCTTTCTAAGTTAAAAAAAAAGGGATAATTTAAGAAAAAACAGGGTAATCTTTATGGTGTTTGATATTTGAACAAAACTTAATAGTGGAAATCGAAAAAACATACATGAAGGTAGAGAAAACGAATAGGGAAAAGATTGAAAACATTCTAGAGATTAATTTCACTCCATTCAATTCCAATATATGGTGTCCCGTCAACTGAGCGTTTTAACAGGTCAATTCTCCTAGTAGTACTATAAACTTATTTGCAAATATTCAAAAGCTAAAATACCAATCTTTGAGAGAGTGTATTGTTAATAATGAATAAAATCCACAAGCACATGAAAGGCGAAGTGCAGTATTTAATGTTTACAAATGTCCTTTTCACAGTAAATAACTTTTAGTATCAGAAAGGGATTTTTGTGGGGTTTGTAGTACTTTAATAGTTGAATTCATTAGTCGAATAAAGTCACACTACCACAATGCTTCCAGGTTTTCCATGGTGGTCTAGATTTAATCGACTCATGAATTATCAGCAATAGGAAATGTTTAAAACATAATACAAATCCAAGATTATTATTATTCTTAATCGATATTCCGTGAAAAATTTCTAAACAACTAAATTTATAATTTATTCTAAGAATTCACAAGGATAACTACAGGTGAGTTTGAACAAGGAAACAGAACAACACCTCGATCGGCTCCATCAACATCCACAACTATCCTACATCAAACACATTTCATCATATCACAAACTCACTGAATTCAACAAGAAAGCGGTTGAATTGAAATGAGGAATGTTTTTGTTCAACCAGTCACTGTAAATTCTATATAATATTATATATTTCTTTGAATTATACATTACGCGAAATATGTAGACTGTGTCACAAACTGTTAAAAAATCACACCGCCTTTTTATTCAACGACCTGAAAAACAGACACAGTCGGAAATATCTGGAAAAACCAGAGTCTTTGTTTCGGTCAATCATTTCAAGAAAGAGTGAAGTGAAGTGAAACAGGTATTGTATATTGAGAAAAAACAAATCATATACATTTCATGTTTATCAGAAACACGTTTCCGAAAGTGGAAATCTATTTCAGAGTGAAATATTAGTAGAAAATCTCAAAGAAATAATGTCCAACTCTCAACCAACTAAAATATTAGAGGTATATTTGTGTTTTTGCATAAGTTTCTGTCTCTGTAAGGCATTCAATAACTGACTGTTTTCTCTCGATTATTCTGTCCGTTACTACTGTTTTTCATAATGTTGTAGAATATTGAAAATTTCAGTGAAGAACTGTTTGATGAATATATGTATCGATAAAGTCAGGTGAATGGTTATCACATCTATAGCTTAACTGAACTAAATGGTTTATTGATTTGGATACTTACTTATAATGACTAACCAAGGGATGCCATATATAAATCAGTCCAATTTGGCTGAGTGTTTTTTAAAACATTTTCATTATCTTTCATTACACCTCAATGTTTTAAAATACAAATCACTTGTAATTACCGAGCAAGTTTTATCGTTGAAGATTAGTTATATGCCATCAACCTGTATTTCCAATTTGCTCAATATTTTTAATTATTTTCAAGTATTAAACACCTGACGTGAACTACCTTCTCAAACTTGTTTTAATGATTTTTGTAAAATATGTTGTCTTTGCAGTTGAAACTGCTTCATTACATTTCTTGAGGTCCCAGAGAAAATTTTCCATAGAATACTTCGATATATAAGGGTTATCTTTATGGTGTTTGATATTTGAACAAAGCTTCATAGTGGAAATCGAAAAATATGCATGAAAGTAGAGAAAATGAGTAGGGAAAAGAGTGAATACATTCTAGAGATTAATTTCTTGCCATTCAACTCCAACAATATGATGTCCCGTCAACTGAGCATTTCAACAGATCAATTCTCCTAGTAGTACTATGATTTTATTTATGAATATTTAAAAACCAGATACATAAGTTCTGTCTTGGTTGTTGACATTTTGAAAGTGATATTCAGTCAGAAATTATTTCCCATATATTTTAATGTTATTTTATTTATAAAAGACCTGGACATTAACACTAGGCTAACATACTTATTTCGTGCAGTTAGTTCCCTTTATGAATTTAAATAAAGCAAGAACAAATATTGATGAAGAATAGTATGAATTCATAATATTTCGAGGTTTCTCGTCAGCTGCTTACAACCAAAAAAAAAAGCTTATCACATATTTGGTTGTAAGCAGCTGACGAGAAACCTCGAAATATTATGAATTCATACCATTCTGCATCAATATTTGTTCTTGCTTTATACTTATTTCGATAATGTAATAAGAAGACGAAGATTGCCAAAACTATGTGATATATTAGCGCAATACATTTCGAACAATCTGGTCACACATATACTTGTTATTAACATTTATATATAAAAATAAAAGGTCAACTAGGCTGGAAATGGGGTTAAGAGGAGACAAAGATAATAATAATAATGAGTGAACATAATTTGAAACCTAATCACTCTGGATATGGCTAAGGCTTCAATAAACCTTTTATACAACACCACAAAAGCCGAGTTGAGATCTTATGGTCTGTTATTCTCGATGTACGCCTGATGAGGAGTAATGGTTCTTTTAAAAGATCCGTCTTTAGAAAGCAAACATGGAATGGCCAGCTAACCAACTTCAATAGCTGGGTTCCGTTAAGTAGAAAGAGAAACCTCATCCATTCTTTATGTTATCGAACACATCAGATATGCATTAACGAAGAACTCGAATTCCTCAAGAAAACCTTAACGAAAAATAGTTACCCAGAACGTTTCATAGAAAATAATATAAATAGAAGTGGCTGTGACAAGAAACCTAATTGTTCCGATCCGAAGAAAAACCTTTATATAAGTCTGGAATTTAAAGGTGATCGAACATCAGACGTAATCAAAAATCGTCTAACAACAACGATTAAAAAAACATTTAATGCGGCTAAACTGCGAATAACCTTCACTAGTAGGAACTTATTCTCTGTATCCATAAAAGATAAGTTTCCACGTCTGGTATCCTCTATGTGCATCTACCAGTTCACCTGCTCTTGTGGAGCAAGGTACATTGGCTGTAGCCAGCGCTCGCTTTCAACTCGTATTCGGGAACATATCCCAGCTTGGTTCTATAAGGGTGAAAGGAAAGCAGTTAGGAGTTCTATACTTGAATATCTAATCGATTGTAACCATTCTACGGATCCACAGTTTGAGTTTAAGGTTGTTTATATGATTCGTTCAAATCTACCAAGATTTCTTAGTATGCAACTCTTGAAAATATCCGAAGCTCTTACCATCCAAGGACTTAAACCAGAACTATGCGTACAAAAGAAGTACGTCTTATCGTTATCGTTACCCTGGCCTTAAGTATTTTGATTATCCTATTATTATTATTATTATTATTATTATTATTATTATTACTGCATTCCCCCTTTACTTATGTCTTATATTCGCATTATTTTATTCATAAATGCTCATCATATCACCTTATTTATTTTTACACCCCTATGACTTAATTATTGTAACAAAATCTTATTATATTCACTAAATCTATTGTCATTATTCGTATCACGTAATCTAGTATTATAATCTTTCTATTACGTCATCTTGGTTAATTGTGTTCACATTTTCTCACGGAATTAGTAATTTTACAGAAACAAAAAGTTTTCATATATATACGATTGTATAGCTTGATAATAAATTCGTTGAATAGAGATCCCTTCGCTGAACTTCGTGTTTTTAATTATATTTTTAGCAATAAAGGATGATGGATGTTTATCCTCTACTTTTATTGGGTCACTTGATTGCATGTTTCTGCAAAAGTTCCTAAAAAGTATACGTATTATCAGATTGTTCGAAATGTATTGCGCTAATATACCACATAGTTTTGGTGATCTTCGTCTTCTTATTACATTATCGAAATTTATCAAAGGGACTAATTGCTTTAACATACTCATATAATGAAATTCAATATGCTTCATTTAACCATAACTTCAATAACTTATCGTTTGTATCTTTTAAAGTTTTATCATGAAATGTTTTCTATTTGTATAATAAAGAGTTTGTATTAAAAACCATATTTGAAAAATTTGCAGCTAATAATTCGTGTTAAGGTATATACAAACAGTTAATAATTAATAACACCGAAATTCATTTCCTGTAAGACATATGATCACAAATTACTTTGATCATTAAACAGACATGAAGTATTCTAATGCTCTAATTTTACCCTTTCAGTTTGTGACAAATTTATCACGAAACAGTTTGGGTTCTTTATATTCAACTTTATTTGAATGAACCGTTTCACTGTCCAATCCTGTTCCTGAATTAAATATGCTGTATGGAAAACAAACCTAATCTACATTCAATAAATCGATGATTATTCCTGTGGCAAATAATTTTGCTACACCAACTGGAGTGGAAGATTTAAGAAATAAACAAATCGTTCACTAGTAACTTTTTCAAGGAAAATAGGTTTCTTTCTTACAATTAGTATATTGCTTTTAATTTAGACGTTATTTAATAGGTTGAATGTAATCCGGAAATAGTTTTATAATAAAAACATAATGATAAACATGTTTCCAGCATGACCTTTTCTAGTTGAATGGATTTTGAAAAAATCACATATTTGTAATTAAGTTTTACGTGAAGTTTGTAATTGAAATTGGCAACATTTCTTTGCATTTAAATAAATATTAAATGTGTATACGTGAATTTTTGTATAAACAAGTGGATGGAATGTGAAAAACCTACCTAATGAGGTCATTTCAAACAGATAATGATAAGATCATATACTGAAATAAAGGAAGTATTATACTAACTAATGTTTTAATATAATAATTTTGTGTATCTTACCATTATAATGATAATGTTAGCTTGAAATGAAATACGAGACAAGAAAATGTTTTTTATGTAATAATTCATTTCTTACACAACAATGATAAATTGTTTCGTAATGTTAAATGAAGCAGCCTGTTATGTTGTAGAAAATGTCATAGTGGTAATATACACTTCAAAATTTATGCTCATTTCTCACTTAAACGATAGTTTACTTTGTATATCTTACATTTTGAAGGGTCGAACTTGCGTTTGAATTCCTCTACAATCAATTATAGATAATAATAATAACTGAAAAGATTACATTAGTAATAATAAGTTTTACTTTGTCTTAATGTGTTCTATACTTATTTAAATAAAATGAAGAAATTAGGCTGTATATTTTATGCAATTTTTTATAACGGTGAATTCAAGTCTCATTTTATCAAAGCATCCTATTCAAGATATTCTGATCAGAATAATCGAAATCATGAGTCCATTGAAGCTAGACCATCATGGAAAACCTGGAATCCCTGAACGGCTGTTTTGTCCTAGTGTGGGACTCCTCAGAAGTGCGCATCAATGATCCCACCACCTGTCGGTATCGTGTGCGAACGCATTACCTCTATACCACTGACCCCATATCTAACGGTGTAGACATCTAACTTCAACTAATCCACGAAATTGACCCACCGTCCACCACTGTCTTCAGTGAGTTATTATTTCATAACAGACCCAGTTGAACTCCACTGACCAGTGTTTCTTATCTCCTAACCAGTAAGATAATAATGAGTCATTTAGATTATATTCATTGATATATAATGTAAAATTATGAAATAATTATGATTTATTACAATTTTTATTTTGTATCCTCTAGAAATTATTTGTCTTTTTCTTTATTTATTTGACTTTATACACCAGGAATATCTACCACAATTTGTTACAAAAACTTTGCGTTCTTTTAATCAGATTATTTTCACATATAAATAATGTTTATGAAAAATTAATAAGCTTGATTTCATTCAACAATACATAGCCAATATATATATATATATATATATATATATATATATATATATATATACCTGCAAACGCAAATTATCTGGTTTTCATATTTATAGTGTTACAACCGTAAGCATTGATTTTAATTCTTCATTATCTGTGTGATAAGTTTTATAACAAGATAATCATTAGATAGTATTCTTAATCCACTTCACTTTACAGAAAAAATGAATGTCTTCATTTCTTCTCATTTCATTTGTTTATGTTTATTTCTATTAGTAAATTAATGTAAACCAAAAAAAATAAAATAAAACTTTTAGTCAGTAGTAGAAAAGTCATCAATTTAATATATACGTAAACACACTAGTGACTGACTTCAAGAGTATTTCCTGGAGTTCTAGTGAGAAGCCGTTACCACTGGCGTTCAACCAGGTTTGTTGTGAAATATCAACTCACTGAAGACAATGGTGTACGCTGACGCGATTTCGTGTACTAGTTGAAGTTAGACATTAACACCATTGGATGCTAGTCGGCTCAGTGGTTTAGTTGTTAAGCGTTCGCGCGCGAGACTGAAAGGTCGTGGGTTCGAATCTCGCGGGGGTCGAGATCGTGAATGTGCACTGCTGAGGAGTTCCATACTAGAATGAAACGACCGTCCAAAGCACACAGGTTTTCAATGGTGGTCTAGCATCAATCGACTCATGAGTTCAACTATTGCAACTATAAATTGTTAATAGATTACATTCATACATATGTATGGTTGTATCGAGTTATTGTTATACAACACAGAAACAAAACAAAAACTTAAATAACTACGATATGTTTTTTTTTCAATGATCATACAAACCAATTTCTAAAAATAAAATCAATCAAGCTGAAATTTTCTTTTATTGATTTCTAAAAGAAGAAATTTAAAATAATTAAGAAAAAAAATTGTTTATACCATTGAGATAATTTGTGGGTGAATGAGTAGGTGATAAAAAATAGAATGAAATTTTTAAAAACAAACAAACAAAACAATTTGATAAACTTATGTACTAGGAAAAAAAATGAATGTAAACTATTAAAACTATCATTTAATGGAAAAAAGAAAATTATGTCAAAACTTATTAGTTTACAACTAAATCACATTGAATGATGATTAATAAACAAATAAACAAACAGACAAACAGATAGACAAACAAGCAAACGGTAACTAGTTCTATCCTTACATTATTTTAAAGATGTGTTTATTTTTCAATTTTGGCGTTTCATATAACTTTGTTTTTCCTATTTAAACAAAATAACATTTTCACAAGGGGTTTTGTGGAGATTTTAGTAATTTCAATAGTTGAAATCACGAGTCAACCAAGTTTTCCATAGCGATCTAGCTTCAATTGACTCATGATTTTACATATTGGAAATAACATTTTGATTAAAATTTATTATTTATATTACTGATATTTTACTGATATACATCTAGGTAAATTTTATAATCTTCAACTTTTGATTACTGAATACTTTGAGAATGTTTTATGAAATGGTAGAGATTACATTCTAAGTAGAATGAAATTATTTTTATTCATTTTTGTCACCAAAAAATTTTCAGAAAAACAACACAATTATTCATGTATGATCATCTTTAGCTAGTAGCATGATTGATATCTTTACAATATAAGAATATTATATGATTGTTTATATGTGAAATTATTCACTTGACTTGTTGTAAATAGTGTGATCAAGTAATGAATTAATAAGCAAAGATGGATAGTGGCTAGCAGTGGAATCCAGGATGGGCAATTCGTCCTATTTGGGACGCGTCAGCTGAATGTATCTGCATCTCAAAGTTGGTGTTCACTCCGGAACTCGAACCTAGTGCCTTTCTCTTCAAACGCCATCGCGTTATCCACTTAACTATTGGGTCCTAATGGCCACCTGCTTGTGCAACGGGATGAAGTTTAAATTCACTTGGTGTTATTTTACTAGTATCTTCCCATTGTTATTTAGGACTGCAATTGATGAGTTTCATGATGGCATATCGAGGCAATCCGCTCAGGATGCACGAGTAAAACAACACCAAGTGAATTTAACGAATTAATGGTACAAAACCTCCAGTGAATAAATATCAAAAGACAGAACATCCAGTCGGTATTGTTAATTTTCTATATGATACAATGATGCATTTATATGCATGACATTTGATACGATAAACATGATTAAGTATTTCTTTCAAATGATAAGTGATTTTAACATACGTTTCTTGTAGATCTTTGAACAATCGTTGAGAATAAAATTCAATTATCATAAGTATTTATTACTCTCCATATCAGCTATGTCTACTTAGTTGTGAATTATCTAATCACTACGTAAATATATCATCTATTCAAATATGATTTACTGTTATTATACTGCATAAATTTTCATTTAAAACTAAAAACAGTATTCACAAGAATGTAAATAACCCATTTTATATTGTTCATTACCTAAGATTTATTTATGAAATCTATCCACAATAAATTATAGTTTGTTAGCTAAACTAAAACATTCTCCGATTATTCTTTAAATGATAGACTTTGTCAACTGTGTTTACCTTAGATAGGTTTATTTGTTCATGATTAAATTTCATTTCCTGATTTATCTTGTCATGTTCGATATTTTTAAAATATATTTTAACTGAAATTCTTGATATAATTTTATTCAAGTTAACTATGAAAGAAACCTACCAAGCTGTCGGTGATAAAGTACAGATAATTCGGCAAAGAAATGTAGTATCGGCTATTATGTTAAGCCCATAGAACTTATTCTAGCTTCTGGAAAGGCCAGTTTATCCATTTTTCTTAAGTCACATTTTGACCTTGTTAATTATTCCCTTATCAATCCTGATTACTTATAAGAGCGCATGTGTGTCTACATCTTATCCTACTCATCACATGTCTGTAGCTTATATCCGTGTGACTATAAATATTGATTAACGCTCGATCAAGTCGATTTGGCTCATCCACCATCTCCACCGCGCATAATTTTACTTCGCTCTCTTCTCTTTGTTTCGTTCGTCCAATTGTCAGTCCAGATTAAGCAGTGTACAAAATATACATGCTCAAAACGTCATTCTCGTATTTAACTTATTTAATTCCGTTATACATTAAAGCGGATTAAGTTGATAATTTTATACGAGGATAGACAATATGTATATCTCAATAGCAATCAGAAATGATCCAACTGGAGTCAGATCCCGGGTCACAAAACAAGATTTTTTTCAAGTGATATCGTTTATTAAACTCATACACCTATATTACTTATTTATTATACAGGATGTGATCAAATGAAGGTTGTTTAATTAAAAACATGACTTACGAGTGAGGAGTATAAATAAGAATTTTATAATTGAGTTCATGAGTCAAGTGAAGCTAGACCATGGCAAACCTGGAAGTATTGAACGGTCGTTTCGTCCTAGCATGGGACCCCTCAGCAGTGCGCATCCATGACGGTGGCTCAATTTCGTGGATTGTTTGAAGTTAGACGTTAACACAGTCGGATGCAGGCTCAGTGGTCTAATGGCTAGGCATTCACGTTCGAGACTGATATGTCCTGGGTTTGAATCTCAAGGGGCGAGATCATGGATGCGCACTTCTGAAGAGTCACATACTGAGACCCATGAATTCAATTATTAAATCTCTACAATCTCTACAAAACCCCTCTCTAAATATGAATTTTATATTTGATGAATGTGACTAAGAGAATGACTGTTATGAAATAATATTCATGAATGCTCATTAGGTATGAAATGTTGAAAATAGGGAAATATAAGAATAAAAGATTTCAAATTTGAATGTAAAGCATTTCAAGATTGATAACAGTTTTTGTTACCTTTCAATATTCTATTCTCATGTAATCATGTTAAATATAACATCTTTTGTTCATAGTTGTATAATTGTGTTTGAACAGCTGTAATATCAAAAACAATTGGAAAGAATTCTTTTAATTGAGGCATTGTTTTGAACTTCGTCATTCAGGTACATAATAAAAATCAGTTTAGATTTTTTATTTGAACCTTTAAAAATAAACATTTCCATGACAACAATTTATCTAAAGTTTCGGGTAATTTAAAGTATTAAATGGTAAATATTTCAAAAAGAAACTTTCAAATGGAAATGAATATAGAAATTACCGAATAATCACATTGGTGATTAGCTGATAGTTTTGTTTTTATTTATTTAGTTTAAATATAACTTATACTTGAAATTGGAATTGAATGAAGAACTAATGGAAAACGAGAAGTAATGGGAGAAAAAATGTTTCATCGTAGTTTATGGCCTCACCTCAGTGAACACTTATGACTTCCGGTTGATATCAATTTTTGTGTGTGTTTAATTATCATAGTACAGAATTTGATTGACAATACTGGACTTAAAGTTGAATTGATATGTTTTTTTGGTCAAAAACCTCTTTTTCAATCTTAAGACTCAATACAAGCACTTCATATTCCAGAATTTATATAATGTTAATGTAAATAAAGTTGGGAATCAATCTAAATGCATGGAATAACAGTGAGTTTGTACAACTGTTGGAAATGCTTAATTCACTAATCAATATTAAAATTCATATATCGATTTAAAATGAGTTTTTTTTCAGTCAACTTAGAGTGGACATTCATTGAATCGAATTATTCGTTTCGACTTTGCATTCAATGACGTTTTCTTATTTTGATTAACTTTTATAACTAATAATCGTCAAAACTAAATACACTCGGATCTAATTTAATGTTTCTAGTATCACTATCAAGATAGGGTTCTATATAAACTGAAGCATTTTATTTTAGTTGGCAGACAATGAACAATACATAAACAATATCGTTTATCACATATAAGTCAGAGCTACAAACAAGCACTATTGTATATAAAAATATTAACATTTTTACCGATACATGATTGTTTGTAAATGCTAATTTTCATCACAAACCGATATAACACATCGAGAAATACTACATAAATCGGTTCATGATATCAATCAAAAACTCAATAAACTCCACAACACCATGCTGATAATTACCATGTGCTCACTGGTGATTAGCTTTCTGAGGGAATTCTCAGAGTTCTAGTCAGAACTTGTGACCAGTGGACCTAATCCGAGACAGTATCTGCCTCAGTACGATGAAAGATGGTCGCGCAATTTCGTGGATTGGTTGAGGTTAGACATCAACACTGTTAGATGCCGGTTCAGTGGTCTAGAGGTTGAGCATTCGCGCGCAAGACTGAAGGCCTTTGGTTCGAATCTCGCAAGCGAGCTCATAGATGAGCACTGGTGAGAAGTCCCACCATAGGACGAAACGGCCGTCCAGTGTTTCCAGGTTTTCAATAGTGATCTAACATCAATCGGTTCATAATCTCAATCAAAAACTTAATAGTTTCCACAACTCCATACTGATAATAATTTAAGAACTGGTTTTTTAACTTAATTACGGCTGTTGCTTCATAATCCAGTCGACCACCAGAAGAAAGAGGAAGGAGGAGAGTAGACAGCCTTGTCTGACTCTGGTCCTTACTTGGAATGCATTTGACAGCTGTCCTCCATGCACGACCTCGCACTGTAGTCCGTCGTATGAGTTCCGGATAATGTTGGCAATCTACTCAAGAACTTCATAGTGTCGAAGAAGTTTCCATAATGTTCTCCTATCTACACTGTCAAACGCCTTTTCAGAATCAATGAAATTGATGTAAAGTGACGAGTTCCACTCAATTGATTGTTCGACGATGATCCGTAGTGTTGCAATTTGGTCTGTGCACGACCGATAATTACGAAATCCATCCTGAAGTTGGGTGTCTACTGTGTCTTTCATCCGGTTCAGCAACACTTTGTTAAAGACTTTCCCTGGTACTGACAGTGGTGTAATGCCTCTGTTGTTTTCACATTTGCTCAGATATCCATTCTTTGGAATCTTGATGAAGTGTCCTTCTTTCCAGTCCATCGGCATTTGTTCCTCCTCTCAAATCTTCTTGAATAGAAGGTGAAGCGTGCTTGTAGTTATTTCAATGTCTAACTTCAACGCTTCAGCTGGTATATTGTCGGGTCCTGCTGCTTTCCCACTCTTGATTCTTCTGATGGCAATCCTGATTTCTTCATTCGTTGGTGGATTGACATATATAGGAAGGTCTGTGTATGCTGCTTCGATGTCCGGTGGATTCATTGGAGCCGGCCTATTCAGGAGTTCCTCGAAGTACTCTGCCCATCTGTTGCGCTGTTGTTGAATTTCGGTGATTGGCCTGCCTTCTTTGTCCCTGACCAGTCTCTCTGGTTCACTATATTCCCCTGCTAGTTTCTTCGTTGTATCACGAAGCTGTTTCATATTTCCTTCTCTTGCAGCTTTTTCCGCCGTCATTGCTAGTTCTTCCACGTATTTCTGCCTGTCGGCCTTTATGCTCTCCTTCACTTGCTTGTTTGATTCTATGTATTCAGCTTTTGCTTGGACTTTCTCTGCTCGTGTTCGACTATTGTTAATTGCTGTCTTTTTGTTCTTCCTTTCATTGATCCTGCCCAGTGTTTCTATAGAGATCCATTCCTTGTGATGATGCTTCTTGGGGCCCAGAACCTCTTGACACGTTCAAGTTATCCTCCATAGTAGTTTCTTCTTCCTTTCAGTAGATCCTGTAAGGCTTGGAACCTGTTGTTGAGAGCTACCTTGAATTCATTGAGTTTGTCAGTATCTCGAAGGAAGGCTGTATTGAACCTTTGTGGTGCTGTTTGTCCAGTTGTCCAGTTCTCCTTTAGCTTCAGTTTTAAATTGGCCACAACCATGTAGTGATCTGAAGCTATGTCAGTTCCTCTCCTGGTTTTCACATCTTCCATTGTCCTTCGGAATTTTTTATTGATGTAAATATGATCTATCTGGTTCTTTGTAGTGTGATCCTGTGAGATCCATGTAACTTTGTGTATACGTTTGTGTGGAAATGTTGTACCGCCTATGACCAATTTGTTGAATGCACATAGATTTGCAAATCTTTCCCCATTTTCGTCTCTCTCTCCCAGTCCGTGTCGTCCCATGATATCTTCATATCCAGTGTTGTCTATTCCGACTTTGGAGTTTAAATCTCCCATCAGAATGGTGAGGTGCTTTCTTGGACACTTCTCTATGATTGATTGCAGCCTCTTATAGAATCGATCTTTAACGTCGTCGTTGCTATAATTGGTGGGTGCATAACATTGAATAATGTTCATTGTGATCCCCTCCTTCTTTGTTTTGAGTGATGCTTTGATGATTCTGGATCCGTGGGATTCCCATCCTACAAGTGCATTTTGTTGCATGTTGGACAGCATTAGAACAACTCCCTGAGTGTGTGGAGCATTTTCCTCTTTGTGACCGGAGTATAAAAGCATTTCCCTAGTATCTAGCTTTTGTTGTCCAGCTTGGGTCCAATGAGTTTCTCTGATTTCCAGTACTGCCAATTTGCATCTCCTCATTTCCGTTGCTATTTGACTGGTCTTCCCGGTTTCCCACATTGTCCGGACGTTCCGTGTACCTATAAAAATTGTTGCTCTGGTTGTTAGAAGGGGTATCGACCTCGTGGCTTTCGAAGGAACTCGATCTTCGCCATGAGGCGTCATACTTCTTTTAACTGAAGACCTCCTAACTCCCAGGGAAAGTTTAAACGTTTGAATTACTTTTTCTGATTAGCGTTTTTTTAGTGGGTTTATATACTACGGGATGGGGTGGCTAACCACATGCCCAACCTCTCTCCTTTATCCGTGCTTGGGACCGGCAGTAACTTTAGAAGAGTTACATGCGGAGTTCTGGTTTCTTAAAGGTTTATACATTTATTTTAAGTTTTAGAGTTATGTACTGTTTTAAAATTCAATTAAATCAATTCTATTTTTCAAAAAGATCACTTACCCTATTCTTTTTATCCTATGTTTTTTCAATGTTATTCATTTAAAGTTAGTTGTTCTCATTGTTTCTTTCACGCCTAAAACTTCGTCTAAACAAAAAGAAAACAAACGTCAAATCATAAAATGATGATGAAAAAAGATTTTAAAAAAATGATATAAAATTGTTAAAAGAATTGTTTACTTCATTTACTTATCTAAATGTCTATTGAATGTATGGTGAAAAATCCAAGTGTTTACAACCTGTTTCATAATATTGATTAAATTCAGTAATGGAACATATGATATTTCTAAATTGAACAGTCTTGGAACATAATATTGCTTTACTGACATTGTTTTATTGATCTGTATATTCACTTTATATTGAACGAATTGTAACTACCGCCTTGGATATTCGTAAATTTAAACCCCAGTTATGTGTACAATAAGAATTTGTCGTAACCTTGAATTACTCTTGGTAATCCTTAAGTCATTCTATGGCCTAGGATAACGTGACAATGTCTTATTCTTTCTATACGGTGTAAAATTGCTTGTCTCCCCTTTGTTACCTTTCTACTTGAACTTTCATTTAATTGACCTTTATTAATTTTCATATAAAATGCCCTGACAAGTATATGAATGACCAGGATGTTCGAAACGCATAGCGCAAATATATCGCATTTTTCATATCAACTTCGTCTTCTCATTGTTCTGTCGAAATTTATAAAAGGGACTAATTGCTTTAAAGACTTCATTTATCTGTTTTTTCATAAGTTAATAATTCAATAATGAAATTTTCATTGTGCAGATTTATTACAATAAGCTTGATTCAAATGACCAAATCTTTATGAAAAATTCACTAGAAATATATTTGTCTAATTATAGCCGTTGGTTTAAGCCATTTTAATCCCTACATTAGGAACACACCGTTATTTATCCGTAGATACTGTTTTAACTCTGCTTCTAATAAATCTCATCGTGTTTCATCAACGTTGAATGATTACGAATTTAGTGTGATATGAATATTGAAATACAAAAAAAATATTGTTTTCGTACATGCATCTACTCATCCATACATCTTATCTATTTTATATGAACCCAAGTAATTATATTCTTCCTTATAAGTGATAGGGAACAAAGTGTCTGCACTGTTAGATAATTCTAATATTCCTTTACTTATTCAGATTTTAATCGCCAGAACTGTCCTAATTCCAATAGCGTTTTCTATTAATTTATTTTTAATTACCTGTTATATCTTTGCATCTTATTAATCTTATATGTGCATCATTTATTCTGTCAAACTAGAATACAGATGGATACTATCGAAATTATGACTAATCACATCTTTACTAATCTAAAATGACATGAAAATGATTTCAGCTTAATATTTAGCACAAGTTATTTTTTTTATTAAACCTTTTTAGATAAGACGGGAAATTTTACATAGTGATTTCTAAGTCATTTTATTATATTACATATTTTGAAAATAACAAACAGGCAACAAATATATTCACTTTATCTTAGATACGAACATTTTGATTTATTTGTAAATATGTCGTGGATGTGCACTGCTGAGGAGTCCCACAATAGGACGAAACGGCCGTCCAATGCTTTCAGGTTTTTCATGGTGGTTTAGCTTTAACTGACTCATGATCTTAACCATTAAAATATGTTTTTGTTTAACCATGGGAATCATTCCATAAAAAATAAATGGTTCTTTCATTTCAAGTTAGTTCATGGTCAACTGTGTGGAAAATTGAATAACACTAACCAATCTTCTTTTACTTTCATAAAATATGCAGGTAAATGAATATATATTACGTAACAATTATTATATAGTGACATGTTATTTATTTAGTTAAATAAGAATAGAATGAATAGTGAAGTGTTTTCGGAAATTCATTTCTTGTTACTGTTAATTGGACAATCTATTTTTCTTGCAAACAGATATTTTGAAAATTATATTATTAGTTTATCTAGATGTTAACATGTACTTTCTTCATATAGTTAACAGTAATTCCATCAAAACTGACAGTAATATAGGAATTTCAGTTTTAAACCTTTTTTCTCATAAAGTTGATATTCATTTAAAAAATTTAACATTTTATTTGCTTACATCAATATTTTGTTTGTATTAATTTGACAACTAACTAGTTAAAAGAATAAACAAAATATTTTATTCACTTGGTATTGTTTTACTTGAATCTTCCCATTGATGATTAGGACTGAAATTGATCAGTCCCTTATTGGCATATGTGCATACTGTGCGTCTTGCCTCGATATTGCCTTAATTTACAAGCATTATAAGTAAAGATAGGTAGTCGCTAGCAATGGAATTCAGGACGCGCGTTTTATCCTATTTGGGACTCGTCAGTTGGATGTATCTGCATCTCAAAGTTGGTGTTCACTCCGGGACTCGAACCCAGTGCCTTTCTCTTCAAACGCCATTGCGTTATCTACCTATCTATTGGGTCCTGATAGCCACTTGCTATTTTATTTTTATAAACTTGAATTTACATTGTGTTGTTTACCGTCTATATAATATGCAACTCAAGCATAATCCATGTAGATAAATCATAGAATGTATCTTTATAGATAGCATATTATCATAGGCATTATATATGGCTTCTGTTAAGACAAAAGTGTCAGATGCTTTTGTTATCTATTTAGACAACTAATTATTGACAGTTCTGTATTTATTAAAATTAATTCCAGTAAACAGTTGTATTCATTGAGAGTAAAATCTCAAAGAATTTGATAAATGAAACTATGTTTGTTAAAAAAAAAGAAGCATAATAATTATCATTATTTAATGAAACTTATTATACAGTAAGGTAGGTACATAATGCTTTTTACTTCGTATATGACCAGATGTATTTTGTTCGAGTTCTCATGTAAATATTCAATTGTAAATAGTCATAATCGTAAACAGTCAAATTGTAAAGTCTATGAGAACATAAACACATTCTTTCATTTTTTTCTATATTGATTATTTTGAGAACAAAATATGAAATAAAAGTTTATAAATTACTTATGAACTATGAGAAAATAAATAAGGCAAAGAATGTCAATTAATATATATGAATGTAACTAGTAGGCTGGTCGGCGGCCTATGTTCCATCAGGAGTAACAGGCGTAAGTAAGTAAGTAGTACGTTATGTACCTATACATTTTTCTAACTTCAATTTAATTATCTATACATAAAGTATAGTATAACAGTATTAAAATTGTCTAGGATTTAAATAGACCGTCTGTTTTCAAGACAACAAAATTCACATATAAATAATAGGAATTATATTAATTAAAGAAAATATTAATAATATGGGATAAATGAGTAGTTTTCGATCAATAAAATGAGAACACATGGTACGAAGTTATCTAAATATGCTTAATGGATGTATATTTCTTTGTGTATAAATAAATAAGCAATCTATTATCAAATTTACCTAAGTAAAAGAGTGAATAAATTGAAGATTTTGTAGGTTTCTACCCTACAGATCATAGTTTATATATAGACAATACAGTTTTGCATTTATATCAAACACAAAATTTCCAAAGCAGAATTGTTTATGAATTATAATTTATTGTACTCTGTTAGCCACTTTACAGTGAACAATACTTGTTATTATACATAACTTTGTAGTACAGTCAAATCTTAATAACTATGGATAACTGTTAAGAATCCAAAGAATGAGACATAGAAATGTGATACTGAATTCTTAAACAGTAATCATATTAATACAGTGAAGACACGTTAAAGACTTTTCTTTCATGATATCAAGTTATAACATTAAGTTGTTCAAACTTCTATTGAAAGTGTTTATTTAATGTATCATTTACTGATTATGTCGTAACTAATTCATTTTGAATTATATATATATATATATATATATATATATATATATATATATATATATATATATATATATATATATATTGTGCATTTAAAGTCATCCGCTTTAAACGAATAAGAATTTATCGTTCCATAATAACTAAGATAAGTTTTGATAACGAAATTAGAAAACAAAAAACCCATGTTCCAGTGATTGTCATCAATTATTTGTAAAATCAAACGTTTAAAAAAATATTTTGATAGTTTTATCAACGTTTCTTTTGATTATTTTCAATTTTCCGTATACGGTTATGAAGATTATTAAATTTTTGGTTGAGATCATAAACTGATTGATGTTAGACCATAATTGAAAACCTGGAAGCACTGGATGGCCGTTTCGTCCTATTTCGTTCGCACTCAAGACTGAAGGCTGTGGGTTCGAATCACGCGAGCAGGATCGTGGATGAGCACTGCTGAGGAGTCCTACAATAGGACGAAACCGCCGTCCAGTGCCACCATATTTTCAATTTATTTTGAACTCACTAATCAAGTGATGAAAACTGACGAGTGACCAATTTTTGATAAGATTCTTTGCCACAACATAACTGTTTCAGTAAGCTTTGTTTAAAAATATCTATCGATCAAAAATCGTATAAGAGACTCATAATGATTTTATTTCTTAACGTAACATTCACCATTGCAGTAAGCAGAAGGATCTGACTTTCTATAACTTCAAAAGTTAGTATTAGTAGAATTAAAAGGACTAGAAACTACTTAGTAGTCAATAATAAATGATGTAACTTTTATAAAAAATATTAATTTTAAGAAAGAAAGAATACAGTTCATGATTCAACTCTACTTTTGTACATAATTTCGATATAAATATGTTCAATGTCTATGTCTTTGTTAAACCATTAAACATTTAAGGCTCAACCTACTTTAGTTTTGTTAGATAATTTTAATGATCATTAATTTATAAGGAGTATCACTTGAACACTCAGTCTAAGTAGTTTGTAGCATTTGAAGTACTTAATTTGAAATTAACAGAAATATAAATTATACAAAAACATTAGCCACTTAATTCCATTATATTGTTGAAAACTATGTTACTCAGTTGTATAATGTTGTGAATACTGTTATTGTGATAGCTAAATGTATGAATAATAATGACTAAATGACTGACATTTCATCAGTAAAGTGCATATTATTTCGAATCACAGATTGACAGAAAAATTGCAGGATATTGTCAGCACTTAGGGCTAAGCAAACATGACATTGGTCATTACTTAATACTGAACCGATGCCAATGGTTCGTCCGTATTTTCGTTATTTTTGATATTCTTTCAGGTGAAATATGTTACACTGGATCTTTGTGACAAATATAGATTTTTGATATTTGAATTGGTGATTTTTGAAGATATGTATAGTCTGAAAATGATTATCATCACATAATGATGAAAACTGAAGGACTAATGAAAATAATGAATCACTAAAGAAACTTGGGTACAAGTTTTTCAAGACGCTGATGAGAATGCATAATGTTTATACTCAATGAAATGATTTGTCATGGGTGAATTTAAGTGTGAATAGCGAAATACTGTAAACTTACCCTGATGGAAAAATATCGATAAGTAGAGTCTGATTTTTTCGTTTTTCACGGGATCTCGAGGTCCCAAATTTAAATCAATATAAATGTATACATACACACTGCTTAATAATTTCAAACTACAAACAAAGAAGTTTTTGTTTCTCTCAAATTACACATGTTATTCAAAATGACGTCAGTACACGCTCAAAACCTAGTCGTATCTCATTATTTTCCTCTATTCGACATTAAGAGTCCTAATACTTTTGCATTGTACTGTTTGGACCTAATTTTTTTTTAAATTTCAACTTATACTGACCCATTTTCTAATGGTTCAACTCAAAGGAAAATTCATGTAAATTGAAAATGATGTGTCACGACGTATTTATAAATTTATTATTAACTTTTAATAACTTCTGAAGTCTAATTTATTTTCTAAATTTATTTGTCAAAGTCCATTTACATGTTTTAATTTATTTTAAATTAAAAACCATAGTACAAAAGTATGATAATGAAATGACTCATGATTAGACTCCATTAATAAATCTTGACTTGTAGAAGTAAATGTTTATTTACAATAATGTGCAATATATATATGTGACCATCTATGCATTATACTCTGTTGACCATTATACACATTACAAATATGTCTGTTAAAGGTTTTTCAACATTGGTTGATAATTACATTAATAAATGCATAAAAACTGAATAAATAAAGTATACTGATTTGTAATTTTTTGTTTTATTGTTCCACAACATTCTGTTTCAAGTTCTGATGTGATTATTCACAGTACTAAACAATGATTGTGTGAACCACGTATTTTATGACTTCATTCACATAAAAATGTAGCTAATGACTTTACGAATCATGTTACAACAAGTTTTATCCCTATCTAATCAAACAATCTGGATGTATAATATACATATTTTGATTGTCTGCATCATTCATATTAACTACAGCTAGTTATGAATGATTCAGTGATAAGCATACAAACAATAATATAAATAATAAAAACATACGAGGTTTTATAATGAGATTTTGAGCTACATATACATTTGATCCAATTTGAATCTGATCAGTCACAACGAAATCTAACAAGAGAAAAATATGTTTACAGTGAATGATTCAAGGTACATCTTGTTCGACTTATTTAAAAGGTACAAGATGACTTCAAATGATTATGTAATTTCTTTATCTAGTAAACTATGTATATAATTACTGAGAGGGGTTTGTAGAGATATGAGACAATATGGGATACAAAAGTACTGCGTACTCACAATCTAAGATTAAAACGTGGTTGCGAACATCAACAAGCATTCATCTCTTAAATACTAATTTTGAAAGATAATTCCAGGTTTCTAATTAGAAACTGTGATTAATGAAATTCAGCCATATCGTTTGTTAAATAGTTAATAGTCAATGTAATTAACTGATGGTTAGGTAACATTGTGGATTGATTGAAATTATACATGTACATTATTGTACACTGGTTCAGTGTTTTATAGATTATAGGCTCAATGCAGCAAATGAAAGTATTGGGTTCAATATCTGATACTGTTGTGGATGTATACTTTTATTATTATTATTAATGGCTTTATTCAATATTACGTTTTGGTACAATATAGAACTCTAAGCATAAAATATTTCAAAAAGTTTCTTTTACAAAATAACAGAAATAAAGACAAAAAAGGTTAATAAAAAAACCTGAAAAACTATAACTTTCCAAATGAGATATATGTTGAGAATGCAGGTTATTGACTAGGTTAACTCTGACAAATTGTTCGTCACTGATTATATTTGCTAGGTAAGGTATTATAGAACGTTTATACTTTTGCTTGCGTGCTTGGACTTTAATGTAATTTCGTCTCGTTCTACCAGAAGATGTACAAGGAGAAAGATGTCAGTGAAGGGAATGGTTAGTATCTGATAAAATAACACCTACCAGGAGTTTGCATGACTTTAGATGTCTATCCACAACCATATTAATTATGATCTCGAAAGATTCACCACACACTTTGCTAACTGCCTTCAGCACTCTCCGCAATACAGCAAAGTCTTTTCTCAAAAGCCCGGGAAAGAATAATGGAGAACATTAAAGAATAATAGGTAATATGCAAGAGTTGACAAATTGTAAGTGTAAACGACGAGTGGTCCCTTACTGGGATGAAATACTTGCCTAGTGTTTCCTAGTTTTCAATAGTTGTCTAGTACAAATCTCTCTGTGATGTAAATAACATGTACAAAACAAATATAATGGTAAGTATTCAAAAAAAATGTTTTGTGAATACATGAATTATTAACAATTCAAGTAGATGATTACATTAAACAAATTCTAAGAAACTATTGATTAAAATAAACAAGATTAAATATGGTTATCGCAAGATTAAAGACAGTTAGATATTCTAAGAAATTTGAAAATGGCAAAACACATTCAATATATTAGATTACCAAGGTTTCTAGATCTCTTTGTAACTATACACTAAAGGTTTTTTTTAATTTTTTTGCTAAATAAGTATCCATCACATTTAGATATAGGAAGTATTTGAAACAAAAAAACTTCATAACCCAACTAACTAATATAAACACATATTATTAATGAAGGTTTAACATAACATTTGATCAATGAAAAAATATTTAAAAAAATATGGTTACCGGAAACCTTTACACCTAAAAAAATTGTATACCGCTTTAAATGGTAGACACCCATTTGATTCATATTGTTTTTTCTTTTTCTTAAAGAAATTTAGGGAAAAGAAAAAAACAATTTCATAACTATTTTTTTACAATTTATTTCTTCAAAACACTAAATCTGTTTTTAAGCAAAGATGAGTAGTGGCTAGCGTGTCCGTTTATATTAAAAGAAACTGTAAATTTCATATCCTGTCTTTTTTCATTTTTAAATCAACTAAAATTAAATATTAAAAAAATAATACGATTGTGATGAAAAAATTTTTATTTCATGGGTGTTATTAAATATTATTACAAAATAAATGTATTGATTTATATGTTGATTATATTACTTTTCTTTAGAGTATACTAAAGAAAAAAAAAAAACAATAACTACTGTTATTACCTTAGACCTGTAATTAACGTTACTCTTTTCTTTTTCTTTCTTATGCCGGTTACATTTCGTGGAGGAGCATAGACCGCTCACTAGCACTCTCCATCTAATTCTGTCCTGGGCAATCCCTTCCAGTTCTTTCCAGTGTCTATTAAACCTTTTTTATGTCTGATTTCAATTCCCAACGCAGTGTTTTATTCGACTTTCCTCTTTTCTATTTCTCTTCAGGATTCCAAGTAAGGGTTTGCCTAATTTCCTCTTCAGCTAGAAGCTGGTTTGTCCTCTCCCACAGTAAGCTGTTCTCGAAGGTATCCGACCAACGTATATTGAGTATCTTCCGTAGACCATTGTTTGATAATGGTTGTGGTAGTTCTCCACGTTTTAGTTCCGTACAGTGAAACTGTCTTGACGTTCGTATTGAAGATCGTAACTTTGCTGTTGGTTAACAGTTATTTTGAGTTACACATGCTCTTCGATTATAGGAATGCGGCACTTGCTTTGTCAATACTCGCCTTTATGTCTGCATCTGATCCTCCTCGTTCATCGATGATGCTTCCAAAGTTCACCAAGAGATGAAAATAAGTGGAATAAATTGTTTTATATCTTTGAAATACATCGTCTACCAAATGCCCTGGTACGGCCGAGAGTGAGGAGAGTCAGCTATTCCCCCCTAGAAATGCTCTCATGAGGCCACGTGCATACAACCACAGCCACAGAGGTCCTTCTCACTGCTTTCTCGCACCGGGGGTATTGTTTACGAAATTGAGAGGACGAGAAGCGAATGTCCGGTGCTTTAGCCGGGTTGGTGGATACGGAGTATCCACCTGGGGGAGTTAGAAAACCCTGATTTTAAATCAATGGTGCACATGGGCTCCAGTATCCTGAGGGAACAAATAGCATATGAACCATTCGTTGGCCACCAGCTACCATGAGACCGCATCTCCTTACGTTGCCCCACTGCCTTGTGGACTTGACCTTTATGTCAAAGGCTTCAGGTGTGACTTTCTAAGAAAACCACCTGCTTCGGTTTGGGCACCCGGGCAGTGTCACAGCCTTCACACAAATCGAATGATTTATGTGGTGCATATTTATCTGGTGCCTCCTTATCCCAATGTTTATGTGTTTAAATAAATAAATAAATAAATAAAATGGAAATACGTCTATACTACACGATGAGTATAATATTTCAATCGAACGTTTATATCTTATATAATGAACTTGTTTTCAGTGGGTTTTTTCACTGAGTTGGATGGTTTGGTCGTGGAGCTTTCTTCATTCTTCTGAACGACATTAGAAAATTTAGGTAAAACTAGTTTTCACTTATTATTTAAAGGAAATACAAACAATGCTATCTTTTAACTTTAGTTAATTAGAACAACACTAGATTAGAACTAAATGAAATTAGTGAATACTTTTTAATTCTGTTTAAACTTTACTTATCACTTAAGTTCACTTGGCGTTGTTTGCTTGCATCTTCCCACTGTTGTTTAGGTCTGGCATATGTGGTTCCTGTTCGGATTGCACAAGCAGGTGGCTATCAGGACTCAGTAGCTGATTGGATAACGTGATAGCGTTTGAAGCGAACGGTACTGGGTTCAAGTACCGGAGTTAACATCAACTGTGCGATGCAGGTACATCCAGCTGATGAGTCCCGAATAGGACGAAACGTCCATCCTGGATCCCACTGCTAGGCACTATCCATCTCTGTTTACCTATTACTTTTGAAAAAAGTCATTTATCACAAGTTATTATACTATTAATGGAATTTTTTTTCGTCACATACCGAAAACTATAAAAATAGTCTGTTAACAAAATAGGTTTCATTTTTATCGATTATATCATGATTCATCGATTGTGAAAAAAGCCGGTGAACTTCAAAATTCATGAAATATTTAAATGAAAATTTTAGGTTAAAAATGTGTTTTGTTCTCACTTTGAATGATAAATTACCACTTTAAATGGACTTTAGTCATCTATTGTCCTTTGAACATTTTATTAGTTATATCTAACAACTATGTGAATAATGTAATTAAGTTCATTGAGGGACCAACTATAACCTATGTAATTTGGCTGACACCATTAAATACAAACCCCAGTGATAATGGTCTCAATAATTTACAAAGTGTATGTCGTTTAAATGATCCAAATATATCCTACTAATTAGTTTCAATAAATTTAATCTTCGTATATCTCGTCGTGAACTACAAGTAAAACATAATCTGTATTATACAGAAGAATTTGAAAGCATATCTGTTGAGAAAAACATTAAACAATAAAATTTACATACCTCTGAGTTTTCAAATAACTTTATCAAGCTTAGTTAGTAATTTAAATATCAAAACGTAGTATTATGTATTGAAAAACCACCTTACTTTATCCACAACTCCATATCGACCACCAATTGTTCACAATCTTAATTAACTTGAAGTCTTTTGAAGATAGATTGGTACATGAATTAGTTCTCAGGTATATCAGCGAACAAACATACATTTAAGTATTAATATCGTTAAATCATTTACTATTACACTACTCAGGAATCTGACTCGATAGATTTAAATGTGTAAAAAAAAGCAACTCCATAATAAAACTGTTGTATAAATAAATGTGTAGTCCCAGCATGAGATGTACAGCATTAGACTGAATGCGACCCTTTAGAGGGGTAAACCAAATTCTAATTAACGCATTTTATTATTGTTTGGATGGCTGACAAAAGGCATCACGAAGCCGCAAAAGGATCTGGGAGATCCGAAGAAATTTCATTTAATCACAAACAGATAGAACTTGCTAGAACATTAACGTGGTATGCTATGATTAGACAATTGTATATTCTTCCTACTGGTGGATTGGATGAATGTTATAGCCTATACCAAAAGCTACAAATACACTTGTTTTTTTCTGTGGATTTTTGACATATATTCAGTCAACTCCCCCCTCACTTTCTTTTGTACAATCTTTGTTGAACATATTAAGGTTATGAATAGATACCTAAGTTTCACACTAAATCTTCATGATTTTCACCTCATCTTTTTAAATGAAAATAAGTTTAAACTCCTAATTACTTCATGTCTACTTAATTTTCCTTACTAAAACATTTTCAGTCATCAATACGAACTGGTAAAATTATAAATTTTATTAAAACTTCGGGTACCAATATAAACTGGTCCAGAAACTTGTATTTATTGTAGAGACGCTCAATTATTATATGTGTTTGGTAGAATAAAGACAAGATTTTGATACCATTGCATAGAAGCTTCCTCCCTTGATAAATTTAAATAAAGCAAGAAAGATATGACTTGAAGAATAAAATGAATTCATTCTATTTCAAAATATAATATTGAATAAAGCCATAAATAAATAAATAAATTTTCCACATAGCTTATACTGTAATTCATTTTGAAATGGAATGTATTAGCCGTTGTTTATAATTTTAACTGAAATTTGATCAATCTTTGTTGGTATATATGCCTCGATTTACCTATTATGATGCAAGTTATTATAGAACAGATAAAATGTGTCTAACAATCGAATGCAGGACTAACATTTCGCTATGAAGTAAATATTAACTCTGGGTAGCAAGTACATCCAGCTAAGGAGTCCCGAATAGACCGAAACATATGTCCTGAATTTCAATACTAGTTATATTCCACCTATGAATATGCTTTCTTTTCAGCTCATTACCTCACTCACAGTAATCTGGTTTCTCAAAATCTCATTGTTTTATTTATTTAACTTATCATCATCATCATCATTATCATCATCATCATAATGACTCATATTGGTAATAATGAAACTGATAATCACTTTTGACCAATAAATATATAAATGACTAAAAATGGTGTAATTTTCTAGTAGAAAAAAATAGTTTTCTCAAAAATACTCATAAAAGAAATATTTTAGTTAATTAGTTACTTTTTGAATCTACGCATTATGCAAGATATATATGTAACTAGTTTAGTTTTGTATAATAATTACAATGGCGCTAACTAATCGCACTTTTTTATGTATTGTAGATATTGTAGTTGTACAGTAATTTACTATGGTTACTCAATATCTTTTTATTCCCTAGTTAAAATATAGATAAAAAAAGCTAAAAAAAATCTAGGTATTATGTGTTCAGTTAAACCAAACGCGACCAAAAAGTCAGAAATGAATGAACGAAATCATTATATTTTCATTCATGTTAGTGTTTTAATATTACTTATGTATATATACAACAAACGAATTTGTTTAATGAACCGAGAAAAAACCCCGGAAATATATAAATTAAATTATCCTATTGTTTTTCATTTACAAAAGATTAACTTGCTTTCCGGTTGGCATAATGAATAACAATATCAGAAAACATGATATACCTACGATTAATAGATGCGACATGAAAGAAAAAACTAAGTGGGAAACAATGATAACAAAAAATAGCATACAATTTAAGCCCATTGATTTCAGTAATTTAATTTCCCAAATAGTCTTTTTCTTAACATATATTGATATCTTTGGAAAAACAAACAAACAAACGAACAGAAGCAAATTAAAGAAACAAATAAACAGGAAAGCTAAAGATCACTCATATTCATACCGATAGACAAAAAGAAACAAACATCAAAGATTCAAAACGGTGACTATTATTTCAGTTGATAGTTTCAAGTAGCGATTAACAACAGAATAAATAATAAATAAATAAATAAGTTAGTTAGTTGGTTCGTAAGTAAATAAACAAAGCAAAATACTGTTTATCTCATATGTTTCTTGTGTCCTCCATATCTTAATTTACAAAGAAAATAAATGGTAGGAAAATAGAATAAAGAAGATAGAAAATTAGAAAGGGAGAAGTGAATTACAAGTGAGTATCAGGAAAGAATGATTCTCATGTATAATACTTTACATATTATTGTTTTATTCAAATAAATGTTTTCTATTCTTGTTTACATTCATAATATCAGTAACATTAGTCTTATGAGAATAGAATGGAATGTTTTCTTTAGTTTTCAAGTAAAAAAGAAATACATTAATAACCAGTACCATTTTATTATTGTTATTCAATACTCATCTACATTTAAAAAGTAAAAAAAAACATTTATTTAATGAGAATATTGTTTTTCACTTCAATGGACAGTAACTTATTTTGTTATTGGTCAAAAGTGATTATCAGTTTCATTATTACCAATATGAGTCATTATGATGATGATGATAATGATGATGATGATGATAAGTTAAATAAATAAAACAATGAGATTTTGAGAAACCAGATTACTGTGAGTGAGGTAATGAGCTGAAAAGAAAGCATATTCATAGGTGGAATATAACTAGTATTGAAATTCAGGACATATGTTTCGGTCTATTCGGGACTCCTTAGCTGGATGTACTTGCTACCCAGAGTTAATATTTACTTCATAGCGAAATGTTAGTCCTGCATTCGATTGTTAGACACATTTTATCTGTTCTATAATAACTTGCATCATAATAGGTAAATCGAGGCATATATACCAACAAAGATTGATCAAATTTCAGTTAAAATTATAAACAACGGCTAATACATTCCATTTCAAAATGAATTACAGTATAAGCTATGTGGAAAATTTATTTATTTATTTATGGCTTTATTCAATATTATATTTTGAAATAGAATGAATTCATTTTATTCTTCAAGTCATATCTTTCTTGCTTTATTTAAATTTATCAAGGGAGGAAGCTTCTATGCAATGGTATCAAAATCTTGTCTTTATTCTACCAAACACATATAATAATTGAGCGTCTCTACAATAAATACAAGTTTCTGGACCAGTTTATATTGGTACCCGAAGTTTTAATAAAATTTATAATTTTACCAGTTCGTATTGATGACTGAAAATGTTTTAGTAAGGAAAATTAAGTAGACATGAAGTAATTAGGAGTTTAAACTTATTTTCATTTAAAAAGATGAGGTGAAAATCATGAAGATTTAGTGTGAAACTTAGGTATCTATTCATAACCTTAATATGTT
The DNA here is from genome assembly GCA_946903255.1 of Schistosoma spindalis. NCBI lineage: Eukaryota > Metazoa > Platyhelminthes > Trematoda > Strigeidida > Schistosomatidae > Schistosoma > Schistosoma spindalis. The sequence continues at coordinate 71,163,501 of OX336416.1, read as the reverse complement.
CAACAAAGATTGTACAAAAGAAAGTGAGGGGGGAGTTGACTGAATATATGTCAAAAATCCACAGAAAAAAACAAGTGTATTTGTAGCTTTTGGTATAGGCTATAACATTCATCCAATCCACCAGTAGGAAGAATATACAATTGTCTAATCATAGCATACCACGTTAATGTTCTAGCAAGTTCTATCTGTTTGTGATTAAATGAAATTTCTTCGGATCTCCCAGATCCTTTTGCGGCTTCGTGATGCCTTTTGTCAGCCATCCAAACAATAATAAAATGCGTTAATTAGAATTTGGTTTACCCCTCTAAAGGGTCGCATTCAGTCTAATGCTGTACATCTCATGCTGGGACTACACATTTATTTATACAACAGGTAAAATATTCACTTTTAATAAGTCAACATAGTTTATTAATGTATTTATTTTTCTAAACATTTATCTTTTATCTTGTGATCTTTAAAAAAATCCTCATTTGTGTTTACCCCTTCCAGTTATTTTGTTGTTATTCACATATGATTGTACTTTGGCGACTTGAAATACTATCTACATGATTCATGATCTCTTTCATTATTGCTAGAAAAGGTAAAAGGTAAATATTTTATTCAATTTTTCATTATTATTCCCCTTATTTGTACTGATTCATGATAATTAATTTATTAGAAAAATCTCGTTCGACTCATTATATAAATCCAGACACTTGTATATTACTGATTGATGAGTCACTTTTGCAAGGTTTATTTCATGCGTTTGTATTCCTCATCAGTTATTGGTATCAATAAATGTATTGACGAATTTTTAAAAATGGGAACGGAGATTTATGGAAATTCTATTCATTTCAATAGTTGAATTAACGAGTCGATCTAAAATAGACTACCATTGAAAACCTGGAAGCACTGGACTTTAGTGGCCCTCAAATATCTTACTTCAATTTTGTTGTGTGGTTATCGTTATCGACTTACACATATCGTCAATTCTCGTATATAATTATCGATTTAAATCGTGTTAGTGAATGAGGGAATTAAATAAGTCAAATACGCTAATGAAGTTTTGAATACGTATATTTTGTACAATTGTTGATCAGAACAGACAATAAGAGAGGTGAAGCGAAGCGAAATGACATACGGTGGAGAAGGCATGTAACCTAACTCAATTTAATCAAGCATGATATATATAGTCAAACAAAAGTAAGTTACAGATATATGATGATTAGGATAAGCGATGCAGTCACATACGCTCACATAATAACAGTCAAGATTGATAAGCGAATAATTAACAAGGTCAAAATGTGACTCAATAAGGATGAATAAATTGTTATGTCGGGAAGCTAGAATAAGCTATTTGGGGTTGACATAACAACCGACACTACATGACTGCCGTTTCGTTCAGTGTTCTACTCATAAATTCAACTATTAAGACTTTTCAAAAACAATTCCCACTTTTTTAAAAAGTTATTATTCCGTGAATCTGTAAAATTCTACCTAATGAATTCGTTAGTCACTAAATATTTTAAAAATTAGTAGTGATGTCATGAAAATACTCATTTCCAGTTATGGAATATTTAAATTGCATTCTATACTAAATTAGTTAGTTATTAATTACTATAATAAGGAATAAGCAGATCGATAGTAATCATCATCAATAGCATTATTGGAAACGCTGTAAAGTTTATGCGATTCACACAAGTGAATTCTTTTTTTTTCAGTCTGCTCATTGAAACACCGTGAATTTGTATAATTTTGTTAAAAATGATTTGTCTGTCTCTGTTAGTCAAAACAAAATAATAATAATTCAAGTAAACAATTACACTAAATCTACTTAAGTAATGTATTAGGATTAATTGACTTTTGTTTTTATAAATGTGACCCCTTCATAGACAACGCACTTCACTAAATAAATTTCAAAATGAATGGACTATTCTCTTACGGATATATGTTCTGTCAATCAAATGTAAAACGGATATTTAGGTATATATATACCCAAAGGCAAGTAAGAAAATAAAATACTGTTTCGACTTGATAAGAAGTTTTATTGAATTTTTTATCCTGTGCTTCATTTTCTAGTCTGGTCAGCCTACCGCATATCAGTAGCCTATTTTCCAATTATTAGATCTAAGCTATTTATTATACAGAATAAAATTAATCATACATAAAATCAGTTTGCTCTTACTCATATAGAATATTAGATGAATAAAGCTTTGCTTCAATACAAAATAGTTCTCAAATCAATGAAACATTTTGCAATCTTAATATTGCATGTTTCAACTCGCTAATAGATCAGTTGTAATAATTGAAAAATTTCAACCATTAAAAGGTAGAAATATTTTGTTAGATGAGGTTTAGGAAAAATGACAGAGCTAAACTACTTAATAATCAGTATTGGTGCCTCTCTCAACTAAATTATTCTGATTCAACTTCTTTATTTAATTTATTCTTGATATGTAGAGATTTAAATAAAATAATTGACATGATAAGCAAACTAATATCAACGAGTAATTCACTAAATAGATGACTCATGAGTTTTATTCAGAATAACTTTATTTCACAATAAACACAAACTTCACTTTTATTATAAATATACTATGTGAAATGGTTTTTTTGAAGAAAAATGCATTTCCTAATATTTACATCAAACTTATCAACTTAATTAGGAGACGATCTTTTTTAGTTTTTTCAGTTAAATATGTTAGTAAAACTTATAACGTCTCCCATTTACTGTGCTCAATATCGTTTCTTAAATTGTAATTATCTAATAAGTCACTAACTCAAAACAAACAACTCCGTTTATGATGATAAATAATTTATAGTTCCTTATTTTAGTAAAGGTAGAATTTTTATTAAAGACTGTTACTAATGAACTATAGTATTGTTTCAGTTCATAACTCCTTAATACCAACAATTCATCATCTTACACAAAATAGAGCTAGGAATGTTTAGATTGTACAACTAGAACGATAAATTCAAACCAAGAGTTATCGGTTAATCGTTTTAAAAGTGTAGATTTTTCGATATAGATTGAAGTGTCCAGTGACTCACCATGGTGGAACTTTTCATATCGTTTCATTCAAACAGTCATCACATATTGGGATATTTTTAGTTAAATAATATAGGTGATTAAAATGAACTGCAAATTATGTCATAAAAAGTAAGGGTTTGAGATATCATGTTGTTAATATTTAGGGTCAAACATATTAATCACTATCTGAACTCAATAACTGAGTGAATAACACGGATGTTTGAAGCAAATAGTATTATTTTTGAGTTCTAATATAAAAATCAACATTCAGATTTAAGTGTATCCAGCTGACATTTAAATAAGATGAAACATACGCTCTAGATTTCCCTTAAACTCACAATCCAACTTTTTTTAAAAGGATTTTAATGCAAATATATTATAGGAGTTTAGATTTGTGGCTCTTAACTATGATGATATTAATAGGATTTTGATCTCTGTAGATAACAATGAAAAATGATCTCATAACAATTCATTACTATAGAAATGTTTCTAACAAATGGTAAATCAATAAATAAAATCTGTTAAAATCACTCAATTTTTTAAAAAAATTTAAAAAACCAACTGAAAGTTAAATGATAGAAACAAACAAACAAGATTAAATATTCAACAAATATGAATAACAGAAAAAGGGTTTTTTGTGGATATTATAGTAATTTAATAGTTGAATTCATGAGTCAATTAAAGCTAGACCACCATGGAAAACCTGGAAGCACTGGATGGCCGTCTCATCCTAGTATGGGACTCTTCAGCAGTACGCATCCATGATCCTGCTCACGAGATTCGAACCGAGGACCTATCAGTCTCACACTCGAACGCTTAACCTCTGGACCAGTGAGCTGGCTTCCAACCGTGGTAATATCGACCATCCAGTGCTTTCAAGTTTTCCATGGTGGCCTAGCTTTAATTGATTCATGATCTCAACTATTAAAATGTGAATAGTTTTTAAAAAAAATAATGAATAACAAAATAATTCAATTCAGAATAAACTGTTTTAATAATCAAAACATTCCTATAAAACAAAAGTAAAGAAGTATTTAAACAACATAAAGTGAATACAATACTGGTTGATGTTTTTCTAATTAATAAATCTTAAATGTTGTTCACTTAACTGTCAGGTATCTAATATAAACAAAAGGTGAGAAATGTCAAACTAAATTAATCATAATCAACATACTGCATATTTAATGAAGTTATTTTATACGGCATTTACATATATATATATATATATATATATATATATATATATATATATATATATATAGCATAATTATACACTGACCTTATAAAAATACTGATTGATGCATTCAAAATGTGTGGAATGAGCAATTATAAAATGACTATGACAGTATAAATGAACCATGAATCCTTTTTAGTTTTGCTATATCAATATCATTATGAATCGATTGACAGTTGTTTATAAATATTATCTACATATTTTGGGAAAGCCAGGATCAATTTAGCTGGCTAAGAATCCAGTTTATTGTGTGTTAAGTTGCATAATTTTGTGGTTAAATCTTTAGTAATTCTATCGATTACAATAAGCAGAATGAAGTCGTTAATATATATGTAACTGTTTAGTGTAAATTTTAGTTTAATATACCAAATATCTTTATTCTACATTATATTTTGTATCATCATTTAATTTATGTCTTGGATGTGTTTAGAATATAGACTACCAAACTTGATGATTTCTATGTGCATCAGACAATCCGAATATTTCTATTCATAGCTTTCTCTGTCTAAATCAATCACCATGCATATGTGTCATTTTCATACGGAAAAAGATGAAATATCATATAGTTGTTATAGAATATTCGACTTGTTCGTAATGTAAATTAAGTGTCATTTGTATAGTTCGTTCAGAAAGTGTGGAATTATAGCTTCTTTAAATTCTTGAGACTATGGAAATTGTATGAATTCAAATTTCGAACCTCGTATTGTATAATGATACAATGTTTATTTGTTGAATCCATTGATTACTTATGAACAAAGTGAAGATGAATACTAATGCGGTAACCAACACTTACATCAATACCATTCAGTCTATTATTCTTTCTGTATTAATTTTATTCCGTATTTCTTCCATTTCATATTCATTAATATGTGTTATTGTTCAAATTACTAATAAACAATATTTCCGTTCCGTGAACATTTATTAACATTTATTTTTCCTAATGCAAATTCCCAATCAGTCTAAAATGTAATCATCATAACTTCTGAATTGATATTTTTAATGAAGTTTCAATGTATTACTTAAATATAAATATGTAGATCATTAGTCATATTATCTTTGAAGGAAAAAACCTCTTTACGGATTCTTTTCTTTTGTATAGATTTTCGGTCAATAACTAAAGTGGTGACTATTATTGAAACTGATTCACCTACTCGAATACTTCCGCTGGATTTTCATCCGGTTATAGTTAACTTATATCTGTTTTCATTCAGTTTGCTTACATTGTAACCGTATTATCACGATAACATGATTTTTACAGAAAATGTTTACTAATATCAGAAACAACATAATAATAATCATCGGTAACATAAATGTTTAGTTATGTACACCCTTAGGAAACATGCTACTTATATCGGGAATACGAAAATGGGTAAAAGAACCTAAAAACCTGTATGGAAAAGCAAGTGAATCAAAGTAACAAAGTATTTATTCATTTTATAGCAGAAACTGCGCTCAATGGCTTCGGGAAAAATATTTCCAGAGTTCCAGTAAAAAGCCGTGACCAATGGAGCTCAACTGTATCAAATGTGAGAAAAGTACTCACTGAAAAAAGTAGATGGTTGCTATCAGTGGTCTAAAAATCAAACGTTAGCGCACAAAAGGTTCGATTCTCGTGTGTGGGTTCAAAGATGAGCACTACTGGGTCTCATGTTGAGACGAAATAAATGTCTCGTTCCTTCAGATTTTCAGTGATGGTGACCGATTCATGATTTCAATGAAAAATGACTCTGATTTTAAAGATAATAAAATTAAATAAATAAACCAACTATGCAAAATTTAAATATTTTCTTTTGTAGTTCATCCTGCTTCATTTGAAATACATTGATCCTGTATTTAGATATCACAAAACATACTTCTGCTAATCCCATTTTCTGCAACAGTGGTATTATTAAGCCAAGTATAAAATGCAGATGAATACATATATTTCATATATTTATATACGCAAACAAACTATGTGATTAAATAAAGGGTTACACAATGAACTTTGACTATTAATAGCCGAAAAGTTCCAAATTAATTAAATCTCCACAACCCCTATACTGATAATTATCATGTGCTCACTGGTGACTAGCTTCCTGAGGGAATTCTCAGAGTTCTAGTGAGAAGCCATGACCAGTGGAGCTAATCCGAGACAGTATCTGCCTCAGTACGATGGAAGATGGTCGCGCAATTTCGTGGATTGGTTGAGGTTAGACATCAACACTGTTAGATGCCGGTTCAGTGGTCTAGAGGTTAAGCATTCGCGCGCAAGACTGAAGGCCTTTGGTTCGAATCTCGCAAGCGAGATCATAGATGAGCACTGGTGAGAAGTCCCACCATAGGACGAAACGGCCGTCCAGTGTTTCCAGGTTTTCAATAGTGATCTAACATCAATCGGTTCATAATCTCAATCAAAAACTTAATAATCTCCACAATCTCTATACTGAAATTATGACTTAACTTTATATTAAATATGCTGCATGTAACATGTATGCACAAATGTATATAAACATGAACGGATAAATCTGGCAGAAAGATCGGATTTGTGTAAAGGAGTAGATACGTATATACATAAAGGCATTCACATAACCAATAATGAGCTGATATAAAGTAAGCCATAGTATTGCAAATACAAATTTTACTCTCACATATTCGTCTTTCTATATTCTAATAGATTGGTGTATTGTCTAAGTGACTAACATTCAGACACTAAATATTATTTATTATTATTTCTTTACTCTATAATAAAATAAGAATTCTATGAGGAAAATTAATCATGAAAAAAGAACAACATAAAAACGATATTTTGATTAGGCCTGTACATGTAAATATGTAAACGCATATAGACTTAAAACTGAGACGAAGCTCATTGATTAATTCACGAACATTATAAGTACGTGTTCATAATTTAATTTTAGTAAAAATATACATGACATTTTTCTGACATGTTTCTTACAGATTTATATATATATAAGTAATTAATGTTTGTTAATTACTTACATTAATGTATGTTATACAAATATAATTTTATCTGTAATTAATGGGTGAAAAGAAGGTGTAAATGAAAAACAAATAAATAGCTATTTAATAGTTCAATTCATGAGTCAATTGAAGCTAGACCACCATGGAAGACCTGGAAGAACTGAACGGCCGTTTTGTCCTATTGTGGAACTTCACAGTAGTGCGCATCTACACTCCCGCCTTGAGAGATTCCTAGAGTTCAAATGAGAAGCCGTGACCAATAGAGTTCAACCAGGTCTGTTGTGAGATAGTAATTCACTGGAGACAATGGTGGGTGATGGCGCAGTTTAGTGGATTGGTTGAAGTTAGACATTAACATTGTTGGATGCCAGCTCAGTGGTCCAGAGGTTGAGCGTTCGCGTGCGAAACCGATAGGTCATGGGTTCGGATCTTGCGAGCGGGAGGGATCATGGGTGCGCACTGCTGAGGAATCCTGTACTAGAACGAAATGAACGTCCAGTGATTCCAGGTATTTCATGGTGGTCTAGCTTTAATTGACTCATGAATTCAACCATTAAATTACTATAATATCCACAAAACCCTACTCTGAAAATAAATATTTTTTTAAGGGAGTTTCGATAAACTCTTTTAGCATAGAAATATTGAAATTTTTAATAAGAAGTACCAAATCAGCACCAGTATAGTGTAGGAGAGCACAAGTGAGCACAAAATTACATTTATTTGATAAAATAGAAAATTCATACTCCAATACTTCATTTGCAAAATGTTCATTATTTGTTTCAGACTTCACTTTGCCTGCGTTTCTACACCAATTGCTTTCTGCTTAGGTTCTTTCCTCCTCGATCATCTCAACCTTCTGCTACCAGACATCCTATTCCTGACTAGCGGTATGCACTACTTATGTCAATATTAGTAGCACATACCACATCAGTAATTAGCATTAATAATATAAGACTTAAAAATATCACTACAAAATCGACTAAGCAGGATAATTCGTTGCATAAAATATTTATTTAAAAGAGTTAATAAGATAAATTATCAGACTTGAAAAAATAAATTATTACAGTTATCATTTATGCTGATAAATGTTTATTAACCAACTACCTTCTCCCACCAGGGATGTTGTTTGTGAAATGGAGAAGACGGAAAGCAAATGTCCGGTGCTTTAACCGGGTTGGTGGATATGGAAGGTCAACCTAGTGTAGTTGGAAAGCCCTAATTCCAAACCAATGGTGCACATGAGCTCCAGTATCCTGAAGGAACAAATGGCGTATGAATCGATCGTTGATCACTGGCTACCAATATTTATCAACTATTGAACTTGATTGTATAACCGTTCATTTTTCTCATGTTGTCTATTTTTAATGTCTACATCTTCTGTATATGAATTCTATTTTAATGTATAAATACTTGTAAATCCTCACTATTATGTTTGATATCATATTTTTGTATTCTCTCCTTAGTTTTATAAATTCCTGTTTCATTCCAAATATCAGTGCTAATTTCATTGACTAAAAACTGACTTCATAGTGATGTTAGTAGTATAACTTCAGTCTGTTTAGAGTTAGTGAAATGTTTTTGAAAAAAAAGAATTTATTTCATTTTGAAAAATTATTATCGGAACGCGTTATATGACACTGTTTACAGTGCTTTTCTCTTTTATTTCATACAAGACGGAATAGATGAATCATTTGTGAAAAGCTGTCTTCAATCCATAGAGTTAAACATGTTAACCCGAAAGCAACCTAGATCCAGGGTTTTCTGCTGACTTTTTCTAGCCGCCTTAGAGTAAGACACGGAACTCGGGATATTGAGTCATCAGAACTAATGACCATATTGAAAACTGATCGACAGAATTCGATGAGAAGTAAAAACTATGAAAAAATGACATTAGTTGTTATCCAGTAACCAGTCAATTTATTCTCAGTATTCCACAAATAGTATGCTAGAATACATAAAATATTCGCCTTTATTATGTAAGTATGAGATCTTTCAATTGTATCAGTTTGATGAAAGTAAAATACATCCTGAAACGTAACTATACAAATGAACATTAATATTCTTTGAAGCATTCAGTCTGAAATAAACAGAAGTTAAATTAGAAAAAAAGAATAGTTTGTCTATAATATTCACAAATCCTTTATGTATTAAATGGTTTGTCAGTGTGTAGCCATCGAATAAATTCTTAGTAGTGTATATTATTTAAATTTAATCAATTCCTGAAGTGATTTTATCATCATTTAGTGTTACAGATAAATATCTACAATATCATCGGTTTGGCTGGGTGAATATAAATGAATCATTAATCTGCAAAGCACATATACGGTTCTCCCAATTGACATTATTTGACCAAGATTTCTCGGAATCTATCACATTTCATTAATTAAAACTATTAAGTACAATCTTTTAATCAAAATAAACGTAGTTCTAATGTACAAATGGTTAAATGTTAACATTGTATACCATTCAGTTGTTGAGTCGTATATTTATACGACAATTTTGTGTTGGGTACTAATTGATGAATTACCAGACAACTGTATATTTAATTTGGAATACTTGTTTTAGAGAAAAAACAACAACGTTTAGTTCAGTTCATCTTAACATTTTTACACACATATATCAAATGTTTACGTTAGAAACCACAAAGCTGATAAAATAACTGTACTTAAATTTTTTCTGATAAAATATTGTAGAACTTCAAACATTTAAAACAATGGTATAAGTTTTGTAGAATCATCACTGAAGATGCTACATAGATTTGGAGTTTGACAACTCTTTGACCAGTAGCACCTTTTACTATGAATCGTACCCATCAACTGAAATCAAAAGTCAAAAGCGAGCAGGTTCGAAGATATATTTAATAGGCTATCAATGTATCGATAATCGACTGATCTAGACTGGCTAGCGATTACAGGAGATGTTGAACACGGCGTTTCCACTCGTGATCTGGTGTGGATGTATAACCGAGCGCCTTCAGCTAGGTGAGTTCATTAAAACTAATGTGGTCAGCATCCAATGTCGAAGACTTACAGAATATGACGTAGAAAACGTAAAAAGTTAAGCTTTAAAATAGATATTAAATACTAAAATCATTTTGTACAAATTTACCTACCATAATGTTTAAATTTATTAGTTTCATTTTCATATGTTTATATGAACATTTAATTTAAACTAATGTTATATGATGAATCACGCTTCCGTTCATGACAGTAGTTAAGAGACTTTATAAATATGACTTATTATAAAAGGCAAATAAATGAATTAATGTTGAAGAACTATTGAGAACAAATACATATGATTAGATGGGGTGTTTTTATTCTGTACAAAGTATAATCATAATAGTAGTAGTGGTTATTAGTGTTAAGTTTAGGTAGGTTTATTTTCACACATAGTAAAAAGAAATATGATAATTTATTTCACGACTTTCATAGTGAAAATAAAAGATAACATCAAAGAATACAAAAAGACAAATAGTAGTATTAAAGAAAATGGTGTATTTTGTTTAGATGATATATAGATAAAAGACGAATGGAAAATCATGATATATGCATTTTGTTATTTAGAATAATTTATAGTGGCTTTGCTTCGTTAATCAATCATCTCAATAACCGTCATAAAATCAGAAAGCAAGGAGAAGCGGCAACTATAAGTTTATTAGAGGATAGCATAGATCACAAAGTTACAAGTACATTAAGCGAATTTGTAGCGGAGAGGCGAATAAGTGTATACGAGTAAGTACATAGACAAATTTATAGTCAAATTGCATAAATGCGCAGCAAAACAAAACAAAAGCTATTAATAGGATTTCAATACATATATATATGGGGAGGAGGACGAATCATCGAGTGATATTTAAACAATCAACATTTTAGCTCGAGTCTGTCATGTGCTCTAGTGATCATAACGGTACAAAAAATATGCCAGTTGTTACTGTTCAAATAACATTGTCTGTTAAGTTAAGAAAAGGGCTTAAGCAAAATTAACCATAATCGAAATTGGTTGTAGATGGTTGTTAAGATACGTTTCATATGAATTGTTATTATCTAAAACATAAGTTAAATTGAAATGTTGGTATGAAATATCGTAAACTACCATAAAGCGTAATATATTTATTACATTTTCTACAATTTTACGTAGAACATTTCATTCGTGAAGTAAATCAGCATATACAATGAATTAACATCTTACAGACTCTTCACTGTCTAATAAGACAGTGTATACCCTATGTAATCACTCAATGAGTTTCATGAATTTTTATACTACATAGATATCTTAAGATTTAAATGTGACGAGTGGTAAAGTGGTAACATAATTTTTATGAAGTTCAATGACCATAATTTGATGTCACAACCTCTTCCTAAATATAATCTCTGCTTATTCTTAAGCTATTAATCTATTGAGTCTGTTCATTAACCGGATGAAATATGAATGTAACATCTTTGATATTTTCTTTGATCAATCTGAACTGATATGAAGTCGTTAGATGACAGATAATCATAAAAACTAAACTAAAACCCGTGATTTACTTAGTGAATTGATATTGTTAGATAGAACAACTGAAAATCACAACCTTCTTCACATCATCAAACAATTCTTATACTAACATAAATCATACATTTTTAAAAGTTATTTAAAAGATATAAAATCGTAGAACCAATTACCCAAAAATTATTTCACAATAGTGTAACTAAAAAATAACTATCAGTTTAGGGGTTGTGGAGATTATTAAGTTTTTGATTGAGATTATGAACCAATTGATGTTAGACCACCATTGAAGACCTGGAAACACTGGACGGCTGTTTCGTCCTATTGTAGGACTCCTCACCAATGCGCATCCACGATCCCGCTCACAGGATGCCGGCTCAGTGGTCCAGTAGGTTAAGCATTCGCGCGCTAGACTGAAGGCCCTGTGTCCGAAACCCGCGAGCAGGTTCGTGGATACGCACTGCTGAGGAGGCCCACAATATGACGAAACTGCCGTCCAGATTTTCCAGGTTTTCAATGGTGATCTGACGTCAATAGGTTCATGATCTCAATAAAAAAAAATAACTGTCAAACTTTTTCTATGCAGAATATGATGTCGGAGAAGTTAGGTAATCATTCAGATTATTACAAATGATGTTATTATGATAATCTTTACGATGCAAATACAATAAAAGATCTATTTTGATTTTCATTTTAATTACTCTTTTTTTCGTTTGATTGCATAATTATTTAGTTATAAAATGTTTATTTATTCAACTACCAAGTTTTATTATATACATTAATCAATCTAAACAAGACAACTTTCTCATAATATTATCTTAACATATTTGTAATTTTATGTTTCTGTAGCAACATTATATTCATATAACATTCATTATAAAATTCTTTATAATTATAGCATTAGTAGATAATAAAAAAATGATTTAATCTGTTGGGATAAACTAAAACCTGTTCATATAAGTAAAAGTAGGTTATAGATTAAGTAAATCATTAGTAAAAAGGTCTACTTCTCATCTGATTAGATATTGTTTATTATCTGGTGATCAGTTTCAGTCAAAGTGATTATTATATTGAAGAAGTTTAATAATTCTTCAAAAAATGAGATAACTATTAAAAATCTGGAAGCATTAAATACTTATTTCGTCCTAATATGGGGCTAGTCATAAGTGTTCATCCACAACGCTGTACGGAACTTAACCTAGTCAAAATGAGGACAGTCACTATTATAACTTATGGCCTTGTGCCCTGTTAATATAGAACGTAATGATACCGCCATTTAGAAAACAGTGACTTATCGACCGGACCAATGACTCATAAAACTCGTACATGCAGTCTAGATTCTTTATAGATCCTTCTTCCTGCCCTGTTGAGTACAGAACACCAATTTCAGCCTCTGAAATATGAATCATGTATTTCAAACAAACTGGATTTATATACAAACCACAAAATAGAAAACAACGTTTGTACAAGATCTAGCAAAAAGTGGCTGTGAATGTTGGAGACTAATTAATAGACTAGGCAGAACTCAAGAACGGTAAATCGTAAATAATAATAGTCAATCGGTCAAAATGAAGCTCATAATAAGGGGAAGATGAATATGTATAGTTTAGCTATTTATTAATTATATAATAAAAATATATTTATCGCATTATTTCATAAATAGTTCCCAATAGTTACCATCCACTATTGTCGTTGGGATATAACACCTTTTTTGAAAATTTGAAGTTTAGATGCAGACTTTAAATTTCCTGACTTTATCCTCCCCCACGAAATGATGTTGGACCCTCATATGCCCAAGTTACAATTAATGTGACTTAATTTAAAACATATTTCCTACACTAAATAGAAAATCCACTAGAAGTGACTAGATGGTAAAGATCAACGATACTTGATAGGAGGTTATCAGAGTTTAATTCTTGTGAAACATTTTCATCAAATTTAGTAAAAATCTCATTGGTAGAAAATGGATCATTAGGAAAATCTATATCTATCGAAATTGCATTAGGTTCTTGATTAGCGTTTGATGCATCCTACATATATTTCTCAACCAATTGATGAAGTAGTAAAACTTCATTAGTTGAGATGGCTCGGACACGTGTCACGTATGTCCAACCACCGACTGCCCCGACGTGCTATGTTTTATGGTGGGGGACAGCCAAACCAAAACATGGCGCAAATCCATGAAGTCACTGACAAGTGGACTGAGCCATGTTGGTAGGTGTAGACTACCTGGTTGGGATCTGCGAGATGATAGCAACCGATAGTTAGAGAGGTTGAATAACATAGCTTGAAAATGTTTGCAATGGAGCAGATGAATCTACTCTTTGTATTCTCCTAAATTCTAATTTTCTGTATTCTTCATGTACCTTTTTTTCTCTTTCCAAATGTATTTCACTGGATTATATTCCATGGATAACATCTTCCAATTACTGCTTACATTCTTACTACATCTACCACTACGGGATTTGAATGAACAACTGCATCTCTGTGCTAACTTGAACTGATGTGCGTACGTACGAAGTCCTACGTTGTTACTGACTGACTGACATATGTTTCTCACTTCAGTGCATTAATCCTTAATTTTGACACTAAATTAATATTTTTCATAATCTCTGGTCATTACTTATATTATATTATACATATTATATACAATTATTTCATTTTTAAACTTTCCGATAGATCTAGTTACACAAAGACTTCAATAAGCAGAATTCAATAATTCAGAAGTTTGATTCTATAACTCATTTATTAGTATTTAGTTAATAATGAAAAATATAAATATCATTAGACTAGTTAGAATTATTACATTATATCAACTATGGATATTCATACAATAGTTAAACATTTAGAATAGAATTAGAATATTGTAATGTTTCCTTTTATACAATCAATTCATTAGAATATAGAAACTTTGTGTGTAAAGGTATCTATAGGTTATCAATAAAATAGATTATATTTTGTTTATATAACATGATAACATTATTAATTATTGTTTTCTTTTTTTTGGTATTCTTTACTATTGTAAACTTTCTATGTAGTTTAGTCTAGTTATAGAGAATAAATCAGAAATACTTTTAGTGTCGTTTTATATTGGCAAAAGAAAGGGATATATATATATATATATATATATATATATATATATATATACTATTCAGTTAAAGGTATATTGTATTTTGTTTCAATATGTAACGGAAATTAACTTTACAGTTCTAATAATTGTACTTTCTGGATATAAAAAAATTGTTGGTATATTGTAAATGATATCTCATATTTGAAATGAGTATCGGAAATTTTTGAACAATTTATTTATATGTATCGTAACTTGTTTATAGGTATACATTCTCATTATTCAATTACTTGATCAGTAAACTGATATTAAGTTAAAAACATCACTTTCAAATGCATTCGTTAATTATAGCATTCAATATAACGTACATATTCTACAAATAGTTGCAAAAGATATGTCGACTTACAGGCAGAGGAATTGCAATCAACTGCAAATAGATTTTCAAAATATATAAACAGAAAGCACAGAGCAGTAGTAGTAAAATTACTGTGATAGGTTTGAGATCATACAAGTCTTAAGTTGTTTTACGACCTAATGATTTAGGTAAATGATATTTAGATTAGTTAAATTAGCTAGGGACATTGTCTCTCTGAACTCCGCCTGGAGCCCCTCTGGGGCTACTGTCGGTTCCATGCCCAGAAAAAATAGAAGGCCTGGGCATGGGGTAGGCGACTCCATCCCGTGGAAAACTAACTCGTTAAAAAAGCACCAACCAGGAAAAAATATTCAAATCATTTAAACTCTGCCCTGGCAGTCAGAAGGTCTTCATTTAAAAGAATTATGACGCTTCATGATGAAAGCCGAGTTCCTTCGGAAGTCACGAGGCCAATGCCCCTTGTGACAACTAGAGCAACCATTTATTTAGGTACATGAAATGCTCGTACAATGTGGGAGACTGGAAGTTTTCCAAATTGCTGCAGAAATGAGGAGATACAACCTAGAAGTGCTTGGAATCAGGGAAACACATTGGATGCAAGTTGGACAACAACGACTAGCTTCAGGGGAGCTGCTGTTATACACCAGACATGAAGAAGAAAATGCCCCACATACACAAGGAGTATCATTGATGCTGTCCCAACAAGCACAAAATGCACTTATAGGATGGGAATCTCATGGACCAAGGATCATCAAAGCCTCCTTCAAAGCAAAGAAAGAGGGCATTGTAATGAACGTCATCCAATACTATGCACATATCAACGACTACAAAGAATTGACCAGCTCCACTGAACCCACCCAACATCAAAGAAGCACTCACGGACCACCCAATCAATGTTGGCCCACCAACAATCGAAGAAATCAGCATGGCCATCAAACAAATCAAGAGCGGCAAAGCAGCAGGACCAGACAACATTCCAGCAGAGGCACTGAAAGCAGACGTAGCGGTTACCGCAAGGATACTTCACATTCTCTTCAGAAAGATTTGGCATGAGGAACAGGTACCAAAAGACTGAAAGAAGGACCTCTGGTCAAAATACCAAAGAAATGCGATCTCAGCAACTGTCATAACTACATGGGAATCACTGTTCTCTCGATACCAGGAAAAGTCTTCAACAGGGTATTGTTAACCAGGATGAAGAACTCCGTAGACGCCCAACTTCGAGACCAACAGGCAGGATTCAGTGAAGATAGATCGTGCACAGACCAAGTCGCAACTCTACGGATCATTGTGGAACAATCAATTGAATGGAATTCATCACTCTATATCAACTTCATTGACTACGAAAAAGCATTTGACAGCGTAAACAGAACAACATTATGGAAGCTTCTTCGACACTACGGCGTGCCTCAGAAGATAGTCAATATCGTACGAAATTCTCATGATGGATTAAACTGCAAAATCATGCATGGAGGACAATAGATTGACTCGTTAGAGGTAAATACCGGTGTTAGACAAGGTTGCTTAATCTAAACTTTCCTCTTTCTCCTGGTGATCGACTGGATCATGAAGACGTCAACATCTGAAGGGAAGCACGGGATACAGTGGACATCTAGGATGTAGTTGGACGATCTAGACTTCGCAGATGATCTGGCTCTTCTATCGCAAACGCAACAGCAAATTCAAGAGAAGACGACCAGTGTTGCAGCAGTCTCAGCAGCAATAGGTCTCAATATACACAAAGGGAAAAGCAAGATTCTCCCATACAACACAGCATGCAACAATCCAATCACAATTGACGGAGAAGATTTGGAAGATGTAAAAGCCTCTACATATCTGGGCAGCATCATCGATGAACACGACGGATCTAATGCAGATGTGAAGGCACGGATCGGCAAAGCAAGAACAGCATATTTACAACTGAAGAACATCTGGAACTCGAAACAATTGACAACCAACACCAAGGTCAGAATTTTCAATACAAATGTCAAGACAGTTCTACTGTATGGGGCCGAAATCTGGAAAACCACGAAAGCCATTATCCAGAAGATACAGGTGTTTATTAACAGTTGTCTACTCAAAACACTTCAGATCCGTTGGCCAGACACTATTAGCAACAACCTACTGTGGGAGAGAACAAATCAGATCCCAGTGGAGGAAGAAATCAGGAAGAAGCGCTGGAAGTGGATAGGACACCCATTGAGAGAAGGACCCGACTGCATCACAAGGCAAGCCTTTACATGGAATCCTCAAGGTCGAAGGAGGAGAGGAAGACCAAAGAACACATTACGGTGATAGACATGAGAAAATTGAACAAAAATTGGATAGAACTGGAAGGGAAGGTCCAAGACAGAGTAGGTTGGAGAATACTGGTTGATGGCCCATGCTCCATTGGGAGTAACAGGCGTAAGTAAGTAAAAGTAAATGTCTTTGTGAAATGCTTGCAGTATGGTAAGATTCATTAATATGCCCTGTAAAAACAATGATCAAACATTTCATGACTCTAAAATTTCATCAACGGAATAGAATGTAGTCGTAGATGCAATAATTATTAAGATAGCTTCAGAGAAGATGTAACCAATAACATAACAACTAAATGATGGTAATGATTTTAGTTTACAAATAGATTGCAACAAGTTTTTAAAAAATACCTGCAAACTGATTCATATAACGAGAATATTTCACATGATAAATTTTTGCTTTTGATATGAAGTCGCGAATACTGTATCTAAGTGTTTCTTTTTCTCGAATCACATTGATGATTATAAACGATAGTTTATCTGGCATTTTGCCGAGAAGAGTTTAACTTTAGTTTACGTCTAACGTCCCATTTCGTTTATTTTATTTTCAAAGCTATGCAGGATAAATTTGAAAAGCTTTCATAAACCTCATAAAAGCTGGGATAAAATAATCTTAGGTAAAAGATAAACAAACAGATTACTTGAAAGACCAGACGTAGGTTAATTGGATCTTGTAAATATTAGTTAAGATTCTCTCTTTATAATAACAAGGAGTTCGATTATGTAAATAGAACAAAATGTATCTTTTATTGTAATGCAACTCAGACAACTATTTGTAACACATACACTTGTAGTAATTTCCTTAATATTTATTTTACCAGAAATTTATTAGACATACCTCTTCCTAATTTCCCTTGACAACCACTGGATAATAAGGAAAACCCTTGCGGTGTTTTAAAACATATTTTAATGATTTTAAATAATCTTTCAAGTAATATGATGATCAAAATGTCTTGTAAACATCTATACACAAACTTTGCTGATATTTATATACAATACTAAAATTGACTAGTATTTGAACGAAGAATATTCTTTTCGATAAATTCTCTTCAGGTTCTACAATTATATATCCAAATTAATAATCCCATTAAGACCTATTTTAGATATGTATAACTCTCCTTACCATACTATAGCTAAATGGTTGGTAACTATATTGAAACCGCTACACGAAAAGCTTGTAAAATATAGTGTTAAGGATGTGTTCCAATTTGTTGATAAAATCAAAAATGCAAATACGCTGGGTCTAAAGATGATGTCATTGGATGTAACATCGCTATTCACAAACGTCCCACTCATTGAGACTGTAGAATATATAGGCGAACAACTGATTGAAAACGAAATCGAGACTACTGTTCCTATTAATATCGTGAAAGAATTATTACTCAAATGCACCATGAATGTGAATTTTAAGTTCAACGGTGAAATATATAGACAAACAGATGGGGTTGCAATGGGTTCACCACTAGGCCCTATACTAGCTGATATTTTTCTAGCAAAAATAGAAAATGGTCCACTGAAAAAGATTATTCAAAACTTCACATTTTACTGTAGATACATGGATGACACGTTCATTCTGTGTAAAGATAATACGTCACCACAAGAGGTTCTTAGGCGATTTAATGAAGTACATCCAGCCATGCAGTTTACATCAGAAGAAGAGAATGAGGGCCGAATAGCTTTTCTGGACGTTCTCTTGACTAAGAGAGCGGACGGGTCGTTGAAAAGGAACTTAAACAAAAAAAGTACATGGACTGGACAGTATACCCATTTTCTTAGCTTTGTACCTCTACAGCACAAACGAAACCTGATCAAAACCCTTAGTTATCGTATACGCGCTATATGTTCTGCTGATATAGTTGAACAAGAGCTTAACAGCTTGCATAATACTCTCAGGGAGAACGGCTACCCTAGAAAGTTTATAACTAAATATATGATCACGAAGGCGAAAATAGGCGAAATACAAACAGTGAAGAAGAAATCCCTGTTCATGCGTTTACAATTCAGAGGGGATGTGGCGAGTGAAATATTAACTCAGAGACTACGTAGGACAATACAAAAATCTTTTAACGCCGGAGAACTGCGATTAGTGTTTTCTACGCGCCCAATGGTTACACCGAGACTAAAAGATGAATTACCTAGAATGACCACCTCATTTTGCATTTATCAGTTCGACTGCTCCTGTGGAGCGAGTTACATTGGTCGAAGTTCTAGGAATTTACATTTTCGTGCTCGTGAACACCTTCCAGCGTGGCTTAACAAAGGTTTGATGAAGAAAGTGAACAGCTCAATATTAGCCCATTTAGTACAAACTGGTCATAGTGCCAGTATAAACCAGTCTTTTTCAATTATTTATAAGGTCAGTAATTTTTTGCCCAAACTGGTCAGACTGAAAGTCCTTCAAACAGCTGAAGCAATAGCCATCCGGATGAAGAAACCGGAGCTATGTGTACAGAAGAAATATATTCAACCACTCCTCCTCCCCTGGCCAACATCAAGGCCAATTAATCAATCGTAATCTTAACTATTGAATGACGTAATTTGACTATGACCTTTCGTAGTCAATTGTAATTTTCTCAGTTATCTTTATTCATAAATCATTGTATTATTATTATTGTTATTATTATTTTTCGTATTCATTATTAATCTCCCCTATACATGATTCTTCCCTCCTTATTACGTCTTACCTATTTGATCGAATGGCAATTGCACTATTATTTTTCTCACCCTACTTGACCCATATTTATTCTGATCATAGATCTTAAAATCTCACTGAACATAAACTCAGATTCAAGTTAACATTCTTTATGAGTCATAACAACATGCACAATTTTATTGTATTTTATTTACCACAATCCTAAATTCACATGCTTTAAACTATGTACTTTACCCTTAAACTGGCCATTTTTCGGATTATTAATTTGGATATATAATTGTAGAACCTGAAGAGAATTTATCGAAAAGAATATTCTTCGTTCAAATACTAGTCTTTTAATATGACTGGGATATTTAAACGATTAAAATGTTGTGAACAACCCATTGCGTTGAAGGTGCTCAATGAGTTCCTGAAGTATAACGTAAAGTTCACTGAAACGAAAACTACTATTGAATTTATTAACAGATGCATCGAATCAGGTCACTATCCTAAATTGTACTATACATCACTTAGACGAAACGGGGTCTACCCCAACAAAATAACATTAAAACGCCATGCCTTAAACCAGATCGACGCCTTGCATTCAGACATAAACGAGATACAGATGAATGTTTTTCGCAGAAAGTATGCAGTAGATGACTTAACTGATGATTTGAAAAAACCTTTTATGGACTATGTCAAGAATGTCATTGATCAGAGATCAGGAAAGAAACTCATCCAGCTACTGAAAGGTCTGGAAAAGCAAACGGCCGAAAGCAAATTTCCAACGGACTCTAAAAGGTATGTACATAATTTATCAAGTGTCGAATTAGATAAAGAAAAACTAGAGGTATTATCCCTAGGTATAAAATTTTGTGATACTCGTAATAACTGCAATCACATCGATACAGATATACAGTTCGAGAATCTTTATAGTCAGACACGTGATTTGGTTGTGAATTCGGATCAGCAATTAGAACATTTTAAATCAACTCTTGTAGACTGCTGTTACCAATATAAGAACAATAAATTTAGTTACAAAAGCATTCTTACGAAGAAGCACAAGGAAGCTATTCACCTACTTCTTAAGGATGAGACGTTACTGATTACAAAACCTGACAAAGGTTCAGGTATTGTTCTTCTCAATAAAAGTGATTATATTGAAAAGATGAGTACAATCTTAAATAACAAATTAAAGTTTCAAAAAATAACTGACCAGAAAGATTTGAATAATAAGATAGAAAATGAGCTTACCAGATCTTTGAAGAAGCTCAGGGACCAACAGACCATCTCGTCGAGTTTATATGAAATTATTAAACCAGTAGGAACCTATCTGCCGAGATTGTATGGATTGCCAAAGGTACACAAACCGGGGATCCCATTAAGACCTATTTTAGATATGTATAACTCTCCTTACCATACTATAGCTAAATGGTTGGTAACTATATTGAAACCGCTACACGAAAAGCTTGTAAAATATAGTGTTAAGGATGTGTTCCAATTTGTTGATAAAATCAAAAATGCAAATACGCTGGGTCTAAAGATGATGTCATTGGATGTAACATCGCTATTCACAAACGTCCCACTCATTGAGACTGTAGAATATATAGGCGAACAACTGATTGAAAACGAAATCGAGACTACTGTTCCTATTAATATCGTGAAAGAATTATTACTCAAATGCACCATGAATGTGAATTTTAAGTTCAACGGTGAAATATATAGACAAACAGATGGGGTTGCAATGGGTTCACCACTAGGCCCTATACTAGCTGATATTTTTCTAGCAAAAATAGAAAATGGTCCACTGAAAAAGATTATTCAAAACTTCACATTTTACTGTAGATACATGGATGACACGTTCATTCTGTGTAAAGATAATACGTCACCACAAGAGGTTCTTAGGCGATTTAATGAAGTACATCCAGCCATGCAGTTTACATCAGAAGAAGAGAATGAGGGCCGAATAGCTTTTCTGGACGTTCTCTTGACTAAGAGAGCGGACGGGTCGTTGAAAAGGAACTTAAACAAAAAAAGTACATGGACTGGACAGTATACCCATTTTCTTAGCTTTGTACCTCTACAGCACAAACGAAACCTGATCAAAACCCTTAGTTATCGTATACGCGCTATATGTTCTGCTGATATAGTTGAACAAGAGCTTAACAGCTTGCATAATACTCTCAGGGAGAACGGCTACCCTAGAAAGTTTATAACTAAATATATGATCACGAAGGCGAAAATAGGCGAAATACAAACAGTGAAGAAGAAATCCCTGTTCATGCGTTTACAATTCAGAGGGGATGTGGCGAGTGAAATATTAACTCAGAGACTACGTAGGACAATACAAAAATCTTTTAACGCCGGAGAACTGCGATTAGTGTTTTCTACGCGCCCAATGGTTACACCGAGACTAAAAGATGAATTACCTAGAATGACCACCTCATTTTGCATTTATCAGTTCGACTGCTCCTGTGGAGCGAGTTACATTGGTCGAAGTTCTAGGAATTTACATTTTCGTGCTCGTGAACACCTTCCAGCGTGGCTTAACAAAGGTTTGATGAAGAAAGTGAACAGCTCAATATTAGCCCATTTAGTACAAACTGGTCATAGTGCCAGTATAAACCAGTCTTTTTCAATTATTTATAAGGTCAGTAATTTTTTGCCCAAACTGGTCAGACTGAAAGTCCTTCAAACAGCTGAAGCAATAGCCATCCGGATGAAGAAACCGGAGCTATGTGTACAGAAGAAATATATTCAACCACTCCTCCTCCCCTGGCCAACATCAAGGCCAATTAATCAATCGTAATCTTAACTATTGAATGACGTAATTTGACTATGACCTTTCGTAGTCAATTGTAATTTTCTCAGTTATCTTTATTCATAAATCATTGTATTATTATTATTGTTATTATTATTTTTCGTATTCATTATTAATCTCCCCTATACATGATTCTTCCCTCCTTATTACGTCTTACCTATTTGATCGAATGGCAATTGCACTATTATTTTTCTCACCCTACTTGACCCATATTTATTCTGATCATAGATCTTAAAATCTCACTGAACATAAACTCAGATTCAAGTTAACATTCTTTATGAGTCATAACAACATGCACAATTTTATTGTATTTTATTTACCACAATCCTAAATTCACATGCTTTAAACTATGTACTTTACCCTTAAACTGGCCATTTTTCGGATTATTAATTTGGATATATAATTGTAGAACCTGAAGAGAATTTATCGAAAAGAATATTCTTCGTTCAAATACTAGTCTTTTAATATGACTGGGATATTTAAACGACTAAAATTGACGTTCAGTTAATACTACCCTTATTATGGATGTGTTCAAAAAATCTAATGTTTTATTTAAGGAAAAACAGATTAAATCCACTTGGTGTTATTTACTTGTATCTTCCCATTGTTATTTAGGACTGCAATTGATCAGTCATTTTTCGTCATATAAACATCCTGTGCGGACTGACTCGGTACTGCCTTAGGTCATTAGCTATATAAATAAAAATGAATCCAGCTGACGAGTCCCAAGTGGGACGTAACGCGCGTCCTGGATTCCACTGCTAAAAACAGTTTGCTTAATTTATTTTTTAAAAATCAATAGCACACTTATTATAACTTTAAGAAGAAAAACAACATAATTGTTTCTTAGTAGGCTGATGAAAATATATTCAAGACAAACAAAAGGGATCACTTAATTCTCCCATACTAGTTTTTTTGTTTAATAATATTGATGAGTAAATAGAAAACAAAATAAAATTTAGTAAACTTTGTACAAGGTCTAGAGATAGAGAAACAAAAATAATGTTAATCATTGAATCAAGGAGTAAACATTTTCTTCATAAAACAGTAAACAATTTATCGTTTTTATTTATTTATTTCTTTTTGATTAGAAATGAAGATAAATAAAAACAATGACAACATTAGAACAGATGTTCATTTAATTGATAATGAATATTGAATGTTGACATTTAACTATAAATGGATACATTTATCAATTTCAAGAAAATAAACATTATTTTAAATGATGTAATGAAATTTGATTAAATGGACATTACAGAATGAAGTATATAGTCTTAGATATGTTTTTAACTGTTTCAAAATGTAGTTGTGTGGTCTTAAAATTTGAATTATATATATATATATATATATATATATATATATATATATATATATATATATCTATTCCAAGAGATCTATAGTCCAATTGTATTTACCAATGAATTTTTTTCCCATGTTTCATTCATTATTGTTTTACTAAAGTCATCACAGTAGGATTCACTTATATTTCTTGAGGATTAAGTTAAAAGTTATCATCTTAATAAAAGAAGTTTTGGTTAGAAGAAATGTAGTTAATTTTTTTCTTTGATAGATTGATGACTAAAAGTTCTTTCCCTTCAAATAAAAACAAAACAGTTTCTTCTTTTTGTTATATATATTTTGATCTTGGTTTAGCTTATGGATTTCATTTAACTAATAGAAATATAAATGGAAAAAAAATATTGTTGGTAGGATTATTTTGTTTATATCAGTCAAAATAATTTTAGCGTACGTCTAATTTGTGCTTTTAAAATTCAAACTGAAATTCAAGTTGACTATTCAATTGAAAAACAGTTGTTATCTATTACTAGTCTGTTGATGTTAATGTTCACCACATGGCTTCAAATCTTTAACTTATCCTTTTCAAATTGTTCATTTGATTGTGATCAGTTTTATCTTAATTAATTGAAGTTGATATGTATAATTATAAAATTTCAACTTTTGTTTTAAACTAAGTTGAGACTATAATTTATGGATAAACCAATCAGATTTAGGATTATTAGTCTCGAATTTTAGTGTGAAACTTACTTATCCAACTGACTAAATAGCGTTTTGGCCTTTTAGTTGATGTCGATTCGTGATGGAAATTCTTAAATCTAATTCCTAACCGTAACCATCAACTATAAGTCATAATTCTAATTCCTCACACTAGTTTATAACCCTCATTTAACACTAATAAGTTGTTGGTCGTTTTCAAGGTCACTCTAGCATCCCTCAAAGATCATCCACAAATTATAGTCTAACCTAAACTAGGGTATTCAGAACTTTCAACAAAATTTTTTTCAGATCATATAATTCTGTTAAAGATAAGAAGGAAATTAATTACTGTGTTTAATTGAATTTTATTGTTTTGTACACATTTGATATACAAGTAGAACGTAATTTGCAACAGAAATATAATTTTTGAAATCTAATTAGTCATGTTTTTAGTAATATATAGTCATTGTTGATTATTACATTACATTATCTGTACTATTCAATCACTGTGATAAAATGCTTACTTAGTGTACTGTTGATGGAAAGTATTGAATTTTTATGTTTTATCTAACAAATAAAATAAGTTCATCTTTCATGCTTGAGCACTACTAAAATTGATGTCAGTGATTGTTGAAATATTTCAATGACACTTGAGTATATTGTAACTTATGTAGTGTCATGCTGCATGCAAGTATTTACTTAAAGAATAACCAATTTGTTTAAAAGACGTAGATCACATATACGGTGTTTACTATTTGAGAGAAAGAGAAAAAAAAAGCAAAAAACTTATGGATTGTGCAAACAAACGATATTTTATTAGTTCCAGAAATAAAATCAATAAAAATTCACAAATGCTTTCATTTACTTACCTACTCCTGTTACTTCCAATGTAACATACGCCACCGACCAGCATTCTCCAACCCACTCTGTCTTGGGCCTTCCTTTCTAGTCCTATCCAATTTTTGTTCAATTTTCTCATGTCTATCTCCGTTTCTCGACGTAATGTGTTCTTTGATCTTCCTCATTTCCTTTGGCCTAGATGATTCTACGTGAAGGCTTGCAAATGCTTTCGTTTGACAGATCTTAGTTTTATTAATCAAAATAATCAATCCTATACTGTTATCATTTAAAATTAATGTTAGTAGGAAGTAAGTTCATAATTCAGTTAACCTAATTATATTCGTTGATTCTAACAATTTAATCTTATCATATTACAAACCAAGTTTGTTGTAAGTTAGTAACCAAATAATATCGTGTTATCTAATGCAATTTATTCTACATTTCACAATAAACTAATATCAACAAAGAATTTTTAAAAAAATCAGTAATATAATAAATTCTTTTCCGTCATTTTTCGCAATAAGCCACATCAGTTTTCATTCAGTTATCATAACGAAACTAAAAAAGAAGACAAAAAATAATTTTCAATATTGGAAAAAATAATTTTCAGTTTCACATCAGTACATTTTAGTAATAAAATATAATACAATTTCAAAATCCTTCACCTATCAAACAAAATAGGTTTCTAATCCGATACAATGAAAATGATCTATTCCATCACTGACATCATTTATAATAAACTAAAGTGTGCGTTTACAAATGACAGATGACACTTTTAGGTAGAAACGCATTTTTACAAAAAAAGAATTTGGTAATATATATATATATATATATATATATATATATATATATATATATATATATATATATATATATATATATATATATATATATATATATATATATATATATATATATATATATATATATATATATATATATATAATGAGTGTAATTTGATTAACAATAAAAAACAAACTGTATTTCCCAAAACAGACAAAAAAATGAACTCGTTTTTAAATTATGGGATTACCTATGAGGTTTGTTGTTTGTTTGTTTTTTTTCTTTGCAAATCTATGTCAAACAAAAAGACATTGTCAGAATAAAAAAAATAATTAGTAGTATTTACATTTGATGGAATCTTATCACTGAATAGTTCAGAAAAACAGTATGTATAAATCTTAGATATTACTTTTTAAAATTAAATAAGTAATATTATCAATCAGATTCAGTTCTATGAACTAGCATAAAAGAACTTTTAATTATTAAAGTAAATGCGATGTTTGCGATTATTATGATTTTTAAATTCATAATGAGTATCATGTTGGGAATATCTCTGCAAAGGTGCACCGAATACATATGCGCCACATAGGTAGTTTTCTTAGGTGGCCACGTCCCGAGTCTTCGACCAATAAGTCTGATCAACAAGGCAGTGGAGTAACGTCAGGAGATGCAGTCCCATGGTAGCCGGTGACCAACAGTAGGTTCTTACACATTTTGTCCCCTCAGGATCCTTGAGCCCACTTGCACCATTGGTGTGGAATCAGAGTTTTCCAGCCCCACTAGATGGATTCTCTAAGTCCACCAACCCGGTTAAAGGATCGGATATTCATTTTCCGTCCTCTCAATTTCGCGAACAACACCCTCGATATGAGAAGGCAGTGAGTAGGACTTCTCTGGCAGTGGTTGTATACGTGTGGTCATGTGAGAGCATTTCAAGAGGGAGAGCTGACTTTCCCCACACTCGGTTGTACCAGGCCATTTGGTTTTTTAAGAGTGAGAAGAGTTTACTGAAATAAAGGAGTACATTTATACATTTAGACACAATTAACGTCTTCTTCGATATTATTGCTGCTGCCAGTGTTAACCTAAAATTTGATGAAATCGTTGAAATCGCAGAAACAAATCAGTTATAATGAAATTTGAATTGTTAACTGAGGAATAATCTATTCCTTAAATTTGATTTCTTAACTTGGTTTGGTAAATAAAGAAAGAACGAATCGGTTAATGACTGTTCCTCAGTAGCTATCTGACCAAAGTAACTTATTGACGTGGAACTTGAAATCTAATATTCTCTAAATCACCCTATAATGTGGCATATAATTACCAGTAACTAAACCTGTAAGGTAATTCCAAGAGTTCTAATGAGAAGCTATGACCAGTGAAGTTAATTCATATAAACATGAGACAAAATTACCGATCCATATAGGTTAGTAACGCAGAATATCATAATTTGGCTAAAATTAAAAATACAAGACACTTGATCCCAACCCAGTTGTCTACAGCATAAAGGCTCGTATGTAAACCTAAAGGTCATGGATTCAATCTTTGGTAGGGTCTTGAATGTGTACTAATAATGGACTACATACTAGTAAGAAACATTTAGTTCTTGATTTTCAATAATGATTTAAACCCGAGTCAAACCTTGATCTAAAATATGAAATTCGACTATCTTTACAAACTTTTCATCGTAATAAAATTTAATTTATAAAGATTTAATGATGCCATAATTTGCAAATGAATTTCGTAATAATATCATAGTTAATGAACTTTCAGTTTGTTTGGTCATATTGTTTTTCTACCCACCCCACAACTAAAGACTTCTTTTATTTTTCTCTTTATTTTCTAAATAAAATAGTTTAATTAGTTTAGATCAACCAACTTAAAATGGCATCTGCTTATTAATTTCTTTATTTAAATTATTGATTTTGTCTTTTTAAAAGAAAAGCGAAAAAAACATATTGGTTTTCATTTCAGTTGTCAATCAAACTTGTCAATTTCTATTCGTGGTTTTTAGTTATCTATTAACAAACAAAACAGACCACCCAAGTGTTTAAGAAAACTAGGCGATATAAATTATGCTACATTTTAAAAAAAAATAAAAATATTCAAAAACAGATGTGTATCTATGTGGTTGGCTTAATCGTGTACATTCTTTTCTTGTTTTTCATATATATATTTTTCAGTATTTGCTTTCATTCTGAAGATATTTACCATATTGAATAGCTATTTTGGTTAGATTTTCTCCTGTCATACGTTTGTATAAAAAAAGTATTCCCATTTAATACAAGCGTACAAACAGAGTGATTAAGAAAAAACCAAACAATTTTGCATTCATTTTTAAAATGTATATATTTTGTACATATTATCAATAGTAACCGCTGAAATATTCACCTATTGGTTGTTTAATTATCCCCAAAGGTCCTTAATTTTATAAAATTATATGTGCACCCGTGTATTATCTATTTACAGCATAACAACAAATGACTAAGTTAGAAAAAATATTTCTAAATTAAATGTTACTAAGCGTATTTCATGTTGTAAATGAAGATTTTAAATATTATTTTTAGTTTTTTTAGAGGAAATACATTCAAATACGCCCATCCCAAAGGGTTATGTAAAAATGCTTGAAAAAAAAGAGGTGTGATAAGGAAAATAGTTGTTTCATTTATAATTTCAGTTTAGATAAATAATAACTGGTTTCTTTAATGTGAATCAGATTTTCTCCTTGCCTTTTTTTAAATCTTCTTTGTACACTATTATTCAACTTTGGTATGCTGAAAATAGTTAGCATTTTCCATAAAAGAGGTATCTAATTATATACCATTCGAGATTAATATGTTTATATATATATTGTAATTTTTAATAGGGACTGACATCAACTGGAAAATTATTAGATTGTTTGTTCATCAGAAATATGTGTGTAAGTTGTTATAATCTTAGTAAATCAATTATGTTTGAAATTTGTATGAAATAACAATGCATTTCAAATTATTTTCCTATCATTATGTTTTTGACTTTTTGCCACTTTAAATCTAAATGACTATCTAGAATTTTTTTGATGAAAAATAAAAATGGAAGCAGTTATTGGAGTACGTTGTAGTTCTTAGTTAAAAGGTTGTTACATTTCCAAAATAATTAAAATATCTATAGTTCATACATTATCTAATGATGTTAATAGTAAAGTAAGATATGTTGAGGAATATGTTACAAACAACACTGATTATATTTACCCTGGTGAAGTTATAATAAATTTAAAGGGTTCACTAACAGCTAAAATGTTAAAGCAATTAGAAAACGGAGTTGCTCTAGCAAAATTTGTTTTAAAATATTAAAGTCTGTATAATGAATTGAGAATTGAATTTTAATTAAGAAACTATGTGATTTATTTACAGATTACATTCGCAAACCTCGATAATAGTTGATTTTTGCTGATGGTGAAGAAATCTTGTAAAGTCGTTATAAATCTTAGTCTCAAATGGGCATACTGGAATGATGATCATGAGTATATATATATATATATATATATATATATATATATATATATATATATATATATATATATAACACATGGTCTATTTAAAACTACATTCTTCAATCAACAATTATGAGTTAGAATACCATAATAATATATACTAAATATTGTAATACCTTATGTTTTTAGATAAACTGTAATAAAATTCCAAGAGCCAATGGAAAAACAATATTTGTATATATAATCGTGTTTATATAAACAGAAGTTTATTCTACATAGTAACTAGATAATAAAACAGGTGTTTAATGGTCCACATAAAAAAAACAATTGGTCTTCTTTTATTATCACTTTACCATACAAGATTATCTTTAAGAGAATAAATATATCTGTGTAATACAGAACACACAAGTTGAAGTGTTTACATTATTTCAAAGAAATTCATGTGTTTTATCTAACCTGAAAAATAGAATATATATATATATATATATATATATATATATATATATAATGTAGAACATTCAGATATGAATGAATACACTTATATTTTATTAAAATGTGCTCTCAAAATAATAAGTTTTCAATCTATTCTAATGAAAACTATGTAGATAATCATTTGTAATTTATGAAATGTTATCACATGATCAATCGACATCAACAGATTAATATTTTTGACTATTCTTCAACGACAATATATTATAGTTTCATAACTTTGCAAGTCAACTAAAATTGAGAGTGTACAGCATTTGTATAGTGAATCAGTTGTGTATAGGTATTGTATCAAGGAATACAAATATAAAGCAAATGGTAAATTTCAAGTTGTATAATAATCTACTTTGTTGTATCTATAAAAATTGATCTGAGGAAATATTTTATTTTTCTTTTTGTTTCACCTTATCATGTTTTCTTAGTATGTTCAAGTCATGTTTTTCCTTGCAAATGTAGAATTTAAAACCACATTAATCAATTTTATCACCAGTTTTAGCTTTGTCTAAAATTTCATATTTAAGTCAAGATTAGCTTCAGCTCTTATTGTTATATCTTTGTTGAGTGTTAATTTAACTGTTACAAACATTATTGATTGAGTTTGTAGATATCAGTGCCTAAGTTGGACTTGATAGTTTCAAATAAATTAATCATTGCGTTTGAAGTTAATAACAGTAAATATATTCTATTTATTTTGAAGAGATGGTTCATAATAAATCACGAAATGTCAGTAATATAATTTTTCTACTCATTGAAACAAAACGAAAAATATATTGTTTATTGATTAACCGTATGTCACTTAGTGTAGTAGTTAAACTTCTCTCACTCCACCGCTTATATTCACTTATATATCTTCAGGGTATTTATGAATAACTGCTTTGTAGACTGTTATCTTTTAGATCATACACAATTTGGATCTTCAGTAAAGAACCGAATATAAATGTAGTGTTTTTATAGCTTAGCAAAAATTTCTAATTTGATTAATTGATGAGTATATTTGTGAAGATACTTGTTCTACAAATATATAAATACTATAAAATAGATTTTGCTTTCAGCCTTCTTTTATATACTAAAATGTATATTTGCAATATACCGTGTCTTATACTAAAATGTTTTAAACTGGTATTTTATTCTATTTTGTAGTAATCGTTCATTTAACGTCTATGAGATGCTTTTATGACTAATTGTTAATTATTCAAATTTTACATAAGTTAATAATGATCAATATCTAGTTTTAACTAAGTATCATATATCATAATTAGCTTAAACAAAACCTTAATTGTTTATGTAATATGTTTTAAAGTTTGTGCCAAATAAACCAAAGAAGAATAAAACAGATGACTTGAGAATTTATTTTGAATTTCAAAAACATTACTGGAATTTCGAGATCATAGTTGAGTAGTTTCAGATATTTTAACATTATAATAACCAAACGGTATGCTGATTGAAAATGTAACAAGAACTACTAATGGTATAACTGAAATTATCCATTTATTATACTAGATAGTATTATAGTAAATAAAATGTTCCAAAGTTTCAATGAACTTGAACGACAAATAATAGGTTATTAAATTGGTACTATATTAATTTACAAAGAAAATTTAAGTGTTATAAAATAAAAAGAGGATAGTTATTTCGTTTTGTTTTATGCCTCTACAAACTTGTTCAACAACGACCTAAGAAGAAATTAAACTAAGATATTTCAAGCTTCCTACGCAAAACAAAATACTAAAAAGTTTAGGAATAATAAACAATTGTGTTTTTTATTATTGACTATGACACAGATAGATCAATAACTATTTGTTAAAATTACAATAATATATGAAACCATGAATGAAAGAAAGTCAGTAACATTTGTATACTTAAGGGAATGTTAACAGTATTGATAATAATAATAATTTTAAGTATCACTTTGTTTGATAATTCCTATCAATGCTAAAGATGATTTATGTCACTTTTAAGGATACAGTTTAGATATCTTTTGATTTGTTAGCTTTTCTTCTCATTTTATGCCTTGGTATTTACGAAATGTTTTTATCACAGATTCACACACAAACATATATATATATATATATATATATATATATATATATATATTGCTGTGCATACGTTTATGATAATTGTCACAAAATGTAACTTATTTTAATTCTACAAAAATATATTTTTACTAACAGAAAACCCATTTAGAGTTAGTATGATGTATGTGTATAAGAGATTAATGGAGTGGCATTAACGTATATTTAGTAAAAACTGACAATATTCTAATTCACCTTCGTAGATTTTATGCTGTTTTTTTGTATCTCAGACTAACTTTTATTTAATTTTGAAGAGAATTACCTGAATAAGATGGATGTTGATTTAAATATTTCTAAAATTAATAACGTCTTTATCATTATTATACATTTAATGACTGATGAATCAGTTTTTATATTTTACATTTGGTTAAATATTCAAATCAAGTACTAATGGATTAGTTCAAGTATATTTGTTATCAGATTAATCATTAAAACTAACTAGTGTGATTTCATTTGCATTATTGATGAAAACTGTTGAGAACTAATATTAGAAGTTGTTTATAGTTTTAAATTACATAACTGGTATTATTTGTTAGATTTCACCCAGTTCTGTAAAAGTAATATTAATGATACATAATGTAATTGTTATATTATTTCAAAATGAGTATAAATTATTACAAAACTATGAAGATTATTTTTTGTACTGGACTGATGGCAGCCACAGGATAATTTGAAATCAAAAAGTAATGATCTGCATTTCTATCCGAAATGAATTGGGCTACTCTACAGTGTGTAAATAAAATCACACGCAGGATTAAGGGAATAATCTTCCTTGTTTGCTCATAGTAGGCTAAATTATTCTATAGACAGCAGAGACAAAACTTGATGATAAACGATTTTCTTTAATTATAATTAAACTTTGATGCAATGCAATCATGAACCGAAACCAGCACTCAATGAAAAGTTCAACTATGTTGGGTATGAAACAGTTGCCTCCCGGAAACAATGGAAGATGATTATGCAATATCGTGGACTTGCTGAAGTTAGCCATTACCTCCGTTGGATACTAGCTGAGAGATCTAGCGGTTAAACGCCCACTCACGAAATTGAAAATCCTGAGTTCAAGTCATACGGATGGAATCAGGAATGCTCAATGGTGAGGACTCCTATAATAATCTCTTATAATAACCTGTTGCATTTTAATTATTATGTGCTTATGAAGATAAAAGTGAATAGTCCACTTGATAAATATTTTGTTGATTGTAATTGTTTACAGTTGCTTAAAAAACAACTTCATATGATTCATTCTAAATTTGATGCTTGAAATAGTCAAATATATTTTTCATCTTTCAACTTCATATAGTAAACATCAGTGAAGTCAACCATTCAAGACCAATATCATTATTTTATTACTAATATAATTATTCCACACTTGTTTTACGACTCAATAAGAGATAAAAAAAACAAAAATTATTTGTTTTATATAATCATCAATAAACTTTTCTTCCTATTTTGATCAAGCTGGTTACATCTTTGTTTATCATATTATTTTTCATTACAACCTTATCTTAAATTTCTTTTTGAGGGGGAAATAAATTTTAATTTCCTTTTACGATAAATAATAATAATGATGATAATTAAAAATTTAAAAAAACTATTTTGTAGATTCTTTCACTTTAATGAAACTAGTGTTGTTTCCCATTTCTGTGATCAGGAAGAATAAGATAATAAAAGATTGTTTATAAATATGTTCATAATCATTATATATGTAAATTATATTTGAAACAATCTCAGCGATTGAAATTTAAAATAATTCCAACGTTTCAAATATAATTTACATATATAATGACTTCTCTATACTCGGCGCCCAATATCTGTCAAACTATTCCTTCTAATCTTGACGAATATTCGTATAAAATATGTTCATAATGTTTATTCATTTTCGGTAAAAGATGTTTCATCTTATTTGGTAACTGAATTAAAGACATTGTAGATCATCAATGTAGATGATCTATGTCGAAATGATTGGAAGCCTATTCGAGTTAGACGTGAATGGTGTGACGATCTAGCTAACGTCAAAGTCACACTTCGCGGTCAGCACCTTACGTGGATTACCCCATTGACGTATCAAGGTACTATAGATGCTTTGAAGACTGTACAACACAAAGGACGTTATTACAGAAATATATTAGTTAAAATAGATACAAGCGAATGTGAGACCTCTGCTGCATGGGCCAGTCTATGGCGTACGATCAACTGATGCGCGTTAGTTGTCCTTGACCTTGACGGGAATCGATTTGTTCGATATTCAATGACCCAATGGCCGGATGATTTGGCTAGGGCTCAGTGGAATTTCCCTGGCCCTACAACATTATTATTATTACCATTATTATTATTATTATTATTATTATTATACTTTTATAGTTTTCATAACCAATTAAATAAAAATTGCATGCCATAAATAGCGAAAATGACATAGTTACATCTGATTCAAGACCAGAAATTAATCTTTCACCTAACGAAACATAAATTTATGGAAATGATTTCAATAATGAAGATTATCTAATAGATTTTTTTCATAAACAAAACTCTAAAATGATAATCTGTAATACAGCATAAAAACTTTTAAATGAATCTTAGAGGTTTGTTTTGTACAGCCTATTGAAATAGTTTACTTTAGAGAGTTTCTCTGAAATTACAAGCTATTGATAGTCTGTACATTTTTCTTACTGTTTCAATAAAATATGTGCATTTGAATGCAAAATGAGAGTTTTAATTACTGTTAATGTTTATCCATAATACTGCTGTTTTATCATTTCTATTCATTTCTGTATACTTAAACAGGGAATGTTCATAAGACAGAGAAGAATTTTAGGTGAGATTATAATTTATGGACAACATTTGAGCGACGCTAAAGTCACCTTGAGAGTGTTCACCTAATAACTAAGACTAAATGATGGTTATAAACAAGCGTGCAGAATTAGATTTATGATTTAAAGTTTATGGTTAGGGTTAGGAATTAGATTTAGACTTTTCATCACGAACTGATATCAGCTATAGTGCCAAGACTCTATTTAGCCGAATGGATGGATGAATTTCGTGTCGAAATCCGGGACCTGTTATCTTAGACTTGATTGGTTCGTCCATAAATTATAGTCTCGCCGAATTATAGTTACAATTTACATCCAGGTCATTTTATTGATACGGTTTTGAAAACGCAGCTTCTTATGCCAAGTACATTTAAATAATCATTTATTTCTATTATGTAATATACTTATTTTAAATTCCGAGTTTTATTGTAAATTAAACTTCAAGTTGACACAATCTATAATTTACTTATAATTTGGATAGATGAAATAAGACAATTTGTTTAACTTACTAATACAGATTTATTTACATTTTGCTATCCATCTGCTATGAAATGTTCTAGATAAAGTTTGTAAGGAAGTGAATTAATTTAATGTAATATTCAAGCATTTGCTAAACTCTTTAAAAAATGATATAATTTTGTCAAGAACTATTTATAGAGAGATAACCATTGAAAATTACCCCACACTGGTAAACTTGTTCCTTATTAATATAAAGAACTATCAGAAAACAAATACAGTGTTCCCTGATTATTATTAGTTCTCCAGCTAGAGTGAATTCTCAACTTAAACCACACTAAATTTTCATAGTATTCGGCCAACGATTTAATTGAATAAAGTTCAAGACACTTTCAAGTTTAAGTCATGATATACGTTGTAATACAAAAGATCATTTACACTATTTATTGTATTATGTAGTAGAATAAAGATATTCAATCTATTACATAATTACAGTTTTATCATGATTAAAAATTTCTTTTTAATTTCACTATTATTTTATAAGTTGTTCCCAACTAAAATTCTTGTTCATGACTAATACAAATATGCATTCTTTTAACTTTTAATTTCATCAATTTCATCACTTTTTCCGTTTATCCAAGTTATTAGTAGAGATGTTGATAGCTAGAAGTGGAATCCAGGGCACTTGTTTCGTCCTATTCAACACTCGGCGGCTGGGTGTACCTGCATCTCGGAGTTCATGTTCAATCTTGGATTTGCACTGTTAAGAAGTTCCAGGTTTTTATCCCTATTGTTTTATACATGTATACATTCTATAATTATTTATTCTCAACTATGTTATCAATTTCCTGATATTTCTCTATATTGTATATCTGACGAATACAGTTTGTCAGGATATGTATTAATTAATACAAGTATTTATAACTATACACACTAAAAAATGCCCTTGAATTACTTGACTGAACATTTTAATACTAGAAAAACATGAAACATTCCACTTATAGCCAAATGTGATAAATTTCCAGGCAAATATTGATCAAAATAATAAAAAATTTTAGCGACAAAATAAAGGAAAAAATACAAAACATTTTCTTTTCTAGACTTTGATGTAGTTACGTCATAATATTCAAGTCTTATTACCGGCGAAATTTTACTTACAAGTAAACAAAAATCATTTTAACAAAATTTGTTAAAACAACATTCCTCATGATTTTATCATGGCAGAAAACCTGTGGTCCTATTTGGTTCCATTAAATGTAAATATATTCAGATATTTCATTTATCATTTAGTTTACTAGACTGAAAGTGAATCAAAGAGATTTTACCTCAGGCTATTCTTAGATTCTCAAATCTTTGTTTTTCAGTTTTTGTTTTAATATGCACCAACAACATACAGTTACATCGTATTGTAAAAATTACAACTTCTATTCTTTGAATGCCAACTATAACCATCAAATGTGTATAGAAGTTTACAACAATCACTTGAGTGATTATCGTACACATGATTATTATTTAAAACAAGTTTAAATGTAGCGTAAATAAAATTTCAATAGTCAATCATTTTGGTTTTTTTATATATTACATATGCGAAGAAAAATGAAGTAATTATGAGATCAATATTGTTAAGTTTACTGATGACCAAACTTGTGAACAGTATACCGTTTTTGTATTCTCTTATGCAGAAAACAAAAATATTTACAATCTTGAATTACTGGATACTAATCCTATCTCTCTCTCTCTCTGTGCGTCTCTTTTATTATTTTTTTGTCTTTGTCAAGCAAACAGGTCACAGAAACACATTCATAACATAATTTATTTTATTTACTTTTCATCATGTGCTTTACAACCAATTATTAATTGACTTTTAAAATAACCAATCAGAAATGAGTATTACTGTATATATTTTTTTATAAGAAAAAAACGTACCATATTGTAGAATTGGTAGTTTATAAAAAGATAAATAATTTTCATTTATAAAAATTAATTTCACTTAGATACTATGAATTAGAGAGATGTACATTAAAACAGGAGATTAAACGTTTAATTTCATTTCAAACATAAAGAATTAAAAATAAAAAAAAAAACAAAAAAAGAAAAGAAAACGGAAAATAACTAAACTGAATACATAGTTATTTTTTAGAATCTAATTTGAAGAAAGTATCAAATTTATATTTTAAAAACTAAACACATTTGAAATTTATCTGGACAATATATTCTATTGAATAATGTATTATCTTGAGAAATCTATGTAATGTTAGATGAACATTGATAGTTCTATTAATTATAACAGTTATATGAATAAATATATTACTTATTCAATGTTCATAGTGTCAATTAGTGGTAAGTTTGTTATTCTACATATTGTTTAGTCATATTGAGATATTATTGCATTGATACATGATTAATCACTGGATTTTGATCAAGTTTTAATTTGTAAATATGTAATTGTAAGACTAATGAGTAATGTATGATATTTTTTTACAGAGAATGTTATAGTTTCTTAAGATTATAAATCAGTAATATAAGTTATAGATGATGATCATTACTACAGTTGTGAATAAAGATCATACTATGATGTTACATAACTTTAATATATATAATACAATCTGTGATATCAATGGGTTCATTTTACACTATCGGTTTTGTTGTGATTCAAGGTTATATAATTTCGACGATATTGTTATTGATGCTGAAATTTACGTAGTATTCCATTAGGATTTAAAATATCTTTTTACAATTAATATTTATAATCTTAAGAAACTGATTACTTTCGTGAGTGATCAGTGAGTGACGAGTTTCTGTTAAAAAAGCCAATAAAACGCATAAAGGATATTTACCTTTGACTTTGTGTTATGTGATTTTGAATAAAGATACCATATTACACTAACTAGATATGACCAAAGAATCTAAAAGTATGGATACTTTTTTGGCTGTAAATATTTTGAAAATATTTGTTATGAAAAATCAGTTTGATGACACACTAATATCAACGACAATAGGTAAAAAAATATTGGTCATGGTTGAAACAAACTTATATTGTTTTATTTAACTAGTCCCATTCTCTAAACAATAACATAGTGATGATTCACAACCCTCATCCTCAATTTATGAATTATTTTATTTATACTCTTATACAGTTGATAAAATCAGCTCATTTGTAATATGAAAACGTTTGATCAATTTATAAACCGATATGTTAGTATGGACTGATTTTCTTTAGTCGTTCTTCTAACTACTTTGAGTATATTTCTTGTTTAGTATTTGATAACGGTAATATAAATAAAATTACACAGATAAAACGATATCACAGAACTTTTACCTTAGTTACTAGTCTAAAAACAATCAATATCTCGAAAGTAGCCATTTTTTGTCAGAATCACTGTTTACATTCTACACAAACTGGATGATACTTAGTTCACTGGTTTTTCAAATTTGCTTACTTCCCAATGTTTAAGGAAGATTAATGAGACAATTTTAAAACATGCTACACAAGTAACTACTGATAATGAGATAAACTATGGGAGTAAACTTTCACATCTTAAAGAAATGTAATTTGTCTTCAGTATATCTAAAATAACAATAGAAAAATAAATTTCAGTGTTAACTAAAAATATTACAGAATACTTCCTTAGACTGTGATCATATTTATTTAACTTTCTAATCGTTTATTGAACATATTTTCATTCACCATTGTTTCGATTCACATCAGAATATCATTAGTTTACTTATACTCGCTTATTATAAGTTAGATAAAGAAAACAATGTTGAATTAGCTTAGACAAAAATATCCACTTTAAGTTATCTTCATAGTTTCAATATTGATTAATATCTTTTTTTAACAACCAAAGAAAGTCTATCTACTGACTTTTCTATCCACTTATTAGGCGATTGTTTGTTATTTTTTATTTTTACATCTAAATATTTTAACTTCGCACAGTTTATTTTCCTAGTCTACCATAGTTTTAACTTATATATGACATTCCATTTAAGTAGAGAAATTTGGAAACTGATAAGGATGAACTTTCGAGAATAAATGTTTTACTGTTACTGAATGTCTAAAATAGCAATTGTTTGTGATCATTTTTAATCTATTTGTTTGCCGTTTATTAAACATTTTTTTTGCTAAACATCTATCTATTTAAAAATTATAATAAAGATTTTTTAATTTTATTTAAGAATAAGAAGGCCGAGTTAAATTTTCTTTGCATGATATCAGCTTTAGTGTGTTATCTTTGTTCATATACTTGAAGACTAATAAAAAGTATTGGTTTGCAAGTACGTGAAATGCATAAGTAGGTAGACATTTAAGAAGAAAAGTGATTGAATTCAATTTCAATAGACAAATGTAGTGAAAAAAAATAATACAACCCTTTAAAATCATGGTTGATATATGGTAAATGGTGATTTTATTTCGTGATCCATATTTTAATATTTGTCCAATATTTGAACCGACTCTGCATAGATTATTTTCATTAGATGTACAATAATAAATCAACAGATTAACGTTCGGCAACAACGTCATACCATTAAACATGAATAATTTCAATATGGTTGTATGAATTCATCTATTATCTTAAGGAAATCACGTTTTAGCTAAAGTCCATTGATTTATTTATACTGGATAACTAGAATACACTAAGTATGTTATCGATATTTCTCTGATTTCCTCATTGTCTATTCTTCTTATTATTAAAGATAAGAATCTGGTTGCTAAGTATAAGAATTCAATTATATAATAATAAAATGAAATTTTCAATTGAATAATCTTGATAGTTAGTTCGTCAGTAAAAGTAATTCAAATATTATCTTATAAGAATTACACTGATTAAAAGGTTTATTTAGTTGTCAAGACTTATTGTAACATTTTATGAGACATCTGATCAAAGATAGTGTCTTACACATATAGATTCAATTATTCTCTAGAGTTTCATATGAATATTTACTTATTTTGTTTCTAGTTATCTTTATAAATTCATTAACTCTCTCACCTTAGATACAAGATTTTCCGGAACAAAATTACTTCTATACATCAGATCACGTGATGTAATTCATTTATTAATTTTACATGCTTTTTTCCAAATAATTAACATGGATGATAATAAATGTTTAA
This sequence comes from Schistosoma spindalis, assembly GCA_946903255.1. NCBI lineage: Eukaryota > Metazoa > Platyhelminthes > Trematoda > Strigeidida > Schistosomatidae > Schistosoma > Schistosoma spindalis. The sequence continues at coordinate 71,122,591 of OX336416.1, read as the reverse complement.
CTAAGTAATTTCTTTTTACTCAATGAACGGAATATCGCGTTTTTTATTAAGATAAGAGTCATTTATCTTAGTTATTTTTAATGTATTTATTCACTTGAAGAATAAAACACAACATTTAAGTACTAACACATTTTGATAGTATGCATGGATATAACATTTCGAACAATGAGATAATCTAAAATGGGATAGTTGAGTCATTAATTGAATCTGTTTTGTTTATTCTTGTTAATACTTTGTAACAAAGTGAGTAATACGGTAATGAAATTGAATAGATGTGAATGTTTTTATAATAACAAAATAATAATATGTTCAATTCAGCATAATTTTTCGAATAAGTTAATTGAGAAGTAATGTTAATTACTACTTTTAGATTGTAGTAGTTATCATGATTAATACAAATTGTTTGATAAAGACTTTACAATATCAGATCGTTCTGAGACTATTAAGAATTTATTATTAAAATAGATAACGTTTAGTTTAGTTTAAAAACACTTCTTTAGTAAAACCTAAACCTCCAGACTATTAGTGATAAAGTTAAAACATTAATATATATCCAGATTATTCATGTTAATGATCTAGTCAGTTAACCACTGAACAATATAATTTTTTTGTTAAGGTTTCCATGATGTTAACAAATACTAAGCCACACTCTAGCACTTCAGTAAATCAACATAGTTTATTTGTTGGACATTTTCAGCTTTGCTCAGTGTTTTAGAAAATGTAATATAGTTGAATTCACTGCTATTAATATCTCTATAGTATGAAGGCGAAACAGTTAGGTTAGACGTTTTTTGGGCGATACTAAAGTGTCCTTTAGCAACTTCAACTACTTACTACAGTCGGAAGAGGGTTCTGAATTAGTGTGAAAAACTGAAACTACTATTTATAGCTACAAGTCACGATTAGGAATTAGTATTAGGTTTTTTTCACGAACTGACACTAGTTGCAACATTAAAATATAATTTAGTAATTTGAATCAATAAATTTCGTGCCTAAACGAAAGAGTTGCAATCTTAGATCTGTTTGGTTATTGAATAACTTATAGTCTTGACGTATGGGATTCAATGGATATACATTTTGAAGCTAACTTTGGACAACTGCTTTGAATCTATTTACTTTAACGCGTCGAAAGTTAATTTTAGCTCACTGTACACAAATGCATTTGAAATACGAACACTTAATCTAATGACAGAGGATAGAGTAGTTTGACACGCTGACTACCTTACAAGCCTTGAAGGTTTCAACAAGCCTGTTAAGTTTATGCAGAACAAAATATCACCACAACTTCAAAAATCTCGTCTGGATTTTGTGAAATCATTTTACTTGTGATGTAGATGAGATGTTCACCCACCAAACAAAGTGAAAGCGTACTACGTCGAAGCTCATTTGGTTTTATTTTATAGCTTTAAAAGTGGTTCTTTAAGAATAGAGATTTGTAGTTGATTACTAGTATTTAACTATCGATGATTTCAAACCATTTCTCTCATATCGTTGTTCGACTAAGGATAGGTACTGTGTACTAAACAAAAAAGACAATTCGGTTGGTGAGTTTGTGAATGTTCACTAACTGAGGTGGCTGCTGGATATTTTACGTACTCCTAACCACCACCTACCTTTATATGAGGTACTAATTGATACATAAGTTCGATGTGAGCAAGAGACGGGTATTTACGTGCCTATCTTTAGGCTACATTTTGTTACAACCATTCTCACTAATGGGTCATCCAAACTGAAGTAGTTGGAGAGGAGTCAAAACTTGAGATCTATTAGTTCAAAACTGAATACTTTAAACCAGTAAACTATAGCTACAATGTAAATTTCACTTTAAGTCATTCTGACTGTATTTATTGATGGAGTGTAAAGCGTCAAACGACACCACAGTAAACAAATAAATAAAAATCAATGTATTCAACAATTAACTTTAATAATATTTAAATAGATATAACAAGAAATGACTTCTTATATATCTGTTATAAGAAGAATACTATTCTGCTTTTCTTGTAAATATCAATTCAACCTAAGTAAAAATCATGATTGCTAAATCTTAGATTGGAATGTTATTTACTACTTTTGAAAAACTGTAACATTGTGTAAGAAAAACACTGTTAAACTGTTTACATACTTTTGTCAGTTGAATCGATATCGCTTTAAAAAAATAGAGAGATTTACGTTTCTATTACTTCTATCATATCTAAGGTCCAGACATTTTAAGGGAAATATCATGTCCTTTTAGTTGTTTTTTAAAGTAATAAACACTGGTATTTTAATACGTTATACAAATAGACAAGACAATTTGACAGGTGGTTTTGGTTATTCAATCGATTAGGTTTAGAAGTTGTTTAGGTGAACAATCCCATGTTTATATGACAAGACAAAATATGATATTAGGGAAATGGTCTGGTTTATATAAAATCTCTGCCCGTTTTCATCAAGAATATTACTATGCGGTTGAGTGAAAATTGCGTGATCATTATTAAATAATTTAATAATTGTGCACTGTTGAGTGTTTTACACATTTCTAGCCACCGCCTACTTGTTATGCATGTTTGGGCGAGATGAAGAATGGATTAGGAGAAAGCTAGAAGATATCACCTCATGAAGCTAACGAGTACTATTTCGGTGGTGGACTTCTTTATAACGTCCCATGTAATATCCTTCATCTATGATTTGGGATTCGGCTCATTTGTAGTGAGGTTTTTTAATCCAGAATCAAATTTTATATCTCGACCTCATCATCTATAATCACGCGTACCCCTTGTTACAAGCCCGAATGTCACCTGTTGTGTGAAGATTAATTACATTATATCGTTGTACACTTAAAGAGACAAAGGAGAATTCAAAACTGGCTACATAGATAATATTTTCCTTCATTCTTACTGATCTAAAAATGAAATATTCCATAGTTGACGATACTCGCCCTCTTTTGTTCATTGGTGCACACATAAAACAAAATCCTCTAATTCTCAACTTGGGTAATCTAAGTATCATTTGATCTACAGTTGGTTTTCATTTTAAAGCTATCAGCGATTATATTGTATTACTTGGTCTAAAATTTTATATCTTTTATTAAGGATTACAACAAAAAACCTATTTTTTTATGAACAATAGGTTTAATATATAAACAAAATGTATAAAAGTGATCATTCTTAATGTTCATAAGATGAACGTTCACATATTAAATCTAAGTGATCACTTTTATTCATTTTGCCGTCTAACTCATTATGCCAAAAATTGCTGAAAATGTCAACTGGCAATTTCGAATTAAAATGTTACATGAATTAGTTTATTTTCCATCATTCACATTGGTTTTCTTTCTCACCTTTACCACTATTCTTTCTTTCTTTTCTTTCTATCTCATTTTTTTTCTTCATTACTTTTTACTTCACCTTCATATATATCATCCTATTTAATTGATAAATTCCTTTTTTTTGTTTAATTGTTCTATTTAATTTGGTCGCTTTTTTGACTGTTGTACTTACTGTTTCATATTGTATTGGCTTTACATAAATGTCGACATTTTCTAAAATGTCTTCATTTTCAATTGTTGGTTAATTTTATTATTCATATTCTTTTTGTATTGCATCATTCTTTTTTTTTCTATTCCCTTTCCTTCTATTTATACTTTTCTCTATAAAATACTTACTGGTATAACATTTGCGTGACATACTGTAAACAAACATTCGTTTATATATAATACAATGAAGTACAATATATAGCTGAGTTTTTAGTGATATCATATAAAACAACTGTATTTACTAAATGAAAAATTATAAAACAATAAATGTATGATATTTTAAGATAAAATCTCATAGCGGATTCTATTCAACTATTCAACTATTAATCCATAAACCAAACTAAAAGCTAATAGTGATTAACAGACATTTTTTTCAAAAATGGATTTATATTTTGTCAATATTCACGATAAATTCAGATTTTTGCTTGTTAGGACAAAGTAGTTTACAATTAAGTAATAATGTTCAGTACAAATATAGAGCAAGTAAACTATAGTTATTGATTTTCATTCATTAATGTAAAATACTAACACTACATTCTTTTTCGTTATATTGAAAACGGATCGATATGTTTATTCAAAGTTTTTGAACTACAGAATTGATACATGAATTTATTATCCATATATTCTATTTATTTATGTTCGGTAAGCAATGTTTACAAAAACACACCAATATTATTATTTAAACTTTTCAATGTTGGCTATTAGATCTGATGAAATCAAAAACCCAAACAGCTAAACTTTTTATTGATCCGTTCGAATAAATGGGTTAACATGGTAACTGTTTGTTAAATCAGATGAACACTTTCAGTCGCCTGCCTAACCCATAACAATGTATTTAAACACATGAAAACAATGGTAAAGTTATAGTGAGATGACTTGTGATCTATAAACTAATAGAATGGAAAATGTCTCAGCTGAGATTCAATCACTGAACAGAATCCAAAACTTTTTATAAATAACACAACTGTTCAGGTTTAGTTAACAAACCTGATTCAAACTAGACTAGACCATTATAGACAAAGTTTTCAAACTTATTAATTTATAAAAATCGACTGCTATGCTACTTAAACTATAAGCTGAGTAACTAACATTATTAATTTAATAAATCATGCAAATAATAACTATGATGCACAAACAATAAAGATTTGTTCAAGCTTTCTCATAACTAGTTACACTTAGGAGTTGTATGGGTATGTGACACACAACTGTGGTTTTAATTATAAGTTAAGTAGTTAATTAGTATTCAAGCAGTGTGACAACAGACAAATTAATAAAAAAGTTCATAGGAGTGTACGAATACACAAATAAGCACACACAAACATCCAAGTTCATCATTCATTTTGATACTATTACGCGTTAGTACAAACGGTTCTAAGCATGGTGAATAATTATATGAATGATGCAGGGAAGAGGGTTAAATTGTTAATGAAGGTCTCTTTAATTAACAGACACAGAGGCAAGTAATGTTTGGCCTGCACTTCATATTTAAAGGAAATCATAACTAGACATGTTTAACTTGTACGATAAGGCGCCAACTTGTTGACACGTTTCACTACTGTTTACAATATATATATATATCAACACGTTATTTACCATATACGAAATACTGTACGATTCATATATCCCACTATTCTTTTCTGAATAGAAACAATTTTTTTTAAGGAAAATATCTGTTTTAAAGACCGTTTCGTCAGTGTTGAGGAATAGAATGACGTAAGCCTAGAAATAAGGATAGAATAAAATGTAATTACATATTTATATGTAAATTTCATAAAGTCAATGATCCATGAAACGATGTATCCTATCGAAATATTGTGATTTGTTAAATTCAATGTTTGGCTTTTATCAGAATATATTATTTTTCACAATATTTCCTAAACAATACCTATATAAACGGCTTTGATACGGATATGTCAAAAGAAATTTAGAACTTAAGACCACTGTACATAAGCATTATTAAGCCATAAGTCAATGTGATCTAACTGAATGACTACTTTATACATTTGTAATCAGTTGAGATCTGATTCGTTTGTAACTCCATTTTAAAGAAACAGTATTCGTTTACATGAAACAAAAAAGTGATATTAAACTACACATATGTGAATTGTATAGACTGTGAAATTTTATAGAAAGCACTATGATCTGATCTTTGTCAATAATCAATAAAAATGACCGATTGAAGGTCACCATGTAAACTTTTGTGTAATACCTCAAAAACCAAAATATTAAGTGTTTTTATTCGTAAGGCTTTAAAGACATATTTTTGATCATCATTGAGACAAATTGATGTCCAGTGACCCCTGATTTTCTATAATCGTTTAATAAATCGACAATTAGTCTGTGATACTATCATAAATTACATGTTTACTTTAAGGTGAAAAGATATTTCTAGTAAATATACAAGGTTCTAGCTATTTTCCTTTCATATACAATAATAATAAAATAATAATAATATAATATTATTATGATCAATAAATGTAATTAAAGAGGATGAATTTATTTGTAAAATCTTAGCGAAACAATTTGAAGTAAATCCAACATTTCACCTGATAATCTAGTCCAAGCTTTTTCATGGAAATGAATTCAATAACAATTTTTATTGGTTCAACGTAATAAAAAAACAAAAATTACAAATAATAAGTTATAACCAACTACATGTTATCTACATATACAAAGATAGAACTAAAAACAAAACTATTTGTAGGTGAACTATGTTTATTTTTAAAAAAACAGTTTCTCTTTGTCTTTTATTTATAATCACTATATTTTATTAAGTCTACATAAAATTATGTTTAGCATAATAAAAATCTGACTGTCCCCTCACACAAATATATACATACATACATATGTATATATGTATATATGTTCATATCAAGATACCTAAGAACATATTATGCTTTAAAGATTTATGTAACATGGTTTATATTTCGAAAGTATGAGAAGGAAAATTATTTCTTGTTTTAATAAATTGCTTGGTAACTAGATAAATCCTAGTAGTATAGATTACAATCCAGTAGTAAAAAATAATTTACAGAATGTTTGTGAAAATTAGAACATAATCTATGATAGATAAAATCTTTGTCTCTATAGACATCAAATATAAATATATAGATATTTATTCGATTGTATTGCTATATTTAATTCATTTAAAATGTTTGCGCTTTGTTTACAATGAACCAGATATCAATTGTATCAATGATTGTTTTTTACAGTTGTTTAGATTCTTACATTTTCATCTAAATTTTGTTTACATTCTCATGATAACAAATCAATATAAAGAAAATTTCAAACAATTATTTATCTATGGAATGAGATAATTCAAAATTACACTGAAAACTAGAGAATGTAATGGTAGTAGCTTTATCCTGGTTGAGGATTCTTTAAATGTTTACACTAACGATTACACTTAGGATTTAAAACCATGAATGTTTGATTGCACTGAGAACATGAGATATTTGTATCGATAAATTACTATTAAAGTGAAGCTGTTTCCAATTTTAGTCATTTTTTTTGTTAAAGTGTCATGAATACATGATGCTATTTGTGATATCTATATAATTTTTGGTATATTTCAACTATATTGGGTAAAACATTTCACTAGAATGTTGTTTATCAATTTCCTAATTTTTAAGATTATGTAAAAGCGTTCATTATTTAGATAGATTGGTTGTAAAAAATTCGTTTACCATCATCTGTTTCCTATTCAGTTCATTTGAATTTACACATTTTCAGTAAGTAGAAAATGCTATTTAAACAAGATTCTGGGGTCTATTAACCAGCGTATCAAAGAAAATATACACTGAATGTCTCCAGAACAGTCTGTGAAAAGTAATCCTGATGTATCACTTAGTGAATCCAAACATCCTTCATTTATTGATATATTTATGACATAATATTACGCTTTCTCTATGTAGTATTGATTACAAGCTTCTTCATCATAATAAGAATTGGTATGTTGTGTCAAAACAATTTGTTACTTAAATAAATAACTGTAGATGAATACCTAGAGGACTTACTTAACAAGATAATATTTCCCACTGATATCAAGTACAGATCAACCTAATTTAAGAGACTATTAAAAATATTGAGAAATCACATATTTGTTTCGTTCCTTTATGAAGATCCTTAAGAATGAATATCCTAACTAGTATCACCTAAAAGCTAAATCACATTTTGTCAAACATTTTCATTTTATAATAATCCTCTTTAAAATATAACATTGATTAGAATATCTTACAGTTGTTGCTACCTTGACGTGGTGGTCGGGCTTGCCTATCGTGATGAAGCAACTGAGCTATACTGGCTGGAACAACCGTTCCTCAAGGTCCTACCATGCCAGACAGGTCGGTTGAAGAGCGGTAAGACTAAAAGCAACAAAACCAAGGTCCGAAGGCGAAGTCGTACTGCTGACTGTACAGAGGTGTGACAGCAGTAAGGTGTTTCCTTCAGACAACCAGCATGACAGCGATGCTGCCTTCCCACAAGGAGGGGTGGGGTTAGAAAAGGTCGACCCTAAAAATGCACACCTCGCCTTATCCCACGGATATCCGTCTCCGGCGGTAAGGACTCAACAAGTACGGAGCTAACACAAAAATCACTCATAAAAAGGTCGTGTGTGTGACCGACCTCAAGCAGCTGTCCCTTGGGCACTGCGGTCACGCTCTCAGGTCACTATGACCAACTCTAATCCAATTTCCTTTTCAGGTACCTCCAGAAGAACCCTTCCACAGTGTGGGCAACCGGGAAGTGATAGCCGCCCTCATACCTCTAACAGCACTCAAGACCACTGTATTCATAGTCAACCTCCCTCTTCAATTCCTATTATTCCTCCTACATCGACTTTATACACTAAACTTCCTCTTTTAGCTTCCTCCTCAAGTGTCACCACAACCAACGATTCTAGTGCTCAAAACACTGTCTCAGGCCTACTGAAACCTCGCTCCAAACTATACATTGGAGCCTTCAACGTACGCACACTATGCCAAATCGGTCAGCAGGCTTCCTTGGCTAAAACCTTAGAATCTCGTACCATTGATGTATGCTGTGTCTCCGAAACACGCATACAGGATCCTAGTGTGGTCATTCACTTGACCTCACCTCGGCAAAACGGAGAGCCAACGAGATACACCCTCCGTGTATCTGGCGACCTGATGGCTAGTTCTCGTGTACTGGCAGGTGTAGGCATAGCACTAAGCATGAGGGCGGAACTGGCGCTATTAGAGTGGATCCCCGTTAACAGTCGTCTATGCGCTGTTCGGCTAAACGGCTCCGTAAGAACTCGGAAGGATAGGGACACACGTCGTTGCCTTTTCGTCGTTTCTGCCTACGCTCCCACTGACTGCAGTTCGGATGAAGTGAAAGATGAATTTTACAGAAAGCTGTCTGAACTTCTTCAGAAAGCTAAACGTTCAGACATAGTACTCGTAGGAGGCCACTTTAATGCCCAGGTAGGTAGCTTAAACAAAACAGAAAGACATTTAGGTGGGTATTTTAGTATTCTGGCACAGCGAACAGATAATGGTGATCGTCTGCTGCAACTGTGCTCAGACAATCGTTTATTTTTAGCAAACACAAATTTTAAGCATAAGGAGAGACATCGTCTAACATGGCGACCCCCTGCACCAAACCAACGATGGACTCAAATAGACCATATTGCCATCAGTCATCGTTGGAGAGGGTCAATAGAAGATTGTCGCTCATTCTGGGGTACCTGCTTGGACTCTGATCATGCCCTAGTACGAGCACGCATCTGCTTGCGCCTCACTGGACGCAAAAGAGCCACACAAAAAAGACTCATTAGAACCGAATTGAGTAATGAGAAAGCCAAAAGTAGGTTCCAGGAACAACTGAGGTCACACTTAGGTAGTTCTGAAAACGAGACTGACCCAGATGTTGCTTGGAAAGTTATACAAGCAGCTGTGGAAACAGCATTGACATCTACCAGTGATTTAAACCAAATGATTACAAGAAACCAATGGATTTCGTCAAGGTCTATTGCACTGATAGATTCTCGCAAACTCATCCCATCAGGTTTTGAATACGATGAAGAGCGTAAAGAAATCAAATCTAGATTAAGCAAAAGTCTAAGGAATGATCGTGAGCAGTGGTGGGCAACGAAAGCAAAAGAGATGGAAAAGGCGGCGGCTATAGGGAATACAAGACAACTCTACAGACTAATAAAAGAAACTGGAATTAATAAATCAAGTGTAAGTCAGACCATTTCGGAAAAAGACGACACTCTCATCTGCTCCCAGTCCAGACGCTTAGAACGATGGGCGGAACACTTTAAGGAGCAGTTTAGCTGGCCTTGAGCTACTCTACAACTACCCTCTATTCCCAGACAGTGTGAATGGAACATTGAAGTAGGTCCCCCAACTCTAGCTGAAGTTCAAAAGGCTATAGCTAATCTGAAACGAGGAAGGGCAGCTGGTCCAGATGGATTGGCCCCAGAGGTCTTTAAGGATGGTGGTCCAATTTTAGCGACTAGGTTGACTAATATTTTAGCTAAAATCTGGGAGTTAGACGTTATTCCATCTAACTGGTCTCAATCACTTATCGTCCCAATATTTAAGAAAGGGTCAAAATCATCCTGTGACAACCACAGAGGGATTAGTTTGACTAATATAGTATCTAAAATACTAGCTTCGATAATTTTCGGACGCCTAACTAAGACTCGTGAACTGCAAACACGTGAAAATCAGGCTGGCTTCAGACCTGGTCGTGGCTTCATCGACCACATATTCACCATTCGTCAGGTTCTAGAACACAGGCATACTTATCGGCGTCCGACAATGGTGGTATTCCTTGACTTAAAAGCAGCGTTTGACTCTGTAGACCGAGAGGTTCTGTGGCAGTGTCTGTCATTGAAAGGTGTACCTCAGAAGTACATAAACCTTTTAAAGGCTCTTTACTCGAACACGACTAGTCGAGTGAGAGCTTATGGCGAACTGTCATCTGCTTTTGCAACCTCAAGTGATGTCCGACAAAGCTGTCCACTATCTCCATTTTTGTTTAACTTCATCATAGATCTACTGATGGAAATAACTTACTCGTTGACTGAATTTTCGGGAATTGATCTCCTACCAGGAGGTCCACTTATTGACTTAGAATACGCAGATGACATATTCCTCTTTGGTAAAGACACTGATAAAACGCAGTCTTTTGGTAGCACTGAGCAACAATGACAGGATGTTTGGGATGCTCTTCTCTCCCTCTAAATGCAAGTTGTTGCTTCAGGACTGGTCTGCGTCAACAACGGAATCAAGGATAGGGAGTAAAGTAGTCGAACGCGTTGACAACTTCACTTATCTTGGAAGTCTGATCAGCCTTAATGGGTTGGTGTCTGACGAAATCTCAGCACGGATTCGAAAAGCTTGCTTGGCCTTCGCCAACTTTCGTCATCTATGGCGAAGGCGAGATATCTGTCTATCAATTAAGGGACGAGTATACTGCGCGGCAGTTCGTTCCGTTCTATCATACGGTTGCGAAACGTGGCCACTAAGAGTAGTGGATATCCGTAAGCTACAAGTATTTGATCACAGATGCCTTAGAAATAATGCTGGTATCTGCTGGGATCACTGGGTAAGTAATAGTGAGGTTAGACGCAGGGTATTAGGGAATGATGGTAAATCAGTTGATGAGGTTATGAATCTTCATCGACTGAGATGGTTGGCCCACGTGTTGCGTATGCCTGAACACCGATTACCACGACGCGCAATGCTGACTTGTGCAGGGGATAATTGGAAGAAAGTTAGGGGCGGCCAAACCAAAACGTGGTATCAGTGCTTGAAGTCTCTAACTTCTGGTCTGAGTCATGTTGGGAGATTCAGACTGCCTGGTTGGGGTCCGCGTGACTATCGTAACCAATGGTTGGAGACTCTTGGTGACATGGCTCAGAATCGATCACAATGGCGTCGGTGTATACACTCTCTGTCTTCCTTAAATTAAGAGATTAAAATCGCTTCATATCTGTCTAGGAACTAATTCTTTCTTCCTTTACTATATCATTATACACAATCTTTCTTCTATATATTACCACCACTGAATTAACTACTCCTATGAATCCGGTGTTCATCTTGTTGTGCTAATGCGGTATGGCAACTTGGACCGATGCATATACGTGCCTGGTCCTACGTTGCAGCTGACTGACTGACTGACAGTTTATTTTGAAAGTAATTAGAGTATAATGATTGCAAACATTTAAAAAGGTTCACCAACAAGTATAGTACAGTATTTTTAAATCTATGGTAATTTCTATAAATTATTACATAACTGTGTTTAATGTTTAAACCATGAAACTGAGACCTGAAAAAAAATAATAAGATAATTTCAAAATCAGAGTGATAAGAAAGTCGATTTTAATTTAATATTTAAAAATAGATTTTTTAAAAAATAATATTTCTCTTCTTTTTCTTTATTTTTTCTTCTCTTTACTTCATTTCTACTATCTCGTAGAAAAAAAAGAATTGAAACTCATGAAATTAAACACTTGAAAATTTATCTCAAGTATTCAAGATTTTTTTCAATTGGGACAAGACAACAAATTTATTAAGATGAAGAGAAGAGAGGATTTAATTTAGGGTGTTAAAATATTGTACAATCATTTTTCAAATTTTCATCAATGTATATGAAATATAAGAATGAAAAAATAATAAAACAAAACAATTATTTTCTTCCAGTTATTCAGTGATTATTTATGTAAATATACACTTCGCAAATTCTTGCTATTTTAAATGTTTCGTTGAATCTTTTTGAAAGTACTATATATATATATATATATATATATATATATATATATATATATATATATATATATATATAAACAGTAGATTAGTCAAACTGTTTTGTTTGGTGTGATTATGCAAGTTAGGATGAATAAGGCATTTGGTCAAAATATCCATTATCGATGTAATCATCATCATCAAGATTGTCAATTTTATCTGTTCTGACAACGATACACAATGGGATTGTTTTGATAGAATGTCATTCAATTAACGTTGGTTACGCAGAGAAAACAAAAATTTAATTTATAAAACTAAAAATTCTTTTGAGCTGATGTTCCATATCATTTATTTGATTGTATATTTGTTTTCATAAGTTGACGGTGATGTACAATTTTTCAATATTTATCTATAAGCATATCTATAATAGTTATAATCTGTCTATCTTAGATAATCAATCATTCGGACTGAGTCATAGCATCGATGGTGGCCAATAAATATAAAATACGTGAGGAGACTTATTAGTAATATTAACTACTTTTGTTTGAATTATTTATGATGTTATATTGAAGCACAATTTAAGTAGACACTATAATACTTTTCTCCCAAATAAGTTACTTCAATTAACTGTCTAAAATCATGTCCCTAATGTTATCAGTTTTTTCATGTCAATCTTTTTTTTTTGTATTTTATATTACACTTGTGTAAATGAAATAATTTAGCCAAACGACATTTTGGCGTCTGATACCGATTTCTTTAACACTATTTTTTTGTTATACAAACAAGTTGAAACATGATACAATGTTAAATTTTTATCATTTGAATGACATACACAATGATGATTTATGTTTAATTACAATAATTTTATTAGATTATGATTTCCGACTGATTTATATGATGACTAGAATCATGTAAACTCTATAAGTTGATTTAAATTTGAGAAGAAAGTTTTTTTACCTAAGCAACATAACTTAGACTATTCTCAAGAGAGATTAAATTTCATAGTTTAAACTGAATTATTAACAAAATGATTTTTAAAAAAATAAAAAAAAGAGAAAAATAAAGAAACATTAACAGTGAACATATAAATCTACCCTTTTATTTTCTACTATGTTTAAAAGGTTATTTTTTATTTTTCAAATCACATAATTTGTTTATTTGGCTACTTTTATAAACATAAATCATCATATATATATATATATATATATATATATATATATATATACATATATATATACATATATATATATATATATGATTTCAACCAGTGAAATTTCTAAAATCTCCACACAATCCCTTCTGATAATATATATGCATAATTGTACGGTGTATGAGTCATAATCTCATTTTGTTTTCGATAAAATTACAATTTGTTTTCTTTTCTTTCCTTTTTTGGTGGTTTATTTAATTGTATGTATTTCATTAAATGTACAATTTCTTTGATCTATCATCAATAAATCTAGTAATGATAATAATTTCACTAATTTTTCCAATGTACAATACTTTATTGTAATACTTTTAATGATGATAACAAGATTGTAAAACAAAAAAAATTACACACTAACGGATAAAGATGGTAAAAATAGAACTAACATGATAGTACAGTAAAAAATAAACGAAAATTTATGTCATCCATTTTCATGAAGTATAATTTCTTTTTACCAAAAATAGAAGTGCAAGAAGAGGACAAAGAGACGAACCACAAACGACTTTTCATTGCAAATAGTTTTAAGGGTTTACACTTATTTCTTTTTGAAAATATAAAAATTTTTTTGAATTTTCTTTTTATTAAAGAGATAATCATCAATAATTTGCTTCTTATTTGTTGATTCCTCTTTATACTAATTAGGTATTTACTTTTATTTTTGAAATTGTATATCCTTTCATAACTATGTCAAATGCATTTTTTTAAAAAAAATCTTGGCTTTCATTTAATATTGCTATTGTTCGTTGATTTATTAAAAAAATTTAAAATATTGTTATGACTGGATTAATCTTTCTTTTTATTGTTAATTGGATTCTACTAATGCTAATCAACACCAACATGGAATAAATAAAGGAAAAGCATAAATAGAGAGTATGTGTGTATGTATGTGTCTATGATAAGACAAGAAAGATAGAGAAGGGGTTAAATTTCTTTTTCTTAGACTCAGAACTAAAATACGATTGTTTAATACGAAAAACAGGTATACATATATAAAGTCATTACTGGGTTGGTGTATCATTTATTCTGTCATATATTTTTGTTATGAATCAGACAGATTGTAATTTTCAAACAACCAAAGGATCTTATGTATAAATATATAGGAAATTTTTAATAAGAAAATAGGTTAAATGGTTAAATCGTGTTTATTGTTGTTTTTCTTTGGGATGACTACATACGTGACTCATCATTTACCCATATATATATATATATATATATATATATATATATATATATATACTCTTCTACAAAGAATAACAATATTGTATTCATACGATAAATATCAGATTTCACTACATTTTTCATGTTATTTTCATTGGTTTAATGGTTTATGGTAACTTGTTGAAATAGACTTCTTTTTTTCATGGCATTAATAATTATTTTGGATGATAATTTGACAGGTGAATGTAAACTCATTAATAAGCAGTACAAGTGCAGTTTTTGTGTGCGAACTTCAGACTGAAACCTATTAAGTATTGTTACATTTTTTTGATTGTGTTGAGAAAAAAATATTAAAATATTCATTTACCATTTTTTTCTTTGCAGTCTCAAAAAACAGTCCATGTGAATGTTTATGATGTTGTTGAAGTAATTAGCAATTATCATAGGCGTACAAATCTAGTGTATCTAATTATTATCTACAAATCTTTCCTGGACAGTTGAAAAAAAGACAATAATCACTAAGGCATATTATCTTTAAAACCTATAATAATGACAAAACATTGGACTAACTAGTGTCAGTATTTTTTTCCTTAGATACATAACATGACTGCTTCAGTTCTCGATAAGAAAGGAAATTTAACACAAACAAGACAAGATTTAAAAATTTTAGTATCCGCTACACTATGAATTATAGAGGCAGTTCAGTATCGGTATCGGACAACTCAGTCATAGATAAAATAAATAACATTATGTAGAATATTTCCATAAAGATTTATCCAACGAATCTGAATTCACATAGATATCTAACGAGTTGAAGAAACTGTATGGGGTGCTTGTCAACTCTTTCAATATAAAATATATTTTTATATTATACCTTCTGATTATCTCAAATTCAAATGTATGCTGTTCTACATTAGACTTTAATGATTCCTTCTCCTGATATGAAAAGTGACTGAGTTGCTCTTAATGTGTATTATACTTTGCAAAAGTTTATCTGATTAAATCTAAACATACACGATAAATTTTAGTGTTCATCAGTTATACTGTATACATATATACTAAGATTATTATCATTATTTAGTGAACCCAGCTGTCAGTGAATTCTTAAATTTAAAGTTTGTTTTTATGTAATGTGACTGCAGTTAGCTCAAACAAATATTTGTTTCCAAATCTGGTTAACAGTTTAATTATAATCACATTTCATACCCTTCAAAAAGACAGTGATGTTAGTACTAATAGTAAATGAATTTTCAGAATAAAAAAAAATCAAATATTGATTAAAATGTTGTCATTAGTAATAACTATATATTAGATTTCAATGTTTCTTTGTTCTGACCGGTATTAGTACTTCGAATTATAACATAAAGGTTTATTATCACTTGTGATGTTCAAGGTATTGATGTAAAGTCAAAAACTTAGTCTTGAAACGATACCAATAAATCGTAGCATGTCATTGCTATCAATTTAACTTAAAAATTACATGACAAAATCTTATCCTCTTGCAAGTGTTCATTCTTTTTATCATTACATTAGCAAGCGATGTTTATTCGGTTCGTTGGCATAGCAAACTGATTGACTGACAGGAAAAGTTCAATAAAAGGGTGATGTTTCTCACGAAAATATTTTAGAAGGATGCTCCTTTGACATTTAGAGAGTCTTTTGCATAAATTGTATATGTTTAACGTGATATCTTACGCCTCATCGATTCATCAACCCATATATGTATAGATATTTTTAAATAAGCTCTTTAATCCTAAATCTCTTGTTTAATATACAAGAGATATACTTAATCCATAAAGATTTTTGTACAGAATGAATTGATTCATGTGGTATAAGAACCAAAATCACTTTTATTTTCTCTGAATTGTTCACATTATTCTGTTCTACTTTAAATGGATACTCTATGAAAGACCATTTAACAAAACAACCTAATAAGTAATCAACTTTCAACAAAAATTAGCATAATTTCTAAGCTTAGGAAAAAAAATAATGAAATGCGACAATATATATAATATTATATATATATATATATATATATATATATATATAATAAAAAACTGTTTTTCAATTCTGACATATTCAAAGTGAATACAATCTCTATCTAAACCACACTTGAAGAAAAACCAAACAAATTACAGTAGAAAATTGAAAATTTCCAAGGAATATTATCATTATTCTATGTATATATTTGTATGTATGTAACTCTATAACATCAATGTATGTTCAAGAAACAAATAAGTAGAACTCTTGAGTATAAACTATAAATAATAGTAGTCAAAAGTCGGTTCACTCTGTATTATTATTTAAAGTGAAAATATACTAGACGGTTTATTATTTCTCTCATAGTGGCAGTTAGAAAGTTCATAATGTTTAAAGTAGCGTTATATGGTAGATATCCACCTCTTAAAAATGGGTGAGCACACTGTTCAGTAATCCGCTTTATATTATTTTATGACATGGATAATGAAAGTGAAGGATATAAACATTCTTTACGCATAATGGAAAGACTGAGTGAGTAATATCAATGTTTGATGTTGGTGCAATGATGACAAGCAGATTAATGAAGTTGTAAATCTTCATCACCTGACATCACGTATGCCTAACCATTTCCTACTTCGGAAAGGCATGTTAGTTGATTTAAGCGGAGGGTAAGAGAGAGCGAAGGGAGGACAAACCTATTGGGGAAATCAGAGCACGAAGTCACTAACTACTGATTTGAACAATGTTGGTTGATACTGGCTACCAGGTTTGTGTTTCCCTGATAACCACAGTTAGTAACTTGAGACACTTGATGAAATAGTCTTAAACCTAACACAGTGATGGTGATATATTCACTCTATACTTTCATCTAGATCTCGAGTTCCAGTGTTTCTTATTGTATACCTTATTTATTGAATAACATTCAGTCTTTATCATGACCATGAAATTGTTTCAATTGTTCCCCTATTCGTCTAGTTAACTCCATCTTTTCATGGAAATTTAATTATAATTTGAAAGATAATTCTCACTTTCCATGAATAACATTTTTAAAAGAATTGATAAACCATCAAGAACAATTTTATTTTTTATGGATATTGATACACCAAGAATTTCATTTATAACATAAAGATACGTTTCTATGAATATATAAATATATATATTCTACAAACAGGCCTACTTAGTTCTTTTTTTAATTCGGCGCTTTAATAAAGGCGTTTAAAATTTCACCTTACCATTTCTTTTTTCTATATTTCACAGAATTTATATGGTTTAACTAAACCAGTGAAGGAATTAAGTGACAAATATTTCCATTGTAAATTACCTTTAAAATAGCCTACCAAGCGTTATTATGAGTAATTTACACATGAACTGATGTAGTAGTTGCAACTTGTCATGATCTCCTTTACTGATACGTACAAGTATTCTAATTACAACAATTAAATTCATGTTTATGGTTGAATGTTATACTACATTTAAAAATGATTGACACACTTATTGATGAAGTCACCGTATGTAATTATTTAAATATAAAATATATACTAGCCTATTTTTATAAAGTATATGTCAGAAATAAGCCAGTACGATAAGATGATCAATAGTTGTTTTATAATTATGAATTTAACTGAAGGTTAAGATTGTGACCAGGGCATACAATGGAAACAAATAATTTTCTTAAAAGATTTCATCTTGATTCTTTGATCTAAATGTCAAAATAATAAGCAATAAACCAATATCAGAGTATACAGTTCCCTCATAAGCATTGATATAATGTTCGCCGTTAATTTAGATTCATGGTTTCCTATTCACTAATAGATGACTTTTTGTTATCACAGCACAATTTATTTTCCGAACACTTCACTTTCTAATAGAAAGTTAGCTTAAATTATCTATTATTCAAATATAGTGGTTTCGTAATGAAAAGTAAATTAAACTGTACACGTTCTTCTGTAGGTAGATAGTACTTCAAGATAAAACCTAGTTGGATATAAGTGTGCATGTCATCGTTAGCAAATATATGTGAATGATTTTCATGTATAATGTCTGGTGTTATGCTTAATTTCAATTTGTTTCAACAGATATATTCAAAAATGTGACTAGTCTGTTACCAGATAAACATGGTAAAACCAAAATAGTGACATGTTTCAGCATACTTGTAGTGAGCAGACACTCAGGTGGAATTATTAATTTATTTGCAATACGGAATTATAAAATATCTTGATAAAATATGAGAACCATATATTAAATACTTCATTTGCAAATCTTTCATCAATTGTCCTTCACATACTGTATGATTCTTTCAATTCACAATTTCTTTCTATTTCCTTTTCTGCTTTCTTCAACTCGATTATCATAACTTCCTGCTACCAGGTTTTTCACTCCCGATTGGTGTTACATACTACTTACAACGACAGACATAAGTAGCATACACCACATACTCATCGTTTCGATGTACATTAAACTGATGAAAACAAATATGTCACAGTAATAATTAATCAGAAGGAATTTATCTGACATAAACACAACACTGTTTCATAACTTCCTATTGATTTAGTTAATTCATTTTCGATAGTGTTGTTAGAATTATCGGGATACGAACATATAAAGAAATTAATTTGAGGTAAGAAAAAATCAATGAAATATTCGATGTCGATGTGTGATATGTAGTCTACTTTTGAAAATGTATTAGTGAAAAGATTGCTTTTTCAGTTTATTTAGACTCTTATATATGAAGAATCAGTGATTTACTCATTATATTACGTCACAGATTTTTTTTCTACATTTTCTCATCAACAAAATCAATTTTATTGAGAAATTTACAAGAAGCATCTAAAAATGACTAGGTATAAAAAGAATACGAGCAAAATTAATGGTCTTCACAACTTATAATGAAATGACATATGTATTCGTTTGGTAAAATGGAAGGATATTTATTTAGACTTCTAGTAGACTATATTCACTTGGTATTGTTGTTGTCTACTAAAAATTAGAAAGACTACTGATTTTATGATAAAAACATTTATAGTGAAACTAAGTTGCAATTTGATTTATTGTTCTTTATCTGCATATTTTTATTGAAAAGTAACAACTGATATCATTGAATAAAAACGTTGTAGAAGTGTCAGTTTTAATTATTGATTTGTACTTAAGAAACATATGTACTGTACTAATTATCAACAAAATTAAACTACGCGCTCGGATGATCTAACACAAACAGGCAGGCAATTTACTTGAATATTAAGAGTGTTAAGTGTAGTTTTAACCATAACGTTAATTTTTCACAAGTTAGTCCCTAACCAATTTTACATTTTCCAAGATTTTCTCTCAAGATAATGATAAGTTACTGACCCATTGAATGTAAAACTTAAACCGAAATAAAACTATACGATTGGTCTATGATTACATTTAGTAACATAAAGAAGAGTAGAAATTAAGTCTAAGACCGGGATACTAAATATAGTAAGTTAGTACCTCTTGCGACAACAAAACAAAAATAATTAGGTAATCATACTAACACAAGAAATTAAGTGGAAAAAAATTGGACAAGACTAAAAACGCTGTTGAGAAGCGTAAGTGCAAGTAATTAGAAGACCAGGGTTAATAAAGATTGAACAAGCTATTTCTGCAAACAAAGATTACATTTATTTGTATTTCTGTGGCTTTTGTTAAATAGAAGAGACGAATTCGAAACGATAAGGTAAATTCAGAGGAATTCTATCGACAACTACGAAAGCTAAGTGTAATCACAGTGATCACTATCGATCAAATGCGTCGGAATAAAGCTTTACGTTGTTTTCTTTTGTTGAATGGTCAATTATCACACTTTTATTTTAAGTAAGAACTTATACTGTTGTCCGGAATAACAAAGAATGCTTCATAACTTATCAATTCAAGCTCAAAAAAAACATTACCAAAATGATTTACTTTAATTAAAGGATTAAACGGTTTATTTCGTGATATTTTGATCTTTTCCATAAAATAAATATCAGATAAGTAAACTGTATTTCGTTGTCACGGGATTTATAGTGAAAAGCTATGAGCTAGCGGGATTGAATTCTATAATCTATAAACTTACATATGAACTAACTTTTGAAATTGATTAAATAATTTTATGTATTTTGTCAATATTGATCATTCAATTTTTAATCCAACTTTTGTTATCAAGTCAATAATTATATCATGAACAATGAATTATACATTTTGTTTGTTCATTAGTTAATCTAACTGGCTGGTTAAATAAAAATAATGGGATGACTGGAAGTTAAACCTGTGACTTTATAATCAACGGTCTGCTGGTGTGATTGATAAGCTGTTGATAGCAAGCACTGAACAACACAAGATAACTACATTTTATAAGACGTGATTTCATAGATAATCATTAATAAAAATAATTATTTCTCATCAAAGAATTGGTTGAAATTAGACGTTAACACTGTTGGATGCCGGTCAGCCCAGTGGTCTAGAGGTTAAGCGTTCGAGCGAGAGGCCGATAGGTCCAGGGTTCAAATCTCGCTAGGAGGGATCGTAGATGCGCACTTATGAGGAGTCCCATACCAGGTTTTAGATAGTGGTCTAGCTTCAATTGACTCATGAATTCAACTATTAAATTAATTGAAAAAAATTAATCATAATTTCCAATCTTTTCAATAAAAACCTTTACGTTTTTGATTGGGATCATGAGTCAGTTAAAACTAGACCACCATGGAAAACCTGAAAGCATTGGACGGCCGGTTCGTCCTATTCTGGGACTCCCCAGCAGTCTGCATCCACGATTCCGCTCGCGGGATTCAAACGCAGGGTTTCCAGTCCCGCGCGCAAACGCTTAAGCTACTAGACCATCGAACCGGCATCTAATAGTGATAGTCTCTAACATCAATCAGTTCATGATCTCGATCAAAGACTTATTAATCTCCACGACCTCTATACTGAGAAAAACCCTTACGTCTAAGTACATAAATGTTTCAACTTTGTAATCGTTCTGAACTGTAAAGAGACTAAATGTTTCTTAACAAAATCGCATCGACTTTTTCTTCAGAGATCATATGCTATAAACTTCATAATAAATAATTATTCATATTAAATAAATTACCGAAAATATGCATAAATATATTAAGAAGATCGGATTGGAGCTTCTTATATAAAAAACAATTTTTTCTTTATATGAAATGTAAGAATTTAATATAAATCAGGTAGGTTTTTTGAAATATATATGGTCATTGAACATTTGTCGTACAGTCATTTCAGAAAACCTACATTATTAACGATTTCTGGTTGACATTTAGAGAAATTCGGAAAGTTTAATAATAACTTAGTTTGAACTAATTCATACTCTTTAAAAGTATTTATCATGTAGTCTTATATATATATATATATATATATATATATATATATATATATATATATATATATATATATCAGTTTACAAATACCTATTTCAAGTAGTTTATATCAAGGAATAGCTTAAGTACAAGTATAGGACATTTGTTTTGTCGTAGGAAATGAAAACTCAGCAAAACTTAGGACCCCCAATTGTAGTAATTTACTAAGTGTGTTTTATGAATGGCGACATAAAATTCAATCCAGAGTAACCAATCAATTGTATTACTATAACATCAAAAGAAAGCGAAGTAAATCAAATCAGTTCACTTAGTGACCATATTTCAAAATGGATGTATGAGATTCGCTCACCAATAAGGACAATACAATTTAAATGTTAGAAACGAATAGTAAACTATTCAACTGTTCAATAATTCCTCATTTCATCCGATCTCTATTACATTAATCCTGTTTATCACACAATATACTATTGTTTCTATGCACAGTTTTGCTCATTCACTTTTACAAATATCAGTCATTATAACACCTTGACAAATTTCTATCTGTTTAATTATTAATAAGTAGCTTTTTTTAAATTCTACAATCACCAACACTTAATAAGCCTTCATCACAAACGAAATATGATGAAAATATATTCTAAATATAACCTTTAATTACCAAGTGAGTGTAATACATATACATGTAACTATACAATCAATGAGTTATTACACTGAATATTATATTTCGATGAATTTGTTATGAAAGTTTTGTTCTTTTCTCTTTAGTTAAACAGTAAACAAAAATTTTAGACCAAAGTATTAAATTATGCAGTCAAATGTATTCTATTTGAAATTGGTTAAGTTGACTTGCAAAACAGACAAATTATACACATGCACATAAATATAAAACCTGTTTATATGATTCCAGATGATGAATCAAGGCAAAGAACGAGTGTTTGTTATTTTGATGGAAAGTTTTTCTAAAAAAAAACAGTAGAAAGTAACTATCTAAACAAAAAGTATTGAATTTCATCTCAGTCTAATCAAGCAGAATCCATTAAAACGTGATTGCTAAATTGGTACCATATATATATAATGATTCATAGGACAGTAAGTAAATGCACCTAGGTGGTATTTTACACATTAATCATTATTGTTGATAATAATTGTATTGTAGTCAGTTTCCGGTTGATGTTTATAGTCAACTTACATTTGTTAGTGTGTCCAACATATTTTCTGTAATACGAGACAATTCTATGCATAAAGAATCTGTTCTACTTTATGTGCAACGAATTATATATATTCATAAAAATGAATCGAATGCAATGTCTCCTGGATACGTACATGAATGTTCTTCATATAAATAGTTATTTTATTAAATTGTGACTATCAATTAATTTATATAAAATACTTGGCGCCAAAAGTGATAAAGAACTGAAATAGATAAAATATTAAGAAAAAAAATACTCAGACAATTTAAATAATATTATCACAATACCTGCCTATTAGATTTCAACTTTATGAAATACAAGTCATTTTCCAACCGAATTAACAGAAATTATTTGTAAAATCTTCAAAACAGAATTTAACTAGTTTGAAATTATTAGTCAAATATCAATGTATTTAACTAGTTTTGATAGTTATCATGAAAATATCCATTCTATATATTAAACTAATTTAGATTTCAATAGTTGAGATGATGAGTTAATTGAAGTTAGACCACCGTGGAAAAGCCAGGAAGCACTGAACAGCTTCAATTGGCTCATGATCTCAACCATTGAAATTGTTATAATGTCCACAAAAACCCTAATGAGAATTTAGATTTATTTGCTTATTTTTAATGTTTTGTAAATTTGACGTATAAATTGATTAACTTCGATTTAATATTAATCTTAACAATTCCCTACTGAGATTTTAGACCTTATTATACCCAAATACTGAATTTTTAAAAATACCACGGTATAAATTTCATTATTATAGATTTATGAATGTATATTAATGTATAACAGGTAGTTTGAAATACAATATTTCACATTGTCTTCTGTTTGAATTAAAAGGTACCGGATCACATACCTCATTCACATCAAAATTTGTATTTCAGTTTATAAACGTAGTAATAATCAATTGTTGAAATGATTACAGTGATTGAACTAATGATTTATTTACTTAGCCAAATCCCTATTGAATATATTTAGCAAAATAAAACTCGTAACTAAATGAGTGTTATAGTTAGAACTTTTATTTAATAAATTCAGTGAAGTATTCTGATAACTGATGATGGTTTATATATCGTGAATAGTTTCATTACATCTCAGATTAAATGAAACTTATCTGCTTACATGCACTACTTACCCCATTATTTATGAACTATCATACTATAGATACATATAATATTAATGAAGTCCTATTAAGAAAATCAGTGTGCAGTTTCTGATGGCTTGTTTACTTTTCTTAAAATTATCCCACTATTTGTTTCCAAAGAAAATAAAATATCTATCTGGATATTTTTCAGTTTATAAACAAATATATAACATTCCTTCAATTTAAACAAAGTATTCATTCTAATTTTAGAAAGAAGTCAAAAAGGGCTCTGTGAATTTTACCAAAACTATCATCCAAGCATTTATCTTAATAAATAAAAGTTATTTGATAATAATTCATCTCTGGATCATTTTGTTGTTGTTGAATAAATCAATGACTCTATATGTTATTTTTAAATTGTAGATTTAAACGTCAAGTAATCTAGTATTATGCTTAGTAACTAATAACTCTTAATCGATATTCTTATCAATAATCTTTATTACTGATGAATACACTTGCAAATCATTGATTATGTACTACTCATATGTTATCAAACTCGTTTTTTTCACTAAAAAGACAATAAAATCATATGTATTACTTTCCTGGTTTTTGTTGTATTTAGATTCATCAAAAGCATAACATAATTCACTTCTAATTATTCTTTGAAATTATTTCTCACATCTTTATTATGTATATTGCATATTAATTAATATTAGCATAGATTATGGAAATAGTTATTTCCCTGAAAAGAAAACTTTAACTATATCAATAAAATCAACCTATTGGGTCTATTTCACGAAAATAACAAGTATCTAATTGTGTTTTTTTAAAAATAGAATTAAATATATTCATTTCATTGAATTAAGTAAACATTGAACGAGTCATCGGGTGGTGAATATTATACACTTGGATAATTGAAATATCTATCCTATGAAATGTAAACAAAAATATTTAGGCAAACATTCGTGTGAATTATGCCTTTTTTTACATTCTCTCTTTCATTATATTTAATGTAGATTTCATGTTTAGCAAATAAAAGTTATTAATTTATGTATTAGAGTTAACATAATTTTGAATCCATTAGTTTTTTTAAACACTACTCTCATTTTATTAATTTTATTAAATGGATATTGTTGATGACATGGTACAAGTAAATTTTTTGTTAGGAAAAAAAGAGATGAAATTATTTTCTGCGCTTATTTGAATTCATCACTGTGATAAGATGGTCGTTAGAGGTAGTCAGCAGGAAACCCTGGGCACAAGTATCGTGCTACTTGGTACTCGTTAACAAGGTGTACCTGTAATCTTGAGGAAACTCATGCTACCTGACAAATTCGATTCCATGTCACCCAGTTTCACAGATAGAGACGTTACCACTGAGCTATTCAAACCTCAACCGACTTCCTGTAGGACTGAGATGTATTCACAATTGATTGATCATTGGGTGGTGATCAATGTTATCTATGTCAAGTCCTTCTTAGTGAAGATTTAATTCTATCGACCAAGTCGCAATGTAACCACTAGTCTAAATGACTAGACATTGTGTGCACTATATTGAAATAAGATGGCCGTTTCAAGTAGTCAACATAAAATCTTGTATCTAGATTTCGTGCTACTTGGCATTCATCATCATTATTTCTCATCCATATACTTATATACCTAACTATATATATTCAATATTCTGAAATTTTAATTTTGAAATAATTTCAGAATATATTTCATTTCAAGTTATGTTTTGTCAGGAAACATTTTATTATCTATAAACAAAAATACTTTATATGTACAATATTTCAATTGTATCCATTTAGGTAACATTAACTAATCCAAATGACAGATTTATATTTATTGTTTACTGTATTTCTTAATAAATATTCAATATTATTGACTTTTGTCAAAGAAAAGAAAAATTATCTTTGAAGATGTTTCAATATGGAAAATTATATCAACTTACTAACTGAGGGTTTCTATTATTTTGATTACGTTATTTTATTTCAAAATAGATATCATTTTAAAAATCATTAAATATGTAATGATTATACATAACAATCTTATAGCGTTTAAAATAAATAGTAATATATTATAAATCTCTCTATTCTGTTATCATATATGTTTTATAGTTAATGGTTTATCACAGAAAATGATTACAGAAGATCCAATTTTCATATCTTTACAATATTGATATGTTTAAGAAATACAATTATAGTCGTTACATTCAACATCTTTAATAATGATAAAACTTTTCAAATATTTTGGATGCATGTTTGATTAACGTTAAATAGTTGTTCAGGTTTGAAGACGTTATCATATAGCGTATTATAAAATAAAACTTAGCTATTCAATTATAGTCATATTGTGATTCGTAAAAGCCATTATCATAAATAATGTTGGGATTGATTTGCTTGAAATATAAGTACTTAATATTACTTTACAATTTTAATGCTGTTAATTTATAATAATGTTACAAATTACGTTAACTTCTATCCTGTTAAAACGCTCTTTCTAAGGTTGTATCTCGAATTTATTGAAATCCAACAATGCTCTAGATGAATACATTTAATTATGTCCGTTTTCAAAAATTTCAAATTGTACATAGGATTCTTAATTAGATAAGCTATCTTAATGACTAATGGTTAATAATATTGAATTTCATTTGAGTATTTTATTTCTTATCGATTGAATATTTCGCTATCAAATGGGGTCTACACAACTATCGTCACCAATGGCTGGAGTCTCTGGGTGACATTGCTCAGAATCTATCAAAATAACGTAGGTGAATACCATCTTTGTCTCCCGTTAAACTGCGATATTAAAATTACTTGATACTTTTGTTTCTACGAACTATTTTTCCCTGTATTATATCCTTATATACAATCTTTTTTATATATATTACTAACATTGAAGTAACTACTTCTACGAATTTGGTGATAATATTGTCGTGCTAATTAGGTGTGGCCATTTTTACCGACGCATATATGTGCCTAGTTTTACTTTGTCGCTGACTGACTGACTGAATTACTTTTATGATCCCAAAATGTTGCACTGAACGAGATTGTTTAGATTTTTTTGTGAATTTTATGTTCATATGTCAAGAGCATATCTACTATCAACCATTTAATAATTCTATTCTCCACTTAGCTCATGATACATGTTAAATATATTAACTGAGATTCTTGACAGAAAATGAAAGAGAGAGACAGGCATAGACAGATAAAATCTTTATGAACGAGTAGAATATTGCGCAAAAAACATGACTTAAAAGAAAACAAACTTGACAGATAACTGTAATTTATTCTATTAACTATGAATGAGTGACAAATTGTAATAAAAATCTGTATACGAATGTATATAGTGTTCATTCCCTTATTCATAATTTATACATCGTTCAAGATTTAGTAAAATAGAAAATTTGTACTATTCTTATGTACACTGTTGAAGGTAAAGAAGTAGACGATAGGAGAGAAATGACAAAAATGTAGGGGAAAGAAAACGTAACTCATCATAATCAGTATAATTATGATTTTATCTTATTGTCAAACTCTTTAATACTCATTTACTCATTTGTTCATTAATATTCACATATTAACTTAGATAAGAAAAAAGAGAAAACTAGAATGATGTATGATCTAAATTTTCCACTCATAATTAAATTAGTTAGACGAATCAGACAGATGAAAGAAAGTTGTACATTGTGTGCAAACGAAAATAAGCATATAGATACATGACTACAAGAACACATTCATATAGACGATTAACTTTGAGTCGTTATATACATATAAAATGTAAGAATAGTTTGAACTAAATAAATAATCTCTTAGAAATGACGTCATTAGTGAAATTTAACTTAGTAATAATTTAACATAACAATAAGAAGAAAAAAATTCTGAGATGGTGGAGAAGATTTCTATCTCAGGTGAATGATTTTGATGGAGTTTTGTTCTCTGAGCTCTACAACCGAACCATCCAGCTCAGAGAAACAAATTTCACCTTAATCATCCACCTGATCTACAAATATTCTCTGCCATATCAAAATCATATGAGTGTTGCTAGATAAGATATTGTACATCTTTTATATCATTGCTTGGGTGCATGAATTGGGATGTATTGGCGTTTCGTTCTACCAGAATATGTACAAGGAGAACAACATGAATGAAGTGGATGGTTAGTATAAGATAAAATAATACTTGCCAAGGGTTTGCCATATATTAAGTGTCTATTCACAACCATAATGACTTAATGATTCACCACACACCTATTTAACATCAAACAACATCATGAAATGTAGTCTGACTGAGAACAGGAAGCAAAATGTGAAGACCTCAAGAAATGTTTTTAAGGTTGGTCATTTTTCATACTGTTAAACGTCACGTATGTATATTTTATTTGGAAAATACTAATAGTTATCCAAGTGTTCTGAAATCTAAATGAAGTAACTATGTGTTTCTTTTCAATAACTTTAAATTCCTAAAAAACTATTTAACTAACTTTTTTACTTCATAATATTTTATCAAATATAACCGAAGCAGAAGGTATCAACAGTACGAATTAAAATGAATCTAAAAAATTGAAGTCATCTCATCTACATTCTAAATTGCTATTTGACTGGCTTTAACATGAGACAAAAATATTTTTAAGTTGTTTTTTATGAAAAACTTGTTCGAGTTATCTGACTACGAAAGATCTGAAATTGAAAAACTTCAACCATACATTAAGAAATAATGAACAAGTTAGTGCCCATGTAATGATGTTTGAGCTTGAAGATACTGGATTCGAGAATAAGTGCGTACATTAGCATTGGAATGCTGATTTATCCAGTTGTAAAGGTACAGATAGTACAACATATTTGTTCTGAATTACACTACTAGCCATATATCAAATACAATAAATCGTATTCAAATTAGCCTGTAGAATATAAACTATTTAAATAGTCCTTTGTGTTTAATGATCCATCGTTTTTTGAATTATTTTGTCATGCAAACAAAACCGTTACTCGTATTTAAACAAGATTTAATCATACATACTAGAAAATGCTGATAAGCACTTTTGTTTTTCTTAAAAGATCAGTAATTTCTAATCGCGGATTATTATTATTTTTCTTAGAAAATCAATTGATCAAGTATATTTTTAAAATTAACAATTCAGTTTACTTTTTTAAGTGCATACAGGAGTGTTTTTTTCTTCCATCCCATCTTCTGTGATTCTTGAAATCATTCTGAAAAATGGGAAGTCAATAAAAAAAGAAATCCTAGTCGGAAGATATAACATTTATTTTCCTATTTCATTTATTTATTTGTTATTGATATTCTATGGAGTAACTAGTGTATGATTTTAGGAAGGTTGGAAATATAATTCACATCGTATTCATATACAAGTATACAAACTTTACATCAAAAAAAAAGAAAAGGAAACTAAAAGTTATATTATGCGAATTTTTCAGACAATATAAATTAGTTAATGAAGATATTGATGATGACGATGGTGGTTATTGACCTTTATGAAAACGCTAAAGTGAGTTCCTATTAGCTTACAACCTTTTCATTCATTAGTAGATTTTTGTTCATTTATGAATTGGTGTATGAATTTGTGGTTATGTTTTGTCATTATGAATCCTTATCTAAAAGAAAATACAAAATAACTTTTGTAATTATTACGTCTATGATCAGTCTATAGTTTGTGAATTACTAAATTAGACTATTGTTATTATTGACTTTTCTTTGTTATGTTCAATTTGTTTTCTCCTATTTAATACATTTTGTTTATACCGGTAATGTCTTACATAAAATTAAAAAATTCCTTTGTTAAATAATTAAGATTATTCTAATCAATTGAGGAAAGTAATTTGTGTCTATTTCTTTCACTTGTATAGTAGTGATCTAATGAATGTAAATTAAAACAAAAAAAACTCAACAACTGTAAGGATTATATAATATTTCTTCATATAGTTAATAGCGTCAATGTTTAATCAATATCAATTTGCATTTGAATCAAATAAATCAGTGATCATATTTCATTAATTTTATGTTCAAGTATTTAACTTAATAATTAAATAACTTTTATTAAAATCCCAACTGGACGGAACAACTAAAATAAATGGTATTGATTAAGGTAATCAAGTTGAAATTATTCAGTTTGTGTTAATCAAAAATTTCTAGGAAATACGTCACAGGTTGATGTAGAACACGTCGAAATTTAATTTTTGATAAGTTGCCTATACATTTTGCATTTCTATGAAATGAATATTCATTAACCAAAACCATTTAGAGTTAAACATGGAAAAATTGAGGTTTATTAAAATTATATTACAAAATAACACAAATTACAAATGTATCCCACCATCATACAACTTTGAACAGGAAATAATTAATGAATATTGGCTTGATGACTGTTTTTAAAATGAGAAAAACCTATATTGATAGCTAATAGATGGCATTCAGTTACTAGGGGTAAGTCAGCTGTCAATGTTTGATTGGTAAAACTGACAGTAAAAAACTGACAGAGAAATAATCTGCCATGACATATGAATGTTTTTTCTTACTCTAACGTCTAACTATGCTGTTATTTACAACGTCAGTCTTATCCGATATCCTTAGTCTATCCATTTTAGCATATGGAGTTGTAATAAAATCTTGGTGAATAAATGTAATTTAAGTAAAAATTTTGATCAAAATCTTGTTTTATGTAAGAATACCCATACACTGATGTTAGCAGATTGTAACCACATTTTGATACAAATCTATTGAACATGAATAGCGTAAACCGAAAGGATGTAACTCAATATCAAAGTGTCAATATGATTTTGTGTGAAGTGAAGGTTTGACTCGCTTAACAAGTTCTAACACTAACTTTACTATTTCACTAATACTGTCGTAAATTGATTTATTGCTTACAACATTGAAAGAATAATAACAATGTTCTAAATTCTTAGTGGAATCTTAGGTTTCGTTCGCTATCATAACAATCTTTATCATCTGATTATTAAAGTTATAACATATTCAGTTACTTATTTCCGCCCAATATAAATATAGGAACCGAGGGCAAGACTATAATTTATGGACGAACAAATGAGGTTTAAGAGGTCTCCGATTTTGGCGCGAAATTCACTCATCCTTTTGTCTAAATAATTTTGGCATTATAGCTGATGTCAATTCGTGATGAAAACCCAAAATATAACTCCTAACCTTAAGCACCAGCTATAAATTATAATTCCAATTCCTCATACTGGTTTCTAACTTTTATTTGGTCCTAGTTATTAAGTGGACACTCTAAAGGTCACTTAGGGATCACTCAAAGGTCTCATCATTACTTACATTCCAGAGAATTATTCTTTTAGTCATCTACTTATCTAATGAAGTGCTTATTTACTATTTAAGAGTTTTAACATTTTATTGTATTAACAAAGATTCATCAAATCCCCTTAAAACATATTTTGTAAATGTCAGTAAAATCTTTGATTTACCTCATTTTGTTTCTTTATTTTTTCCAAAAATATTCATTTACTATTTAGTTATATTATTTTATATAAATTTAAGATATAAGTGATTAGTTTCAAATTAAAGTTAACATTATCTTTTATAAATTTATGATTAATTATTTATTACAATATTTGAGATCATGAGTCAATTGGAGATAGACCACCATTGAAAACCTTAAATCACTGGACGGACGTATCGTCTTATTGTGGGACCCCTCAACCGTGTGCATCCACGATCCCGCTCTACGGGATTTGAACACAGAATCTATCAGTCTCGTACGTAAGTTCTTAACCACTAAACCACTGAGACGACCGGCATCCAACGGTGTTGTTGTCTAACTTCAACTAGTCCACGAAATTGAACGACACACCCACCATTATCATCAGTGAGTTACTATCTCATAACAGATCCGGTTGATCTCCACTGGTTACTACTTTTCACTAAAACTCCAGGATATACCTCTTGAAGAGAATTTTTAACATTTTCTTCTATTAACAAAAATTCATCAAATCACTTTAAAACATATTTTGTAAATGTCAGTAAAAACTTTTATTAACCTCATTTTTTTGTTATCGTTAATTCATCATTAATTAATGTAATCAATGACCTGTAAATAAATATAATATAATAATACATATTATATTATATAAGTAGACATAGGTATACTTACAATATACTACTTATTTTTGCTGTCAGTATTCCAAAATAATCGATTTTTCTTTTAAACAAAAAATGTCAATATTATTTGTTTAACTATATCATATTTCATATATGATTCATAAATATTTAAGTATAATTTTTTAATTATTAAATAAATAACTATTTAACTTATTATTTTTTAAATATCATACTTTTCCGGTTATTTAAATCCCACTCTTTTTTCTTCAATATTCAATATTAATCTATTAAGAGTGTATATAGTGAGTTATTTCTATTTATAAATGGTAATTTAATTTCCGCTATAATTTATACTGTTCTAAGAATTATGTAGTTTGTTTAAATAAATAAATATATATATATATATTCTTTATCAATTATTATTATTATTATTATTTAAACATTGATTATTGAAATTATAATTTACTAAAATTAGAATTTGTAACAAATTTTTTTGGCAAAAGCTTATTATGATGATGATTGATTTATGTATATTGATTTTTAATTAGAATTTAATGAATAGGAAATCAATTAATGAATTATTTCATTTTATGATATGTTTTTATTATATTCAACATGGTGAGTCTATAATTTATGGACGAATCAATTAGGTATATGAAAAAAGGTTTCAGA
This sequence comes from Schistosoma spindalis, assembly GCA_946903255.1. NCBI lineage: Eukaryota > Metazoa > Platyhelminthes > Trematoda > Strigeidida > Schistosomatidae > Schistosoma > Schistosoma spindalis. Next base: position 71,089,640 of record OX336416.1, on the reverse strand, counting down.
TTTTGACGCGAAATTCATTCATCAGTTTGGAAAAGTAGAATTTTGGGATTATAGCTGATGTCAGTTTGTGATGAAAACCTTAAATATAATTATTAAACTTAGTCGTCAGTTGTATATCACAAGTCGAAATTCTTCACACAGGTTTATAACTCATTCGGTTCTAGTTATTAGGTGGTTACTCTCAAGATCACTTTGACGTCGCTCAACGGTTATCCATAAACTAAAGTCTCACCGTGTTATAATATACTTTGATCTACTAAAGATGAATAGTTTTGCTTATGATTGAAATTTTTAAGTAAGTTTTAGCAGAAACTTAATCTGATACGATATACTCAATATAGAAGCTACTGATCTTTTACAATACATTGAATAATAAATTATAGGTTTTAAACAGTGCTCTGGTTAACATCACTTTGTGATTCAATCCGTAAAAAACTTCTACAGTTTCCACAAATTCATTATATCAGTAATAATCATATACTCATTAATGAATCGCATGAACGTGTAGCTTCAGCAATTCTAGTGAGAAGCTATGATCATTTAACCACAACAAGCAGTGGATAACAGTTGTGCAATATCGTGATATAATTGAAATTAGACAGTGACACCGTTGGATGCTAGATCAGCGGTTTATAGGCTAAGTGTTCACACGCGAGACTGAGGGTTCTGGGTGCAATTTCTGGATGCAGGATCGCTGATGTGCACTGATGGAGAGTTTCATACTAGAAAGAAATGGGCCATCCTGTGCTTTCCTATTTCCATCTACGATCTTGCTAAGATATTAGTTCATGACTGAAACTGGGAAATGTTATGTGATGAATTTCATATTTGGATGAATTTGTTGAAAAAATGGAATAATTCCACAGTCTAAAATAAAGTTAACTTGGTAATATGAGTTTTAATTAATCTAAAAAAACCACATTTTCCTTGCTCTTTAACTACGAAACAATTAAAATCGACTGATTTACAATTCCTCTTAGATTATGTATGCAAAAATGCTGGAAATCACTTTCCAGTACATAAGTAAATTTATAAGTGATTACGAGATAAAGTTTGATTTTTCGTACAGTAAACAATTCTTGCTTCTCTGACAACAGAAATGCATTTAAATAATTTTCCAACATTTCGTAGACGTTTTTTTACCACATGGTCATGTCGCTCGGATAAACACTCTAAACCGAAAGGCAGCGATCATTTGTTATATTATTGTTTAAGTTGTCAAATAAAACTCAAGGTATTCAGTTTTATGGTACACAATCGTCATTATATTTGAACATTTTGTATAAACTTGTGTATCACTTAAATTGACATGTCTACTTCAGGGGATATCTCACTATAATATTTTCACAAGATATTAACTGGGTTTAAATATTGAAAACGGTAAATTTGTACTAACAACTCACATATTTCACATATTTTTTCCATCTGTCAGGGTTTACTTTTATTCCATATCCGGTTTGCATAAACGAGTTTTTGTTTTCTTACCTTTAAAAAAAATATTATTGTTAACTAACATAGCAACAAGAATAGATTTTGTCTTTTTACACTATCCACCCATATCAACATTTTAATTAAAAATTATATCATTACAATCTCCTCTCTATAACTTCCTATTAAGTTGATCATATCAGAATGTCATTTATTGGCCAAAATTCATCTATAAAGAGAAGTTTGAAAATTCCGTGAAATTTAATTAAAATAAATTTAAACAATGAACAAAGAGACAATGAAGGGTAAATTTATATATATATATATATATATATATATATATATATATATATATAAACCGAAATTTTTGGCAAATAATAAATGCATAAATTTGTTTTACGGTTTATTTTCATTCTATCCCATGTTCATAAACATATAACAAGTTTGTATATTATTAATATTTTAGTTGCTTTGTTTATTATTCATTCACTAAACATTAATAATTACAATGAAATTTGGTACAAAATGAAATAGTTAGATAAAGATCCTATATAGAGACAAAAATACAGTATTGGATGGGAGAAAATTTAAAAGTAAACAAATAAAGGTTTAAACTAATGGATAACAAAGAAACAAACTAAAATATTGATGGAAGTTTGTAAAAATACTATATAGAATTGTATTTTGCATTTTATGTTTACTAAAACAGTTGTTTCGTTTTTCTTTCCTGAACAAAAAAATGAAAGAAATATGAAACGCAATCAATTAGGTTTATTGTAAAGTTATGGATTTGATGAATGTGAATGTGTGTGTGTATATGGTATGTCGTTATTTATGACGTTTAAAGATTATCCTGGATATTTCTATAAATCTACTTGAATATAGTTACATTTACCTATACTGCTAACTATTTTAAAGATTTATTTGAAGGAAATATTGGTTCATTACAATCTTTCGTTATATTTTTTCCGTTATTTTGTGTTAGTTATATTCTCACTGTATTCTATATATATATATATAAGATCTAGTGTAACAATTTCAGTTACTAACAAGATAACAACTGTTGTTAATAATTAATTGTTTTATCTATGTCAGCGTTAATGAAAATTGAATGTTGGTATTAGATTAAAGTTCAATACTGTTGTCCAAAATATGCATTACCAATTAATTTCAAATAAGTATTAATTTCTACGAAAGATTTCATGCGCCTATTATTGATATTCTTCATCGCGTTTAATTAGTCTTTGTTAGTATATGACGATCTTGATGTGGGTCGACTCTATATAATCACAAGTTTTAATTCAGTAGGATTCAACGGGTTGTACTAGGACTTTAGTGTAGATGTTAAGAGTTGGCAAGTAAGCCACTAGACAAACAAGTTTAAATGATCCCTAACATACATTCAAACGATATCACCCATAAGTGGGCGGTAGAATTTAATATATTGAAATTCATTTTTTAAATATTGATTAACATCAAAAAACTTAAATAATTGTGTACAATGAAATGAAATATTGTTCATATACATTAGTGTAAGGACGGTCCTTTCAATAGTCTTCTGTCTCCTCATTGTGACTTGAAGGGGTTCTAGCGTTCAAGTGCTCAAGTTATACGCGTCATATAAGAATATAAGCTCTAGATTTAACAGTTAGTATACAATCAACATAGTAAATACGAATGAAAGGTAAGAATTGACAATTCCAGTTTATTATTATTCAGATTTAAAATAGTTTTTTACCATTTGTTCTACAGTTAACTAATTTCTAACAAACATTTTTCTTTTCTTTTCTTGTTTTTTTCTCATTAAATAGATAACGTTCAATTTCATGGAAATATCCGGAAACATTTCAAGAGTTAATCAATAAACGGTAAGTTTTCTTTAAATTTTAACGTGAAATATTTGTGCAAATAAATATGAATCCTTCATGCATTTATGTTGATAAAACTAAATTTATCAGAAATAATATTCAGGTAAGAAATTTGTGGTTGTAGATATTACTAATTTGTTGATGCTATTCAATAATATACTTATTGACCAGGGAGTTCAACCAGATCTGTTGTGAGATAGAAACTCACTGATGATAATGGTGGATGTATCACTCAATTTCATGGATTAGTTGAAGTTAGACATTAACACCGTTGGATGCCGGCCGTCTCAGTGGTCTAGCGGTCAAGAACTCACGTGCGTGACTGATAGATCCTGGGCTCGAGTGTCGTGAGACGGGACCGTGGATGCGCACTGTTGAAGAAGCCCACAATAAGACGAAACGGCCGTCCAGTGATTTCAGGTTTTCAATGGTGGTCTATCTCCAATTGACTCATGATCTCAACTATTGATATCTTTATTTGTCAATTGAATCATAGTTACATACTTAGGAAGTCCGATGAAAAAACATCTATAGGGTACATTAACTATTCGCTTGTCTCGATTTGATTATATTAAAATATTGAACCATTCTGTTCTAGGAATTATTGTTAAGAAGTGTCCATTAATATCATATATGACAGATTTTATATCTTCTGAAGATTACATATGACTGGATTCATTGTTTTGTTTAATATAAAGCTCTATTCTATAGTTATATTTTAAATTGTCTAAGGTTGTTTATAATTTTACACTCTAACGAAATTCTGGATAATAAATTTATTGATGAAGTGTTTACTAGAGCTTGCATTTTATTGGCTAATATTAGTGTTAAATTCTAAAATATTACATTTCAAGTTATTCAATAAAAATTGGTTTCGTTTTCCCAGGAAGTTTGTTATAATATGTGAATTCAATGACAGTGAATGGACACTATAGAAATCACATATACACATCATTTAGGTTAGCCGTTTACAATTATATAACTTTCGATAGTGTAATAAGGAGACGAAGATTATCAGTTACATAACAGCTTCTCTTATCATCGATCAATTGACTCATCTCATTTGAAATTTATAACTCAAATGTAATTATAATGTTAACTGGAAATAAATAATAAGGATTTACCGATTATTTAGATTCTGATATATTGATAAAACATAAAGAATGTTTTTTCATGGCATTTTTAATAACAGATACTTGCATAACTCAAAGAGCAGTCTGCTTACAAATATCTAAAACAAATTATCTAATAGAGTATCTAAAAACTCGTAGGTTCAGCTCTTTTACAAGTCGTTTATACGAATTTTAAAAAAAAGCCGAAATTTCAAATTACTTTTATTATTTATTTAAATAAACCAATGATATATACCGTATTTATATGACATTCTTTAATACTACTTGTTTACTATATTTTTTTAAGAAAACACATTACAGTACTGTTGATAGTTCTTTAATCTCAAACAATACACTGCCAAAATTTGTAAGAGTAATGACTGTCAATATTTCTATCCTACCTATTTGTCTATTGGTTAACTAAATGATTTATTATTGTCTTTATCTTTCTCTCAAGTAATCCAACCATCAATTACCTTTATTTCAATTGATTTTGACAGGTTCATGTCCACTTTGTTACGATTTGTTCTATTCAAATATGTATATATTTATAAAGATGATAAGTAATGACATTCAAATTCTGAGAAACTGTCTAGTTTAATTAAGTTATAAAATTTTGCTTCTTCTCATCTTGACTCATCTTAGATAAATGAACGGATTAAATAGATGTATAAAACAAAGTTATGTTGCTACTGGTTGTTTTCTTGACGTTAATTATAGAATTTAGTTTTTAGTCGAATGATGAATTAAAAGCATCAACCGAGAAAATAATATCAAGTCCGAACTAAGCGCAATTATTGAGTAGCTTTCTTACAAATGTGTCTATTTAGATTATAGTTTATCATACTTACTTACGCCTGTTACTCCCACTGGAGCATAGGCCACCGACCAGCATACTCCAACCCACTCTGTCCTGGGCCTTCTTTTCTAGTTCCATCCAATTCTTGTTCATTTTTCTCATATCTATCTCCATTTCTCGGCGTAATGTATTCTTTTGTCTTCCTCTCCTCCTTCGGCCTTCAGGATTCCATGTGAGGGCTTGTCTTGTGACGCAGTTGGGTGCTTTCCTCAATGTGTGCCCTATCCACTTCCAGCGCTTCTTCCTGATTTCTTCCTCCACTGGGATCTGATTTGTTCTCTCCCACAGTAGGTTGTTGCTAATAGTGTCTGACCAACGGATCTGAAGTGTTTTGAGTAGACAACTGTTAATAAACACCTGTATCTTCTGGATAATGGCTTTCGTGGTTTTCCAGATTTCGGCCCCATACAGTAGAACTGTCTTAACATTTGTATTGAAAATTCTGACCTTGATGTTGGTTGTCAATTGTTTCGAGTTCCAGATATTCTTCAGTTGTAAATATGCTGTTCTTGCTTTGCCGATCCGTGCCTTCACAGCTGCATTAGATCCGTCGTGTTCATCGATGATGCTGCCCAGATATGTAGAGGCTTTTACATCTTCCAAATCTTCTCCGTCAATTGTGATTGGATTGTTGCATGCTGTGTTGTATGGGAGAATCTCGCTTTTCCCTTTGTGTATATTGAGACCTATTGCTGCTGAGACTGCTGCAACACTGGTCGTCTTCTCCTGCATTTGCTGTTGCGTTTGCGATAGAAGAGCCAGATCATCTGCGAAGTCTAGATCGTCCAACTACATCCTAGATGTCCACTGTATCCCGTGCTTCCCTTCAGATGTTGACGTCTTCATGATCCAGTCGATCACCAGGAGAAAGAGGAAAGTTTAGATTAAGCAACCTTGTCTAACACCGGTATTTACCTCTAACGAGTCAATCTATTGTCCTCCATGCATGATTTTGCAGTTTAATCCATCATGAGAATTTCGTACGATATTGACTATCTTCTGAGGCACGCCGTAGTGTCGAAGAAGCTTCCATAATGTTGTTCTGTTTACACTGTCAAATGCTTTTTCGTAGTCAATGAAGTTGATATAGAGTGATGAATTCCATTCAATTGATTGTTCCACAATGATCCGTAGAGTTGCGATTTGGTCTGTGCACGATCTATCCTCACTGAATCCTGCCTGTTGGTCTCGAAGTTGGGCGTCTACGGAGTTCTTCATCCTGGTTAACAATACCCTGTTGAAGACTTTTCCTGGTATCGAGAGAACAGTGATTCCTCTGTAGTTATGACAGTTGCTGAGATCGCATTTCTTTGGTATTTTGACCAGAGGTCCTTCTTTCAGTCTTTTGGTACCTGTTCCTCATGCCAAATCTTTCTGAAGAGAATGTGAAGTATCCTTGCGGTAACCGCTACGTCTGCTTTCAGTGCCTCTGCTGGAATGTTGTCTGGTCCTGCTGCTTTGCCGCTCTTGATTTGTTTGATAGCCATGCTGATTTCTTCGATTGTTGGTGGGCCAACATTGATTGGGTGGTCCGTGAGTGCTTCTTTGATGTTGGGTGGGTTCAGTGGGGCTGGTCGATTCAAGAGTTCTTTGAAGTGTTCTACCCACCTGTTTCGTTGTTCTTCAATGTTGGTGATTATCTTGCCTTCCTTGTTTTTCACTGGTCGTTCTGGTTTACGGTGATTTCCGGAGAGTTTCTTTGTTGTGTCATACAGTTGTCTCATGTTTCCTTCTCTTGCAGCCTTTTCCGCCGTCATTGCTAAATCTTCCACATATTTACGTTTGTCAGTTCTGATGCTCCTCTTCACTTGCTTGTTTACTTCTGTGTATTCAGCCTGTGCCTTGACTTTCTCTGCTCTTGTTCGACTGGTATTTATTGCTGCCTTCTTGTTCCTCCTTTCTTGAATCTTATCTAGTGTATCGATCGTGATCCAATCCTTGTGATGGTGCTTCTTTTGACCCAGAACCTCATGACATGTTGAAGTGATTGCCTTTTTTATCCCTTTCCAGTTGCTCTCCATAATAGTTCCCTCCCCATTGAGTAGATCATGAAAGGCCTGGAACCTATTGCTGAGGGTTATCTTGAATTCGTTGAGTTTGTCATTATCCCGAAGAAGAGCCGTATTAAACTTTTGTGATATTGTCCTCCTCGTTGTCCAGTGCCTCTTGAGTTTCAATTTCATCTTGGCAACCAGCAAGTGATGGTCTGATGTTATGTCAGCTCCTCTCTTTGTTCTCACGTCCTCCATCGTCCTCCTGAACTTTTTGTTGATGCAAATATGGTCGAGTTGGTTCTGTGTGCTGTGATCCGGTGAATTCCATGTGGTTTTGGGAATGCGTTTATGTGGAAATATAGTGCTGCTCATGACCAGTTTATTGAAGGCACATAGATTTGCAAATCTTTCACCATTTTCGTTTTTTTCTCTCATTCCATGTCGTCCCATGATCTCTTCATATCCGGTGTTGTCAATTCCAACCTTGGTATTTAGGTCTCCCATCAGAATAGTCAGGTCCTTTGTTGGGCACTTCTCGACGATTGACTGCAGCCTATCGTAGAATTGATCTACAGCATCTTCATTATAGTCGTTGTTAGGCGCGTAGCATTGGATGACGTTCCTTGTCATCCCCGTTTTCTTTGTTTTGAAGGAGGCTTTGATGATCCTTGGTCCATGAGATTCCCATCCTATAAGTGCATTTTGTGCTTGTTTGGACAGCATCAATGCAACTCCTTGTGTATGTGGGGCATTTTCTTGTTCATGTCCGGTGTATAACAGCAGCTCCCCTGAAGCTAGTCGTTGTTGTCCAACTTGCGTCCAATGTGTTTCACTGATTCCAAGCCCATCTAAATTGTATCTCCTCATTTCTGCAGCAATTTGGAAAACTCTCCCAGTCTCCCACATTGTGCGAGCATTCCATGTACCTAAATAAATGGTTGCTCTGGTTGTCAGAAGGGGCATCGGCTTCGTGAATTCCAAAGAAACTCGGCTTTCATCATGAGGCGTCATAATTCTTCTAAACGAAGACCTCCTGACTCCCAGGGCAGAGTTTAAATGGTTTGAATAATTTTTTCTGGTTAGCGTTTTTTTAGCGGGTTAGTTTTCTAGGGGATGGGGTCGCTAACCCATGCCCAACCCTGCTCCTTTATCCGGGCTTGGGACCGGCAGTACCCCCCCCGAATGGGACTCCAGGCGGAGTTATAGTTTATCATAGAAGGCTTCATATATATATATATATATATATATATATATATATATATATTTAGGGGGACTTTAGGGTAAATTATAAACTATAAATATATTATTGGACAACAAAGAAATGTTAAAAACATTTCAACCAACCAGTTTCTGAATAAAATTATTCATGATTACTGTAAAGAAAATCAAATTTGATTCATAAACTGTACAGTGTTCAAGTGTAAAGCTGTTAAATATTAATCGTTTGCTAAAGGAATAAATATTTTATTCATCATCTTTAGTAAAACAAACATGGCAACACTCTGACAGTATGAGTGACACGGATAAATATACATTAAACTAAGTTGTCACTCTATCACTCACCATTGATTATTAACCTAACCAGAGTATTTTTTGTTAGTAAACACATTAAAGTTTATTTAAACAGTAGACAATTGAGACAGTTAAAGTGCATGATCTGTTTATTAAACTTAGAAAAGATCATATATAGGCATGTAGAATAAAACGACACATTCACCAATCATTTACAACTATATTTTATCAAATATTCTCATTACTAAACAATACTACTTAAATTAACTTTTTTCGTACATAATAAAATGATTAGTATCTTATAAAATTTCATTAAATGGCGCCAATTACCCATTCATTTATTTACTATAACTTTTAATAAACAATTTCCTAATAAATAAATAAATAGAAAGCTATTTCATTAGTTTACTAATTAATAAATTGAGTGTTGTATTTTCTTTTGTTTAAATTTGAAGTACATTTAAACTATTCACATTTACTTGTCAATAATATTTTTTGAAATATAATTTTTAAAAAACACATGGATTATATTCAATTAAGAAAATAAAGAGTAATATCTTTCAATGATCATAAATAAATAAAAAGTAATTCATTAAATTATTAATTAATAATGATTGTGTTAAAGACAAGGGTTTACAATTCAATTGATTGTTCATTTATTTATTTTTTTGGTTGTACTTTTCAGTGCATTTTTTGTGTGAGTCCAGTTTGATCTCAATATATGTATCTCAGTTTGTCTGTATATATGTATGAGCTGACAGTTGTTATGATGGCCGAATCAGATATAAAATTGTTACTGAGTAAATTTATGTTGTTTTTTAAGTGAAAAATAATTTAGGAGAGAAAGTGGAGCCATTTGAATGTCGGAAATTTAATATTTCATATATTCACTTTTTTTAAATAACACAATAATTGCTTATTTTTACAAAGCGATAATACTAATTCAGGAATACAACAACGAGAAATGTAATATTCATTCACTCAACTTAGGGGTGGCCAAACCAAACTGTGGCATCAGTCCTCGAAGTCACTAACTTTTAGTCTTAGCCATGTTAGTAGATTCAGATTACTTGGTTGGGGTCCGCGTGACTATTGTAACCAATGGTTGGAGATTTTGGGTGACACGATTCAGAATCGACCACAATGGCGTAGGTGTATACACTCTATCTTCCCTTAACCTGTGAGATTAAAATTGCTTTATATCTTTCTTTCTACCTACTAGTTCTTTCTTCCTGTACTATATCTTTATACACAATCTTTCTTTTATATATTACTCCCATTGAAGTAACAGCTTCTATGAATTCGGTGTTAATCTTGTTATGAGGCAATAAGGTGTGGAAATTCGGACCGATGCATATATGTGCTTAGTCCTACATTGTAGCTAACAGACTGACATTCACACAACTTACTTTTTTAATACTTGTAATTAAACTTTTAATGTTTAATACTCCATGAACAATGAACTTTGTCTAGCATTCAATATAACCTTGGTAACTAGACATATTAAATTTCAATTTTAGATATTAAAATTAACTTTTAAATTAGAAACGTTTATAAAGAGACTAGATGAATAATTTTACGGTTTAAAACTTTTGTTCATCATGAAGTGATTTCACTGAATCATCAACTTATTGATTGTACTTTATCCACTTCTCGGTAAAAAACAAAATAAATTTTTCATTACATTGTAAATCAAGTGAAGTTGTGAATGCGAGTGCGTGGATGCTAACTCAAATGTATTATGTTATAGTGTTTCAAGTAATAATAAATTGTAATTCGTTTATATCCGGGCAATGGAAGGCAGTATTTGGTAGTCACAAAGTACAGTGACATAGCCATCTAAGCTAAAATGGTATGTACCCTCGCCTATCGCTTGCCAAAGTATTTGGACCATAGTTAGTATTATCAGGAAAGAATTCAATATGAATTCCGTTCCATGATATTAGGAAAGGTAATTGATGTTTCTCGGTAGCTAAGTTATACATTTTATTCACACGTACATGGTTAATTACTTGACATTCACTCGAAAGTTCAAGTTCTATCTCACTAGTTTTCTATATAAATTGAAAATATCCACGATTAAAGTTTATCATTTATATGATCTTAGTTCATTTAACGATTGATATTATTGTTGTAGATAGAGTTCTATCATGAACAGTAACTGTGGTACTTTACCTGTACCAATTAATGATTGTTACAATAACAGTTTCATTTCGCGCTCATTTCAACTAAACAATGTTTTATGTTGTGTAAATTAATAGAAGTTTTAGTAATCTAATCAATAAGGGTTTGACAAGTAGTTATTACTAATAAATAATACCGTAAGATTGAAATTTTCTCCATGCAGTTTTACATTTGTTTTTTTCTCTGAATACTATTAATAGAGTAACTAGATGATCATTTAGTAAATTTTACATATTCATTCATCAGAATTGTCTTTAAGATGGCCTTAATTCACTGACATATACACATGTATCATTTGTAAATTAGGTCAGTTAATAAAGGTCAGAATGATTTAAAGTGTCAAGTCACATTCAGTATAACAGTAATATAATAAAAATGAAAATGGGAAAAAAATCGTTTGAATAAAATGTATAATAGGAGAATTTCATCATATTAATTGATGTGATAATGTAAATAGTAATAGTAATAATAATATTGCTGTGTCAATATAATATGTAATAAGAGTTGTGTTACCAATTATGGACTTATAAATGTAGAATGTGATGATAAAAATGTTGGAAACAATAGTTCCCTCCAATTTTCTTCATTTTTCAATATTTTGTGGGGATGTTTAAATCACTTGATAAATCCTCAAAAAAGATTTTCAAAAACCTGGTAGATCACGAATATACTGCTATTGATTACAGTTCTTTGTAAATCTCCAAAGGATTTCTAAAAATCAAAAGATTTTACTATTATTATTACCCGATTACTTTTTACTTTACTTGAATAAATTATTGTTTAGTTTTTTTAGCGAGTTAGTTTTCTACGGGATGGGGTCGTTAACCCGATACCCAACCCTCCTCTTTTATCCGGGCTTCAGCCAGTCAGTCGGTAACAACGTAGAACTTCGTACGTACGTAAGTCAGTTCGAGTTGCCATACCACATTAGCACAGAGATGCAATTGTTGATTTAAATCTTGAAGTGGTAGAGGTAGTAAAAGTATAAGCAGTAATCGGAAAGATTAGGGTTTGAAGATGTTATTCAATCGGTATAATCCAATGTTTGCATGGTTTTTAGAAGCTTTTGGAAGCTTAGGGTTAAATTTTTTACTACAAATACCGTCACATTTGGAACATGGATTAACCTTATAAATAAAACATTTTTTTGGCAAAACATTGAATTTTTGTGTTCTGGATTCAAGAAAACTTAATTTATGGGTACTAAAAAAGCATTTAGGAAGTATACCAATTAATAATCTGACAAAAGAAATTTATTTAATTCTCAGCTCTTTGGTCTAAATTACTTATTTCCTGAATATTACAAATATACAAAAGATACTCTTGAACATCAATAAATACATGTTTATAAAACACTAGAAAAAGAGCTGTATAATCTTTATACATTTTTAACTGAGTTTAGAAAAAATAAGCCTACATATTCATATATAAAACTATTCTTTAACACTAAAAAATCTAATCATTAAGATGTACATTTTCCGCCAATGATTATTTCTTTGACAGAAAAAAAAATTCAATTATTTCAAATAACAAATGAGACAATAAAAGATTTGTTCAAATGTAAACCATCCTTTTGATGTTAATTTCTATTGAGAATTGAAAATAAAACTAATTTAAATATCGAACACATAAAAATAAAAGCAAAATAAAAGATGAAGGATAATAAATAATAAAAAAAAGAAAAAGAGAGAGAGAAAATCGAAAGCCTATAGCGAAGGAAGAAGAAGAAAAAGAAAAAGAAAAAAACTACCGCTAAAAGCAAATATAAACAAAACTGACCGAATTTGCTGACAGAATTTTTAATTTTCATTAATTTATTCACTTATTTATTCATCCATTGGTTTTAATTGTTGGTGGTGAAATTTATTGACTTGAAGAATTAGATATCTACCCACGAGTTTCCTTTTTTATACATCCCATGTGTATTCATTAAAAAATAATAATAATAATAATTGTTATTATTATTATTATTATGGAAATTAGTAATTCATACTCTTTGTTTTGAAATTCAATTATTAGAAAGCTATTCGTGATTTCCCTTGAGCTGTCAAAATAATAGATTCGAAATGGAATGAAAAAAAAAGAAAAGAATTTGCATACATAATTTTCATATTAAGTTCTAATTTAACAAATATATTTCCTTAATTTTCTAATGTACTATTGTAGTACTATTATTCAAATAACAATACATTTTATGTAATTAGTAAATTGAAAAAACTTAATATAATCTTAACTAGGTAATTAATTTTGCGGAAGGAATTGAATCCACAGTTTGAAATATTAATGAAAGAGACTTCAATATGATTTGATGTAATATAATACATTACCACGATATATTCATTAAGGTGCTGTAAGAAGATCATTATATATCTATAATACTTAGGTATTGTTAGGTTCCGATAAAATTACAAAATTAGCTTCTATTTCAAGTGAGTTCTGGGGATCTAACGTCCACAACACACCTCCCCATTTTAATAGCGTACTTTTCTGGAGTCAACATGCAACTTGGATGTTGCTCGCCACTGTCGGAGAGGCCACCTTCTAGAACGGAGATCAGCTTGTTGTTGAGCTTTTTCTCGTGGTGGGGCTGCCGGTAAGTTGAAGGTACCAAGCAGGATGTCAAGAGGAGGATTTACTCCTGTTGATGTGCGGTCTGGAGCTAGCCGTTTGCGTATCTGATTCCGATGGAGTGACCATCTATCGCCTCTTACCTCTTCTTCGTACATGACACGGCCTACTCTTCTGACCACTCGCGCTTCTATACATGGACTATGGGTTGCTCTGTAGCCACAGGCAAACACAGCTTATCCCGCTTCGAACATGGATTGTTTTTTAGACTTTGTCTGTACTGGTGTTATCAATAAAGGAATCGTACTGTTATGAAACCATTTTGACTAAATCCTAATGATTGAAATTTATTCATAATATAGTGTCATTATTTTCTGCTATCATGTAAGAACATGTTTGATATCACAATTTATGTTCGGCCACCTAAGCTTCGTAAAATATATGTATTTTTCATTTGAGATTACTAAAAAATGTATACTAACGGCTATTAACTGTTTATCCTTTTTTATTCATTATCATTGACACTAAAATACTCTCCAAAACAATGAAATTAGTTTCTCTCGAATGTAATATTTAATCATCTTACAATAAATGACATATTTTATCATAACGTAACATCAACTTATATGATTTATAATATTGTTTTTACGAAATTATTAATTGTTCTTCACACATAGATTACGTCACTACTTTATATTTATATTACCTTTATAAAAATTACTACCATTATAAATAAGAACTTTCGTTTAAATTTGATCGAATAGTTTCACAATATTTGGGCGCCGAGTTAATGTGAGACACTAAAGAGAAAGAATGTATTTTTGAAATCTCAGCGAAACAATTTGAAGTAAATCCAACGTTTCGCCTGGCAATCTAGTCCAAGGAAATAGTTCCTTGAAAAAGCTTGGACCAGATTGCCAGGTGAAACGTTGGATTTATTTCAAATTCTTTCACTGAGATCTTACAAATACATTCTTCCTCATTAATACTACTACCATTTGTGATCTGGCTCGATGAAATGAGGATACTAGCGGAAACCCATCCTTACGCATGGTATCACCTAAGTGATAATATTTACGCGAAAAAAAACACAACAAATTTACTTAATTAGATTAACAAAAATGAAAAGAGAGAAATCAAAAAAATAATAAGATAATGATTTTTTAATAATTATATATTATTTTTCTCTCGTTTTCCAATAAACTATCTATTTATTCATAATCTCTGTACTATTTAAAAGGAGAAAAAAGAAATTCGATTTATGTAACCGTCGAAGAACACAGAAACTCCAGTTGAGATTTTTTATTCCTACTTTCCAAATTTTATACGTTCCAAAGGTTTATGATCATATTCTGCAGTATATATATGACGTCTGACAGGTCATATATTAAGTCATATAATACATACAATCGTTTATAAATATTCGCACGCACAGAAGCATAAGGTTGTGTACTGTCTACTTATACACTAAAAGTGGGATGGAACAAACAATCATCAGATCAGTTCTGTCACTACCACTACTACTACTATTACTACCGACAGTAACAATAAACATAACATCAGCTAATTGAATAATAATTATACATTTCGCATGAGATAAATTTATGAAAAATAATGACTTCCAACTTGGTTTTTTGGATTATTCACTAGTTTCTGTTTGTTTAATTTCTCATAATAGTGTGCTATTTGAAAAAGTTAATTACATAATGTCTAATTAAATTTATAAATTTTATTTCAAGAGTTTCAATGTTTATTTTAAAATAAATTCAATTTTTTATTCTAACTTGATAACAAATCTACAAACTGGAAATGTTTGTTATGTTCTTAGTGAAGTGAAATATATAATATAGAATTAAATATTTTCATCACTACTTGAAAAGCGATTGAATACTCAATATTATTAAACAAAATCAGTATACGAAAATGATAGATGTATATTTATTTAATATCAGAAGGGGTTTTGTGGATATTATAGTAATTTCAATGGTTGAGATCATGAGTCAATTAGAGATAAACCACCATGGAAAACCTGAAATCATTGGACGGCCGTTACGCCATATTGTTAGGCTCCTCAACAGTGTACATCCATGGTCCCGTCTCAAGGCATTCGAACACAGGATCTATCAGTCTCCCGTGCGAACGCTTAACCACTAGACCACCGTGACGGCCGGCATCCAACGGTGTTAATGTCTCACTTCAACTAATCCATGAAATTGAGTGACATATCAACCATTGTCATCAGTGAGTTACTATCTCATAACAGATCCGGTTGAACTCCACTGGTCACTGCTTCTCACTAGAACCCCAGGAAATACCTCTTGAAGCCAGTCACTAGTGAGCATATGTTGATTTATATCAGAAGGGGTATATTTATTTATTAAATGTCAAGTCAGTTGGTATAGCATTTTGTTTACACATCTTTGTGATGTTGTAGAAAATCTTTCAACCAGCTTAATTCTAGTTATCAAGTTAGCAAGAGTCATTCTGGCACAATCAAAAGTCCTTATTGCTAAAGTAATAAACCATCAAGAGAAGCAGCCTAATATTCATGAATTTAGTAATGTATCAGATGAACACAATTAACAAAGTGAATGAAATAACATAAATGCCTATGCACATAAATATAAATGAGAATAGTAAGACTAAACTATTTGTTTCTAGATAACTTAATAAAAATTAATTTTTTTGAAAAAACCTAAAATAGATATCATGGCAACAACAAATCACTCATTCTATCGTATCCAAGATATCCAGTTCAAATCAAATAGTATTGAATTGTTAGCTGAAAAATTAAACATTGTTTAAGTTTTCTTGACTATTTGATCCAGATTTTATTCACATTTTAACTATAATCCTCTTGGAACTTATACTTCTCAAAATTGAAATTTTCAGCAGAATAACTACAGTAAGTTTACTTTGAAAAGACTCAAAAAAACTTAATTTATAAGTGGCAATATTTAAATGAAGTATAAATTAAATTCCTAGCTCCGTATAGAATAGTATATTCTAGGTTTTTATTATATGGGCTTTTGGAAATTATGCCATGACATTCGTGCAGAAAATATTATACATTAATTTTTTGTAAATTAATTAATCACAGTACTATACTTGTGGAAAATAACTAATGAATATACATTTGTCGTTTAGTATATCATGTACAGTTTCAATATTCTTGTACTATCCGTTCTTCTTTCATCAAAACAATCTAAAATTAACAAGTATTCAAAAAAAGTAGTTTGAGCAACACAAAATTATTTTTTAAAATGAAAACATACATAAAATATTAAAATTATGGTCATATTTCATTTATATTTCAGTAAATAAAGTCCGGTGATCTATGGCTACAAATGTGTGTATCATATGAGTAATCAGTAAACATCACTGTTTCTTCTAATGGTTTGTTATATAAAATGTTATGATCATTAAATAATCATTCATACCATGTCGATATTCCATAATGGTGTATTTAAAACTGATGACAATGTCTACTTATCTACTGTTGATAGTTTAATTGAACAGTATACAAAATTTCAGTTACCTTTAACGACATTATCCTTTCAATAACTGTAGTGTGTGCTATTTATGTCAACAGATATAAGTAATATGTACTATCAGTCGAAAGTGAAATGCCTGGAATCAGAAGGTTAAAAGATCAAAGAAAGGAGAACGAGAACAAATAATAATTGGTGTGGAAACAAAGGAATAATGAAGTCTGAGACGATTGGTTGACATGTTGCAAAAGAAGTATTCTCAGATTTTACTAAGAAATTCTATAATTTTGTGTTTAAATACATTTGATTGTCCTCGCCTGTGTTCTTGTTTACTACACAACGTCTTAGAATATTGAAAAATATCAAGGACAGACATTTCAGTAAAGAAACTTAAATTCACTTTATTTTGTTAGGTTTTCGTCATTCGCTTACCGTCCGTAGTTTTTCAAAACCAAAATTATCAACTAACTTAAAATTAAATTAATGAACTTACTTTACTTACTTACTTACGCCTGTTACTCCTCGTGAAGGAGCATAGGCCGCTCACCAGCATTCTCCATCCAACCCTGTCCTGGGCAATCCTTTCAAGCTCTTTCCAGTTCTTATTCATCTTCTTCATATCTGCTTCTATTTCCCGACGTAATGTGTTCTTTGGCCTTCCTCTTTTCCTCTTCCCTTCAGGATTCCAAGTTAGCGCTTGTCTCGTAATGCAGTTTGATGATTTCCTCAATGTATGTCCTATCCATTTCCATCGTCTTTTCCTAATTTCCTCTTCAGCTGGAAGCTGGTTGGTTCTCTCCCACAAAAGGCTGTTGCTGATGGTATCCGGCCAGTGGATGTTGAGTATCATGCGTAGACAGCTATTGATAAATACCTGTACCTTCTTGATGGTGGTTGTTGTAGTTCTCCAAGTTTCAGCTCCGTACAGTAGAACTGCCTTGACGTTCGTATTGAAGATTCTGACTTCGATGTTGGTTGAAAGTTGTTTTGAGTTCCATATGTTCTTCAGTTGAAGGAATGCCGCTCTAGCTTTGCCAATCCTCGCCTTGACGTCTGCATCTGAACCTCCTTGTTTATCGACGATGCTTCCCAGGTATGTGAAGGATTCCACGTCTTCCAGAGTTTCGCCATCAAGAGTGATTGGATTGCTGTTCTCCGTGTTGTGTTTGAGGACCTTGGTTTTCCCTTTGTGTATGTTGAGGCCTACTGATGCAGAGACTGCTGCTATGCTGGCTGTCTTTATCTGCATTTGTTCGTGTGTATGTGATAGGAGGGCTAGGTCATCTGCGAAGTCCAAGTCGTTTAATTGGTTCTGAGCTGTCCATCGTATGCCGTGGTTTCCCTCAGATGTCGAGGTCTTCATAATCCAGTCGACCACCAGAAGAATGAGGAATGGAGAGAGTAGACAGCCTTGTCTGACTCCGGTCTTTACTTGGAATGCATCTGTCAGCTGTCCTCCATGCACGACCTTGCACTGTAGTCCGTCGTATGAGTTCCGGATAATGTTGACAATCTTCTCAGGAACTCCGTAGTGTCGAAGAATTTTCCATAACGTCCTCCTATCTACACTGTCAAATGCCTTCTCATAATCAATGAAGTTGATGTAGAGTGACGAGTTCCACTCAATTGATTGTTCGACGATGATCCGTAGTGTCGCAATCTGGTCTGTGCACGACCGGTCCTTACGGAATCCAGCTTGTTGATCTCGAAGTTGAGCGTCAACTGCGTCTTTCATCCTGTTCAGTAACACTCTGTTGAAGACTTTACCCGGTATTAACAGTAGTGTAATGCCTCTGTAGTTTTCACACTTGCTCAGATCTCCTTTCTTTGGAATCTTGATGAGGTGTCCTTCTTTCCAATCCATCGGCACTTGTTCCTCCTCCCAAATCTTCTTGAATAGAAGATGAAGCATGCTTGTAGTTACTTCGATGTCTGACTTCAACGCTTCAGCTGGTATATTGTCAGGTCCTGCTGCTTTCCCGCTCTTGATTTGTCTGACGGCCATTCTGATTTCGTCGGTCGTTGGTGGATTGACATCTATAGGAAGATCTGTGTGTGCTGCTTCGATGTCCGGTGGATTCATTGGAGCCGGTCTGTTCAGGAGTTTCATCGAAGCACTCTACCCATCTGTTCCGCTGTTCTTGAATTTCGGCGATTGGCCTGCCTTCTTTGTCCCTGACCAGTCTCTCTGGTTCACTATATTCCCCTGCTAGTTTCTTCGTTGTATCACGAAGCTGTTTCATATTTCCTTCTCTTGCAGCTTTTTCCGCCGTCGTTGCTAGTTCTTCCACGTATTTCTGCCTGTCGGCCTTTATGCTCTCCTTCACTTGCTTGTTTGATTCTATGTATTCAGCTTTTGCTTGGACTTTCTCTGCTCGTGTTCGACTATTGTTAATTGCTGTCTTTTTGTTCTTCCTTTCATTGATCCTGCCCAGTGTTTCTATAGAGATCCATTCCTTGTGATGATGCTTCTTGGGGCCCAGAACCTCTTCACACGTTCAAGTTAATGCTTATTTGATACCTTTCCAGTTATCCTCCATAGTAGTTTCTTCTTCCTTTCAGTAGATCCTGTAGGGCTTCGAAGCTGTTGTTCAGCGCCACCTTGAATTCATTGAGTTTGTCAGTATCTCGAAGGAAGGCTGTATTGAACCTTTGTGGTGCTGTTTGTCCAGTTGTCCAGTTCTCCTTTAGCTTCAGTTTCAATTTGGCCACAACCAGGTGATGATCTGAAGCTATGTCCGCTCCTCTCCTGGTTTTCACATCTTCCATTGTCCTTCGGAACTTTTTATTGATGCAAATGTGATCTATCTGGTTCTCTGTGGTGTGGTCCGGTGAGATCCACGTAGCTTTGTGTATACGATTGTGTAGAAATGTTGTACCGCCTATGACCAATTTATTGAATGCACACAGATTTGCAAATCTTTCCCCGTTTTCGTTTCTCTCTCCCAGTCCATGCAGTCCCATGATGTCTTCATATCCGGTGTTGTCCATTCCGACTTTGGCGTTTAGATCTCCCATCAGAATGGTGAGGTCCTTTCTTGGGCACTTCTCTATGATTGATTGCAGCCTCTCATAGAATTGATCTTTAACGTCGTCGTTGCTATAATTGGTAGGTGCATAACATTGGATAATGTTCATTGTGATACCCTCCTTCTTTGTTTTGAATGATGCTTTGATGATTCTGGATCCGTGAGATTCCCATCCTACAAGTGCATTTCGTGCTACTTTGGATAGCATTAGAGCAACTCCCTGAGTGTGTGGAGCATTTTCCTCTTCGTGACCGGAGTATAGCAGCATCTCTCCCGTATTTAGCCTTTGTTGTCCAGCTTGGGTCCAATGGGTTTCACTGATTCCCAGTACTGCCAAGTTGTATCTCCTCATTTCCGTTGCTATTTGACTGGTCTTCCCGGTCTCCCACATTGTCCGGACGTTCCATGTACCTATAAAAATTGTTGCTCTGGTTGTTAGAAGGGGCATCGGCCTCGTGGCTTCCGAAGGAACTCGGCTTTCACCATGAAGCGTCATATTACCTCTAACTCCCAGGGCAGAGTTTAAATGGTTTGAGTTATTTTTTCTGGTTAGCGTTTTTTTTAAGCGAGTTAGGTTTCTACGGGATGGGGACGCTAACCCCATGCCCAACCCTCCTCCTTTACCCGGGCTTGGGACCGGCAGTAACTCTGGAAGAGCTACAGGTTGAGTTAAATTAATGAACTACGTCGGAAATTATAGCAACTCATGATAATAATCAAAGGGATTATACATCTTTGTGACGTATTTTGGCCATTATTATTAATCTTAATTCCATATCGATGAACAGATCATGATAGAAGTATCTTAATGCTATGATATCTATTTTAGTAAGGTCGATGGTTATATTGACAATAATATATTAAACGTTTGCCTTCGGTTTCTATCAAAAATTGACACATACTGAAAAGTTATATTTTAAAAATAGATAATCGACAGTAACTCAGCTTTATATATAATGCGAAACCAAGACTATCAGTTTCAGTTTGTCCAATAGAACAGCTTATAAATCACTTAAAAGGGGAATAAACACAGTTGATCAAGCCATATTTTTATCGCTAAAGCAATTCATAAAATCATGAAGTATAAATAGTTTTATCCTTATGGTTGAGATAATCCTAGAAAGCATTTCCATCATACACTTGAATTTAGATAACATTTTGTCATCAAAAGAAATGTATTGCTATTTAACCATTTTGACCAAATCCCAATCATATTCAAAATAAATTGTCTTCACAAACCTTTATTCTAGGTTTTGGTCATGTGTTCATCAACAAGGAGCTTAAATATTGATTTCCAGAACATTTAGCTCGAATCTGTGACTTGATAAAATCGAATGATATCAAGATTAACGCAACACCACCATTGACTTTTATGATTGATTTGTATCGGAAACTTAATCAGAGTGGTAGATGTAGATCATTGAGTTTAATCTTATTAACTAAATGCCACAGATGATGCACAAGAATCTAAAATTTCATGATTTGATACCATATTCGCTGATGACCGGAGAAATTCTGGAGTATGACCAACTAAAATAAAAAAATGTCTTTTTTGATTGAGATCATGAATCGATTGATGTTAGACCACCATTGAAAACCTGAAAGCACCGAACGGCCTATTCGTCCTATCGAGGGACTCAGCAGTGCGCATCCACAACCTCTATCCTGATAAAAATTTTCAGTGTTTTATCATACTTTTAGTAGAGATTTTCTTGGATGCTCAATTTTTTGTCGTTTGTATTCATATTTAAATCATGGTTAATTTGAAATGATTTATCAACGGTTAAAAATACATAAAAAAAACTGTACTCGATCAAAACTGTACTCATATAGCCTAATCCATAATTAAGACAATGTCTTCCTTTTCTCTCTATTATTAATCTCATTCTTAATCAACAATAAACGATCATAGTTAAACAATCTAATCCTGTAATTCTAGTCATTTATATCCATATAAATTTATACAAAAGTATAGTGGACACTGTCAGTACCAATATAAACATTTGTTGATTGAAAACATTTAAAAATAATATAAAAATATGTTATTTTCATTTGAATTCATATGACTATATGTTTTTTTGTAAAACATTGTGGATGAACAACTATGTAAAGTTGTAAATGTACCAAACAAAATAAGAATACATATTTATAGTCTATATATGTAGAAACAAAAAT
Organism: Schistosoma spindalis; assembly: GCA_946903255.1. Lineage (NCBI taxonomy): Eukaryota > Metazoa > Platyhelminthes > Trematoda > Strigeidida > Schistosomatidae > Schistosoma > Schistosoma spindalis. Next base: position 71,067,420 of record OX336416.1, on the reverse strand, counting down.
ATATATATAAATAAAAAAATTCGCCCTCTACCTCCAAACTTTTTTCACCCACCCTATTTTTCATCTCTCTGTGGGATATCAACGGAAATCTATGTGTGGTACCTTAAATTTTTATGTGCTGTTTTATTTCAATTAGTTATGCAGACATAGACAATGAAATACACCACCAACATATAAATAGTAAACAATTTATACCTATTATACGACTAAACCATTTATGAAAATTTCCATCATACACATATTTCTCTTCTCCCTAAAGTGCTATATATATATGGCATATACAAAAGACGCAAAATGAACCAAATCTATTCTTTCGCCTATGATAAATTATTCGCTTTCTTTTGTTTTGAAAGATTTTAAATGAAAATAGTCATAAAATCAAGATGAAAGAATTCATTAATCTGTTATGTATGACTCAATGCAAAAGTTTTTAGTTTCTTTATTTCATTAACCCTTTGTTGTGTAAATGGTAACTTTTTCTAAGAAAAATGAAGCTAACTAGATGAAAGTACATATAATACAGCATAAATGTCTATCAAAAAAAAACGTGAAAAAATTTTGATCGTTCGAATTTCTTTTTTAATCTTTCGTCCTTGCTTATTTCACCGCATAATTAGTCAGATAGCATATTATTATTATCTTGCATTGAAATAAAAGACATCCTGCAGTGTGATATATGTCAATCTTATTGCAAATAAGAGGTCGACACACTTTTATAATCAATTAAAATTCAGTTGTCTAAACAGATTGAAATGTGTCAAGTTTTCGAGATCAAATAAATACTGCACCTCTTCATGATGTTCTTCTTATAACAGAAAAGAATAAATAAATCTTTTCAGTAAATTAATTGTTTCTAGTTTGATTGAAATAATTCAAAATAAAGTGTGGGCCCATATTATGCATTTTTTAAAATTTTGTTAAAAGAAATCTCAAAACATTTTAACAAAAGAAATAAGGAATTAATCCTTAAAACATTGTATACTCAATATATATATATATATATATATATATATATATATTCATTAACTTCAGTGGTTAAGATCATGAATCAATTGAAGCTAGATCATCATTAAGAACTTGGAAGCACTGGACGGCCATTTCATCCTGTTGTGGGACGCCTCAACAGTGCGCATCCACTATCCCGCCTCACAAGATTCGAACCCGTGATCTATCAGTCTTGCGTGTGAAGGCTTAACATGTAGACCACTGAGCTGGCATCCAATTGATTAATGAATTGAAAATTTAGTTTACTTACACTTTTTTATAAACGTAGAAAAATGTAAACAAACAAATGAATCATTACAAAATGTATACAAAGTTGCATGGTTTGTTTGTTTCCTAAATGAAGGAATTTTGAAATAAACATGTATATACATTTTGATGAGTTTCCCACAAAACTATATATATATATATATATATATATATATATATATATATATATTTATGTATTTATTTGCTTATGGGTAGTATTGTAAATGATACGTATATAATTATAACTAGAACAAAGATTCAAAGTAAAATTGTTGAGAATGAAATTGATGGAATTCTCGGCTTTTTTAAGAAGAATTATGTTTTTGATGTTACTAACATCCGGCGAGCGAGATCATGGATGCGCATTGTTGAGGAGTCCCACACTATGACAAAACAGCCATCCAGTACTTTCAAGTTTTCCACGGTGGTCTAGCTTTAATTAACTCATGAATTCGATTATTAAGTATGAAATGTTGGTTATGCTTATGAAGAAATTTTTTTACATGAGTAGTAGTTGTACTGTTTAGTGAAATTAAAATACTTTCAATAAAGAATACAAAGGGTAAGTAGTTGTGATAAATATTTCCAAAGGAAACTAGTTATTTAGGTGTAACACAAGTTATTATGTTAACATAAAGTAAAGGAAATTAGGATTTATATTTCAAGTAATTAAGTGCTCAGTGACTGTAGACATTATCAAGACATTATGAATAAAGTATTCAAGTCAATCTGATATTTCTGTGTAAACTCATGGATAATAAAACATGTAAAATGAACAAATATTCAGATTATAAACTATGTATTCATAGACCTAAGCTGAATAATATTACTTAAGTTTTAAAAATTCAGTATAATGGATAGTTATGATGTTGACTTTTGACCAAATTTTTAGACTTCTTAAATTGTCAACGCTTGAAATTAAAATACAACTTGAATAAAGGGACAGTGAAGGTAATTTCTATTTAATATTAGTTTACATAGAGAAAACAAAAGTTACCTATGAGGTTACAAGAGCTTTCAAAAATATATTAAGCTGAAGAAAAGTATGACAATGAATATAACATGACCAATCAAATTATTAAATAACCATAGTGAGTTCATTCTCGGATTTCTCCTAAGTTTTCAAAAGCCTAATTGACCAAAAGTTATTTTGATTAAAGAAACAATCAAGTAATTACAAAAGTACGTTGCATTCAAAATATTCTTCAAATTATATGACTTAAGATTCTTAGTTAAAATTAAATAATTATATCTACATGGTAAAATATCACAAGTGACATTTATATAGATAATCTAACCATATAATTATTTTGTTTATTATACAATTTCTTCTCGTTTTTCCATATTGAGCCATTATTGTCTCTTAACTATTCATATAATTTATTTTCACAGTTGACTGTGTATGCAAGTAAATGATTTAGGTCTTCACTACCATTAAATACATAATAATACAAAGGTTTTTGTGCCAAATTCCTTCTATCGAATGATTAGAAATACATCGAAGTTGTTTTGAATCACTAATATAGTAGCTTTTTTATACATAAAGGTTGACTATCGATAACTATGAAACAGTAAATTTTGTTTCAGTGATTGCTAAGACTCTGATAATTGTCAAGTGGATTACGATTGTATGATTTATGTTATATTATATACTAAAGTTGTATATATATATATTTATATTCTAGACGAAAACCACTTAATTCTCAACGTAAATATACGAAAACATGTTTTGTATAGTCTGTTCGCGCTAAGCTATTAATCATTTTCAACTATTAGTTTTATGTGTGTGGTACGTTTTGTTTCTAAAATGACAACAGTGTATATTTTAGTTGGTAACTTATGACCACTTAGAATAATTTCATTTCATTTTTATATCAAATGGATCCAAATCATAAGGTATGGGTGTGTGTACATTGACCTGTACTTGTACACTCAAACGTTTAGTAAATACATTAAGATTTTTGGCCGGTGAATAGACTTGAATTTAATTTATTTACAATTTAAAAGTCGAGTGTCAAACTATCATAAATGTCTAGGGAGTTTAAGGCCAAATGATTGAATACCATTAATAGGATGATATTGACTTGGGTTTCATACTATTTAGCGCTCTTCTGAACGACATCTCTCCTTATCTACAGCATAACAACTGCGATATTGAGCAAATGTAGTCAAAATTCTATAGGTACTATTAGCCTCCTTATCATAAAGACAACTTGTAAACGAGTTACAACTCGTATAAAACCAAGTGTTGAGGCTTTCTATCAACTAGCTTCAAATATCTAGTATCAGTATATAGCATATGTGATGTTGAAGACACCCAGCAAACTGATTGATAAAATTTGATTAACACCGAAAAATAGATAAACATGACATTGGTCAGTACTCAGTAAACAATCAGTTTGTGTTTAAACCAAGTTTTAAAAACAATATTACTGTAGAAGTATTTCGAATGAATGGAAAACTAAATAACTTCAACAAATATTGTGGAATATTTGATAGAGATGGAAACATCAGTTCATAATATAATCATATTAAAAAAAATTCAGAAATTATTTTTTGAGATAAAACTCATCTGAATTTACTTTTCAGTACCGAATGAAGTCAGCTGAAAAACTGTTCAAAATCAGTGTGAATAAAATGATTGTTTTGATGTAGTCTATGATACCTTAGCAGTACATTGTTACGTAGCATAAAACACAGGACGACCTTTATCAAGTCTTTGTCATCTGAAAAATGTTATAATACTCATCTAAATAAGTCAAAAGGATTCTTAAAATTTTAAATCCGCACACTCTCGTTACCGAAAATCTGGCAAACCTATCTTTAATGGAATGTGAATTATTTATTAAGCAAACTCGAATAGTAATACATTAAGTTAGCTAATGTATTTGTATAAGAAAGTAGCAATTATCTAAAAAGAAATGTGTTATCAACTTGAACTGCAGTACTAAACAGCCAGACATGTTTAATGAATAGACAATATAAATATCATAATGCTCATCATGTCAAAAAATTATCTACAGCTGACACGAATCCTAAATGATAGTTTATATGTTTGCGATACACTACAACATCCAATGATTATAACTTATATAAGTTTTTACAATACATGTGATAAATTGAAGCTGTTTCCATACTCTAAACATTGAGTCTGTAAACTAATGGACTTTACATACTACTTGTAAAATATTGTTTTAAAACAAGGACAAAACACATAATTCAAACAATCCCAGTGTTACATCGATTCATCATTATCTTCATTAATTATTGTATAAATCACTAATTAATTACCTTATTTATGAATAATCCATTGACAGTATGATTTATAAGTAGTATTAGTAGTAATTATTATTGTCATCACTTATTAAATTGAATTACATCCTTTAATCATAATCATAATAATGACTAATCACTGGTTTAGTAATCACTAAATATGAAATGATCATTAACTCACTACCATTTTTTTATAATGACTAATGAAGTGGTCAGTTTTTGCATTAATTTTAAGGATAAAACAGGATGCATTACATTATTAGATTGGACAAAAAACTTTATTTGTTAACCTACTTTGTACTACAATAGAGTATTAATTGAAATATGTTTATTTTGGTAATAAGATTGTCAGACAGTTTATATTGTTACAAAGCTATTTTCTTTGTTAAATTAATAACTTATTTATTTTTATCAGTTTCATGGATTATGTAGGTTAGTCTCAATCTTCAGGTAACATTTCTAAATGACTATTCTATAGAATACATTAATTAACATACAAGCTTATTTTAACAGTTTTTTTGTAAATGAAAATATTTGCCATTCATAAACTTGAACAAGAGTTAAGTACCAAATTTATAGCCCGATACTGAGTAACTTATCATTCAGATGCTCACTTTAAAATTAGAACTTTCTTGGCTTGGTCTCTTTCAAATCCGTGGATGCATACTACAAAGTAATGTTAAATAAACACAAATGTTCTCTGACCACTACAATATTTACAATCAGTCTTGAAAGCTATCAACAACTAAAATAATGCTATCCAAAAGTTTTACGAAATTATGTAATATTCATTTAATTATATAAAAGATTGTGGATGTAATAATGTTGTTGTTATTTATTTAGGTGTTCGAACCAAATCTAAAATTTGTTTATCATGAACACTATTTGACAAGAAACCTCAAACAGTTATCAATTCAAGTTCTTCAAATAAAAATTCCAATGGATCGTTATGTTCATTCATGAAATATTCTTGATACTAGCTTATTTTGTTTTAGTCACCTGAATGAAACACATGGGAATAACTTAGTTTCATCTGTTTTAAAAGTGTTTTATACTTATTACAACTAAACATTTATTCTATTTGCTTTATTAAGTGTTATTTTGTATTCAACAGCCTAACATTAACTTTAGCTACACCCTCACTTATACTCCATATAATTAAATTAATTATAATGAAAAAGAAAGCCAAGCAATAATAAAGGATTATTTGACCTTAATAAAAAACAAGTTATTAGTTTAGCTTCCTGAGTTCATTCATCACATTTGATTATTTAATGAAACCTGATATTTGCTTAGCTTGAAGCTAAACAAATGTTTGATAGAATATGGTTAACGTTTTTAAAACAATTGCGTGTACTAATTACTATTATTTCTGTTAAACGAATCGTGAATTGGAATAGCCTAGTCATTATTATAATAAAAATAACCAACTGTTAGTGACTAATGAATTTTGGTATTTCAAAAATTCTTTACTACGATTCATCTTGATTCAATTTATATCATATATTAGTTACAGAATTAAACTGAGTTACTTTTCTGTATTACTGATGTACCTTGAAACATGATAAACAAATCTATTATTCATCTTCTGGGTTCTTAATAGACCTATAACTGACATTTTTCATGTGACAAAGCATCACTAAAATAACAATCCATAATGATGTTGGTACTTTATTTACGATAAAGCAATCCTATAGTTTGAGTTGAAGTTACTCATCGCAAATTTTCACATTTTGAATGAATATGAATAATTTTTATGCCACAAATACTGATTTTCATTTTATTCACATAAAATTACTCAATAAAAGACTTCTATTAGCAACGACGATACCAAGAAATATGAGAGTGAATACTAAAAAAACATCATTATCAAACACTTCTAAAGATTGAAACGTAGAGCCAAATATTATGTTCAGTGTTTTATAGTCATCAACACATTTTGCAGTGTTAGTTTTTTTTTAACTAAAGTCAACTTTATGTGAATTCTTATAAATCCTGGGTTCGAATCTCGCAAGGGGGGAGCGGGATCGTAGATGCGCACTGCTGGGGAGTCCCATACTAGGACGAAACGGCCGTCCAGTGCTTTCAGGTTTCCCATGGTTGTCTAGCTTCAATTGACTCATGATTTCAACTATTGAAAATTCTTATTCATTTTTTTTAAGTCATTACTTATCTTTATAAAAACAAACTAAACTTAACTATCATTTCCTAATCATCGGTAGTTTTATTACGATATAACATAAACTGTCGAAAATTAAATAAAATTCCAAATTTTGTTTTGCATTTTTTTATATTTTTCAAAGAGAATTAACTTACTCAGTAACATATTGTTGTTGTTTATTTCTCCATTAACAAAAATCAAAACTAGTGATAGTTAATAAGATATACATTCAGATCTTATTGTTTTCTTTCAAACATTGATCCACGTATATTTAGAAAAATTTAGTTGACTTACGTCTTTTTTTAAATCTTTAGTAGTTTTTTTATATTTTTTGTTCTTGTCTTATTTTCAGTTTACCAGTGAATTTTCAAGTATCCTTCATCTATTCAATAAGAGAATAAAACAAGATGAAGAAATGTAAATTTATTGATTATTATTTCATATTTTATGCATTATTTATCAATTATATTCAAATAATGTTATGTGACCAAACATCAAATATTGACGCGACAAAACATAAATCTGATAAATTATCTTCAAATTTAATCAATATTACAAAACATAATGGTCATAGCAACAAAATAAAAGAAACTATCGATAATTCCATACCTAATGTTGGTTTACAAGCTGCAGTGATTTCTAGTGCAGGATTAATTGGTGATGGAGTAGTATCTTCTAATAAGTAAGTTAAATTTATGTATCAAATTTTGAATTATTTTAAGTAGGCATAACATTCATGTGAGCTTGATGGTTGAATTATTTGAATTTCAACCAAAACGTTCTATATCCAGGTGTTAATTTATATATTTTAGTTAAAGAGGCCTGATATCATTATCAGGTCTAGCTTACATCTAATTGAACAAACCTTTATTTATATATTAATTGTAAGAATTTTTGAGGAATAATAAGTTACACATATCTGAATGTTGAAAGAAAGCGAAACGGTAAGTAAGCTGATGTATGACAGCACTTTTAAAGTGATTTCTTATTTTAAAAAGCATTTAAATACGTTTTCTATAAAACTAATGAAAAATTGCAAGTTGTTGTTTTGTCTAGTTGCTTATTAAAGCATATTTTAAAATGTTTTACTGCCAGAACAGCCTGATTGTTCAATCAGATATTCTTATCGTATGTATAGTATTTTTGCTGTTTTCCGGACGGATACACATACGATGTGGTTTTTTCATTAGTCGTTAAATAATACTTGTGAATGTTTAATTTTAGAATTCTATAGGTATATATGTTGGTTAGTTCATTCTCTGGAAAATATCAATTAACAGTATAGGGTTGTGGAAATTATTAAGTTATTGATTGAAATCATGAACCTATTGATGTTAGATCACCATCGAAAACCTGGAAGCACTGGATGGCCGCTTCGTTCTATTGAAGGACTCCTCAGCAGTGTGCATCCACGATTACGCTCACGGGTTCGAATCAATTAATATCAATTAAATTCTCACAGTCATAATAATAAAAAGCTGATAGGGTATTATATGTGAAACTTTTTTCTCTAATTCCTAAACATTACAATTCGATTTAAAGATAATCTTTTGAAAGGATGAGTAAATTATGCCACTTACCCAAAAATGGTATGAATAAATAAATTGAATATGTTTGAAATGTAACTTTATGAATCAACCTAACAATTGTTTATTAAAAAGAGATTTTAGTACGATAACTGGTCGCATAATATGACAAGTCAATAAATTCATCGATCGGTAAGCCTAAATATCTTAGTAATGAAGAGTCATGACTTGAATAGTTAAATAATAATGTATTTAACAGTAACACAAGGTGAACAAAGTTTGAATTCTTTGATGACTCGCCAGTCCTTCTTATTTACGAGATAAACTTTCTTAATAATTTTGTATCGAACAAGTCAGACTTATATATACGCGTCTTTCCTGTTTATAAATAGAGAAAGAATACTGTTATACAAATAAAACTATATACATGATCGTGTTCTATTTGGAACAGTTGTAATATAATCTTTTTATTTTAGAAATCCTCTCACAACTGGTTTCTTTGACTTAATGATAGACAGAACATTCTGATAGCAGATGAACATTCGTATTACACTAAAATTAGATCAAAGGTAAATCTCAATAGGATGATTAAAATCAATAATCAGATTTTGAATAAATTCAGCTGATTGACACTTACTGTTGATTAATCAATAATTGATTGTATGGACAATTTACAGATAGTATACGACTAAATTACTACAACCACAAATGACATCTGGTTTACCAAGTTGTATATTTATTTTTTCTCCCAACAAGTATTGATCAGAAAAATATTTCAAGCCAGGTTGCTTTCCTTCAGCAATTCAATATATCAGAGCAACTGTCGAAATCTACTGCCCACTAGTTGTTTTTACACCGTTTCTAAGAGATACAAAAATGAGTAGTGTCTTGAATTAAATAGATCGATCCATTTAGATATAAAGTATTCCGTTTACAGTAAAAAAATGGAAATATGACAGAATAGCTACCTAAAATTGATTTTTATTCAGCAACAAGTGTCATTTTCTTAAACGTTAAATGAGTGAGAAAATCTTTCAATTGTTTCTTATATTACAAAATTAAAATCTATTACATTTAAGTTGATAAAAATTCCGTCCACTATACCCTGTCTCAAGTAAATCACTGTTAGAAAGTTAAATAGAGTAGCAGAATTAAACTTAATTCATTTCCTCATACATAAAATATTATTATTAATGGCTTTATTCAATATTATAATTTTGATACACTCTAGAATTCTCAGCACAAATAATTTCAACACGTTTCCTTTTCTTAATTCTTGATCGATCCTTGCGATGAATATTGAGTAGTCACCGGTTAGATGTTAGCAGTTCATGAATCGACATCTGAATAATGTATATTCTTTACGATGCATACTACCAGCAACCACAATATCTCTGATTGGGCTCTTTTGTAACTTGTACAGCGAAATGTGATAAACTTTTCACAAAGACACATGAATAGGTTATGTTATGAGACTAATAGGCATAAGGATGTGTTAAAACAAACATGAAAACAAATAACTTGTTGAGATATCTAGATGACAGGAACAGGTAGACCAGAGATCCAAACAGGCTATCCAATAAATATAGTAACGTCTCAGCCCACTCAGGATAACAAGTTCATTTTTTAGTGATCACTATTGATTGTCATCAGGACATTTGATGAATGAGATGGTGGTTGCAAATGTTCAACAAAAAACCTTAAACACTAGTTTCATGCTATTTGGCACTCATTAGCAAAGTGTATCTGTAATCTTGAGGACACCGGCGGATTCGATCAAGTCTCACCAGCTTCACAGTCAAAGACGTTACCACTGAACTATCCAGGCCGCGAATGACCTCCTGTAGGACTGAGATGCATTCACAATTGATTAATCACTATGTGATGACCAATGTCATATGTGTCAGGTCATTCTTAGTGCAGATAGAATGCTATCTAACTGTGAAGCTGAGTGACACGGGATTGAATTCGTCAGAGAGTACCAGTTTCCTCTAGATTACAAGCAAACGTTGCTGACGAGTGGCAAATAGCACGAAAGCCCGGTCCAGAGTTCTTTCCTGTTGACTACCTCCAACCACCATCTTTTCTTAACATGTCAAGTCACCTAGACTAGTGACAATATTACAAGTTGGTCGATAGCATTCGATCTGTACTAAGAATAACTTGACACACATGACATTGATCACCACCTAGTGATCATTCAATTGTGAACATTTGATGAATTTACTTAGAACCCCTTAAAATATCATCTCTTTTGTCAATATAATTAAAAAGAAAACAACATATCATTTTAATATACTTATATTTTAATATTATCTTTATTAACAAAGTTATATCCCATAAAAATATAAAAACCGAACTATTTATACTACTGTATTTGATTAAATTATCAAATGTAACTCTCTCTATATATATTAGTACTATCTGAACTCATAACATTGAAAAAATAAAAAGATAATTAAATCAACAATCGGTTTAAAATTATACAATTTGTATAAATTCTATTTAATATCTACATAACTTATTCAAAACTATTATTTAATTTATTAAATAATAACAATATACAAAAATTGTTTACTTATTTAGCGAATTTCATTTGCTACTACTACTACTACACTTCAACAATGTTTCTTTTTCTAAATAAATAGATAAACATTCATATTGAGGAAATGAGTAAATAGTTAAGTGGTTAGGTAGTAGCTAAATGAGTAGTATTTTACACATAAATATGATACTGAATATTAAGTTTATTTTCTTTACTGAAGTTATGATAATATTCAATGACTAATAATAATACAAAAAGGAAAAATAAGAAAATCTTCTTCATATTTATCGTCATCATCATCAAAAAAGAAACGTTCAGAATAAATCGAAATGTTTCAAAAGTAGATTCATTGAAGTAATATATATATATATATATATATATATATATATATATATATATATATATATGTCTATTGAATACAGAAATAACCTAAAAGAGGGTTAGAGATAATTCAAGAGTTGATGAGTCAGCATATTTTTACTTATACACAAGCAAATGTATGTATATCATTTAAATTCAGACATTTATGATCATATTCTAATAAAGTGTTATTCGACATGTTTTATTAGTCTACTTTATTTAATCGGTTAAATATTTTAATATACTATTTATTTTCTCTACTTAAATTCAATAATAATAATTTTAGAATATAAGGTGTATTATGAATAGGAAAATTACAATAACAACAACACATTACTGAGTCAGCATTTACAATTTCATTTCTTTGTTAATTTATATTTGTATGATTGTTGAGAATTTTGTACTACTCAAGGGAGAACTTAATTATTATAACATCGTTATTAGGTAGGTAAGTAAATAACAATGCATATAGATTTATAATTAAAAAAATAAATAAACATATGCTCACTAGTGACTGGCTTCAAGAGGTATATCTTGGAGTTCTAGTGAGAAGCAGTGACCAGTGGAGTTCAACCGGATCTGTTATGAGATAGTAACTCACTGATGACAATGGTTGATATGTCACTCAACTTGATGGATTAGTTGAAGTGAGACATTAACACCGTTGGATGCCAGCAAATACATTTATTGCTTTTTAAAATTTTTAATTGAAATGTAAATATCAATCAGAAAATATCATATTTAGCAATGATTCACTTGGCATTGTTTACTTGAATCTTCTCATTAATGTTTGGGACTGAAAATGATCAGTCTCTTATTGACATACTATGCGTATTGCCTCAATATTGCCTTAATTTACAAGCATTATAAGCAAAGTAAACATTACCAAGTGAATGTATACTTCACCCCGTTGCACAAGCAAGTGGCTATCAGGACTTAGTAGCTAAGCCGACGAGTCCCAAGTAGGACTAAACGCGCGTCCTGGATTCCACTGCTAGCCACTATCCATCATTGCTTATAAAAAGTTTTATGTTTTATCTCAAATCATAGATACCTTAATTCTTTGAAATGAATATATTTTTATATCTAAACTAATAACTTTTATGAAATCTCTTGGTTCACTGAAGTATCTATAATATGTATTATTTAAGCAACCAATGAATGAATGACAAATTTTCTTTCATGTATAGGAAATTTATAATAGCTTATTAAATATGTTGACTTTTAAGAAGGATTTTAATACTTTTCTATTCAGAAGGGGTTTTGTGGAGATTTTAGAAATTTCACTGTGGAATTTTCTATTCAGTTTTATTTCAAAGTAGATTAACTGTTTAAAAGAAATGATATTGAAGTCTTTAAACTAATTAATTATTATCCAATGGCTTTATAACGTTCAAAACGATAACAAAAGTAGTCACATATTTTGAATATCTACTGACAAGAAGTGTATAAATATGATCACCATATTTTTATTGTACAACAAAGAAATCAGCTAGTTGGTGTGCTTTTAGAACTTTCCAACACTCACTGGTCATGATATTTTTACACTACCATTAGTTAAAAATCAATGTGTTATGGTGATTTCATAACTGTAAGTGGGCTATTACATTCCTCAACAACCTTACATACAACCTAGCGCCCCTGTGTAAACTTGATTATACATGCCGTTGATTTTTACTTATCCATCGCCAAGTAAAACCAAGCTAAAATAAACATACGTTACATACAAAATATAGGTTATCTAATTTACAGCAAAGCCCCATGAATATTTTTATTTGATCAAGTGAACAAAATTTCTATAGATCAGGTGTGATTATACATTGAATAGATGATGTGACGATAATCAACTCAATCAAACTCATATAACATCAGTCAATAGTAATAAGTAGTTTTCATTCACTATCTCAGTGGAAATAGAAATTGTCTGTCACTGGTTTCAAAGTAACTAGGATACTGCTAACTTATCCAATTGAATTACTATGGAATAGCTTCTTTTCATCAATATATATAGTCTAAGTTGTTATAAACTCATTTGTCTTGTTTTGTTAGTTCCGTTCTAAGAAAACATCATTTTTATTGTCAGGTTGATTTGTTCGCGTGTGAGTAGATTATCATCTATTTTATTAAAAGAGTGAATTTTACTCATATTTTGTACACTTAACCGTCAAACATTTCAAAATTAGCCCGAGGAAATTCATCCAGTTACTAGGGTTGATAATCAGCATGCTAAGACTAAATAATTACTTATTTGAAGCAATAAAACATATTTTATTTTGGACTAGACAAAAGAACAACATATGTAGAAGGTCATGTATGTTAGTGTACAGTGTTAGAAGAAAAGAGGAAATTATTTAGAATCCAGCAACAAATTACACAGTAAACTATATGAAAGATAATTTCATCTACTTTCAGTAGTTGTAGTTAACTTTGTTGTCAACCATCTGTTTTTGTTAATCAGGTTAAGAATGTCATCTTCCTATACAATGCGTCTAATTAATTTTTGTCCCAGGACTCATAAACTCAGTCATATTCAGTAATAAGCTAGCTACAACAAGACAGTATCATCTCCCATATGTTTGAAGATTATTGGGTTACTGAATAAGTGAAAACGATTATAAGGTCATATATTACTTTTATTATATAAATTTGAATTCCCCCATCTAAAAATAGTGGTTATTTGAACACATGATAATCAGAGAAGTTCAGGAACCGTTTAGTAATAACTATTCATCAAATTTGTTTAGCTGTTCCTTACTTAAGGCATATTCATATGTATATACATCGGGGATAAATCTATATTTGTTGAAGTAGGTTAGTTTATTGTTCGATGTGAAATTGCCTCTATTACAGTATCGAAATCCGCTAATTCTTCTCAGGTTTAGTTGAGCCAAACCTGTTACATTCAAATGTACGATGATGCCTTATTGATCAGGCAGAAATAATGAATTTTCTACATACTTGATAATTGCTTATTATCAACATTGACCTTCGAAATATAACAAATAACATACAGCTTTAAAGAATACATACACATATAACTCATAGTTGGAATATTTGTTATAGCTCTAGAAAACTACAAGGCATTAGGACGAATATTAGTCATGTTTGGTAACGAAATGTTAATGTTTGTGAAGTTATCCAACTTGTTCGTAAGTAATTCAACAATTTTCTGGATGACATCAGCTTATTTCTCAAAGTTTACGATCCATATAACGTAAATTTGACTTGTCTTATCATCCAGTACGGTTAGTAACGATTTGTTTTTACCTCTAAAAAACAATACTAAAAATTTATGACAATCACGGTAAATGTTTGACATTATAACTTGGTAGGTGAACGAAAATATTCAGCATAAAAATATCCAGCTGAAAGGAAATAAAACTATCAAAATGTTTACATCTGTAAGACAGTACAATTCTTATAATCTGATACAATTAAATCACTTAGAAACTAACAAATTTCTTCCATTTTCTGTATCACAAAACAAATTGGAATAAATTGGTGTTTAAAACCTTTAATTTCAATATTTTTTTTCTCATCTTTTAAGAGATTAAATAATCAACTAGCGAATATATAAGAAACAAATGTCATTTACAGCTAATGGATAATACAAAGCTTAAAAGCATTCAACTGTACATAACTACGTTGTACATATATACAGTACATATGTACTCATACACATACATACATATAATATACATATTAGACAATACAGACTATGCATTCAATTAGTTTACCATTTATGCGTCAGCTGTTTTCCAACTAATCCATTAAAAGAAACTTATTACTTTTTATTTTGCATTCATTTTGAACTTTCTACAATATTCATCTCGAAAAAAAGTAACGAACAAAATCTGTTCTAGTAATTAACTCAAAAAGATTTCTATGTTGTGAATAAAGATATATGATGATAATGATACTACTCTAATGGATTTCATCCATATAACACTATCACTGTTCTAATTAACTAGTTATTGTGTATATTTATTGTCTGTAAATTATTCTTTTTTTCCAGTTAAAATCTATGAAATGTGCATTATATCACGAAAGTTTATGTTATATCATCATAGTTAAGTAACTAGTTGGGAAAAAAGTCTAGTACATATTTGGAAAAATGTTTAAAATATTTTAAACTATCTGTTTGTTTATTTTCCTTGAAAAAGCTTGGACCAAATTGTCAAGCGAAACGTTGGATTTATTTCAAATTCTTTCACTGAGATTTTACAAATACATTCTTCCTCTTTAATATCTGTTTGTTTGTTTGCTGGCATAACGACAAAGATTTTGTCAACTTCCTAATCACATAATATTACACCAAATGATTAATAAATTCTTTACAATTTTTGATAGTTTTCATATTCAACTGTACAAATCAGTTCACAGAAAATTTAAAGTGTTGTGTTTATTTCACTTCATAGTGTTTAATTTATTATCATAGTTACTATGTACACTATTCATACATATTCAATCAACATAAAGTGATTTTTCTATATGTGTGTGGTAGTATTTTGTTAAAACTTTGATATGAAGTTTTGTGATTGTGCAAGACTATATAAAATGAAAAATGGTATAAACAAATAGATAAAAGAAAAAAGATTAATGTACCAATGTGAATGGAAATATATGGATTTATGTATTATCTTATTTACACTAGATTTTACCAAGATAAACTGATTTATTTATTTATAACTAAAATATAACAATAGTTGGTTTCATTTTAGTGTGTATATATGTATTTGTGTTTTACTTCACTTATCATAATGGTTAGTCATCATACTAACTAGTTAATGAGACTACAGATGAAGTTAAAATTAAGTGCGAAAAAAAAATGTTTATGAACACATTTGAAGTATAGATAGTTGAACAATTGTTGACATTGCTTAGATTTCTAATATTAAGTGGCCTCTTGAAAAGTTTATTGATAGATTGTCATCAGCTTACAATGTTGAACATCTATTTAAATAATCGATTCACTTAGTTATTTTTATTTTATTTTTAGCCAATCCTTAATAATCACCATCAATGTTCCATTTCAATATGTATCAAATGAACGTCTCCAATTACTCTTATAAATTATAGTAAAAACTCTCATTTGTATAGTGTAATAGGAAGACGAAGATGATCAGAACTATGTGATATATTAGCACAATACTTTTGGAACAATGTGATCACATATACACTTGTTAAGAACATTTATATCTAAAAATAAGAGGTTAACTAGACTAGAAATGGGTGGGGGGAAAAGAGGAAACAAATATAGCAAAGAAAATAATCTGAAAAAAATTGAAACCTCATCACGCTAGATAATAAGTTAATATTACCAAGGTAGGTTTAAGGTGAGAATTTTCGTATGGTTAAGGCTTCAATAAACCTTAGTATACATCCTTTTACACCTTTATACAACACCATAAAAGCCGAGTTAAGATCAATCTTATGCCCTGTTTCGATTATATGTTTGGCGATAGAGAATGGTGGATGTTTATTATTTATTCTTCTAGGGCCATTAGATTTTATACAATTAGTTCCGTTTATGAATTCATTATATTTCGTGGTTTGTCATCAGCTGTTCATTTATTTCTGTAACCATTTGGGTACATGTTCAGACACCTTAATTTGGTGATCATGATTACTTTTACCTATGTAAGTGTGGCCACACACATTTAGTCAACAGTATATTCTACTTCCTAAGGTATATTTCATAAACTTTTTTCTTGGAATTTATCTACATCCTTTATAAAAATCAATTTAGCCGAAATGATGGTGAAGAAATGAATTATGACCATAATGTATATAATAAATAGTTACTCGTACATTTTAAGTTGTATAGAAAAACTATTCTAAAGAAGGAATCAGATAAACAAACAACGTGATGGTAATGACAATTATGGAAAACAGCCTAAAAAGTGAACTAAGTGAAAATTGTAATCAGATGTCAATAAAACGGATTAATTGCATATTAATTATAAGTATATTTGATAATTATGTTTCATCAGTCAGATAAGAAGAGAAAAGATATTGGAACAGTTTTGGTTTCAACAATAAAAAGGTCAGGTCTGTTAGCTGTTTTAATCTATTAAGCAAAATATCTAGTTCAAGGATCGATTAATGCGAATGTAGAGAATATTATGATTGTAAAAATTGTTTTTCGATACAAAGGGGAGTTTTAGTCGAACGAATGACTTGTTGTAGTTGTATGCATATAATGTGTTTGTAAATCATGGAACAGATAACTTTAGACACATTACTGATGTAAAACTGATATCCAGTATAATTTATGTGTGTTTTTAACTAATTTTACTCTACTCCATGTTTGACGATTAGAAATATTCGAATAGGATCAGTTGCCAATGGTTAGAAACATCGAGTGACAATCCAGAAGCCTTCATTCTTTCTCGTATTTGTGAAAATGAGTCTAAAAATGATTTCACACTTTATATCAGACAAATAAGCTTTTTATTTTTGAATCATACTCACTAAGACTACCTTCTTTACTATTATGGATACTACTTCAACGACTGCGACTTTGTGTTCTTCTTGAAGATTTCATCGCAATATATTGATATCGTATGTTAACTTGAATCGATGTTTGTACATATGTTACTTATGACTGTTAAAAGAAACAATAGTAATAA
Organism: Schistosoma spindalis; assembly: GCA_946903255.1. Lineage (NCBI taxonomy): Eukaryota > Metazoa > Platyhelminthes > Trematoda > Strigeidida > Schistosomatidae > Schistosoma > Schistosoma spindalis. The sequence goes on along the minus strand of OX336416.1, from coordinate 71,049,672 downwards.
GGATTGTTAAACCATATCATAAACGATGACTTTTACAGACATACGCTTGTGAAAAACATATGTTTTGTAGATTATTTACGAAGTCAATCATTCATTTTTTTCAACTACAAATTAGTTATATTGATTGACGAAAATAGCTTAACCGGTCACTAGTATAATACTGAATCGATTGTCTTTACAAATGTATTACCATTAATAAAAGGAAACACTATATTGCAGAAATATATATATATATATATATATATATATATATCATTTAGGAACTTTCTAGGAATACACTTTAGTAGATTACAAGGTTTAACAATTCGATTCATCGTATAAATTGACAACTACAATAATTTATGAGTTAATTATAGTTCATAAATACATTTTTCAAGGTATATATACCTTTATTAAATTTCTGTAGAATTCAGTGCTTTTCATCTGACTAAAACTGATGAATCAATTTTCTTCAGTAATACATTTTATTTCTGGTAATGGGTTTAAGTTGCGTCTTTTATTAAATCTGTTTATTTACCATTATGTGTAGATATGTTTGTGTTAATCAATAGAGGTTCTACTCAACAACAAAAAAAGAACATATTAACTGAAACTACTCACAATTAACAGATTACTTGAATTTAAGTATACTCTCCAGTGTATAGTAGTATCATATTATAATAAATTTAAAAATATTATTCTCTTCTCTATTTAGTTATTCAGTCACTACACTCGCACTCATTTTGATTATTTAAACATGTAATAACCATCAAAAAAGTATTTATACTTTGAATAATTAATTATAAAGATGTCTAAAGCAATTAATCTCTTTGATAAATTTTGATAATAATCTTCGTCTTCTTATTACATTATCAAAATAAAGATGTCTATTTGAAATTATAAAGCCATATGATTCTGTGGCTAAAATAAGAATTTTATTATTAAACATATTAGAGTAACAGTTCCGTTCTAGAATACACCATGTTACTTTTAAAGTGTAAAAACGTTTGATATATTTCTGTTATAAACGTATTTTGAAAATTCAATCAATTGATTTCATCTCTCTATTTAACACAAATCTTTAACTATCATCTATCCGGTAGACTTGATTGACAAGAATATTACCATTATGTATTATTATTGAAAAATGTTATTTCAGTATATCAAATTGCTTATTGAATAGAATGGCTTGTTATAAAACTCCTGATAACTCATAGTGGGCATTATATTTTAACTTACCAGTTATATATATATATATATATATATATATATATATATATATATATATATATATATGTCATTTAACACCTTGAAACATAACATTAATATCGGGAACAATCTTCCAAATTAAATGTTGGCTATGAACATTTACCAAGTTTCATATAAATTCTCATCTGGGTTTTTTTTCTAATCTTGTTATTATGTTTCATTTTTTTATTTCTAGTATACACTATGAGGATAAATCTGTAGAAGAACGTAAAAGTAAGTAGAAATTACTCCTTATATTTCATTAAACTTTTATCTTATATTTTTGGCATGTTAAGTGTAGTGACACGTAACTCAGTGACTACTAGGCGTGGTAAATATTATAAAAATAGAGTGACCACTACTCATAATACTTTCTTACACTAATAGAGACATTAAAAAATCTAGACTACTGAATTTTCCATTGAATGACCGGTATATCAAAAGTTTGAGATAAATACCAGTCCATTTCTTGAAAGCTCTTGTCTGACCAGCAGAAATTTAGAAAAACTAAAAGGTTGAGTTACGAATGAAGTTAGTTTAGTAACAAACAAACAATGTATCCACATAGTGAGCATTTGACCTTTGATTTTTTAGACTTTTGAAAAAGATACTAAGATTAATAATAATGTTGATGCTTGACTAATCATAACACTTAAGAACACGATCATCTGATCTATGAAATGTTCTCTGAAAAGCTTTATTTATTCTTAGTTGCCAAAATTATAAATTGGCTTCTAAAAAATTTTTAGTGATAACAATCCTCTGACTGTTTGAATTTAGCAAGTTTAATGAAAATGCTGTCAGTAAATTTGTAATGTCGTGGGTAATATATGTCTACTAGGTGGTTTGAATGGTATATCTGTATTGATATTGATTGTTTCTTTGCCTATCTCTATAATAAAAACTGAATTTAGTTTTTTTCCTGCGTAATTGTGTATATGATATGTCGATATTTTTGCCAAATGAGAAATATCATACGCCACAAAAAAATGTGGGTAAATTAGTTCAAGTGATCTCTTTTTTATCGCTCATGGTCCATAGTTTTAGGTATGGATTTGAGGAAAGAATTAGTAAGTGATGTCTGAACATTGTTTATAAAAATATAATTCAGTGGTTGTGATCACGAATCAATTGAAGCTAAACCACCATGGAAATCCACGAAGCAATGGACAGCTGTTCCTTCCTATTGTGGGACTCCTCAGCAGTGCACATCCACGATCCCACTCGCAGTAGAGACAGCTATCTACCTCGGTACAATGGAATATGGTCTCGCAATTTCGTGGATTAGTTGATATTAGACACTAACACCGTTGGAGGCCTGCTCAGTGGTCCAGAGGTTAAGCTTTCGCACGCGAGACTGAAGGTTCGAATCCCGCCTGTGTGATCGTTCCAAAATAGGATGAAACAGCTGGCCAGTGCTTCGATGGTGGTCTAACAGTGTTGTTAAATTAAATGATTTCTCCTTACACTGTCAATCACTATGCACTTTATGACCATTGTTTTAAAATCATTCAGTCAATTAAACTCTGATTTACTTTTCACTTCATTTCTGTTGTTTAACTGAAGAATATTTCTTTAAATATCCCCCAACAGCCTATATTCGATTAAGTCAACCAATGCGTAATTTAACTCGTTCAATCGGAGCGAAAGGAACATTTTATTGTGATATTCTTGGTGAACCTATACCTCAATTTCAATGGTATAAAAATGGTGAAAAGTTGTTAGAAAAACCGAATAAAATTAAAATAACCACTGCCTTATGGGGAAGCGCGTAAGTATTTTTGATTAAATAATTTCTTAATTTTTTTGTAAAAACCATTTTACTAGAAAGATAACAAGAATGACACTAACAAACCTTTGTCATAATTAAAAATACAGATAGATTTCGATACATTCGAACTTGACCTTATGCCATCAACAGGTTACAGGTATGAATGATATGATTAGTGATATTCAACATGGTGTAGAAACATCCTTTGAATACATTGTTTCATATGCGTTTATTAAAGATAAGTTAGTTGAAACTTGAATTACATATAAAACTGTCCGAAAAATATGTTTCATTAAATGGAACTCTAACATAACTTCAACATATGGGTCATAGTTTTTGACACAGTTTATACATTAATCATATAAAATAACAACTGAGTATCATATCAAGACTGGCAGGATTCATATCCTGTACTCACTCTGTGTGGTGAGCAGATAGAAGTAGTCGAGAAGTTCGTGTATCTAGGTAGCTGTATAAGTGCTGGTGGTGGCGTGAGTGATGAGATCAATGCACGTATAGTGAAATCCAGAGAGGCTTATGCCAATCTGGGCTATCTTTGGCGCCTTCGTGATGCAACAATTTAGTAATGCGTTTAGCATCCTATTTTTAATTTGGAAGGAAATGTGACTTGTCGGAGAAATTTCAAACGTAGACTGAACAACTATTCATTCTTCTGTGGTCAATCTCTAGATACTTTGAAGCAGCAGTTTTTCGTCATTTAATTTGTGTTTCATACTATTTTGCACCAGTTATCATATCTTTTATCACTGATAAGTAGCTAGATTATATTCGTAATATAATAAGAGAATTCATTTATTGAAATCGCCCTACAAAAAAAACCATTCATTGTACTCCTATCTAAACAGTGCTCATTGCAAATGTGATGGAATTTGCTTACTATAAAAATTGTTATATCAGTGAGGTATATTTGCCACGAGTCAATTACAATGGATTTTAGTACACTGAATTATTGCATTTCATATGTCAAATGACAAAGTTACATTTAACGAAATCTGATGATTAGATACGGTGAAACTAAGTTTTCATTATGCTTGACTGGAATCAAATAGGTGAAATAACAAAGAAAATATTAGTTTATTTTAAATATATTCTATATTTTCTTCATAAACCAATTTCACTACTTAAATTAGATTGTTTTCCTCTAACAATTTCTAGTTTACGTGTGGAAAAACTACATAATTCTGACATTGGACAGTATTTGTGCGTTGCAACTAATCCATCTGGAACATTGAATGCCACAGCTTATCTACAATTAACAAGTAAAAGTAAGCATGAGTGTTTATGTTTTAGTATTCTGTAAAGCATATTTGTTCATTTTTAGTTTTCTTTGTTTCAATATTTTATTAAAACACAATGGGTTGTTCATTGAAAACACCACTCTATTAGAAGCAAAGCATTATTTATAAATATACGTAATAAATGTGAGAAATCATCGCTTATGTTTGCCACTACTTATTTACTGATAGTAAAAAACAATTCAAACATAGTATAGTACAATCAGAGTTTTAAAAAAAACCATGACAAATTTTAAGTCTATTCTTAAACAATCAGATAACACCCTTCTTAACAGTTAGTTTATCGAAATGAAAACAGTTAGAAGACTTAATGTATGCGCATTTTTAAAATATATTTTAGATTATGATGTATAACTGTCAATTTCATTAATTAATAGTAGTGGTAAGTGTTAAGCGTTCATGTTAGTTTCAATGATCTAGGTCACTCGTTTCATACTTTTTTAGTACTTATATGAAAGTAGATTTATTGTTCTACCTTGCAACTAGTCAACAGTTCTTACTCATAACATTTCACTATATTTAACCTAGAAAATTCAAGTTTTGTGAAAACCATTTTATTGAAATCTCTCATTAATTTACAATCCAATCAAAAACTTAATAATCTTCACAACCCATTACTGACAATTCAGGAAAACTATGATACATTGAAATTAACAAGTATGTTTTATACTCCTAATATGTATGATCTCACAGATCACAACTGCTCACTACAGACATTCGGGAATATATTCCAAAACTATATATATATATATATATATATATATATATATATATATATATATATATATATACTCATAAGTATCCAATGAGTATTTAGAGAATAATTTATGAAGATCTATTCGATTATGGGTTATTTATAATCAGTTATTCATATCAACCAAAGAATTATTGGTCTTTATACAAGCAGTCTTAAAACCGTTTAGATTGCATTCATCATTGAAACTTACTATAATACATCTTACTCTTATAGTTGTTGTTTTCTGTATAGTTGAACATGAATTACATATATAGGAAATAGTATACACATATTTACAAAAGAAAAAATAATCATTTTATCCGCTTGGTGTAAATGAATTTATAAATAAACAGAATTTTAATTATATATGAACTAATAAATATTACAGAATCCACCCTTGTAAGAACATTCATTTCCAATTACCTACAGATAACAACTAACCATACTTAATTATATATTCGAAATTTACAAAAAATATCAAGATTATTACTTCTACGTCTCGTTCTTTTCCTTAAATCAAGCCCACATAACTTTGAATATAAATAAGAATAAACTTTATTCTCCCCTCCAAATATATATATATATATATATATATATATATATATATATACTAAAAATTCAATTTATTAGCTCAATAATTAAAATCGAAATAAGTTTTGTTATTTATTTCTATACACAACACACAAAAAAACAGAACAATAAAAATAAAATTTATGCATTTTGAGGTAGTTTTTATTTTTATTTTCACTAATTTTCTATACTAATTTACATTTATATTTTTATTTATTTTTATCGCTTATTTTTTGAAAAAAATATATTTAAACTACATTCTATTTTTATCTGTACATTGAATTAGTTAGCTAATCCCGCCCATCCAACAGATTAGGTATTAGTTAATTACTTTTTTGTGAAATAAAAAATGTCGACTTAATGAAAATTAATTTCATTCTTTCTATAATAATGATAAACTACATATAATCAGAATTTACGTCAGTTAATTAATAAAATATCAGTATAGGATTGTGGAAATTGTTGAGTTTAAATTAATATCATGAACAGACCATCGTATACTTGGAAGCACCAGACGGCAGTTTCGTTTTAGTGTGGGACTCCTCAGTAATGCTCAGTGTGATTAGAGGTATGCTCATAAGTTTAACAAATATGAAAGTAGGTATCATACGAAGATTTGATTTGATAATTTCGAATAAATTGACCAAATAATTATTTATTTATAAATATGAAAGTAATTCAACACAAGGACACGATATATAACTGTTATCATACTTTACTGATGTACACATATATTTTGTTATTAGAGTAGTTAAATTAAATTATAGAAATAATTGAAGTTAAAAACAGAATAACTTATGTAGGAAACTTTAGATCAATGATATCAAGTCACAAGGGGATCGATATTAAATATGATATGTGAGTTAATCTTCTATCATGTATTCATACGTATTTATTAACAGACACCAGTGTTTAATGCACTAAGTGAGACAATAAATTGAAAAAATAAAGCAAATCTAACGATTTTAATAGTATTATAATGTCTAGTACCATGTCAATCCCACATAGGTTATTCTAGCTTAAAGACAGACCAATTTATTCATTCTTCTTGAGTTACATTTTGACCTTGTTAAATATTCTCTTATCAACCTTGACTGTTTTTATATGAGCGTATGTGTGTTAATTACTGATCCTATTCATTGTGTCTGTAACTTATTTTTGTTTGATTATAAATACCGAATCACGCTTGATTAAATCGAATTGGCTCACATGCCTTCTCCTCTCCACTTCCTTCGTTTCGTTTCTCTGATCGTCTGACTGGATCAACGATTGTATGAAATATACGTATTCAAAATCCATTCTCGTGTTTGACTTATTTAAATCTGTTATTCACTAACACGACTTAAGTCGATGATAATATACGAGAACTAATGGCATGTATATTTCAATAGCAATCATCATATGATTGAACTAGAGTCAGATACAGAGTTACTAAGGTACTATATGAGTTTGATTTATTTTGTTACAAAAAGTAATAAAATTACAAAACAGAACTGAACATACGTTTGTCGGAATGAATTCAGTTATTTATTCATTTAAACACTTATTAGCATAGTATATTAAATTAGGTAACGAATTATAAAAGAATTACAAAGAAAAACTGATAACTTGTCACATTTGGACAAATAAATCAAGATTTTGAGCTCTCAATAGCAATAAACTCATCAAATTTGAGTGGATTTAATTAGTATTGTTTGTAAACTACATTCGATGATCTGGATTTTCTGAGATTTATATTTTGCTACTTGGTGGAAGAGTTGTTATTTTTAATATATAATGGAGTCCACTCGAAATTTTAGCATTCATATAGCAGAAGTTATAGGGAGATGATGAGGAACTAACAAAATCAATTGAATCCATATTATTCTACCGAAATCGTTGTCTTTGCTCCTAATTTTAACTATGAATATTAAATATGGGACTAACTGTGACCATTTATCTTAACATAGATTGACATTATACATGATCTTCTGAAAGATAAAAGATAATTGGTTAGTGGTTAAGTCTACGCTTCTTAACCACCCTCCATCTTACACTGCAAGGAATGTAAGGATTTTTTCAATTTTGTCACAAACATAACTGAAACCAAATTGAAAACTAATACTCCATGTTTCATCACTTCATTATCGTCTCAACTTTAACTATAAACCAATATTATCGATTATTAGTAAAGAAATGATTCCTTTCACAAAACATTTATCAATAGAAATTTGATATTACCAATCTCAGATCAGAACAGTAATAATGATTCAGTAATTATTCTAACTAAATGATCTGTAAATACCTACTTTTTATTATTTAGAAACATGTAGTTTTCTTAAATTCACTTGGTGTTGTTTTACTTGTATCTTCTCATTGTTATTTAGGACTGCAATTGATCAGTCTCATGTTGACATATTTGTATCCTGTGCGGATTGCCTCGATATAGTTTTAAGTCGCAAGCTTTTTAAGCAAAGATGAATAGTGGCTAGCAGTGGAATCTAGGACGCGCATTTCGTCATATTTGGGATTCGTTAGCTGGATGTACTTGCATCCCATAGTTGATGTTTGAAGCAAACGATACTGGATTTGAGTAACAGAGTGAACATCAACTCCAAGATGCAAGTAGATCTAGCTGACAAATCTCAAATAGAACAAAATGTGCGTCCTAGATTCCATTTCCAGCCATTATCTATCTTTTCATATACTTTACTTTTTCATGTGTATATTTGTAAAGAAAACATATTTCAAAAATCTAACATTATAGATGGTATTTTACTAATAATTAAATAATATTCAAATGTATTTTACTTACCATTTTTCTTTGTACGTACATTATTACTTATAAATTTTACATTTTTCACAGTACTTTGGATAATTCTTGACTTGATTGTATTATTCTGTATACAAATCATAATCACGATACTACTGATAGTAATCTTATTTTTATGAGTCAATTTTCGATTAATTCTTTCTTCTCTATTCTCTATTTTCTATGATATTTTTTTTACTTTTCTGACAAACTAGAAAAATGACAAACAGTTCATGTAATCACTATATATACAAACATTAAATAATTCATATAATAACAATAATCAATGTCACGCAATCTAACAATGTGTATATTGTTTTACACTTACCAAATTGTATTTTTTTCTATCTTTGTGACCATTATTTTCGGCATGGAAAAAAAAGAAAAAAAGAAAATAAAGAATAAAGAAAAACGATGACATTATCAGAATGAAATGAATAACTAAATATATTCTTGATGAAATGAGTCATTTTTCTCAAAATATGTCAATATTTTTAACTCGAGTTTTAAGCAATCTTTACATATATGAGTACTTTAAATAATTAGTTTTCATTTATTCAGATTTGAGTATATATATATATATATATAACATTCAGGAAATTGTCCGAATATTAGTTCATGTCAGTACAAAATAGTTCCCACTAAAGAACTTTTCACAAATGAAACTTCATTTATTAACCTTAAAACACATACACACACGAAAACTTGAGGTACTTTAGAAGTAAGTTTAACAATTTGAAATCTCATTGAAATCGCACTATTGAATTTCGATAGAATCATGCTGTTTATTAAGAATTCTAAATCTCATTATTTTATATTTCCTTTCATCTTGATTTGACTTGAAGTGTTTTAAAAAGAAACAAACAATCTATCTATTGTTTCTAACCTGATACACAGTAGTATGCTATAATGATTTTCAAATAATGGTAAATATTAATTTCAATAGTTGAAATCATGAGTTAGTTGAAGCTAGACCACTATGGAGAACCTGGAAGCACTGGACGGCCATTTCGTTCTACTATGGGACTCCTCAGTATTGAGCATCCACAATCCCACCTGACGAGATTCAAACTTACGACCAAACGGTCTCGCGCGTGAATGCTTAACCTCTTAGTTTGGCTCAATTTCGTTGATTAGCTTAAGTTAGACATTAACACAGTTGGATGCCGGCCGTCTCAGTGGTTTAGAGGTTCGCGCTCAAAACTGATAGGTCCTGGGTTCGAATCTCGCGGGGGGTGTGACCGTGAATGCGCACTCCTGAGGAGTCCTACAATAGGACGAAACGACCGTCCAGTACATCCAGGTTCTTCATGGTGGTCCAGCTTCCACTGACTCATGATCTCAACCATGAAAATTTATGGATATATTACATTTTCAATTTTTTTCTTAATCTATTTTTTCTGTATCGTACAGCTTCCAAGTCAAATACATTTGTGAAACCAATTTTACAACAAGAAAATCAATATCTGTAAGTTAATTATAAACGAATCAACTTCATTCTAATAATCCTTGAACGTTTAATATCAACGTAATATTTAACATAATTTTGACTTGATATGATTTAAAGAAAATATAAGTAAAGCAAATAGTATTTGAATAATGATATTGTATTATTCATTCAACGAATTTTTTTCCATACAATCATTTTGTGAGTAGTGCCTAGTTCATATAGCTAGAAATAAAGTGTCCACAACACGATATGAAGTTAACATATACTTTTTTTAATGTTTGACAAAATGCAAACATTTTTAAGGGTTTTTTTTTGTCCATTTATTGGATGAATGCAGAAAGAAAGAGAACAATTTTCACTAAAGATTATATTTTCAGTCCCTGAAACTATTCAAATTTATCTTGTATGAACACGAGACTGTAGATAGCTTTTGTATCTTAAGCAAACACAATGAATTCAGTTCAAGTTATAGAGTATTTACTATCTTACTACACACATTTACTAATATAATAAATGCAAGTTACATAGGGTCATTTTATGATAAGCAACTGTAAGCCATTCAACTAATTATAACACCGACTTCAGTCAACTCAAACAAAATTGATGAATAAATATTAGGTTAGGCTGATTTCTATGAATTTTGTATTACATTAAAGTAATTTCTACAACTGACGGGTGTTTTCCAAAGAAATTATTTGGTACTGAACAATTATTTATTCTAGTTTAAGCCATTTCATAAGCATTTTCAAACAACCTCACTTGGAACTGAACTAGGAACCTCTAGGTTTTCCGATTATTTAGATTAAGATTTTTTTAAAAATTCAAACTTGAAGAAGTTTTCTCCGTATATTCCAAAACCACCCAGTTTACATTTCAACAGTACATTATACTCATTCATAAATAATATACCAACAAAATATAATACATATAATCTCTTAAGTTAAAAGAAGTAAATTGATAGGTAATTTCAAGGCGTTCACAAAACTAAGGTTTTATGTTTATAAATTATTTACAGTTATTAAAAGATATATCTTGTTATTTTACACCGGAAAGACATGCAATGAAAGTAGTCAAGTAATATGTGAATTATATTATGACCATTTATATTATTTAGCTTAATTACCAAAACCACTTCTCATTTATGGACAATAAATTTATTTACTCTATGCATAAAGCCTAGTATTACGCCCAGAAAACCCATAGCGTTTTATTTTTTAAAGTTTTGTATGAAACAGTATGAAAATAAAAATTGCACACCGGTAATAACAGATGTTACTTTTGGAAGGTAAAGTGATATATACAAAAATCACAAAACATTCTGTTACGTAAACGTTCTATTTTTTTCTCAAAAACACTATGATAGATTGCATAAAAATAAAATCATTAAAAATAATCAATGTTGAAAACTTGTGGAAAGTTTTTTTAGAACATTAGTAAGTCAGGTCAATAACTTGAATGTAGTTTAAATCATTCAAATAAGTAGTAACTTAAATCTTTAGAATTTCACTGATAATTTGCTTCAATATTATATTATTATGTAAATTAAACTTTAATCTATTAGATATTACTAATTTCTCTATGTTTACGTCTGTATTCTGTTAATTAATTCTAATAATAGGATAAATCTAACATTTATATCATCGTGTTAGTAACTCGTAAAAAACTGACTCTCCTAATGATATCTTAATAGTAGTGATCACAGATGCAATTTAAATGTAGATTTGAATAATAATTTAATTTATAATGGTTTGAATCATCGCATTGATGATAATTTGATTGAATTTCGATCAACCTTAGTTGGTTTTAGTGGATTATATGCGAATCGTTTACATTAGGCAAATAAGATATAAATTTATGTGGAATAGATGTAGTGAAGCTAGTGGTGGAATCCAGAACGTTTGCATTATCCCATTTTGGATTGGTTGGCTGAATGAACCTGTATAATCCAAAACATTACAAACTAAATTAAAATTTATACCTTTTGCACAAATTAGTAGCTATATGGACTTAGTAGCTAAGTGGATGACGTAGTGGCATTTTAAGCTAGAGATAACGAGTACGAATCCACAAGTATGCCCCATATGGAACAAAACAGACGTTCTAGCTTTCATCGCTAACCACATACCATCCAATCTGTGTTAATTTGAATAGTTTAGTGAAATGACAAATAAAAATAATGTACTTAACATTTTTAAAAACTCCCGTTCATAATCATAGTTCGTTTTCTGACCTAGAATCAAAGTTGTAATTATACTGTCTTAATTCATAGCTTCTTTTCGCTGGAAGATTAACAGTGAACTTATCTTATTTTCCGCTTTATTTGTTTTGTATCGAAAGTTACTCCTGTGATTAAGTAGGTTTGTTGTTAGGGTTATATCAATCAATGTTTCTTCCCTTAGGCTTTAATTTTATTTTCCATCCGTTTATATATATATATATATAAGTAGATAGCGTGAAACTTCCGAAGGTTCAAGTGCTTATTTTTATTTACTGTAAATAAATAATAATATACAAGTAAGTGACTAACCTCAGATTTAGTTTGTCATCACCCTTACGTACATCTGATTGTTTCTCTTATTAGCTGTCCACCGTCTGTTTTGTCAGCATATTTTATCGCTGATAACATTCAGTCAAATAAGCATTTCTTTATACCAGCTTAGCTTATTGCATTACAGTCTGAGTTTAAACCTTGGGAGACTCATCCAGGTTTCATATCTTGTTTGTAAACTTATGTATATATTAATCACATTTGTCGTAACAAACAGTATACAGTTTCAGAGAAACAAATGGTTTAAAAAGAATATTGAGTTCATACAAATGCACTGAAGTCATGATCTCTATATTGTTGCTCCACCTCCACAACACAAAAAATTACGTACGGTATATGTCCTAAACGTTTGCTAAAAATAGATTAGTTACAATATCCAGTTATTATTATTATTATTAAAATTGTTTTATGTATTCAGTATGCATAGTTGCTGATGCAACTATTCTGTAACTTATCCAATGCGAAAATAAAAGTTCTCCACTAAACGTCCGTCAAAAATCCTTTTATATAAAATCAACTTTAGATTCATACAGAATTCTACACATAAACATATCAAACTATTTACTAACAAGTGATTGGAAAGCTGTAGTTTTTGAGACCAGTCAAACTAACAATGCGACAGTAACTCAACAAGGACATTATGTGAAAATCATTATTGACCAAAAATTGACTGAAATTAAAATTTCAAATCACTGAATTCCAGCATATCTGTCAAGAAACAAACATTTGGTTCTTCTATGCTTTCAAATGTCCTCCAGTTTCTGTCATTTACGTATGAAAATTCCCTTCAGTATATGTCAAATATATATCTACCAGTATAATGTACCATGAAATCTTCCGTTTCAATCATTTAAACAGCTCTTCAAATATATCTTTATCTACCTAAGAGAACATGAACTAATCTGAAATCGCGAATCCCATAAGTGAAGTTTACTATTCCTATAGAGTTTTTACAATTTTAGGCCATAAAAAAGATACAAATATAAATAATGGGAAGTCTTTATTCGAACTCTTGAAAGTACCCACGAACAACAAATTAATTTTTAACACTAATATTCGTACATATCATTGATTAGGCGAACTTATTGTCCAGATTTAGACAACTTCATATTATGGTATTATTATTATTAAAGTTCTAAAATCAAACTCTTCCTCAATGACAAATAAATTAATCTAGTAATCACATTTAATTTCCTAAATATAAGATTTTTGTGTACTTTTTGGTACTTACAAAGTTAACGAAGTTGGAAGGTTCACAATGGTGAAAGTTTCGAAATTATTATACATAATAAACAATGAGGATCTTATGAACTAGGAAAAAATATGCTCAGTTTTTAAAAAAACATCTGGCATATTCGACATCTCATGCATTTTCAGATTCAATCTTATCATTCGGTACTACAATTACTTGGTTGTTGTTTAATTACTAAGTCCTATGCCAACAAAACTTTCAGTTATAGGTAGTAACCCCAAACAATCAACTTTGTGGCAGAATCATTATAAAATCTCTGTGGAAGGATTATTATAGAATTTAGAAGAAATTAAACATTTTATTGCCTTTTTACTCTACCTTGAGGAAAGTTCTATATTTTTTCTATAGTTCAGATGTATTTAGTCAAACTTAGCAAGTAGTTTATCAAATTATTTTCCCAAAATTTTCCAGAATTTTCAATTATTAACTGCCTATATAATTATTCATATAGTCAAAAGATCTTAAATCTAATACTTTAAAAGATGAAATTATCCATTACAGGCATCATTAAATCAGAAACAAGCACATTTTTAGTAATCTTATAAACTTGCTTAAATCATCTATTTCATAATAAATAAAACTTTCATTTATTGTTATTGAGAAAAGTAATTTACCATCCATCATTGGCTGATTATTCTTAAAATAATAATAAAGTCTATTGAATAACAAAGCCACAATATTAATTCAGCAATATGATTTATTTGTTTGTTTATTCTTATCACCTTGAATTTTATGTTAAGCGCCCAATTCTAATTTTCATTTCACTAAAATAAAATAATATTGTTAAAAGGTTCTATTTAACAAAAGATATGTATAAGCATCTTTTTCTGCTTGTTTTCTATGTATATATATATCATCATGATGACTCATTTTTCACTTTTAAAATGCTAATAAATTATCATTATTTCTGGTAGTAGTAGCAGTAGTAGTATTACTCGACAGACAGAAAAAAACACAGTTTATTTACAATAGTGTTGTTATACAACAAATGGACATTATCCTGTATGAAAATGAAATGAGTAAAAGCTTTTTCTGTCATTTTTTTCTATTTATGTCAACACACGATGTAATTCACTACAAAATATAAAATAGGACTAGGTGGGAAAGAATTACATTTCTTTTAGAACACATACATTCACATTCCTTTATTTATAATCTTCATCTTCCAGAACTTCTTTTTTCATATATGCCATTCTTAAAATATAACAAAATAAATAGTCAAAAGAGAAAATATAAGTAAAATATTAAAATGTGATGGTTAAAATAACTTCATTGTCATCATTGATCTTATAAATAAAGCTTTATAACTGACATTTTGAAGACATTTGCATTGACTTGATGGATTGAAACTATAACTAGTTTATTCACACCAATCACTGGATGATTACATATGTCATTGTACCTTCTTTGATTATTAATATTAAAGACTAGCATTCCAAATATTCAAAGTTGTTAACAAGATTCAAGATGCATAAAGTTTAGTGTTCTAACGAACCAAATAAGAAGAATTGAATATGTGATATTTTTATCCGCTTCTTTCAGTCGGTTATGAATGAATTTAAGCTTGATTGATTTGAGCTTAGTTAATCATACTGACCAGGATAAAAATTGATTCTCATAAAGAATAGTTATCTTTTACTTTCCATGCATTTAAATCAATAACTTTACACACTCTGATTATGGTATTACCATGGAACTATTTTAAGCATCCTATTTTGAAGTGCTATTCCTAGATAATGAATCACAAACATTAATTAACGCAGTTATCTATAACGTTCTACAAAAATACTAACTGAAGTTGAACTGAAATATATGTCATTCGTTTTGAACCAACTGATTCATTTGTATTGTTTGTTTGAATCTTCCGATTGATGTTTAGGACTGAAACTGATCAGTCTCTTATTGGTATACATATACACAAGCTAGTGGCTGTGAGGACTCATTAACTAAATGGATAATGTGACGGTGTTTGAAGTGAACCGTACTAGGTTTGAGTACCGTCGTGAACATCAACCCAGATGTAGGTAAATCCAGCTGATGAGTCGTAAAGAGGACGAAAAGAGAGTCCTGCATTTCACTGCTAACCATTTTTTATCTTTGATTATGACTACCAATTAAGATTTGACTATATAAAAGGCTAATGTTATTCATATAAAAACAGGAAACAATAATAGATTGTCCCCTACTACACCTGTAATATTCTAGATTTTAGCCAGCAATTTAGTCCAGGATATATTTTTGTCCTGTTGGATACCTTCCAATGTAATGTGACTATATTCCATTAATGATATTAACCTGAACAGTGTCCATTACTTCAAATATTAAATTGTTATTCTCTAGCCCATTTGGAATAATTATTCAAAGAGAACTACAAGCCTGCAAAGTTAATAAATTTATTCCTGAATTTTAGGACGGATAAAGTATAAATTCTTATTAATATTAAAATATCACACTCATTAACCGAATAGATTTCCGTCGTTACTAAATGTTCTAGTGGATTACACTTTGACGTTTGAAATGACAGATATTGATTTTGAGTTTCGAAAGGTATAATCAACACTTTGATACAGATGCATTGAGCTCATCGGTATCAAATAAGATTAAACGCTCAAGCTTAATCCCACTAATCACTAATAACAGAAGTGATTTCAAGGTATCCCTTAGAGTAGTTCATACATACACAGAATATTATTAATTGATTTCTAAATATTAACAACAGGTTAATGAAAACTTTTACAATGAATAAAACATTTCTTTTCATAGATTTTTTCT
This sequence comes from Schistosoma spindalis, assembly GCA_946903255.1. Lineage (NCBI taxonomy): Eukaryota > Metazoa > Platyhelminthes > Trematoda > Strigeidida > Schistosomatidae > Schistosoma > Schistosoma spindalis. The sequence goes on along the minus strand of OX336416.1, from coordinate 71,033,239 downwards.
CCGATTGTTTGAAAGTATCGTTAAATAATGGCATTTACTTGCCTATATTATTTCTTTTTATAAAATATAGTATGAATTCAATAACTGCTGAATCTGATGGTTTCTGTCAAGAATTTCATAGTAATGTCTGTGGTAAATACCTTATGGGTCATCGTGTCTATGTAACAAGAGAATTTCAACAAGCTCTTATTGAAACACAAATATCTAAATGTAAGTTCTAATATGTTATATACATATATAATACTTTTCAGATTTATGCACGTTAAAGTAGCTTCTAACAAAATAAATACAAGATGAACTTTCCCTAAATTTTTTTCAGTAATTTAAGTAGGTTTATAAGATCAAATTTATGTTCCTAATGTAATTTAACATCGCTATCAGTTTATCAGTTAAAAATGATAATTTATGATTTTTATATAAATTCACTTGGTGTTGTTCTACTTGTATCTTCTCATTGTTATAAAGGACTGCAATTGATCAGTCTCATGTTGACATATTTGTATCCTGTGCGGATTGCCTCGATATAGTCTTAAGTCGCAAGCTTTTTAAGCAAAGATGAATATTGGCTAGCAGTGGAATCTAGGACGCGCATTTCGTCATATTTGGATTTCGTCAGCTAGATGTACCTACATCCAAGTTGATGTTCATGTCGGGACTTAAACCTAGTACCGTTCACTTCAAACGCCATTGCGTTATCCACTTAGCTACTGAGTCCTGACAGCCACCTATTTGTGCGATGGGAAGATATAAGTATAACAACACCAAGTGAATTTAAACTTTACCTCATTGCACAAGTAGGTGGCTATCAGGACTCAGTGACAAAGTGTATAATACGATGGCGTTTGAAGCAAACAGTACTAGGTTCGAGTCCCGGAGTGAACATCAACTTTGGGATGCAGATACGTCCAGCTGACGAGTCCCAAATAGGACGAAAAGCTCATCCTGTATTCCACTGCTAGGCATTATCCATCATGATCTAACTGTAAATTGTATCCAATAAAAATATTATATAATTAACTAGTTATTAATTTGTATTATAATACAGTATCCAAATCTATCTGTTTAAGCATAGAACAAGAAACATGATCTAAACTTCCTGCTGTATCTTCAGCATTATTTTATTCTTCGTGATTTTCCTGCCCAGTTCTTTCATGTATGAAAAAGAAAATTAGAAACATTTCAAGTTAGCTCTTTAATTATTTACTTATGTTTTAATCATTTATCAATTTCATATGAATCATTGAAAATAAATAAATAAGTAAACATCTCACTTGACATATAACATACAAAAAAGAAGTACACATACACAATATTTGGTCATAACCAAACCATTCAGCTTAGTAAACAAATCTACATCGAAATCATCCAACTGAGTTACAAATATTCCCCACTATCATATAATATTGATTAACACGTTAAAACTAATCTGTTCAAAGTATAAATTGTAAATAATAAAGGTACTGACTTGTCAACTTTATTTAGTTGTGGTAATAGAGTTGTTTCATTTTATTTTTTTTCTTCTTCTTGTCATTTGCTTTTCGATTTGTGTTATTTATGACTGAGTTTTCTTTTTCATGATAATAAACATTGGCATGGTTTTATGTAAACTAATAAATTATGTTTAATTGAAAACTATAATTTTGTACAGTAATTTTAAATATCATATTCATTATATATTAAGATTAACTAAGTTTCTTAAACTACTTTTGGAAATAAGTAGTAAGACATACATTTTAAATAAATATAGATATTTTTAATTTTAATAGTTGAAATCATGAGCCAATTGAAGATAGAACACCATGGAAAACCTGGAAGCACTGAACGGCCGTTTCGTCCTAGTATGGGACTCCTCAGTAGTGCGCATCCACGATCCTGCATTGTGAGATTCAAACCCAGGACCTATCAGTCTCGTGAGCGGTCGCTTAACCATTGCACGAATGAACCGGCACCCAACGGTGCTAATGTCTAACTTCAACTAATCTACGAAATTGAGCGACACATCCACCAGTATCTTCAGTGAGTTACTATCTCTCGAATCTCGCGAGGAGGAATCGTAGATACGCACTACTGAGGAGTCACACAGTCGGACGAAACGGCCGTCCAGTGCTTCCAGGTTTTCCATGGTGGTCTAGCTTCAATTGACTAATGATCTCAACTATTAAAACTACTATAATATCCACAAAACCCTTCAAATATAGATATACAGCATGCAATTATTGAATAAGCCAATACGATCAAACGGTATTTAACTTTAATTAGGATTTGGTTTCACTATGTTTAACCATCTCAAGTGGTTAGGAAAGTGAAGTGTGATTCAAGCGCTAGTTTGTTTTACTATTATAAAAAGAAATCAGCTGTCTTTTTTGAATATCAGTTGCTTAATAAGTGTTTATCTACACATTTCATCTTCCAAAAGTGTCTATTTAAAAATATATTTCAAGTAATTCCGATAAATACAGTAATGTCTCTTATTTTCAGTCTATATCTCTTTACTTCCCCAATGATATTAGGCTTACGTGGATTTCTTAAATTTAAGATAATTGCACCACTGATAGACTTTATCTATACAACCACTTAAAATATGGGTACTCTAGACGGTCACTTGTCTTAGTACATAGCTTCTCAGTCGTAGGTTTTCATGAGCTAACTAGGAATCTAACCCTAAAACTTTATCCTTCGTAATGGCGCTGTCAGTTACGGGAATAAACGATGGTCAAGCATAAGAGCGAATTGACTGGAGTTATAATTCCAAGCTATTAAATGGCAATTTTTAGATCTTAGTGAAGAATAGTCAATCTGAAGATCATAAGTTCCATGTATTACGTCATCATGAATGTCCATTTGTGCTTTAACTAAAGCTAGTCAGTGATGTAGACTATCCTCAATAACCGGATACCTTAGACTTTGATATAAACTTTGGACTTGGATTTACTGTCAGAATATCTGTTTATGATGAGTTACATTTTTATTATGTCTTGTAATTTAACATCACAGATGGTGTTTGTCTTAAACAAAGTAGAAAAACAAGCACCTGTTTGACCTAGTTATTTCCTAAGCTTTCCTGTTGATCAATAATGTATCACTATGCATATAGAAGTAGGTAAAGTGTTTCCGTTTCAATTTCTTTTAAAGTCATCTTTGTAGTGCTGACGTCGAAAAACATGATTTTAACAATGACGAATTTTCATTCTAAATTAATCACTAAATAGTACTTATTATCATATCATAGTCGTTAATAGAGATTAGAGGTATTTGATCAAAATAAATCAATTCATCTGGTGATAAATATTAAGGGGTTAAAGGTTCGTGTCTTTTCTTCCTAGATCTTTAAAGCTTATCTATAACCTCCATGAAACTCTTTATTCTCAAAACAGATCATTTAAGTAACTTCAAACATGCTAGTGTATAAAACACGACTTGAAAATAGTCGAGAATCTGTTTGGCTAACAGAAAAAAGCGAAAGCGTACTTTTAACTTGGTTTGCTCATGGTGACATTTCTGATGACATACCAGTTACTATTTTGAATAAAACTTCAGAACATCAATGGCAGTAGTCAATGGGCATCAGATAACTAAAGAAATATAACCTATGTAAATAAGTAATAACATAAGTAAATTGGACACCAAATGAGTTATCATTTATTTCTTTGTGAACATGGGATGGAAATAATGCAGTTATTCGAACAAACCAACAAAATTCTAAAGGATATCCATATTCACAGCATTTCAGATACATTCTTTTGGGATAACATTCTGTGACACTAGGAGTAACAGAACAGAAATATTCCACTATGAACCACAAATGAATTCCATTATTCGGTGGTAATTCGAACAAAAATCCTATTTTATATCAACAGTCACTTTTCAAAAATAACCAACCCTCTTAAATCACTTAAATCATGTGCTCAAAAATTATTATATAAGAAAATCTGTAGATATATCCTTATAGGCATTAACGTAGTTTGAAAATTAAATAATATCTTTATTTGTTATGGTAAACAATGACCTTATCAAATATCACAAACAAACTCTTTCAATTAATAAGTTATTTTCTAGTCACTAAATACTCGTAAATTGTTCGCATCCTAAAAAATCGAATGGTAACCTTAATATTTACTACCTAAAGTTAAAAATTACAGTTTACATGGCCAAAAGTCTCATGGTAGCTAAAATATAAGTCCAGAAATAAGTTCTTTGTAACCGGAAAAATCTTCAATAACAGTTTTTCAAATCTTTTAAACTATTAATAAGCCACCCACATGGAGGTGCAGTAAAGTGACCAAATCATCAGATCCACATAAGTAATTGTTTAGTTGTAGTTGTGTAATCGCATAGTTATTTTTGCATGTTATTTGTCAATTAATTCATTTATTATAGATGATCTTGCAGCTATTAAAGAAAATCCAAACAACTAAATCACTCTAAATTTTTTCGCAATCAATTATCAGTAAAAAATTCAACTCAATCACTGTACATAATCTCATCAATATATCTTATGATATATAAGGTTTAAACAATAAATGGTGGGGAGAGTCAGTTCTCCTACTCGAAATGCTCTCACATAACCACACGCATACAACCACTGCCAAGGAACTCCTACTCACTACCTTCTCTTGGCGGGCGTGTTGTTTACGAAACTGAGAGGACGAAAAGCGAATATCGGCACTTTAACCGCGTCGGTGGACATGGAGGGTCCACTTAAGACAGTTGTAAAACGCTTATTCCAAACCATTGACGCACATGGGCTCAAGGATCCTAAGGGAACAAATGTATGAACCTATTGTCAGTTACCGGTTACAATGGGACTGCGTCTCCTCACGTTGCTCCACTGCCTTGTGGATCAGACCTTTAGGTCGAAGGCTCTGTGTGTGGCGCCCTAAGAAAACCACCTGCTTCGATCTGGGCACCCGGGCAGTATCACAACCCACACATAAATCAAGTGACTTGTGTGGCGCATATGTATTCTGTGCGCCTTTGTATTAATATTTATATGTTCAAATAAATAAATAAAATACAGTAATCAACTAAGTTAATCCTTCTTTAGAATGATGGAAGAGTGATAGTGTTTGTATTCTGTTAAATGTCTTGGGAAATCCTCACCAACAAAGTTGTTATTATTTAACAGTGATGCTATCAAACTAACTTAATTCATATAAATAAACTTGCTTCATAGGTATCACAATAATAAATTCTCGCTACTTGTACTCGTTAACTTTCGTATATGAAAAAAGATCTCATTTATTTATATTATAAGTAAATTAATAGTGCTGGTTCAAGATATGGTGATTTTTTTTATTTGACCGAAATTCATATACACAATATCTTATCTGTTTATCAGACAGTAGACCAATATCTGAATAAAGATTTTAAAGCAATTTGTAATTGTTTCCAACAGTAAAATAAAAATGATTGAGTAAAACTGTTATTTATTTTACTTATTCATAACAGAAGTTGGAACCATTAGACAGAATAGGTTGTGAATTCCTTGTGTTTTTATTTATATGAATTATATGGCTACTGACTAGTCACGATTAAATCGAAGTCACAAATTACCAAACAGTTTGTTCATATTTCGTTCTATTATTTTTTCTTCATGTCTTGATTTGGTGAATATTATGCATAAAATATGTATCCCAAATTTTAGCTACTAATATTATATACAGTAGTCAAAATTTTGTTCGAAATAATCTTCAAAGGAAAGATGGATTTGAAAATGTCACATTAATTTCAATGCAATTTTCACTGTCAAACGAATTAGAATGTGGTGTTTGTTAGCCTAGACATCCAATTTCCAAGCCCAAAGTGTACACTGGTGACTGCTCAAGGATACAAGATTCTGAGCATGATTTAAGTTCATGGGGACAGTGTTGTTGTATGGATGAATTAGAATATTGTTAATTAAATCACATTCAAAGTTCCATCCGAACAACAGATTTCTCTTTTTCGTATTTTGCTGTATATCTTCAGGGTAGTTGTTTAAGCATTTGTCAAATTTCAATATTTTTCTTAGCTTATCTAATTTTCCTTTATAAAATAGGTGAAATTGCAGAGATGAATTTAATAGTCACAACCCTTACCCATATAAATATATGCAATCACATTAATCATGATAATAAAACTCGAAATAATAATTTGTTCTGATCTGGTTTTTAATATTAGTCATGTTTTATTCGTATTATAAACTAATATATTGTTATTATCACTATTACTATTGTTATTCCTTATTTCTTATAGTTCTTAAACTTACTGCAACTCAATCGCTACATCGTGTACGGGAAGATTGTTTAAGACGTTTAATGGAAGCAATTTGTTATTACAATTTTCCAGTGTGTTTAGAAACAAAACCTGCTTCTTTTGAAAATGATGTTTCAAGCGAAACACAATCATTAAATGAGAACTCCATGCGTTATTTATATCAGACACGTCATTTATGCAGACAAGAATGCGAAAATGTAATGCAAAATGAATGTGGACCAACATATGACTATTTGGATAGAAAAATTTTGTATGACTGTAAGTGACATAAATATGTATATAATTTTCCAAACAATTAGCTCTGCACTGAATTTGTAGTTTGCTGACCACGAGATCAGCATTAACAAGGATCTCTAAGTTTCAATATATTAATCACTAAATTTTGTCTAAAGCTATTTTTTATGATCCAAGAAGAATTGAACAGTTATTTTATATCTAAACACTTCATCAATACACACACTTACTACCCTATATACAATCGAACTACATGCATTTATGCATTACAGTTGGATACAGTGTTTTTAAGCCACTGTGCTGGAACCTAACAACTGAACTTGATTTTTAAATAGCTCGATATACACTTCTATTCGCTATCTGTATATTGTAAACAGAAATTCTCAGTGAATAATGTATTCGTAATTTTGAATCATATTAGGAGTTTGTTCTTCTTTTAACAAACAAGATACTATAGTGTCAATCTTAAGGGAAAGAAAAAAGAAAAAAATCCTAGGAAGATATTGCAGGATTGTTAAATGACATCGATAGTGTAACGTATCCAATTGTATCTTGGTGAAAATTAGAGTGCATTATACAGCTGTTATTTTGTAGCTTCAGACTCTATGACGTAATACTTTTACTACCCTACATGTGATTTAACTCGGATATGAAAACGTCCATAACATCCGGATACCACTCCATTAAAACCCAATAAGCTACAATTTTAACTTAAATCTTTATCTGATATCGATTGATATCAAAGATCAGAGTTTTCCTCTACAATTTTTAAGAGTTAATCTCAAAATTATTGACTAACTACCATATAAAATTGGTTCATGATTATGATGACTATCGGCTTATCTTTGTCTTTATTCTGCTTCCGATTAATGTTCACTCAACTGACAAAACGCTTTACAGTTATGCAAGATTGCATAAGCGATGAGTTCATAATTTGTGGCCGACCTTTGAGCGACGCCAAAGTGACGTTGTAAGTGTCTACCTACTTATTAGGGCTCAATGAGAGTTATAAAGCAGTTTGAAAAATTAGGATTATAAAACACAGTTGTTAATTAGAATTAGAAACTAAATTTACGGTTTTTTATCGTGAACTGACATAAGTTAAAATGCCGAAACGCTATTTGGCCAAATGGGTGAGTGAATTTCGCGCCGAAATCTAAGATCTGTTATCCTAGATCTGATTGGTTCGTTTATAAATTATAGTCTCAACACATAAACTGCATGAAACTAAATTGGTTTAACATAAGCTCTACGTACTAACGTCACTTTATTTTTAAAACAAAACCACAGTTTTTAAACTTTCATCATTTCTGCGGATTGCAACATAAACACACGTAACTAAACGGAACATCTTAACCGTCTTCTTCGTTTCATCATTCAGGTTGATACGTTTCTTATTATTTATTTTCAAAAATCGATTGTCTTCTAGGAATATTTTTGTTTAAATTCAAAAAGTTTAACGTAATATCCTTTTAACAGTAATTAAAACTATTTCAACAATACTTTTCTTAAAATTTAGTACCAGAAATGATTATGGATTGTTCACGTCTACCGATTTATGCACTGGATAATCCACAAACATGTCGTCGCATAGGTGAACCTTTGATTATGCCAGAACAAAGTAAGTTAAATCTGACGTCTATAATTTCCTCTTATTTCAGCTTTTGATAAACTGTACTAATCTTTCACTTTATACATGATCAGTGAATTATCAATGAATTCTAACAATTGAAATTATTATTGTATTATGGCTAAGAGTGGGATCCAGGAAGTTTGTTTCACTTTTTGGGACTTGTCATTTGAATGTACATGGGCAATGATGTTGAGATTTTAAACAAGTATCTATTATTTTAAACAGTAAAGCATTATCCATCAAGCTATAGATTTCAAAACAGTCAGTGAATTACTCATCGTGTGTAAAATCATTCTTAGAAATTAAGTTTCTTCCTTGTCGATTTTACGGACTGTAATCGATTAACCTCCATTGGTATATGTGCATCATGAACGGATTACTTTGATATTGCTACGTAGTTACAAATTCTAGTAAAGTTTTTTTTGTGATGAGAAATGAACAGTTATTAAACAGATAGAGTTACTTTAATGATAGAATGACGTAGCATATTATACATTTTTCATTGTTTAAATATAGTTGGGTAACGTTTCATATATATAAAAAGCTACTTTCGAAGTATTCCTGTAATTGTTAATATTGATTTTTCCACAAAAAAAGTAAAATTAATCGTATTGAAGTCTTCACATGAAAGCATTAACCTACTGATTAGAATTATCATCAAATTAAAAGTAACAATTGGTGCTTAGAATAAGTGAACTACTTTCTGTACTAAAAAGTTTACTATTGAACCATCATATTACATCTTTAAATTATGTAAGATAATAACAAGGAATCATGTGTAATTACTTTTTAAGAAATAATCTGAAACCGATTAAAAGTGATGTGTTGTAACCAGTAATTTACATAATTTTTGTCCGATCTTTGAGCTTAAACATATGTAAAATCTTTATACATATAATTTTTGAAATTTCTCTTTACAGTATCAGAATACAGACAAGATAATGATGGACAATTCTGGGAAGAGCATCATGTGGCGGCACCATCATCTGGTCATTTGATAGAAAAAAATGAAAATGGTGCCTTATCATCTAGTCAAGACTTAAATACTGCATTATCAACTGGTCCTGATCTGTTACCTATTTTTGTTTCATTTGGGGCATTAGCATTATTGGGTCTTGTTCTTCTTGCTGTATGCTTTCTCTGTCGACATGGTAAAAGTGATTCACCACGTTTAACAACAGATAGTTCAAGTTTTCTAGGAAGGTCACGTATTCGCTCCAACTGTCGAGGCAATCGTAATTGTTCTGAAACTGAAAGATTGGATGGGTTTCACGTGAGAGGACAAGGAGTCGGAGCTCCTAATGACTCAAATCATGGCAGCAAACAAAGGAGAGTCCCTGGAATGGGAGCTGGTATTAAACTAGGTGGTACAAACGGTTTTCTAAGTGGTATGCAAGAAGCTTACACAACTACATATTGTGGAAGTAATACGATTTGCAGCACAAGTGATGCAAATGCTATGAGCGCACCAGCTACGGTTGGGCATAACAGTGTTTCTTCTAATCTTCACAATACAAATGGAGTACTTAATGACGCATCTATTTCTGCTGTTGCATCCGCTAAACATAATGGTTCTGCAACGTATTTTCAGTATCAAGCTTCTAACTTTATGATCCCACAATTGCCTCCTCCTCGAGCCCCTGCACCGCCACCGCCAGGATCACAATGTTTAACGACACAATCACAAATAGGCATTACAGCAATTGCACCAACATCAATTCCATTTAGTATGACCGACCCATCATATAATGCACAGTCATTTAATCAGTCTATCCACTTGCCATTAAGTGGTGATATAATTCCAGAGGTGGGATTACATTATGAAACAAAAGCTGACGCTGAAAGCCCAGCAGCTTATACAACACTTAGAAATGCCAGTCCTAATGAATTCTTGTTAAATGACCCTCCCTCATCAATTAACTCATTTAACGCTTCACAAAACGCCACATTATTCTCAAAAATTAACTTGGAAGATCAACCTATGAGGGCTATGGAATATCCCATTTCTCAGTTGCGGTAAGTTCTATAACGATTTTGAACTCAATTAACTATATCTAAAGTTACTTATTATGTACTTTATTACATGAGTTAAGTTTGAATAAAAGCGGAATCAAAATAAAACTTGTTAGATTCGAAAGGGAAACCTTAATAATCTGTTAAGAAATTGTTAAATGCAAATAAAATTTTCAAATATCTTAATATTTGTAGATGACTGATTTCTGTTTGAGTATTAAAACTGATAATATATTGCTACTAAATGTTGAGTTTACAAAAACAGTTTTAAAAATTTACACGAACTGCATTCAATAAGTAACCTAGTCCTGAACTTGTTTATTTCAAAAAAACACCTTAGTTAATCACAGTTCAGCCGATCAAATAATTAGTCTAGTAATTTCCGTCTTAGTATAAAATCACTTCAGAATTAATATACTAGCTTACAGTTTTATTTTAACCCCATATCTCTTCCAAATTTCCTTCCTTGATGTAATCGTGTTAATCCAAGATATGTGGCCGAGGCTTTCATACTAAATGATAGTTTAACGTAGGACTAAATGAAGACAACTTTAAGGTTGAAAACTGGGTATAAAGTAAAAATAAAAAGTGAATAACATAATGGAATTCAGTCACCAAATACAAGTTTGTATATTCATGTTTGAGTGTAAGAGATAATCAGATATAGTAATTGACTACCCAAACTCAAATAGATGAAATGGAATTTAAACTAACTGTAATGGGGTTGGAAGTGTGTTGTTTCAGAAACTAAACAATACACAACTATTTAAATATTGATCAGCATTCGTTTGTGTCTTAAAGCCACAAAATTTTCCGATATATTGATAGTTAAATATATTGGTTTATGTGTATGTTGCATTTTAAATTATCTTTTTATACAAAAAGATTTGGGAAACAATTTGGACAAGGTGTTTTTGGACCGGTTTATAAGGCTGAATTACTACCGAATAGTGCTTATGAAAATGGTCATCCGATTTCAGTTATTGTAAAAACCTTATCAGCTGGTTCACCGGCCAGTTTACAAGCAAATTTTCGTAGAGAGGCCAATTTAATTTCTGAATTAGATCATCCTAATGTACTTAGTCTTCTTGGGGTTAGTGTACAACACCCACCATGGTGTATGATATTTGAAATTCGACAATATCTTGATTTATGTGAATTATTATCTTCAAGAAGATCTATGATTAATCAGATAAATTTAACGAATGTAAGTTATCCTAATGGCGTGACATCTAATTTGCCAAATCCTCTTAGTGAATCAGAAATTTGGAGAGTATTATCTCAAGTTGCTGCTGGAATGGATTATTTATCTAGTCATCGTTTTGTTCATCGTGATTTAGCTGCAAGAAATGTGATCATTTTAAATGAGCAATTATTTTGTAAAATTACTGATCTTGGCTTAGCACGTGATTGTTATGCAGCTGATTATTATCGTTTACATCCTCATAGTCTTATGCTACCGATTCGATGGATGCCACTTGATTCAATTATCTATGGTAAATTTACTATTGAATCAGATATTTGGGCATTCGGTGTATTGATGTGGGAAGTTTGGTCTGGTGGTATGAGACCATATTCTGCATTTTCTGATCCAGAAGTTTTAGATTTGATACGTTCTAGACAATTATTATCATGTCCACAGCATTGTTCAACTAACATCTATATGTTTATTACTAGTTGTTGGAATGAAGAAATTGAAAGACGTCCAACATTTAAAGATTGTTTAAATCAAATACAAAATTGGTATTCAGATGCATCTGTTATACCATCATTATATTCTAGTGAACAGGTATTCTCTTATTCTCAGATTATAGATAACAAAATTGATATTCAACAATTAAACAACGCTACTAATAATAGTATCAATGGAACAGAAAGTCTTTCAGAGACTTCAAAATCCAACTTATCAATACGTCAAACATGCCCGGGAACAATGAATTTAAACAATCATTTTACTTACCCTAAAGATTATTTAACTAAAATGTATACTGTAGATCCTTTTGAATTATTTCATCAACCAATAAACACCCCTAATACAACGATTAATAATAATAATAATAATAATAGTAATTCTATTAGTCAATATCACAATTCTAGTCCAGATAATACAATAATGAATCGTAAATTTGCATCACAAACACAAACACAATTACCAATATCAAATATATCAAATGATTCAAATGGAACTCAAGAATCAAGAAATGATCATTGTAAATCATCTAATGGATTAGGTATTCGATTATTACCAAATACAACTACAATGTTTATTCCTACACTAAATCCTGTTAGTTAATTAATTAATTAATTAATTGAAAGATTTGAAGAGATTTCATTCAAACAAAAAAGAAATTGAAAGAATAATAGTGAAAACAATAATTTTTTTAAAAAACAAAAAGTACATTCACAGATTATCCTAAATAAAAGTTTTTAAACTTGTTAACACAGAACTATGACGCAATACTATTGATTTGTTCCTGCCCCCTCTCTTTTTCTTTTCCTGAATCATTTATGTTTCATTATGTTAGTATCATTTATGCGTTCTCTTCCCGGAGGTGGATGGAATGGAGGGGGTGGAGGGATGAGAAGGATGAATACAATTAGATAATAAATAAAAAATAAAGCGCAATATTAATTTATCTAGTTAATATATATTTGTTGATTAAACTTTCTTATCAAGAGATATCATTTGTTGAATCTTTTATGAATATGTTTTTACTATTCGTATACCGGTTAATATATATATTTGATTTACCATACATAAGAATCAAATGAATATGAGCAATTGACTAATGTAGGTTCTAGTCATGAAGAAAGCAAAGAAATAAAGAAGAAGAATCCACACTGTAAATATTACTTTGTCCCTTGCAAATAAAGATAAACAATTATCATTACTTTTCAATATTATTCAATTATTAACATTTTATTTGTATAATATAATTTCTATGTAATAATCATTCAAAACAAATAAATGTTGTACTTTAAATAGGATAAGAAATTGTATTGTTGCTTTCGTTTTTCTTCCCTTACTATCCATACACACTTGAGAAGTATTTGTCATATGATGTTTATCTTATACATTTTTGTTAATTTTTGTTCATCATTGGTTGATATTCAATTATCATGATGAATAAAAAAAACATTTTCTCAATTGAATACTTGTTTGTAATAAATCTGCATTTCTTATTTATTATTATTTTTTTTGTTCCTTATATTCACTACGTTCATTATAATTGATTAGTCAGTTCATTATCTAACAATATTTGAAATGAAAATTAAGCCTTTTTCAATTGAATAAATAATTATAATGATGCGAATTTTTCAGACTGATGTATATTAAAACACAAAACAGTTTAAGTAAGCAGAGATTCTTCAGAGAATTCAGATGTCTACTTGAAATTTGATGAATAACTTTACAACAAAGTACTTTTCGAGTATGTATTTGATTCAGACAATAGTTTGAATGAAAGCTAATCAATCACCAAGTTTCTTAACATACAACTTTTAGAATAATATTACGAAACATCGTTGGATACCGGCTGAGTGGACTAATGATTAAACGTTTGCGCGAGAGACTGATAGGTCCTAAGTTCGGACCTCGCTGGGGGCGGGATCGTGGATGCGCACTACTGAGGAGTCCCATACTGGAACAAAACGGCCATCGAGTGCTTCCAGGTTTTCCATGGTGGTCTAGCTTCAATTGACTCATGATTTTAACTATTGAAACTAAAGAGGTGTTTTGTTATATATGTTTTCGTAGTAAGACAAATTCTTGGGTCTTCAATAATAATGGATAAAGGATTTATTGAACAGACTCGGTGTTTTTCTAGTCACATTTCATATAAATAGATGAAATTATAGTGTAGGAATTAGCCAATAAGAATCAAGAAAATGTTTCTTAAGTTTTTGCATTGAATTTAAAAATGGGTGATTATAATCTTATATCTTGTAAATACTTTTATTTAGTACACAAAACGTGGTCACAGAAAATTGTTTTCTACCAATGTCAAGTAAAAATTAGTGTTAAACGTCCTAAATGCTCAACCATCCATAAGTTCAAACTGTTGCTCCTAACCCTATATCCTTAAGCACATTCAAAAACAGAATGGGGATTCATGAAAATTTATTTGCATCCTTATAAAGATTAAAAAAACAGATAATAATAATAATTTATATCCACACAGAAAAACTTATATGTCACCTTTTTTTAAACTATGTATTCAATTTTTTCAGTATTCACTATAATAGATTTAGTGTTCAGTATCACTGTTAACTGATTTTTCTGAACAGAATAATGCTATTCAAACGCTTATTAAGCTCACTGGTCAAATATGATGTAACTATTTATTTGAACCATTTGCAATTATTTGATTCATCTGTAGTGACAAAAATTAAAATAAATAGTTATGTAGATATTCGACTTTGATGTTGATCATGCTGATTTTGAATGAAAATCACTGGCATTTGTCCATTAGCCACATATACAAGACATGTTCCGACACAAGCCAGATGAGACCTTTCTTATCTCTCCTAGAGATCACCAGTTAAGTAGTTTTATGCTTATCTATCACCACCTGTAATCGAATACATTGTACCTTCGAACCGTTATCTTTTACTTTTTTGTTTATCTTCTGGATTCAAGTATGAGTTAACTTCCTTCTGTTGCATCAAGAGTTTTTGTTACATCTAAATTTATTTTTGCGAGTTAACTAGGCCAGGGTAAATAAAAAAACAGGTGATTCCTATTATTTTTGTTTAGCAGAAGTCGTTTTAACAAATTTTCACTCAATTCAGCACTTATAAAATTTTATAAGATCTTGCTAACTTAAAGGCTAATATAGAAACGAATGTATTGTTTTCTTCGAAAGGGTGAAGTTATACTTATGTCCCCCAAAAAACCTCAACATCAATTAATTTATAATTAGTCTTCTTAATGAACATTTTCAAAATTTGTGTATCAATCACGACTCTGTTCATTCATTTTAATAAACCAAAACTATTTTACTCATAAATAAAGAAACTCACTTGAAATAATTAAGCAATTAAGAAAAAGCATTTAGTAATAAGGACAGACCAGTTCTATATTGGCGAGTCACTGAGGAGGATCCGATAAAAACGTAAGGGAAAGGATTAGCAAAACAAGGGCAGCATTCTTACAGTTCAAGAATATATGGAACTCAAAACAAATGTCAACCAATATCGAAGTCAAAATCTTCTATGCGAACGTCCAGATAATTCTACTGTACGGAGCTGAAACGTGCAAAACTACATACAAGTATTTGTAAACAATTGTCTACACAAGATACTCGATGTCCGTTGACCGGGTATCATTAGCAACAACCTACTGTGAGAGAGAACAAACCAGCTTCCAAATGAAGGGGAAATTAGGAAAATACATTGAAAGTGGATAGAACATACATTACGGAAAACACCAAACTGCATCATGAGGTAAGTGTTGACTTGAATCCTGAAGGGAAAGAAAAAGAGGAAGACCAAAGAACACAGTGTGTTGAGAGTCAGAAGCAGATATCCAAAACAATAATAGCAACTGGAAACAACTGGAAAGGAATGCCCATGACAGAGTTGGATGGAGAATGCTGGCGGGTGGCGAAATCGAAGGCTTAGATAGTAGTATCACTATTACGTTTTGACCATTACAACTCAGTCATCTCCATAGTGGTACTACTTTTAGCCCTTTTAAGTCTGAAGATACTCATCTATGACATGCCTGTGGTGTTTGAATGAACTAATGATTCCTTTGTACTTGTTGAATGCTTGATTTCGAATTTCAAATACAGTACATTCGTTAGTGCTTATCTAGTACTTCTTGATTCAATTGCGTTATTTCTGGGATTCTTAGTTAGTACTATAATTCAAGTACTCCTAATTATCATAATGCCACAACTACTGAGGTGAACTTACTGTTTCTGTTTCGCAATCCTCTGTACTGATTTCTTGTCCAGCAATTACTGATCATATATGCACCGTACAGTAATGAACGATGAACCATTAATTTCGCAGGCTTTATATGGACGGTGATATTAATTTCTATCATTTGGTTTGTTTAGTTGTTTACTTCTTTTGGTCTTGAAAGTTTTAACTACCGTTTGAATAACTGATTTTAGCTCGAATTGTGAACATCACGTTTTAATATGTATTTGTAAACATTCTTTCGTCTTACAAGCGTTGAAACAATCAGTGAGCAAACATTTTTCCTCATTCAAGGCACAATCAATTTCATGATGCCTACTTTAGTAGATACAACCATTCTGTCGCAACATTTGTCCATTATTTACAGATCAGCTCTATTTTCCCAATTATGTGTAGTGACCTACTTTTGTCAACAGAACGCGATTGGTTCAATGAAAACAATTATTATTATAACCAATTGTACCTGTGATTGTTTTACTGTGCTCGTTTGTTTAACTGTGCTAATGACAGCCACTACTTCCTCTCTCCCGTTGACTTTAAACTTGTACGAATTCGGTTACGCCTAGTAACCACGCTTGTACTCCTTTGGCACGATCTCGGTATTCTTTCGATACCACGAGATCGCCAGCAAATACATCTAGACTACAGCCATCGTCTGCCTTCTGATATTGACCTACGGGGATCTTATTGGTTAACTGACACGTAGTCTACTTGTAGTGGTGTTCATAGTCGATCGCGACTCGACTTCACGCTAAATATGTTTGCCTCATATTAATTATAGCTATTCTCATTAGTTTTAATTGGCTCATACAACTTTTTACACTCACATTTTATCATTGTTTCTGTTGTTTAATTATAATTAATTCTTTTGGGATTGAGTTTAAAGTTTGTATCAGATCCACAAACGTAAACACAGATTTGAATTTACTGTCCGTAATATTTTGTCTTAAGTGTCTTACTGATTTTATAGATTTGCCCGTTTATAAGTTACTTCTGAGTTTGAATGAAGTCGACAAGGTCAGATTATCTGTCATTGCATTGAGATGGATGCATTCCATCCATGTAAGGATCTTTCCAGTCGTATCCAGTAGGAAAATACTTCAATATTTATTTAGGTCCTTTCTGGAACCTTTATTTTTATGAGTATTTATCACATCAGCAACGATTCAGTGTTTAGGCGTGATTCTGAATTTATCAAGATTTCAAGAGAATTGTCTTTGGTTTGCTTTCCTTCGCTTGATTGTTTCAGCGGTTATTCCGTTATTTTCAAGGGATTTATTATGTTTTAGTGTTCTTTACAATACTCTGTCTTGACATTTTTAACTCTGACTTGTGTAATGTCTCAGTTTATTCATCACATTCACTTTGCGATTCCTGTCACAAAACGTTGATCAGTATTTGCCCCGGTAGATCTACTTAAATGTACATTACATATCAAGAGACCTCCTCTTCTTACTGACAGATCGAAAGCTATCATAGGACTTTTGTTTGTACCTGGATGCGCCCAGGTAATAGTCCTGGTCATTTATTACTCTCAGTTCAGTGTTATCAACGAATTCTGTTAGTTTTGTTCAAATTAGCGTCGTCTCCTCCACTGAGTTTAATTGTTTGTTAATTAATTCTTGAAGTCTTCTGTTTAAGTCTTCACCCAAATTGTAGTAAAAGTCTCCAAGATTGTCAGTCATCGATCTATTATTTTTTGATTTTTTAAATATCTGTCCCAACGTTTTATAAAAAGTTTCTTCCCTACTCTCCTCATCAAATTCTTTTGTTATTTAGATTCCAATCCGTATAACTGTATTTTGTCTCCATTGTGTTAATTCTGTTATCAATCAATTCAGGGGTTTAATGCTATTTTTATATACTAACCCAATCCTTTTTCGTTATAATCTGTATTATTCCCATAGAATATTATTCAGTTTCAGATATCTCAGACGTCTTCGTTTCGGTTAGTACTGTCATATATTTTCTCTCAATCACTTTGTGATAATTAGGAGTTTAGTGAAGGAGAACACAGGTGAGGACAACCGAATCATATTTAGCACGAAACTACAGAGTTACTCGGTAAAATAGAAAAACCATACTATAATACTTAATTTTCAAAATGTCCAATAATTGTCTCGGATTTCAATGTTCTTGCACATCCATACCAATTGCTTTCTATTCCCGTTCTTCCTTTCTTGATCTTCCCCATCTTCTGCTGCCAGACATTACATTCCTGACTCGCGTCATATACTACTTATATCAATATAAGTAGCACGCACCACACTCGCCCCACCTTTTAATGAGCTGTCGTCGTGGTCTTTCTGATCGTTGTACCGCTGTCTTCTTTGGTGCTTTGCGTGACTCACATTCATGATGATCTTGAAATCATCTCTGCATTTGACTGGCATTTACGCGCTTCTGCTTGTTTTCTCTCCGGATCGTGTAAACCGAGCCACGTCTTCCCGTGATAACGTACGGTCCTTCCCATTTTGGAATCAGGTTTGCCAACCCTGATCCCCCTGCTATGTTACTTTTCCGTTCTCTACACTTTACTAGGTCCCCCACTGCAAAAGGTTTCCACGTTCTCCTCTGTTGTTCCGCCTTCTTTAAGTCTGATATTTGTTTCTTTCCCACGTTCCTTATTACCTCCCTCCTCTCTTTTCTTAACCTTGTTGTCGTCCACTTCTCTTGTTGTGGCCAGGTCTTATTATGCATTGGAAGTCGTAGCTGTCTGCCATACATGTTCTTTGTATGGAGGAACGATGCGCCAGCAAGATCAATGGTAACTCTTTCTCCTGATTTCCTCATTTAGATACTAACCATTCCTATAACGTCCGGTTGTTTCTCTCTGTAAGCCCGTTTGTCTGAGGATGATACGGTGTAGTTCATATCCTCTTGATGTCAAACTGTTTAAACGGGCTTTAAACTCGTCACTTTCAAAACAGGGACCCTGGTTAGTTAATATCATCTTCGGTATTCCGTGACACGCTACAATATGCCTGATTACCACTTCGGTCACTGTTTTTGTCCGCTGGTCTGCAATGGGTACGGCATCTACCCGACGTCTAGCATGTTCCGTTATCACTAGCAAGTACTGGTTACCGCTCAACGTCTGTGGAATTATAGCACAAACTAGGAATCCTAGAAATAACGCAATTTAACCAAGAAGTACTAAATGAGCACGAACGAATGTATTGTATTTGGAATTCAAAATCAAGCAGTCCTCAGGTACAAAGGAATCATTAGTTCATACAAACACCACATCCACCACAGCTTAAATTAAAGTCTAAGTTTCTGTAACAGATTGAACGTCTTCTTCTTAATTTCATCCTATGTCTGTCCGACAGTGTATTGGATATTGACTCTGCGTTATCTAGAATGTACTCATGAGTCACAATTGATTGATCACTGGGTGACCAATGACATGCGTGTCTAGTCCTTATTATTGGTGCAGATCGAATGCTATCGATCATGTTGCAATGTGGCCACCAGTCTATGTGACTCGACATTGCGGGCACTATTGTAAGATTAGATGGTGGTTGGAGGTAGTCGACAGGAAACCCTGGACCCGCGTTTCGGGCTACTTGGCACTCGTCAGCAAGGTGTACCTGTAATCTTTGAGGGAACTGGTGCTCTCTGGCGGATTCGATCCCGTGTCACCCAGCTTTACAGTCAGAGACGTTACCACTGAGCTATCCGGGCCGCGACCGACCTCCTGTAGGACTGAGATGTAATCACAATTGATTGATCACTGGGTGACCAATGTCATGCTTGTCTAGTCCTTATTATTAGTGCAGATCGAATGCTATCGATCACCTTGCTGACGAGTGCCAAGTAGCACGAAACGCGGGTCCAGGGTTTCCTGTCGACTACCTCCAACCACCATCTAATCGTAGTCATTAGTATTTGAATTAATAATTGAAATTGGAACGGACTCATCTGAGTCCTGGAATTGTATACAATCACCATATCGGTTGTGTAGTGAAACCATTCATATCTAGAATTTGCATCATAGACTTTTGTGGTGTTCGAATGAATTAATGACTCCTTTGTACTCGTTGAATGCCTGATTTCGAATTCTAAATACAATACATTCGTTCATGCTTATCTAGTGGTTCTTGATCCAATTACGTTATTTCTGGGATTATTAGTTCTTACCATAATTCAAATACTTCTAATTATCATATTGGCGTCACGATGGAGCCTGCAATGGAACAGTTAGATATTCATTCAACTTCTGCAGCTTTTGAGGATCATTTGGAAAGATATAAAATCTGGAGCATGATCAAGAAAGATGTTAGAGATGATAAGATTGTGGCACATTTCCTGACATTCATCGGAAGAGAAGCGTACAGCTTATTAAAAACTTTGGCATATCCAGAAAAACCTATCTCACTTCCTTATGCAACTCTTAAGGAGCTATTATTAAATCATGTAAACTGCACTAGTTTTGAATGCCGTAAGATGATTCGTCAAAATGACCAAAAGGTTAAGGAATTCATCCTTGAATTGCAGAAACAAGCTTCCAAATGTAATTTCGGTGATCAACTTCATGTGCAACTGAGAGACCGATTAATCGCAGGAATCAACATACCGGGTTTGGAAAGAGAGCTGTTAAGAATGCACAACTGTTCCTTTCAAGATGCTAGAACTGCGTGTATTAACTACGAGGCAGTGAATGAACTTGATATCCAGTCGATGAAGATTTCTAATACTTTGCTCAGTCTTCATGATGAAATACAATCTCAGGGTCAATCAAAGTTGCGTTAGTTTAACAGTGGTTCCTATTCTGGTGTAAATATGAAAGCTGTTTCAACAAGGAATTACAAAGGAAATCACAAAGGTGAGACCAAGTTTGGTAAATGTTTATCATGTGGAAAACTTCATTCTCGTGATTCATATGCATTTCGTAATGCTAAATGTTTTAGATGTGGTAAGATAGGACACATTCAATCAGCTACTGTTCATTTTGCCTCGAGTAGTACTAAATTTTGTAGTTTAGATCCCAATAATTCAGCTGTTCTTAATGATCATTTATCGTTGTCTACCACGGCGTAAGGTAATGCTCATATTCAAAAGCGATTATATACATCGCTTGGTTCATTTCATGACTTTATTGTGGACACAGGCAGTATAGAGTCCACTATTTCATTCAGGAACTTGAAATCTTTAGATCCTAACGTTGTGGTACGACCCACTGAATTATCAATATTGGGGATTACTGGAGACAGACTGCCTATACGAGGATGTAGTGAATTGTTAATAAGGGATGATAACTCTTCATACATACCTTGTGAATTTTTAGTTAGCGAAACAGGACTGTCAATACTGGGCTTAAGGAATTTGAAAAGGCTTAAAGTGGAGTTGTCTTTCCTAGTTTCTAAAGAAAATAATGATGCTTTACTTAAAGATTTGATAGCCACGTGTGCTAAGTGCAGTAGAGATTTGAAAATTCAGCCTATAAAACTTCAAGTACAGGGTGATCCAGTCTCTCTTAAAAGACGAATAATTCCTTATGGTCTTCAAGATGCAGTAAATAAGACATTAAACGATTTGTGTGCAAAAGACATAACTGAACCGGTTCAGTCTTCAGCATGGAGTACTCCTATTGTTACGCCACTGAAATCGGACAGCAAGACTCCTAAAATATGTGGTGACTATAGATTAACACTGAACTCCCGTTTGTCGAAGCAAACATGCACGACGGTAGAGGCTGAAGATATTCTAAATCGACTTCATGGTTCTAAAGTGTTCTCGAAAGTTGATCTAAATGATGCTTATCTTCAAATCCCTTTAGATTGTAGCAGTAAATAATTCCCCAAAATCAAATAGCTCTGTAAGTTTTCGACATTGGATGCTGACCACAGTTTTAGTGGACTCATCTAGCTGAAGGCGCTCGGTCAAGCATGCTCACCAGATCACGTGTGGGAACACCGTGCTCAACATCTAATGCAATCGCTAGCCAGATTAGTGCAAACGATCCTCGATATATTGATAGCTTATCAAATAGATCTTCGATCCCCTCGATCCTGTCTTTTGATTTTACTTGGTGGGTGCGCTTCATATTAGAAGGTGTTACTGGTTAAAGCGTTGTCAAACTCCGAATACTTGTGGCATCTTCATTGGTGAGCCCGACGTGATCTGGTACACAAAATTGAAAACTGTGAGTCTGTTCCTTTTTGTGATTTCATATATCATTGCCTTAATTTCATCTTTTTTAATATACATTGTGATATTTTTTCCGTGTTTTTGGGTTCATATAAATATTTGCCACTCGTTCACTTTTCGTACTTGATATATTACTATGACTGAACAGACACCTAAATTATTTAAGTTAAAGACTGTGTCCCCACCCTCTTTCCAACTTATGCCTTTCTGACCAGACAACATCGAAGCCTGGTTTTGTTATACAGAAGCCGACTTCTACGAGCACGGTGTGAACGATGCGCGTGCACAATTCCCCGCATTAGTTAAGGCACCACCGCGAGAATTCAACAGGTACGTAACACCTACTATATTTACTAGTGATGTTTCTGACCCATACAAAACCCTGAAACATGCCATCCTTAAACGCGGTGATCTAACCGATCGACAAAGGTTAGACCAACTCTTTAACAACATCGACCTGCGACACGGCTCTGCCACAGACATGTTGCAAAGAATGCGAGAAGTCATTG
Source organism: Schistosoma spindalis (assembly GCA_946903255.1). Taxonomy (NCBI): domain Eukaryota; kingdom Metazoa; phylum Platyhelminthes; class Trematoda; order Strigeidida; family Schistosomatidae; genus Schistosoma; species Schistosoma spindalis. The sequence continues at coordinate 71,010,514 of OX336416.1, read as the reverse complement.
GCCAAAGAACCTTCGATGACGGCCTATTCAAGCAACTTTTCTTATCCAAACTTCCTAAACAGGTGCAAGCTGTTTTGGTCTCGTTCCAAAACAACGCCTATTCAAGCAGCTTTTTCTATCAAAATTTCCCCAACAGGTGCAAGTTGTGCTGGTCTCGTTCCAAAACAACGCCGTAGACGAGCTGGCTGCATCTGCCGACCACATCCTCGAAATCGCTAGATCTTTTAACGCTGAGGTTTTTCCAGTCAAAGAAAAGCCTCAAACCACCCAGAATGACATAACAGAATTATGTCATACACTTACGCGTTATCTCAAACTCCGTAACGACCGTAAACGATCACTTACTCTGAGAAGAAGCACATCACGTAGGCGGTCCGTATCTAGACCTCGAGAGACGGATAATCCTGACTGGTGCTGGTATCATAACCTGTACGGAAAGTCCGCCAGAAATTGCAGAAAATCTTGCAATTTTCCCAACTCAAAATCGGTCGACACGAAAAATGTTTCGGGAAACTTCCAAGCCGGCATGCGTTAACGGCAACCGTAGCCGGCGAACATAGCCGTCTTTTACATGTCACTGATGTGATAACGAGAGTTCACTACCTCGTCGATACTGGCGCAGAGGTTAGTGTTTTCCCAGCGAATTCCAACGACCGGCTTCACGAGTCGGTTTTAAGTCTACAGGTGGCAAACTGAAAGCCTATCGCTACGCATGGCAAAAGGTATGTTCATCTTAACGTAGGTTTACGCAAACCCATTCACTGGATCTTTGTTGTTGTGGATGTATAAGCACACTATAGACCCATTCTATCAACCATTACTCGATAAGTATTCTAGCATTTACCAATCGCAACCGAAATTGCCGTGTGTAACCAGCAACGTTACACATCACATCACTACTACAGGACCACCTGTATTCTCTAGAGCACGCCGACTGGCCCCCGAAAAGTTAAGGTTGGCGAAAAACGAATTTGACCATATGATAGACTTAGGAATCATACGACCGTCAAATAGCCCGTGGGCATCTCCGTTGCACATGGTCCCTAAAAAGGACAGCAACGATTGGCGTCCAACTGGTGACTATCGGTGATTGAATGCAAAAACCATGCCCGCTCGTCACCCGTTGCCCCACATTCACGATTTGACAGCTACCTTGAAAGGTACAACTGTATTTTCGAAAACTGACTTGGTTAAAGCGTATAACCAATTTCCTATGGCCACTGAAGACATTCCAAAAACCACTATTATAACGCCCTTCGGACTCTATGAATTTTCGCGAATGATTTTCAGTTTGAGAAACGCGGCATAGACTTTCCAAAGGTTCATAGATGACGTTTTTCGAGGTCTCAACTTCGTACATGCGTATGTTGATGACTGACATCTCAAGCATCTGGATCTTGTTTTCGACCGACTACAAAAACATGGCATTACCGTAAACTTTCAGAAATGCCAAATCGGAACCGAATCCATAGACTTCTTAGGACACACTATCGATGCGAAAGGTATCCGACCCCTTAGAACAAAAGTGGCGGCCATTCTGGATTACCCAGAACCGACCACCATCAAGCAATTGCGCACGTTTAACGGTCTGGTAAGCTTTTATAGACGATTCATACCGACATGCGCGTTGCTTATCAAACCCCTTACCGACCAACTTCGTGGAAATGCGAAATCCATCAATCTAGAAGACACTTCCCGAAAAGCATTCTCCACGGTTAAAGAACATATCGCCCGAGCAGCAATGCTTGCTCATCAGGACCCTGAAGCGCCAATTAGCATCTCAATGGACGCATCCGACTCAGCAATTGGAGCAGTCTTACAACAATGGGTTAACCACTCCTGGCAACCTTTGGCACTTTTCTCTAGACGGTTGCTAGACACTGAATCGAGATACAGCACATTCAATAGGGAACTCCTTGCCATGCATTGTGCTGTACGGCATTTTCTACACCATATCGAAAGCCGTGAATTCACTCCTTTTACCGACCAAAAACCTCTTACCTTCTCTTTAAGTTCATCTTCAGACAAGTACTCACCACGTGAGTCTCGACAACTGGAATACATTTCGCAGTTTACTTCAGATATTGGACACATTTCTGGAGCAAAGAATGTAGTTGCAGACGCCTTGTCTCGTATAAATTCCTTGAAAAGTTCCCAAGAAATCGACCTTCTAAAACTCGCCCAGCTTCAAAAAGAAGACAGTGATCTTCAACACGAGTTGTCCTCAACAACACTTAAACTGCGCATTAAACAGATGGGAAAAGGTAAGGAAACCTTACTTTGTGACACATCTACAGGCAGGGATCGCCCAATCGTGCCGAAACAATATCGACGCAACGTTTTCAATACGTTGCACAAACTTTCTCATCCAGGTGTTCGTGCAACCATCAAGTTTATAGCAGAACAGTTTTGCTGGCCTGGTGTGAATAAAGACGTGAAGGAGTGGGCATGCTCCTGTGTAAGCTGCCAGAAATCTAAGGTTATTAGACACAACAAATATCACTTAAGCTATTTCAAAACTTTTGACTCTCGTTTCGACCATGTACATTTGGATTTGGTAGGACCTTTACTAGATTCAAATGGATATTCTTATCTTCTAACATGCGTAGACCGTTTTACTCGATGGCCAGAGCAGTACCCATCAAAGACATTACTGCTGAAATAGTGGCCCGCGCCTTCGACGGACGATGGGTAGCAAATTTTGGGTGCCCAACAACCATCACTACAGATCGTGGACGTCAGTTTGAATCTGAACTTTTCCGTTGTCTAACCGCAAAATTAGGAATCACTCGTTTCCGAACGACGGCCTACCACCCACAGGCAAACGGGTTAGTAGAACGTTTTCACCGACAACTAAAAGCGTCACTATCAGTCGTCAACATTTTTCAGTGGACTAACGCTCTTCCACTCGTCTTACTAGGCGTACGCAATGCAGTGAAAGCTGACATTGGATACACTGCGTCTCAACTCGTTTATGGTACGACCCTTCGACCTCCAGGAGAATTCGTGGACCCTTCATCCTCTTCGACGGACATGGATCTAACCTCCTGCGCGAACAGGCTTACAAACGCAATGCGTTCAGTTAAAGCTGTTTCCACTCGACTGCAATCAACTGATGTTTTCGTTCAACCTGACTTACTGTATAGTACACACGTCTTCGTACGTCGAGACCCGCATCGAAGACCTTTCGAATCAACATATGAAGGACCTTTCAAATTTCTTCAACGCGAACCCAAGTACTATATAATCGATAAGAACGGAACCAACTAACGTATCAGCATCGATCGCCTCAAAGCAGCGTATTTAGACGGAAACCCTAATCACGTCGATTTTCCTACAGTACAATCGCACGACACAAATCCTACCCTTATAATACCTCTATGGACAGCAGACATACACGTTGATACTGCGACAGTATCCGAAAATAAACTCAAAACAACGCGTTCTGGAAGAAAAGTACGATTTCCAGAACACTTGAACGATTACTGCACGTAAGACACAAGTTAACAATTTATATCGTCTCGATTTTCCCTTGTACTATATATGATTTTATTTTTAAAAAAAAACCCGAATTTATTATGCTACGATATAATAAAAATCCGTTTTCTACGCCATTACGTGAGCATGAGTTTGTTTTCCTTTTTCTTCGCCCGTTTTGTGTTTTCACGCGCGTACGAGTGTTTTCCGACATGCACTTACATATTTTTCTTTTCTTTTCCAGGACGTCTGGAAAAGACGATGAAAAGAACGATGAAGTTGCGAAAAACGAAAATCTGCATTGTACCTTTTTTTACTATATTGTACATCATGGTCCATTATAGTAAGGAAAGACGACCAGACGCTGCTAAACCTAGCAAGCTATCAGAAGAGTGTTTACCAACGAAAAACTCGTTGGGTTTAAACTTCTGGCTGGCCACGTCTTAGGGTCATCACTACCTCACTAGGGGGGAGTGATCTGTAGCGGTAAATAATTCCCCAAAATCAAATAGCTCTGTAAGTTTTCGACATTGGATGCTGACCACAGTTTTAGTGGACTCATCTAGCTGAAGGCGCTCGGTCAAGCATGCTCACCAGATCACGTGTGGGAACACCGTGCTCAACATCTAATGCAATCGCTAGCCAGATTAGTGCAAACGATCCTCGATATATTGATAGCTTATCAGATAGATCTTCGATCCCCTCGATCCTGTCTTTTGATTTTACTTGGTGGGTGCGCTTCATATTAGAAGGTGTTACTGGTTAAAGCGTTGTCGAATTCCGAATACCTGTGGCATCTTCAAGATCAATCCTTATCTATTTTGACGACAATTAACACTACTTTTGGTCTGTTCAAATACAATTTCCTTCCATTTGGTCTATGTTTTTCTCCAGCCATATTTCAGGAAGCTATGAATAAGGTGGTTAGTGACCTTGAAGGTGTTGAAGTTTATCAAGATGATCTCATTGTTCATGGTTCTGACAAGGTAGTTCATGACCAGAGACTTATTCTCTTATTGCGTCGTTTAATTGAGAAGAATATTACAGTGAATCCAAATAAGTGTTCATTTAGTGTATCTAGTTTCGAATGTCTTAGATACCTAGTTGATGGTAATGGTTTTAGACCAGATATGAAACAACTAGCTCCACTAACAAATGCACCATTTCCAAAAAATCTTACGGAACTATGTTCACTAGTGGGTGCTCTTCAATACTATTCCCGTTTTATTCCTAATTTTCCTTGTCGTGCAAATTGTTTATTTAATATTTTGACATCCAATTCATTCAAATGGGGTGAGGAACAAGAGTCATGCTTACGTAGTCTACTAAATTTTCAAAGTGATGCTGTTCTTCGAACTTACTCCCCTAGAGTACAGTCTTTGCTTATCACTGATGCATCACCTGTGGCTATTGGCGCAGTTTTGGAACAGGAGGGTGGACCAGTTATTTGTGTTTCACGAAAACTTGCTGTTACTGAAAAAGGCTGTTCACAGACTCAGAGGGAAGCATTAGATGTGTTTTGGGCTGTTAAAAGACTTCATAAATATTTATTCGGAAAGAAATTCACTAATGTTACTGATCATGAGGCTTTAAAGTTTATTTATCATTCTGAAAAATCCTTAGCACGTTCCTCAGCTGCTATGGTTCAACGATGGAGTATTGCTTTGAGTGCCTATGACTATACGGTTCAGCACAGGAGTGCCAAACAAATCCAACATGTTGACTACATTTCTCGAGTCATTACAAGATAAACCTGTAAATACTTCAGACTTTATGTTAGTGCAACCTTTACCAGTGAAACGTCCAGATCCCATTACAGAACCTCGTAGATACTTTGTATGCATAATTATTGCTGTACGGAAAGATTGGAATGCTAATGTGAAACGCAGATTTTCTGTCTATTTTTCAAAGCGGGATGAGCTATCCACTACTCCTGATGGTATTTTGTGTTTAAATGATCGTGTTGTTATTCCTCCTTCATTGCGTAAATCTGTCCTAGAAGATCTTCATAGTGGACATTTAGGTGTTGAAAAATGAAATCATTGGCGAGGCTCACGTGTTGGTGGCCAGAGATAAATGCACATATTTGTCGTACAGCAAACAATTGTGAAAAGTTTCATAAGCTGAAAAGTCAACATTCGAAGTGGACTCCATCGCCAGTATTGTCTGAGGCCTGGCAGAGAATTCATGCAGACTATTGTGGTCCGTTTCTTGGCAAATACTATGCGCTTGTAGTCATTGATTCTTTTTCAAAGTGGCCTGAAGTTTTTTTCACAACTTCACTAAATTCTGACTTCACAATTCAAGCATTAAGAAAGGTGTTTCGTCGGGAAGGACTTCCAATGGTGTTAGTGACTGATAACGGCTCTCATTTTGCTGCAGATGCAGTCACTACCTGGTTAAATGGTATAGGGTGCAAACATCTGTTTACTGCTTCCAGACATCCTTGTTCCAATGGTCAGGCAGAAAATTTTGTCAGGACGTTAAAAACTGCCATTGATTCTATTGCTGCCCCAACATTTAATGAGCTGGAGAGGGGAGTAGATACCTTTCTACTGCAATATAGAAATGCCAGACATTCGGTGACGAAAGAGACTCCATCAAAACTATTAAAAGGAAGAGTTCTTCGGTCGAATATAAGATGTTTGGAGTCTGCAGAAGTTACATATTATCGTGGCAATGATCTTCGACCATCCACGGGGATCGTGCTAAAGAATGTCGGAAAATCTATGGTGCTTCTTCTAGATATCACTGACTTAAGTACACACAATCGACATGTTGATCAAATACAACTTCAGGAACCACGTGAGTCTGTTCCAATTTCGGTTGTTAATTCTAATATTAATGAGTGCATTCTAGATAATACAGAGTCTTTATCCAATACACTGTCGGACAGACACAGGATGAACTTGAAAAGAAGACGTACAATTGATTACAGACACTTAGACTCCAATTTAAGCTGTGGCGGATGTGATGTTTGAATGAATTAATGACTCCTTTGTACTCGTTGAATGCCTGATTTCGAATTCTAAATACAATACATTCGTTCATGCTTATCTAGTGGTTCTTGATCCAATTACGTTATTTCTGGGATTATTAGTTCTTACCATAATTCAAATACTTCTAATTATCATAACTTTCCAACACCATCCTTCCCCATGAAATAATGTTTGATCCCTACGTCGCAACGTTATGGCCAACTTGATGTTCCCAGTTCGCATTATCTTCTTATATCTCACACTTCGTTTATTATGTGTGAGCAATTAGGGATACACACTGGCATATAATTTGAGGCAAACCATCATGTGACTTCAACTTGCATAAAAAATATGATACATATTCCTTTTCCTTTCCATATTAGAATACACAAGTAAATATGCATTGATATGTGTAATTAACACATGTGATTCACCTAGGCTTGATCCACCTACAAAACAGTCAAGTGGAAAATATGTATCTGCCTCATACTCATTAGGATAATTTTGACCTCGATTTTCATATCCGAGCAAACTGGTTCTCTGATTGCTACGGAAAAACTTGTTATTCCTTCTGATTCATCATACAACTGACTAAGGATTCTATTCAACATATATTGGTTGATAGAACAATGAGAAGACGGAGTTGATCTGAAAATGTGATGTATTTGCGCTATACATTTCGAACAATCTGGTCACACATATACTTGTTCGAAATGTATAGCGCAAATACATCACATTTTTCAGATCAACTCCGTCTTCTCATTGTTCTATCGAAATTTATAAAAGGGACTAATTGCTTTAAATATATTGGTTGCAAGAATATCCAACATCTTATACAATAACATCGTAAATATGACGAGAATTCAACCCATTCGGAACGTATTCGTCACAGTCATTAGGAATATCACTAGAGGCAAATCCACTGTGAGGATAAATAACATTTGATGTGATATCAAGGTTTGATTCTTCTGAAATATTTTCCTCAAATTTACTAAGAATTTCATATAAGATTAATGGATTGTAGCGGTAAATAATTCCCCAAAATCAAATAGCTCTGTAAGTTTTCGACATTGGATGCTGACCACAGTTTTAGTGGACTCATCTAGCTGAAGGCGCTCGGTCAAGCATGCTCACCAGATCACGTGTGGGAACACCGTGCTCAACATCTAATGCAATCGCTAGCCAGATTAGTGCAAACGATCCTCGATATATTGATAGCTTATCAAATAGATCTTCGATCCCCTCGATCCTGTCTTTTGATTTTACTTGGTGGGTGCGCTTCATATTAGAAGGTGTTACTGGTTAAAGCGTTGTCGAATTCCGAATACCTGTGGCATCTTCAAGATCAATCCTTATCTATTTTGACGACAATTAACACTACTTTTGGTCTGTTCAAATACAATTTCCTTCCATTTGGTCTATGTTTTTCTCCAGCCATATTTCAGGAAGCTATGAATAAGGTGGTTAGTGACCTTGAAGGTGTTGAAGTTTATCAAGATGATCTCATTGTTCATGGTTCTGACAAGGTAGTTCATGACCAGAGACTTATTCTCTTATTGCGTCGTTTAATTGAGAAGAATATTACAGTGAATCCAAATAAGTGTTCATTTAGTGTATCTAGTTTCGAATGTCTTAGATACCTAGTTGATGGTAATGGTTTTAGACCAGATATGAAACAACTAGCTCCACTAACAAATGCACCATTTCCAAAAAATCTTACGGAACTATGTTCACTAGTGGGTGCTCTTCAATACTATTCCCGTTTTATTCCTAATTTTCCTTGTCGTGCAAATTGTTTATTTAATATTTTGACATCCAATTCATTCAAATGGGGTGAGGAACAAGAGTCATGCTTACGTAGTCTACTAAATTTTCAAAGTGATGCTGTTCTTCGAACTTACTCCCCTAGAGTACAGTCTTTGCTTATCACTGATGCATCACCTGTGGCTATTGGCGCAGTTTTGGAACAGGAGGGTGGACCAGTTATTTGTGTTTCACGAAAACTTGCTGTTACTGAAAAAGGCTGTTCACAGACTCAGAGGGAAGCATTAGATGTGTTTTGGGCTGTTAAAAGACTTCATAAATATTTATTCGGAAAGAAATTCACTAATGTTACTGATCATGAGGCTTTAAAGTTTATTTATCATTCTGAAAAATCCTTAGCACGTTCCTCAGCTGCTATGGTTCAACGATGGAGTATTGCTTTGAGTGCCTATGACTATACGGTTCAGCACAGGAGTGCCAAACAAATCCAACATGTTGACTACATTTCTCGAGTCATTACAAGATAAACCTGTAAATACTTCAGACTTTATGTTAGTGCAACCTTTACCAGTGAAACGTCCAGATCCCATTACAGAACCTCGTAGATACTTTGTATGCATAATTATTGCTGTACGGAAAGATTGGAATGCTAATGTGAAACGCAGATTTTCTGTCTATTTTTCAAAGCGGGATGAGCTATCCACTACTCCTGATGGTATTTTGTGTTTAAATGATCGTGTTGTTATTCCTCCTTCATTGCGTAAATCTGTCCTAGAAGATCTTCATAGTGGACATTTAGGTGTTGAAAAATGAAATCATTGGCGAGGCTCACGTGTTGGTGGCCAGAGATAAATGCACATATTTGTCGTACAGCAAAACAATTGTGAAAAGTTTCATAAGCTGAAAAGTCAACATTCGAAGTGGACTCCATCGCCAGTATTGTCTGAGGCCTGGCAGAGAATTCATGCAGACTATTGTGGTCCGTTTCTTGGCAAATACTATGCGCTTGTAGTCATTGATTCTTTTTCAAAGTGGCCTGAAGTTTTTTTCACAACTTCACTAAATTCTGACTTCACAATTCAAGCATTAAGAAAGGTGTTTCGTCGGGAAGGACTTCCAATGGTGTTAGTGACTGATAACGGCTGTCATTTTGCTGCAGATGCAGTCACTACCTGGTTAAATGGTATAGGGTGCAAACATCTGTTTACTGCTTCCAGACATCCTTGTTCCAATGGTCAGGCAGAAAATTTTGTCAGGACGTTAAAAACTGCCATTGATTCTATTGCTGCCTCAACATTTAATGAGCTGGAGAGGGGAGTAGATACCTTTCTACTGCAATATAGAAATGCCAGACATTCGGTGACGAAAGAGACTCCATCAAAACTATTAAAAGGAAGAGTTCTTCGGTCGAATATAAGATGTTTGGAGTCTGCAGAAGTTACATATTATCGTGGCAATGATCTTCGACCATCCACGGGGATCGTGCTAAAGAATGTCGGAAAATCTATGGTGCTTCTTCTAGATATCACTGACTTAAGTACACACAATCGACATGTTGATCAAATACAACTTCAGGAACCACGTGAGTCTATTCCAATTTCGGTTGTTAATTCTAATATTAATGAGTGCATTCTAGATAATACGGAGTCTTTATCCAATACACTGTCGGACAGACACAGGATGAACTTGAAAAGAAGACGTACAATTGATTACAGACACTTAGACTCCAATTTAAGCTGTGGCGGATGTGGTGTTTGAATGAATTAATGACTTCTTTGTACTCGTTGAATGCCTGATTTCGAATTCTAAATACAATACATTCGTTCATGCTTATCTAGTGGTTCTTGATCCAATTACGTTATTTCTGGGATTATTAGTTCTTACCATAATTCAAATACTTCTAATTATCATAACTTTCCAACACCATCCTTCCCCATGAAATAATGTTTGATCCCTACGTCGCAACGTTATGGCCAACTTGATGTTCCCAGTTCGCATTATCTTCTTATATCTCACACTTCGTTTATTATGTGTGAGCAATTAGGGATACACACTGGCATATAATTTGAGGCAAACCATCATGTGACTTCAACTTGCATAAAAAATATGATACATATTCCTTTTCCTTTCCATATTAGAATACACAAATAAATATGCATTGATATGTGTAATTAACACATGTGATTCACCTAGGCTTGATCCACCTACAAAACAGTCAAGTGGAAAATATGTATCTGCCTCATACTCATTAGGATAATTTTGACCTCGATTTTCATGTCCGAGCAAACTGGTTCTCTGATTGCTACGGAAAAACTTGTTATTCCTTCTGATTCATCATACAACTGACTAAGGATTCTATTCAACATATATTGGTTGCAAGAATATCCAACATCTTGTACAATAACATCGTAAATATGACGAAAATTCAACCCATTCGGAACGTATTCGTCACAGTCATTAGGAATATCACTAGAGGCAAATCCACTGTGAGGATAAATAACATTTGATGTGATATCAAGGTTTGATTCTTCTGAAATATTTTCCTCAAATTTACTAAGAATTTCATATCAGATTAATGGATTGTAGCGGTAAATAATTCCCCAAAATCAAATAGCTCTGTAAGTTTTCGACATTGGATGCTGACCACAGTTTTAGTGGACTCATCTAGCTGAAGGCGCTCGGTCAAGCATGCTCACCAGATCACGTGTGGGAACACCGTGCTCAACATCTAATGCAATCGCTAGCCAGATTAGTGCAAACGATCCTCGATATATTGATAGCTTATCAAATAGATCTTCGATCCCCTCGATCCTGTCTTTTGATTTTACTTGGTGGGTGCGCTTCATATTAGAAGGTGTTACTGGTTAAAGCGTTGTCGAATTCCGAATACCTGTGGCATCTTCAAGATCAATCCTTATCTATTTTGACGACAATTAACACTACTTTTGGTCTGTTCAAATACAATTTCCTTCCATTTGGTCTATGTTTTTCTCCAGCCATATTTCAGGAAGCTATGAATAAGGTGGTTAGTGACCTTGAAGGTGTTGAAGTTTATCAAGATGATCTCATTGTTCATGGTTCTGACAAGGTAGTTCATGACCAGAGACTTATTCTCTTATTGCGTCGTTTAATTGAGAAGAATATTACAGTGAATCCAAATAAGTGTTCATTTAGTGTATCTAGTTTCGAATGTCTTAGATACCTAGTTGATGGTAATGGTTTTAGACCAGATATGAAACAACTAGCTCCACTAACAAATGCACCATTTCCAAAAAATCTTACGGAACTATGTTCACTAGTGGGTGCTCTTCAATACTATTCCCGTTTTATTCCTAATTTTCCTTGTCGTGCAAATTGTTTATTTAATATTTTGACATCCAATTCATTCAAATGGGGTGAGGAACAAGAGTCATGCTTACGTAGTCTACTAAATTTTCAAAGTGATGCTGTTCTTCGAACTTACTCCCCTAGAGTACAGTCTTTGCTTATCACTGATGCATCACCTGTGGCTATTGGCGCAGTTTTGGAACAGGAGGGTGGACCAGTTATTTGTGTTTCACGAAAACTTGCTGTTACTGAAAAAGGCTGTTCACAGACTCAGAGGGAAGCATTAGATGTGTTTTGGGCTGTTAAAAGACTTCATAAATATTTATTCGGAAAGAAATTCACTAATGTTACTGATCATGAGGCTTTAAAGTTTATTTATCATTCTGAAAAATCCTTAGCACGTTCCTCAGCTGCTATGGTTCAACGATGGAGTATTGCTTTGAGTGCCTATGACTATACGGTTCAGCACAGGAGTGCCAAACAAATCCAACATGTTGACTACATTTCTCGAGTCATTACAAGATAAACCTGTAAATACTTCAGACTTTATGTTAGTGCAACCTTTACCAGTGAAACGTCCAGATCCCATTACAGAACCTCGTAGATACTTTGTATGCATAATTATTGCTGTACGGAAAGATTGGAATGCTAATGTGAAACGCAGATTTTCTGTCTATTTTTCAAAGCGGGATGAGCTATCCACTACTCCTGATGGTATTTTGTGTTTAAATGATCGTGTTGTTATTCCTCCTTCATTGCGTAAATCTGTCCTAGAAGATCTTCATAGTGGACATTTAGGTGTTGAAAAATGAAATCATTGGCGAGGCTCACGTGTTGGTGGCCAGAGATAAATGCACATATTTGTCGTACAGCAAACAATTGTGAAAAGTTTCATAAGCTGAAAAGTCAACATTCGAAGTGGACTCCATCGCCAGTATTGTCTGAGGCCTGGCAGAGAATTCATGCAGACTATTGTGGTCCGTTTCTTGGCAAATACTATGCGCTTGTAGTCATTGATTCTTTTTCAAAGTGGCCTGAAGTTTTTTTCACAACTTCACTAAATTCTGACTTCACAATTCAAGCATTAAGAAAGGTGTTTCGTCGGGAAGGACTTCCAATGGTGTTAGTGACTGATAACGGCTGTCATTTTGCTGCAGATGCAGTCACTACCTGGTTAAATGGTATAGGGTGCAAACATCTGTTTACTGCTTCCAGACATCCTTGTTCCAATGGTCAGGCAGAAAATTTTGTCAGGACGTTAAAAACTGCCATTGATTCTATTGCTGCCTCAACATTTAATGAGCTGGAGAGGGGAGTAGATACCTTTCTACTGCAATATAGAAATGCCAGACATTCGGTGACGAAAGAGACTCCATCAAAACTATTAAAAGGAAGAGTTCTTCGGTCGAATATAAGATGTTTGGAGTCTGCAGAAGTTACATATTATCGTGGCAATGATCTTCGACCATCCACGGGGATCGTGCTAAAGAATGTCGGAAAATCTATGGTGCTTCTTCTAGATATCACTGACTTAAGTACACACAATCGACATGTTGATCAAATACAACTTCAGGAACCACGTGAGTCTATTCCAATTTCGGTTGTTAATTCTAATATTAATGAGTGCATTCTAGATAATACGGAGTCTTTATCCAATACACTGTCGGACAGACACAGGATGAACTTGAAAAGAAGACGTACAATTGATTACAGACACTTAGACTCCAATTTAAGCTGTGGCGGATGTGGTGTTTGAATGAATTAATGACTTCTTTGTACTCGTTGAATGCCTGATTTCGAATTCTAAATACAATACATTCGTTCATGCTTATCTAGTGGTTCTTGATCCAATTACGTTATTTCTGGGATTATTAGTTCTTACCATAATTCAAATACTTCTAATTATCATAACTTTCCAACACCATCCTTCCCCATGAAATAATGTTTGATCCCTACGTCGCAACGTTATGGCCAACTTGATGTTCCCAGTTCGCATTATCTTCTTATATCTCACACTTCGTTTATTATGTGTGAGCAATTAGGGATACACACTGGCATATAATTTGAGGCAAACCATCATGTGACTTCAACTTGCATAAAAAATATGATACATATTCCTTTTCCTTTCCATATTAGAATACACAAATAAATATGCATTGATATGTGTAATTAACACATGTGATTCACCTAGGCTTGATCCACCTACAAAACAGTCAAGTGGAAAATATGTATCTGCCTCATACTCATTAGGATAATTTTGACCTCGATTTTCATGTCCGAGCAAACTGGTTCTCTGATTGCTACGGAAAAACTTGTTATTCCTTCTGATTCATCATACAACTGACTAAGGATTCTATTCAACATATATTGGTTGCAAGAATATCCAACATCTTGTACAATAACATCGTAAATATGACGAAAATTCAACCCATTCGGAACGTATTCGTCACAGTCATTAGGAATATCACTAGAGGCAAATCCACTGTGAGGATAAATAACATTTGATGTGATATCAAGGTTTGATTCTTCTGAAATATTTTCCTCAAATTTACTAAGAATTTCATATCAGATTAATGGATTGTAGCGGTAAATAATTCCCCAAAATCAAATAGCTCTGTAAGTTTTCGACATTGGATGCTGACCACAGTTTTAGTGGACTCATCTAGCTGAAGGCGCTCGGTCAAGCATGCTCACCAGATCACGTGTGGGAACACCGTGCTCAACATCTAATGCAATCGCTAGCCAGATTAGTGCAAACGATCCTCGATATATTGATAGCTTATCAAATAGATCTTCGATCCCCTCGATCCTGTCTTTTGATTTTACTTGGTGGGTGCGCTTCATATTAGAAGGTGTTACTGGTTAATGCGTTGTCGAATTCCGAATACTTGTGGCATCTTCATTGGTGAGCCCGACGTGATCTGGTACACAAAATTGAAAACTGTGAGTCTGTTCCTTTTTGTGATTTCATATATCATTGCCTTAATTTCATCTTTTTAATATACATTGTGATATTTTTTCCGTGTTTTTGGGTTCATATAAATATTTGCCACTCGTTCACTTTTCGTACTTGATATATCACTATGACTGAACAGACACCTAAATTATTTAAGTTAAAGACTGTGTCTCCACCCTCTTTCCAACTTATGCCTTTCTGACCAGACAACATCGAAGCCTGGTTTTGTTATACAGAAGCCGACTTCTACGAGCACGGTGTGAACGATGCGCGTGCACAATTCCCCGCATTAGTTAAGGCACCACCGCGAGAATTCAACAGGTACGTAACACCTAGTATATTTACTAGTGATGTTTCTGACCCATACAAAACCCTGAAACATGCCATCCTTAAACGCGGTGATCTAACCGATCGACAAAGGTTAGACCAACTCTTTAACAACATCGACCTGCGACACGGCTCTGCCACAGACATGTTGCAAAGAATGCGAGAAGTCATTGGCCAAAGAACCTTCGATGACGGCCTATTCAAGCAACTTTTCTTATCCAAACTTCCTAAACAGGTGCAAGCTGTTTTGGTCTCGTTCCAAAACAACGCCTATTCAAGCAGCTTTTTCTATCAAAATTTCCCCAACAGGTGCAAGTTGTGCTGGTCTCGTTCCAAAACAAAGCCGTAGACGAGCTGGCTGCATCTGCCGACCACATCCTCGAAATCGCTAGATCTTTTAACGCTGAGGTTTTTCCAGTCAAAGAAAAGCCTCAAACCACCCAGAATGACATAACAGAATTATGTCATACACTTACGCGTTATCTCAAACTCCGTAACGACCGTAAACGATCACTTACTCTGAGAAGAAGCACATCACGTAGGCGGTCCGTATCTAGACCTCGAGAGACGGATAATCCTGACTGGTGCTGGTATCATAACCTGTACGGAAAGTCCGCCAGAAATTGCAGAAAATCTTGCAATTTTCCCAACTCAAAATCGGTCGACGCGAAGAACGTTTCGAGAAACTTCCAAGCCGGCACGCGTTCACGGCGACCGTAGCCGGCGAACATAGCCGTCTTTTATATGTCACTGATGTGATAACGAGAGTTCGCTACCTCGTCGATACTGGCGCAGAGGTTAGCGTTCTCCCAGCGAATTCCGACGGCAGGCTACACGAGTCGGTTTTAAATCTACAGGCGGCAGACGGAAAGCCTATCGCTACGTATGGCAAAAGGTATGTTTATCTTAACGTAGGTTTACGCAAACCCATTCACTGGATTTTTGTTGTTGCAGATGTTTCTATACCAATCATTGGTATGGACCTTCTACAACACCACAACTTAATTATCGATACGCGCAAACGGAGGTTAGTAGAAGGAAACACTAATTTATCTGTTTGCCTGACTTCTTTTTCTGGTTGCAGTTTATCCCCAGTCACTATTAAGCACACTATAGACCCCTTCTATCAACCATTACTCGATAAGTATTCTAGCATTTACCAATCGCAACCGAAATTGCCTTGTGTAACCAGCAACGTTACACATCACATCACTACTACAGGACCACCTGTATTCTCTAGAGCACGCCGACTGGCCCCCAAAAAGTTAAGGTTGGCGAAAAACGAATTTGACCATATGATAGACTTAGGAATCATACGACCGTCAAATAGCCCATGGGCATCTCCGTTGCACATGGTCCCTAAAAAGGACAGCAACGATTGGCGTCCAACTGGTGACTATCGGTGATTGAATGCAAAAACCATGCCCGCTCGTCACCCGTTGCCCCACATTCACGATTTGACAGCTACCTTGAAAGGTACAACTGTCTTTTCGAAAACTGACTTGGTTAAAGCGTATAACCAATTTCCTATGGCCACTGAAGACATTCCAAAAACCACTATTATAACGCCCTTCGGACTCTATGAATTTTCGCGAATGATTTTCCGTTTGAGAAACGCGGCATAGACTTTCCAAAGGTTCATAGATGACGTTTTTCGAAGTCTCAACTTCGTACATGCGTATGTTGATGACTGACATCTCCAGCATCTGGATCTTGTTTTCGACCGACTACAAAAACATGGCATTACCGTAAACATTCAGAAATGCCAAATCGGAACCGAATCCATAGACTTCTTAGGACACACTATCGATGCGAAAGGTATCCGACCCCTTAGATTAAAAGTGGCGGCCATTCTGGATTACCCAGAACCGACCACCATCAAGCAATTGCGCATGTTTAACGGTCTGGTAAGCTTTTATAGACGATCCATACCGACATGCGCGTTGCTTATCAAACCCCTTACCGACCAACTTCGTGGAAATGCGAAATCCATCAATCTAGAAGACACTTCCCGAAAAGCATTCTCCACGGTTAAAGAACATATCGCCCGAGCAGCAATGCTTGCTCATCAGGACCCTGAAGCGCCAATTAGCATCTCAGTGGACGCATCCGACTCAGCAATTGGAGCAGTCTTACAACAATGGGTTAACCACTCCTGGCAACCTTTGGCATTTTTCTCTAGACGGTTGCTAGACACTGAATCGAGATACAGCACATTCAATAGGGAACTCCTAGCTATGTATTGTGCTGTACGGCATTTTCTACACTATATCGAAAGCCGTGAATTCACTCCTTTTACCGACCAAAAACCTCTTACCTTCTCTTTAAGTTCATCTTCAGACAAGTACTCACCACGTGAGTCTCGACAACTGGAATACATTTCGCAGTTTACTTCAGATATTGGACACATTTCTGGAGCAAAGAATGTAGTTGCAGACGCCTTGTCTCGTATAAATTCCTTGAAAAGTTCCCAAGAAATCGACCTTCTAAAACTCGCCCAGCTTCAAAAAGAAGACAGTGATCTTCAACACGAGTTGTCCTCAACAACACTTAAACTGCGCATTAAACAGATGGGAAAAGGTAAGGAAACCTTACTTTGTGACACATCTACAGGCAGGGATCGCCCAATCGTGCCGAAACAATATCGACGCAACGTCTTCGATACGTTGCACAGACTTTCTCATCCAGGAGTTCGTGCAACCATCAAGCTTATAGCAGAACGGTTTTGCTGGCCTGGTATGAATAAAGTTGTGAGGGAGTGGGCACGCTCCTGTGTAAGCTGTCAGAAATCTAAGGTTATTAATAATAATAATAATAATAATAATATATTTCTGCATGATCAGGTACACGCCATTTTTACAGGCATGATCTACAAATTATAACATTTGTTGGAGCATAGCATGCTTCCTAACTTATTAAGTTTATAGTTGTTATAAAGTAGTCTCGTAGAGCGCTTGTTTTAAACCATGGCCTTGAGTTGACGCTTACGTCAAGTTTGTTCCAGACGTTAGAAGTTTCATAGCTGTGCCCTCGGAGCAAGATTCTGAAGAAAATAAAAAAGAGAAACAGCAGAGCAAAAAGGCACTTGGATATGGACTCCAAACGTTGCTTAACATTACGTAGAACAGACAAAGGTATAATAAATTAGATTAAATTCATATTATCTCTTGTTAGAGTGAAATAAAGTCAGAGGCTCCATTCAAGAGAATGTAGTAATAAAGAACAATGAATTGTGATGTTTAACAAGTTGGATTAAGCTCATATGAAGGAAGGGAAGTTAAGGTTGGTACAGGGAAAGTTGTTTATTAGAAGGGAGTGTGCATATAAAGGGTGAAGTGTTGAAAATATTAATAACTATATCTTTTGTTGTCTGATTTTTTCTTTCTTTTTTTCATCCGATGCCAGCCACACAATCCATGTGTAAAAGTCCGAGTTAGCATGTTATAGGTTGTCTTAGTAGATCTACTAAGACAACCTATAACATGCTATTCGAATAGCTACTCCAGTATAAAATTGGAAACATGAGTCTGAGTGGTGAGCGTAGGAAGATAATCTATATCACAGATTGATTGACTTATGCTCAATCATAGAGAGCCTGATACATACAAAATGTTCTGCCCCACAAACACGGGTGGATTGAAGTCATTGCCCTCACCATCAATGCTTGCTGGTCAGTAACTCCACCCTCCCTCCTTTTGTGATGTTAGGCTCATTTAAGCTTATTCTTGGATATATATCATACCTCACACAATCCTCTGTTTCACAATCTGTTGGGAAACACTATTTCTATAAGTACCATTTTACAAGCTTATCAGGCAGTTACAAATTCTGAACTGTGGGTAAGGCATCGATGCAGTGCTTTAATTGACTATAGTATAAAGTATAGTTTGCCTATTAAAGTATAAGCATTAAGAGGGGTGTAATGTAGGATAGTGGTTTAATAAAACGGGCGGAAAAGTATAGAAGTATATGGGTTGTAGATTAGGTAACGAGTGGAGGAATAATATTAATTGCTAGTCAACATGGTGTGCAGAAGAGTAAAAAGCAAATAAGCAATAAACAAGGATAGACTCACACTAATTTGGTGCTGATGTTCTTTTGTGTTGTCCTAACCAGTTGATGGGTAACAGGCTTCAAAGATGCAGTTCGATCGGTATTAGGCAGTCGATTGCGCGGTTCTCTTGACTTTTTAGGGTGCTAGTGTGTCTCTTAGCGACCGAGTTTAGTTGGACAGTATCAGCAGGTCCAGTGAGTTACCTGTCTACTTTAAGTGAAGAAATAGAGTGGGAAAAGTAACTAAAACAACTGCAAAGTAGGAAAAATAAGGCAAACTGAACTTGGGGTCCATTTTGGTTTAGACATGTAGAGAGCCTATGATATCTGAGTGGGGCGCAGATCTGTTCGTATGTGTTAGATCAGTGCAAATGAGGGCTTGATCAAGCAGCCTTACAAACGTATGTAATTCATCTGCCATGCGTATTTCGGAGGGGAGACTGTTCCAAATTATTGCATACTTGATGAGGAAGAAGTTTTCCCGAGTTTTTGATCTGTATTTCTCAACTTTGACCGTAGATTCTTTGTTTCGAAGTACATATTCATGTGAATTTCGGGCAAGAACTATATTACATGTTGAATAAGTAAGGTTTTTGAGTAGTTTGAAGTATAGAATCAAATTAGACCTAAGCCTTCTCTTCCAAAGGGGTGCTATTCTTAGGATTTGGCATCGGGAACTGTAGTCAACGACTGATTCAGTCTTAAGTATTTTGCGGGTGAAGTCTCGTTGTATTCCTTCCACCTTTAGTATATCAGATAGGCGTAGGTTGGAAAAGAAGAACGAGCAGTATTCAGCGATAGGTCTTACACAAACTTTATAAAGAAGGATTTTGGATTCATTTTTATAGAAATTATGGAGAATGAAGCCAAGCAATTTCCGCATTTTAGATACTTTGGCTGAGATGTGTTCAGAGAAATTAAGACGTTGTGAGTAGTGTACCCCTAAGTCAGTTACTGATGCCAGTCTGGACAGTGTGTTGTTGTTAATTGTTAGTTTTATTTTGAGAGACGTATCTCCTATACATAACCAGCCGCATTTCTCTGTGTTGAGCTCTAACCTCCAGCGTTTGCACCAGTCGTCTACTATGTTGAGTTCATGTTGGATTGTTTGCATAGTACTACGTACATCCCAAGTGTCGGTTTTATAGATGACTTTTAAGTCATCGGCATAGAGGTAGGTCTTACCTGTGCTAAAGCATTTGCATATACTGTTTATGTATATTATAAAGAGCAATGGACTCAAGACACTACCCTGCACAACACCACTGGATATTGGTCGAGGTGTAGATGTTGTAGAGTCAATCTTGGTTATTTGGTATCTGTTCGTAAGAAAAGATTTGATCCATTGCAAAAGGGGATTTATAATTCCAACTGACTTAAGTCTGTTGATTAGAAGATTATGAGGTACTTTATCGAAAGCTTTCTTAATATCGAAATATAGTATAACCACCAGTTTCTTTTGATCACGTATGCGAGTAACCTCGTTAAAGAAGTCTATCAGACATGTACTGCACGACCTTGTTCTAATGAAGCCGTGTTGTGACGGGTCTATTAGATTTTCCTTAAGTAGGTGATCAGATAGTTGATTTTTTATCACTTTTTCCATTATGCGTGATATAACTGGAGTGATATTTATAGGTCTGTAGTTTTCGACCAGGTTTCTCGGTCCGGATTTGTGTTTTGGAAGAACATACGTTACCTTCCAGGTTTCCGGATATGTACCTGTCTCTACGGATAATGTGTATATTTTGAGTAATAGCGTCTGTATGTCCAAACCTGACATTTTATAAAGGATTGAGGGGATGCCATCGGCACCAGAACTCACATTTGGCTTAAGGGTTTCAATGGCGGTATGTATACTCCCTATGTCGAAGTTTATGGTACTAAGATAATTTTTGCAGGTGCACTTTGTGTTGATATCTGTGACATGAGATGTATTCCCATTGTGGGAAAACCATTCACTTAATAGTTCACATATGATGGTTTGGTCATTATGCGTCACTCCATCGTGCAGTAGGGAGTGAATTTTGTTATCTTCGTTCTTTCTTATGCGTTTTGCGAGGAGACGGCATAAGGCATGGGTTTTAGATGCAGCAGTGAGCGCAGTATGTTCCTCTGCCTGTTTATGCTTGTCGTGTTGACTTTGTACTCCGTCGAGTACAGAATATATCTGGTGCAGGGCACTGAAGTCTTTTGATATATAGTACGTCCTTTTCAGTTTACGCAGTTTAGACCTAGTCTTTTGGTTTATGTAGGGAGTAGTTGTCTTAAAAGCAATTTTAAAGGGTATAGTAGTGTCTAGTGCAGATTTGATGGTGGTATTGAATATTTCTAAGAGGTTATCACTGGTAAAGAAACTGCTCCAGTCAGAGTGCTTTATTAGAAATTGAAAGTTTTCCCAGTCAGCGTTTGCATAGTCTCTATATTGGAAACGTGTATTTATTGTCTTTAGTTTGTTGCACATGGCAAGAATCGGAAGGGTGCAGAGGACTATTTTATGATCGCTGTTGTGAAACTTTTTGCCAACCACTATTGATGTTGGTGTGACATTATGACAATATCAAGTCAAGAATGTTGTGATTTCGTGTAGGTAGGTGTACATGTTGTTGCCAACCGTGTATGTCTAAGGACCTAAGTATGCCTTCAAAGCACAATGGGCCAGAGTGTGTCGTCCAGTTAATGGTGGGTAGGTTGAAATCACCACAAACAGTTTTGTAAGTGAAGTCAAGCGAGGCAGCCTGAGCAAATGACTCACTTATAATTGTGTCAGTTGAGCTAGGTGTGTTGGGAGCTCGATATATGCATCCGATTAGTATTTTGCATTCATGAGTGTGCACAGTGAGCCATGTCGAATCAGGAAGTTTGCTGAGGATGTTGTCGCTATAGGTTTCCGCTTTCAGATTTTTAGATACATAAACAAGACAACCACCGCCCTTCTTGTTGACTCGATCACAGCGGAAGAGCTCGTAGGTGTCTATTTGTAGATATGTGTCTGTGATATCGGAGGACAGCCAACTTTCCGTTATCAAAACAAGTGAGGGGTTGTTTAAAAGTAGTAGGGTGCGTAGATGTGTCATCTTACTTTGTATAGATCGAGCGTTGATTAACATAAGTGTCAGGTACGGTGAGTGTCTGTCTAGTAGAATTGTATGTTGCAAACCCAGTGGATCGTCTGTTTCGCCATGTGCTAAAGAAGGATTGGGAGTGTGGACTCCATATGCGCATTTAGTTTATTACCAATAGGGTTAATGCGAGAAAGGTAGTTGGAAGTTAGTTTGGTGAAAGGAGTATGTTTAAGATTGAAAGGTAGAGTTGGATGGTTAGGTAGTGTGTTCGGGGAGTGATCAGGAGGTACAGTCAAGGAGCTTTTAAGACTAGAGACAGCTGTCAACGTTGAGAAAGGTGTGCCACTCCCCATAGGGTCGGAGTGTATAGATGGTCTCAGATTAATGGGATTATCGCCCTCAACATTTGGAGACCCAAAAGCAGCACTGTTGAGGGGGAGAGAGATAAAAAAGGATGAGATGGTGTATTTGTCGAATTATTGGAGATTAAGGAGTTGTATGGGGTGGCTTGATTTAGATAGTATCTAGAGTCAGTAGGTGGGTTCCCAAGTAGGCCAACGTTATGGCTTCCTTGTGTGTGGTGGGCAATTCTAGTCCTATTATGGGTAGTTTGGGAGGTAGTACGTTTCTGGTAAGGGTAGAAGGATTGCCTGACTCTGTTGCCAGGAGAGGTGTTTCTGTTGTGTGTAGTTGTGTGCTGGTTCATGGAGCTTGTAAGGTCCACACTATATGACTTACGAGTATCACATGTAGGTGTGGTTCTTATCGAGTGTCGTTTCACGTTAGGACAAGTAGGTACTGCCAGTTCACTATGTTTGTTGTAGGGCATTCTACTGTTATGAAAAGTTGCATGTTTTGGGTTAGGGGTGCTGTAGTACTGGTGGGTTTTTACAGGGAGTTTAGTATTATTTCGTACAGCAGTGTCTGAGCATCTGTAGCTGTTGGCGCACTTCCTGGGAGGATTATTTTTAGGCTTCTTATCGAGGCAATACTGTGGCACTATTGAGGCATAAGTGGGCTGGCATTTTGGGGTAGTTGGGTGTTTGGGCTGAGGATGAGTGGTCGCAGCTGCTTTATGTGCTGTCTTGTTCCTAGGACTAATAGTAGCATCCGACGTGCCTCCGTTTTTGGGAGGGGTAGTGTATAGTTTTTTAGGATTTGTGCAGTGGCAAGCGCTGTAGCTGCCACGGCTACATAGTCTGGGTTGATTAGTTTGTGTTCCATTGAAGATTCGACGCTGGATAGCAGTCCTATCATGGATGATTCTAATCTTTTTAAATGTTGGAATACGCCTAAGTAAGGACTGACTATTGAGGAGATGATTAGCTTCAGTGGTACTACCAAACTGAAATAGAATGGGACAGGAGACTTAAGTGTGTTTTTTACGTAATCTTCTTGTTACACACCAAGATTGTGACAATCCACATTCTTGTAGTAGACTATTTCTAACAATCTTTACGTTCGCACTATCAGGTATATTATACACAATAACATTTTGCATACACTGAAGTCTTTTTAACACTTCAGATGATATATGGTTAATTACTTTTTCGGCGTTTTTTATAACTTCGAGATCAGGATTTTCTGGAATATTGACTAAATATTTGTACGGTAATAAATCTTGGATAGTTTGGGTGAAGCTGAGTTCTGTTTGGCATAACAAATGTCCCTTAGGCTCGTTTAAAACTCCCGATGCTCGCTTCGATCATGTTCATTTGGATTTGGTAGGACCTTTACCAGATTCAAATGGATATTCTTATCTTTTAACATGCGTAGACCGTTTTACTCGATGGCCAGAAGCAGTACCCATCAAAGATATTACTGCTGAAACAGTGGCCCGCGCCTTCGTCGAGAGGTGGGTAGCAAACTTCGGTTGCCCAACAACCATTACTACAGACCGTGGACGTCAGTTTGAATCTGAACTGTTCCGTTGTCTGACCATGAAACTAGGAATCACTCGCTTTCGAACGACGGCCTACCACCCACAAGCAAACGGATTAGTAGAACGTTTTCACCGACAACTAAAAGCGTCACTATCAGCCTCAAACATTTTTCAGTGGACTAACGCTCTTCCACTCGTCTTACTAGGCATACGCAATGCAGTGAAATCTGACATTGGATACACTGCATCTCAACTCGTTTATGGTACGACCCTTCGACCTCCAGGAGAGTTCGTGAACCCTTCATCCTCTTCGACGGACATGGATCTAACCTCCTGCGCGAACAGGCTTACAAACGCAATGCGTTCAGTTAAAGCTGTTTCCACTCGACTGCAATCAACTGATGTTTTCGTTCAACCTGACTTACTATATAGTACACACGTCTTCGTACGTCGAGACCCGCATCGAAGACCTTTCGAATCAACATATGAAGGACCTTTCAAATTTCTTCAACGCGAACCCAAGTACTATATAATCGATAAGAACGGAACCAACGAACGTATCAGCATCGATCGCCTCAAAGCAGCGTATTTAGACGGAAACCCTAGTCACGTCGATTTTCCTACAGTACAATCGCACGACACAAATCCTACCCTTATAATACCTCTATGGACAGCAGACATACACGTTGATACTGCGACAGTATCCGAAAATAAACTCAAAACAACGCGTTCTGGAAGAAGAGTAAGATTTCCCGAACACTTGAACGATTACTGCACGTAAGACACAAGTTAACAATTTATATCGTCTCGATTTTCCCTTGTACTATATATGATTTTATTTTTAAAAAAAACCCGAATTTATTATGCTACGATATAATAAAAATCCGTTTTCTACGCCATTACGTGAGCATGAGTTTGTTTTCCTTTTTCTTCGCCCGTTTTGTGTTTTCACGCGCGTACGAGTGTTTTCCGACATGCACTTACATATTTTTCTTTTCTTTTCCAGGACGTCTGGAAAAGACGATGAAAAGAACGATGAAGTTGCGAAAAACGAAAATCTGCATTGTACCTTTTTTTACTATATTGTACATCATGGTCCATTATAGTAAGGAAAGACGACCAGACGCTGCTAAAACTAGCAAGCTATCAGAAGAGTGTTTACCAACGAAAAACTCGTTGGGTTTAAACTTCTGGCTGGCCACGTCTTAGGGTCATCACTACCTCACTAGGGGGGAGTGATCTGTAGCGGTAAATAATTCCCCAAAATCAAATAGCTCTGTAAGTTTTCGACATTGGATGCTGACCACAGTTTTAGTGGACTCATCTAGCTGAAGGCGCTCGGTCAAGCATGCTCACCAGATCACGTGTGGGAACACCGTGCTCAACATCTAATGCAATCGCTAGCCAGATTAGTGCAAACGATCCTCGATATATTGATAGCTTATCAAATAGATCTTCGATCCCCTCGATCCTGTCTTTTGATTTTACTTGGTGGGTGCGCTTCATATTAGAAGGTGTTACTGGTTAAAGCGTTGTCGAATTCCGAATACCTGTGGCATCTTCAGGATTATTGGAAAAATCGGCATCTATCAGGACTGCATCGAATTTTGGATCACGATTCGATTCATTTAATGTGTTTTCCCCAGATTTATGAGAAATTTGATAAGAAGTTGGTTGATTAGAAGCGTTTGTCTCACAATGATTCTGAGTTTCATTCAACTCTGGACTGCTATGTGACTCGATACCGCTTTTTAAAGTCGTGGGTAAACATAACCGATCATTGGAAATACTTAACCTAATAGGAGCACAATTACAAATTTTAGTATAAGTTGCAGCAAAATAAACCGTAGTGTTACAAACTGACTGAACGTGTCCAATCCCACCAAACTTAAAGCATTTAGAATTACGAAATACATATTAATTAAATGAGTGGAGCTTGCCACCGGACAAACATTGACCAAACTTGTTTAACAGTAATAATAACTGGTTACATTTTAAAATTACACAACATTCATTTAAGAAATCAATAATAATAAAACAAAAAGTGAGAGAAGGGAAGGAGAAACAGAAACATACTACTAAGGAGAACTAGGACCAAGAAACGATGAGAGGTTGGACGTGTCGTTTTTGCATGCAAACATCGGGTATGAGTTGGTGGATTGCCGACGCCTCAGCAGTGTATAAAATATTGATTCGACATCTTTTTTATCCAGTTTCTTTGACTGGGTAGATTACCTTAAGTGAAGACTCCTTTGGAGTGATGTGTCCATGGTTGATTAAGTGCTCCTGTATAAAACCAGTCATTACAATTGATCGATCACTTGGTGATGATCAATTTCTCGCGTGTCTAGTCCTTATTAGTGCAGATCGAATTCTATCAATCATGTTACAATGTGGCCACCAGTCTAGGTGACTCTACACTGTGGTTACTATTGTGAGATTAGATGGTGGTTGGAGGTAGTCGACAAGAAACCCCGGGTCCGAAGGTTTACTTTATTTAGGATTGCAGCAGTCGTATTTTCTTTAAATTCCATATTCATAAAAAGGGTTTTCTTTTGTACTGTCAGTGTACTTGTGATTAACAAAATGTTTAAAACCGACCGAGACTCAGGCTTCTTTTCCGGGGAAATATGTTTTCAGTTACTCCAGTACAACATTATCGACTATTCAGCTACAAAAATTATCTCTTGGTCCTAAATTTTGTAGTACATTAATTAACATTAATGAACTCAACGCCAAATTCCAGTTTGAAAGCCTCATTCGTCAGACAAGTGACCTTACTCCAGCATCTAATAAAGATTATGGACATTTGTACATTGTATACTGCTGTACTCAACATGTAAATAAAATACCTGCAATTAGTCAATTACTAACAAAACAACATAAATCTCAATTATCTGATCTTCAGAGAAATCAGGACTTAGTGTTACGTCGCCCAGACAAGGGTGCAGGACTTATCCCTATGGATCGTCTTGAACATGCCACCATACTATCTTCGGTATTATCTTATCCCGTCAAATTCTTTAAAAACCCGCTCAAAAAGACGACAAATGTAAGGAAATGAACCACAGTGTTAACATCCTCTACTCCTGCCTTGTAATAGCTCAGATTTCGAAACTTTCCGTCTAATCATCAAAGGCATCAAAATCTGAATGTATGTCCAACCGTTTCATCACAAGGCCCATCGAGACGGCGATGTGATAATTTGGAGTATTTGAATTATAGTACAAACTGGTTATCCCATAAATAACGCCATTCAGCCCGAAAGTACCAAATGTGCATGTCTTAATTAAACCCTCAAAAGAAATATTTCTGTAAGTCCTCGACATTTGATGCTGACCTCATTAGTTTTACTAAACTCGCATAGGTGAAGGCGCTCGGTCACACTTCCGTACCAGATCACAAGTGGATACGCCGTGCTACACATTTCCCATAACGTTGGCCAGCTTAGATCAATGTCTTGTCTATATATCGACAGCCTCTTGAATATAACTTCGATCCCTTTGCCTCTGACTTCTGATTTGACTGGGTTGGCATACCTCGATTATAAAAAGTGTTACTGGTGAAGGTGTTGCTAAACTCCGAATATGTGTGACACCTTTATCCCAATGGTATAAAAATATTATGATAGTTGACCAGAAACACTTGAAATGGATATAAATATATGACTCCGAACTTTTACCTCTTGTTAAAGTTCTGAATCTTATGATAATTTGTTTGGTGGTGGAACATTAAAAGATTTAATTTCTAGATCATCTGTCAATCATAGCCTCAGTATATAGTTCCATACATTAACTGCAGTATTCACTAGCCTAGTTGACGAAGCTAAAATTCCGAAAATAATATCTAACATATACCAGCTATAGGACCTGTTCATGTGATTGGTGAAACTGATCTTCAGTTGATGATTAACCTCAGACTAATTAAGATGCTGGGACCTGATGGTATAGTTAGTCCTACATTTGTATCTAACTACAGACCTGTCGGTCCGACTAGCATATTAATTACGTCATCTGAACAGATAATACAGACTAAGTTGCTAAGTCACATAAAATCATACATTCTGTTAGCTCCTGAGCAATACGGGTTTCGAAACAAGCATTCATGCTTGGTCAACTTAGTCATTGAGAGAGAGGATTGGATGGCAGCCCTAGATAATGTTCTGTCCGTTGGTGTGATATTCATGGAATTTAGCAAAGCAACTGACAAGGTCTTATGCAGCAGCTCTCAAGCCTCGGAATAGCAGTTGCTGTACAGAAATGAATGGGAAACTTTTTTATGTGGCCAAAGACAAAGAGTGAAGATAAATAGGACACCATTTGAGTGAAAACCGGTCAAAAGTGGCTTATCCCTTGGTATTATCTTAGGTCCCATACTTTTCCTTCTCTGCGTCAGTGAATTTCCACTATGGCCAGAGTCGTCGAAATTATTGTTTGCGGATGATATCAAAACCTGGAGAACAATAAGTGCGGTTGTTCATTATGATCTCCAAACAGACCCGAGGTTGGGACTTAAAAGTTAATTCCAGGAAGAGTGTGCTTATGCACATCGGACACGGTGATAATTGCCAGTTTACTGTAGTTACGGTCATTTCGCCAAGCATTCAAAAGCTTTGACGAGAAGTTTCTAATTTCATATCTCACCTGCGTAAGACCACACTTGGAGTACTGAATCCACGCAGCCAATCCAAGTCTGATTGAGGATACTTACCCATGATAGCATGTTCAACGTGAAAAATGAAATTATTGAAGGGTTCTTCAACACTCCCTTACGACGAGAGCTTGAAATGCCTAAACCTTCACCATAATCGCGTCGAAAAACGCGAGGTGACCTTATTTTGACGTGCCTTATCTTTAATTACGATTCGGGTGTTAATATCTTACATCTTTTTGCTTCTTACGGCGTAAATAATCTTCGGGGCCGTCGCAATAAGGTTCAACAGCCGCGATCTAATAAACTAAGAATAGAGTACCATTTTTCTCATTGAACGGTTAATGACAGAAACTTCTTACCCAAACAAGTAATATCAGCACAAGCAGCAAACATTTCCAAGAAAATGTTGGACCTCCACTAGAAAACAAACTGTTAGAATCTACACAGGTCCAATAACCTACTATCTGGTAACTACGAAAGTCTAGTTCATAAGCTTAGGACGTAGCAGTCCAACCCTCCAAAACGTTGACGTTATATATATATATATATATATATATATATATATATATCACAATACAAGTGCTTTTCACGAATGCTTTTCAAAAATAAATTAGACATAAAATCATGTATAAAATTAATTGCAAATACTACTAATCAGTATCATTTGTGCTGTGAATTCGGTATATTGATACGTAACACTTACACACTAAATTCTACATGTATTGAGATATTCCCAAAACGTTGTTTGAATGAGTACTTTCACTGACTTACGAAGGTCATAGTTTCGGGAAAAATTTCCAATATTTTCTTTGAGCTAGGTCAAAGGTGTCACTTATTAGCTAGTCGCTCACTAAAAAAGCATGAAAATACAGACTGTTAGGGGTGAGACCATAGTTTATGGACGTCTTTTGAGCGACGCCAACATGACCTTGAGAATGTCTACTTAATTATAAGGGCTAAACGAGGGTTATAACACGTAGGCTTATATATAAACCTATGTGAAGTATAAGAACTATGATTAACAGTTGGTGGTTAGGATTAGGAATCAGATTTAGTGGTTTAATCACGGACCGACATCGGCTAAAATGCCGAAGCGTTGTTTAGCTAAATAGATGAGTGTGATTCGCGTCAAAATCCAAAACTTGTCGTAAATGTGATTGGTTCGTCCATAAATTGTAGTCACGCCGTAATGAACCCTCATTTGTCACGAACTTAAATCAGTTTGGTTTGTCTCTATACTTTACTTCTTCCCGCTGTTCGTGCTCGTCCTATTTTAATGGTTAATTAGAAGTTAATATTATTCACTGTAATCTATCCAACATTTTCTTTAGTTTTATCTTGAATACTTTCATGCTGTGTAAGTATATGCTATGTGTTATATCCTGAGCTGTCTTCCGCAATTAACATTTCACCATTAGTCTCTCTGAAGCGAAGGTTTTGCGAAGCGTGCGATCTCCGAATGTATTTTTAAACGCCATATATCCACCAATGTCTTTTTCTATGTCAGCCCTATTCTCTACGTATTCAACCATTTTGATTGCGATCTCAAGTTTTTTCGTCTCAGATGTCAAGCCAGCATTATATTTAGATTCATATCTGTGCAGTAAGGACAGACAGTCTGTTATTCCTTTCCTAGTATGCTTCTGTGAGTGTCTAGTCTTCTCTTGAATGAGTCGATTGAAGGCGCAGACACAGGTCCCAAAAATTGATGACAGTGTGAAAACCTGTCTGCCACGGGTATTTTGTTCGTTCTTGGTTTTTCTACTCGCCTGCTATGTCTTCTGAGATGTCCCGATCTAGTAGAAAGAAAAAAAGAGGATATATTAGGTCAGGAATCATTTCTTAGTATTCTGTACATCAGAATTAGATCACCTCCTAATTCGAGATAGGACAGAGTGAAGAGGCCTAGGTTTTCAAGTCGCTCTTTGTACGGTAAACCCCAGAGTTCTGGAATTGCACGGGTAGTTACCCTCTGTATTTTTTCCAGAATGTCTGAGTCTCCTTTTAAACTTTTTAGCCTGAACATAGTTTTCAAGCTTAGTTCTCACTATGGTTGTGTACACTGTAGTGAACATAGTAGTATCTAACTTGCTGAATGTTCGTCTCAAAGCCCATAGGGTTCCAAACCCCTTATCTGCAACCTCCCTGCAGTGGGCTGTGGTCTTAAGGTCATGACTCACTGTCACCCCAAGATCCTTGTGAGACCGGATCACGTGTGCAGACACTTCCCTTATGCTGTACCCATTTATCTTTGCATCCCCAAAGTGCATGTAGATACACTTTTCCACGTTGATAGGCATCAGTCACTCTTTAAACCAGCTAATCACAATATTTAAGTCTGCCTAAAGTGCGCATTCATCTACGTCCCCCATTATTTCTCGCCAGGTTTTTACATCAGCGTATAATAAATTTGGGGATTTAACTATACTTGGGAGATCATTTACATACAGTATAAAAAGTAAGGAACCTAGGACTGAACTTGAGGTACTCCACCAAGTACTGTTCTCCAGGTGGAGCGCTTCGAATTTACTCTTTATGTCTACGACCTACTTAGAAATCAGTGTTCACAAACTAGATATAGTTTATTGTACATGTCCGCTGATTTTCCACCGATCGTATTAGTCGTTCATGGTCACTTGGTAGTATATCCACATTTGACTTTAATAATTACACTTTCAAGCCATCTGTGGCTAGTACTCCGACTAAATATTTAGTGTTAGTCGTGATATTTATTTAAATTGCGCTCCCAATCTTAGCTTTCGAGCTCCGATTTTGTTACTTCTGAGGTGTCATGAAGTTTGTGAAAGCTAGCTGTCATTTCTTTAATCGTATCACTTGCTGAATGTTTGGAATTATGCATTTAACATTGTACAGGTACGGAGCTCCATATTTATGTGCCACTGATATTCTGACAAACACTGGCTTCTGTTAACCTCTGTGTATTTCCTAACATAATATTCTGTCTTCAGTAATATGGACAGTAGATTGGTTGACTTAAGTTAACCTTTGTGGTGTTTCCCGGTGGGAATCCATCTTCTCTTTGATGTTGCCAACACCACTGTCCAGATAGGGGGTTCTGATCGTTTACTACTCATTAAGCAGAAAAGAATCCCGTCCTTGTCTAATCGGTTGCAGCTTATGAACCTTTTCCGATTTCAACTGGGCTATTCGTCTCTAAAAGTAACAAAATGGCAAATCTACACTCCAATCACTATTTAAAATACGAGAAGCGCATTCTAAACATTCTGGCATTGTTGCTTAGTGCTACCAAAAGACTCTGCATTTCATCAGCGTCTTCATCAAACAGGACTATATCATCTGCGTATTCTAAGTCGATAAATGGGCGTCCTGGTAGGAGATCAATGCCCAAGAACTCAGTTGATGAGAGCGTTATTTCCATGAGTAGATCTATGATGAAATTAAACAAAAATGGAGAAAGTGGACAGTCTTGATGGACACCACTTGAGGTTGCAAAAGCAGATGACAGTTCGCCATAAGCTCTCACTCGACTAGTAGTGTTCGAGTAAAGAGCCTTCACAAGGTTTATGTACTTCTGAGGTACGCCCTTCAATGACAGACGCTGCCTCAGAACCTCTCGGTCTACAGAGTCAAATGCTGCTTTTAAGTCAAGGAAGACCACCATTGTCGGACGCCGATAAGTATGCCTGTGTTCTAGAACCTGACGAATGGTGAATATGTGGTCTATGCATCCACGACCAGGTCTGATTCTCTCGTGTTTGCAGTTCACGAGTCTTAGTTAGGTGTCCAATAATTATCGAGGCTAGTATTTTAGATGCTATATTAGTTAAACTAATCCCTCTATGGTTGTTGCAGGATGATTTTGACCATTTCTTATATATTGGGACGATAAGTGATTGTGAGAAGTCACATGAGATAACGTCCAACTCCCAGATTTTAGCTAAAATACTAGTCAACCTAATCACTAGAATTGGACCACCATCCTTAAAGACCTCTGGAGCCAATCCATCCGGACCAGCTGCCCTTCCTCGTTTTAGATTAACTATAGCCTTTTGAACTTCAGCTTGAGTTGGTGGACCTACTTCAATGTTTCATTCACAGTATGGAATACATTGGTAGTTGTCGAGTAGCTGAAGGCCAGCTGAACTGCTCCTTAAAGTGTTCCACCCATCGTTCTAAAAGTCTGGACTGGGAGCAGATAAGAACGTCGTTTTTTTTCGAGATAATCTCACTTACACATGACTTTTTAGTTCCAGTTTCTTTTATGAGTCTGAAGAGCTGTCTGGTGTTACCTACAGCCGCCGCCTTTTCCATCTCTTTTGCTTTCGTTGCTCACCACTGCTCACGATCATTCCTTAGACTTTTGGTTAACCTAGATCTGATTTGCTTTCGCTAATCGTCCCTCTAAATGCAAGTTGTTGCTTCAGGACTGGTCTGCGTCAACACCTGAACTAAGGATAAGGGGTGAAGTAGTCGAACGCGTTGACAACTTCACTTATCTTGAAAGTCTGATCAGCCCTAATGGGTTGGTGTCTGACGAAATCTCAGCACGGATTCGAAAAGCTCGCTTGACCTTTGCCAACTTACGTCATCTATGGCGAAGGCGAGATAATCGTCTATCAATTAAGGGACGAGTATACTGTGCGGCAGTTCGCTCCGTTCTACTATACGGCTGCGAAACATGGCCTTTAAAAGTAGAAGATATTCGTAAGTTACTAGTATTTGACCACAGGTGCCTTACAAATATTGCGGGTATCTGCTGGGATCACCGGGTAAGTAATAGTGAGGTTAGACGCAGGGTATTAGGGAATGATTGTAAATCAGTTGATGAGGTTATGAATCTTTATCGACAGATGGTTGGGCCACGTGCTGCGTATGCCTGAACACCGATTACCACGACGCGCAACGCTCACTGGTGTTAGGGATAATTGGAAGAAAGTTAGGGGCGGCCAAACCAAAACGTGGCATCAGTGCTTGAAGTCACTAACTTCTGGTCTTAGCTATGTTGGTAGATGCAGACTACTTGGTTGGGGGCCGCGTGACTATCGTAACCAATGGTTGGAGACTCTTGCTGACATGGCTCAGAATCGATCACAATGGCGTCGGTGTATACACTCTCTGTCTTCCTTTAAACTAAGAGATTAAAACCGCTTCATATCTTTCTTTCTAGGAACTAATTCTTTCTTCCTGTACTATCTCCTTATATGCAATCGTTCTTCTAGATATTACCGCCACTGAATTAGCTACTTCTATGAATCCGGTGTTCATCTTGTTGTGCTAATGCGGTATGGCAACTTGGACCGATGCATATACGTGCCTGGTCCTACGTTGCAGCTGACTGACTGACTGATGGGATGAGTTTACGCAAATCCATCAGTGCAATAAACCTTGAAGAAATCCATTGGTTTTTTCGTAACCTTTTGGTTTAAATCACTAATAGATGTCACCGCTGTTTCCACAGCTGATTGTATATCTTTCCAAGCAACATCTGGGTCAGCCTCGTTTTCAGAACTACCTAGGTGTGACCTCAGTTGTTCCCGGAACCTTTTTTTGGTTTTCTCGTTACTCAGTTCAGTTCTAATAGGTCTTTTTAATGTGGCTTTTTTGCTTCCAGTGAGGCGCAGGCAGATGAGTGCTCGTATTAGGGCATGGTCGGAGTCAAGGCAGGTACTCCAGAATGAGCGACAATCTTCTATCGACCCTCTCCAACGATGACTGATGGCAATATGGTCTATTTGAGTCCATCGTTGATTTGGTGCAGGAGTCGCCATGTTAGACGATGTCTCTCCTTATGCTTAAAATTTGTGTTTGCTAAAATTAAACGATTGTCTGAGCACAATTGCAGCAGACGATCACCATTATCTGTTCTCTGTGCCGGAATACTAAAATACCCACCTAAATGTCTTTCTGTTTCTGAATTCTTTATGTCCTTTATTTTCTTTCTAAATCTATTCCACTGGATTATATAACATCATCAAACCTTAATGTTCCCTGTCACTACGTAAACTTTTATTACCTCTACCACTACGGGATTTGAATCGATAACTGAATCCCTGTGCTAATGTGGTATGGCAACTCGAACTGATGTACGTACGTACGAAGTTCCACGTTGTCACTGACTGACTAACTTCCGAGTTCTTATGGAGTCGTTTAGCCGAACAGCGCATAGACGACTGTTAACGGGGATCCACTCTAATAGCGCTTAGTGCTATGCCTACACCTGCCAGTCCACGAGAACTAGCCGTCGGGTCGCCAGATACACGGAGGGTGTGTCTCGTCGGCTCTCCATTTTGCCGAGGTGAGGTCAAGTGAATGACCACGCTAGGATCCTGTATGCGCGTTTCAGAGACACAGCAAACATCAATGGTACGAGATTCTAGGGTTTTAGCCAAGGAAGCCTGCTGGTCGATTTGACATAGTGTGCGTACGTTGAAGGCTCCAATGTGTAGTTTGGAGTGAGGTTTCAGTAGACCTGGGACAGTGTTTTGCGCACTAGAATCGTTGGCTATGGTGACACTTGAGGAAGGAGCCGAAAAAGGAAGTTTAGTGTAGAAAGTCGATGTAGGAGGAATAATAGGAATTGAATAAGGAGGTTGAGTGCTGTTAGAGGTATGAGGGCGGTTATCACTTCCGGGTTGCCCACACCGTGGAAAGGTTCTTCTGGAGGTGCATGAAAAGGAAATTGGATTAGAGGTGGTCATAGTGACCTGAGAGCGTGACCGCAGTGCCCAAGGGACAGCTGCTTGAGGTCGGTTACACATGACCTTTTAATGAGTAGTTTTTGTGCTAGCTCCGTACTTGTTGAGACCTCACCGCCGGAGAGGGATATCCGTGGGATAAGGCGAGGTGCGCGTTTCTAGGGTCTTCCCTTTTTAACCCACCCCTCCTTGTGGGAAGGCAGCATCGCTGTCATGCTGGTTGTCTGAAGGAAACACCTTACTGCTGTCACACCTCTGTACAGTCAGCAGTACGACTTCGCCTTCAGACCTTGGATTTGTTGCTTTTAGTCTTACCGCTCTTCAACCGACCTGTTTGCCATGGTAGGACCTTGAGAAACGGTTGTTCCAGCCAGTATATCTCAGTTGCTTCATCATGATAGACAAGCCCGACCACCACGTCAAGGTAGCAACAACGGTCGGAACTGGAGCCCATGTGCACCTTTGGTTTTGAATCAGGGTTTTCTAACTCCCTCAGGTGGACTCTCCATTTCCACCAACCCGGTTAAAGCGCCGGATATTCGCTTTTCGTCCTTTCAAGTTCGTAAACAACAGCCCCGGTGCGTGAAGGCAGTGAGTAGGACCTCCCTGGCAGTGACTATATACGTGTGGCCATGTGAGAGCATTTCGAGGAGAGCTCTCTCCACCATTGGCCATACCAGAGCATTTGGGAGCATTTTTGTCAAAGTACTTAAAAGTGAGAAGCAGCCATAACACTCGAAAACCTCCAGTAGATTCTGCCTTGCAGTGCACAGTTGTTTTCAAGTCATGGCCCCTAAATGCCCTGGTACGGTCGAGAAAGCGCAGAGTCCTCTCTCCCCCTCCAAATGCTCTCACATGGCCACGCGTATATAGCCTCTGCCAGGGAAGTCCTACTCACTGCCTTCACGCACCGGGGCTGTTGTTTACGAAATTGAGAGGACGAGAAGCGAATATCCGGCGCTTTAACCGGGTTGGTGGACATGAAGAGTTCACCCAGGGGATTTGGAAAACCCTGATTTTAAACCAGTAGTACACATGGGCTCCAGTATCCTGAGGGAACAAATGGCTACCATGGGACTGCATCTCCTCACGATGCTCCACTGCCTTGTGGGTCAGGTCTTTAGGTATAAGGCTCGGGGTTTGGCCTCCTAAGAAAACCACCTGCTTTTGATGGAGTTTTGTTCTCTGAGCTGGATGGTTTGGTCGTGGAGCTTTCATCGTTCTTCTGAACGACATCATCAGCACAAACTTTGGATAGAAGTGAAGTGTTCGAATTTCTCCATGTGCGTTTCACAGCTTGTTCTGTGCTCCTCGATGTTGATTGGTTCTTATTAACTTTAAATTTGTTATTGTTTACTTCTTTGTTTTGGTTGTGTCTCCTATTGGTTTGATTCTTGTTCCTATATTTGTGCATAATTTTCCTGATTGGTTGATAAGTTGGATCGATTTCAATGTGTTTGTTGATTGCCCTGAGTGCCGGGCTTTTAAAAATTCTCTGGTGTTTTTGGTATTTCCTCCGTCCAAGATTTCCACATTTTTCCAATCGAATGTGTCCGCAGTTGTCCACGTGTATTGATATAAGTGAGGAGACATCATGCCGTTTGACTGCTAATTGCCTACACGAACATCAATAATAATAGTTTCAAGTCATGACTTTCAGTTGATTGCATCTTTTCCCACCTACTTTTCCCCTAACCATTTGTATTGAGATATTCTTTTATTCTGTCTGTTGGTACTTATCGTGATTTCAATGCTGGTAGTTGTCATCATCCAATTGCTTTTAACAGCTTGTTTATATTCATGAACGATTACCACTCCAACAGCGCTCAATATAGCCTTAATGTCAGTTCTCTTCTGCCTAGGTTATTGTTTTAAGAAAGCTGTCGCTGAATGTAATAAGTGATGCAAATATTTCAAGTGCATGTGTACCGTTTGATCCCTCATCATTTAACGTTTCCCACTAATGTTCGGTCTGGGCCACCCGGGTAGTATCATAGCCCACGCACAAATGAAGCGATTTGTGTGGCGCATATATATCCGATTCCCCTTTATACCAATATTTATGTGTTCAAATAAATAAAATCGTTGTCTTATAAACTCGTACTCATTATTCCAGTGGAGTATTTCTAATCCATTCCTTTTCTGTCAACTTTTAAAGTATTATAAGTGTATTTATCCTGGGATATCGAACTAAGCCATTGGGCCGAGGTTATCTCAGTTACATCTCCATCAATCGTTATTTATTTTGCTAAGTCAAAATATATACAAACAATTGAAGAGAATGTCGTTGAATTGCCTCTTTACTCCTCGACAAATTGAATACAATATTCTCTTAGTAGTTAGCCTTATAACCAACTTAATGAATATTGAGCTTACATCTAGGGACTTGGATGGACATATCTGGCGTTTAAGTACAAAGAATATCATATAGGTAGTTGGTAACTTGTATGCATGTATTATTCACTCTTTTCTTCACTAATGTTAATCTTGTTCAATGGGCTTGCTGTTTTAGGAAGTATCTTCAACAGTTTGGATAAAATGTGGCAGTCTTATTTTCTTGACATTTCAAACCTCCTGCCTAATTTTATTGATGCGTGTTTCACGTTCAGTCCAGAATTCGGAGTTATACTCAGCTTCAACAGTTGTTGTATGTAGTGAATTTCTAAAACTTCTGCTGTCGATATTTTTGATTTTATGCCAAGAAGGTAAATGCTATTTAATGAACATATTTCTTTAAATATTTAATTGTGCTACTTATTTATTTATTATTTATTTATTTGAACACATAAATATTTGTGCTACTTTCTACGAAGTGTTTCGCTTATTAATTGTGTACGTAGCTTTATCCACTGACTTGCTCCACTTTCACGTTAATTTAAGCTCACACATTCAAGTAAATCACTTATGTGTATATATAATATTGTTTACCTGTTTCAAGTCAGTTAATTAGTAGTACAATACTTAACAAAATTGTGTGTATACTAAAACTGTGATAGGAAACGCTAAATAAGATTTTCAGTACCCAGTATAATTGTAACCTTAGTTATTTAAAGGTCTTTTTCAAAGTATTGACTTAACATTTAACTTCTAAATTGTGTATAATTATCAGGTGAAGCTTAGTTAGTTTTTTTTCACAGATTGAATCAAATTTCGACAATACTAAGCGCTTCCAGTATACACGGATTCAAGTAGTACAATAATTCATAATTCATTTCATTCTGTTTAGTACCATTCCAAAAGCGCATGTGCAACTATTTTCTGCAATATTTAGTCAGATAAGCGAATCCAGATTAAAACCCACACTATGTTGTAACATCATATGTGTCAAACTGAAGAAATTTACGAAAATGATAACGAAGTCAGAGTTGTATATTTAACTTCATGAATAGTTTGTACAAATTGTAAATAAAAAGACTCAAATTCAATGAATTCATTTGATTCTCTGCTTCCTCTTCAGTTTCAAATAACCTAAAATTATAGTAAATCATTATATGTAGTAATATATGTTTCCGTGTCCATTACTTACAATACATCCTAGTCTTAATTTATTTAATGCTGAATGAAATTTGTGGAGTAAGATAAATTCAGCGGGTTCTCTAAGCCTGTTTCTTTATAATTAAACTCTAAAACGAGAGGTCGTGAAATACAAAAGCCGTTTCTTGTTAGTTCTAAAATAGGTAATGATTATTTTGTTTTAGAATCACTAATATCGTATATTGGTAGATAAAAGCATCTAACTATGTAGACGTTCTTAAATATTGAGTACCACCCAGAATCTACTTTCAGCTTTGTGTATCTAGACCGTGAATTCGTACATGGGCTATCTACTTGCCCAAAACTCGATAATTAAAGTTCATTTCTAACTTAAAATATAGAACTAAGTCCCCTGAACTCACTAAACCACAGCTTGATCTTTTCAAAAATGTCATCGGAATAAATTTACATGTTTACTTTGTGACTACATTTTCTGAATACATTAACAAACTCCTGACTATTTCATTCTTTTTTCCTTATACTTCAGGTGAAATTAAACGTAGTATTTCATCAATCTATAATCAAATAATTGTTCAGTATAATGATATGATTCAAATTTTAATTCCCTCAACTCTTTATATTGTACAGAATAATTTACTATATTTTGCTATTTCACATTTGAATGCTGTTTTATATCAAATACTTTATCAGAGT
The DNA here is from genome assembly GCA_946903255.1 of Schistosoma spindalis. NCBI lineage: Eukaryota > Metazoa > Platyhelminthes > Trematoda > Strigeidida > Schistosomatidae > Schistosoma > Schistosoma spindalis. The sequence continues at coordinate 70,971,167 of OX336416.1, read as the reverse complement.
AAAATATTCACTACCGCTATATTTATGATATTATTGTTAAATCAACGCCTACGTACAACTCAATGGTTTGCTCTTTTATTACTCAGTACCGGTATTATCTTAACACAGGTAAGGTTTCACAATAAATACCGCATACTCTGCTATTTTCTGCTGTGATGTTTGTTCTCCAAGTAGTGTAATTAGCCTCATTCTGTTGAAAGCTTTTCTCTTTTGTGGTTAAGTGTTCTGTGATGGTTGTAATAGGCCTGACATTGAAGCATGAAACACACCCTATCACCCGAAATGTTTAATTTCTATACATTTGTTATTTTTCTTCTAAGTTACGCCATGTTTCAACTTAGGTTGATGCACATTTATCCTAAGTTTTATGTTGATTATAAATAAGTGAATATTCCAAATTTATCACTCTTTTAGAGACTACAGATGCTTGAATTTATGGGTCATTCAGGACCTGATACAAATGTGCTCTGCTTAAACCCACAGTCATAACCAAGAACAAAACTGATCTACAGGCATTTCATATTGACGAAACACCGTACTGTATAAACCTTGTAATGGTTTTGATGTTTCTTAAGATTCTGGGAATATTGATAAATAGTATAAAAAATAACTACTGCATGTTTGTAGCTTCTAATCTACCTCACAAATAAAGTCCAAAATTTTGGATGCAATCTAACTAAAATAACACAAATTTAGAGCAATCAAATTAGCATTACAACAGTTTAAAATGGTTCATTCTCATTGTATTGACAAGCCTCACTATACGATACATAATCAAAATTGACACAAGATCAGGTTTCGAAACGCCTTTCGAATCTACATCATATATTGTCGTCCAAATAAGTGTGTAGTAGGGTATTTTTATTCGTTGGTTAATGACTTTCGCTAGTCTCAGATGTAAAGCCAACATTTTTACGGTTGTACTCGTGTTAGTCGACTGAACGTTATACAGAGGAAGTGTAATCACTACAGTTTTTGCAAAAAAAGTAACATTTTAATCCACAACGAAGCTCAAATACAAAATTCGTATCATAAATTCAGTCATTGTTTCTATGCTTACACGTTTCATGAACATTACCTTAAGAAGTCTTTTTGTTATTCTTGTTCATCTAAATTTTAAACCGAAACATACATGGTAATCTCCAACTTTTTATCTCTTATAATCAGATTATCCTATACATAAAATACTAAAAGTCTCATTTGTAGCCTCATTGAAAGTAATCCTATTTAATGACTAACTTTTGATACTGAAATCTAACCATTCTGATCAAATTATTACTTGTTTTATAAGGCATTTGTGGCATAATAAAAATATTTTTCCTAATTCTGAAACAGTCGTGAAGTAACGTCCTCATATGGTAAAAAATTTGTAAATAGTGACTTGATCCACTTGCCAAGCACATAATTATGTGCGACGGTTAGTGATAATACATCTCTTCCCAAATCTTATGACCTAATGGTTGGAAACTGACTGTTTGAACCATTAAGCCTATTGTATACATAATCTTGGCATTATAATCAGAACTAACCATCTGAAAAATTTTAACATTATTTGTTGTGAACTCTTCTTTTTCTTGCTACAACTCTTAGTTGCCTTCATTAGATCAATCAACATCGAGCAGTGAATTCTATTCAAATTTGTATGGGTTGTTAGCAATTCTATTGGCTTCTGTTACTAGCGGCTTTGCTGGTGTTTACCTTGAGAAAATATTTAAAGGAACACCAACTTCGATCTGGATGCGAAATCTACAGTTAGGTGAGACAGAAAACATTAGTTAATACGAACCATTTTAAATATAAAACATTGGCAACTAACCTGGTCCTTTATAACTTGCGAATTTCTAGTCAAATCGATTAAGGGCACAACAAGACAAAAGCTACTAATAGGATTCGAGTACATATATACATGGGTATGTGAATGATCCATCGAACGTTATTTAAGATATTAACATTTGAGCCAGAGATATGTGCGTAGGCTGCCATGTGATCAAGCGTACACGTCTATACAGACAAGACAATGATCATAATAAAACAAAGAAATCGACGAACCGTCGCTGTTAGAAAAACATCTGTTAAGTTAATAAAAGCGTTTAACACAAATTAAACATAGCTGAAATCGATTGTAGAAGAGTCGCTGTATGTCCTTACCACTCTTTTTAGCCTCTTCAGCGTCCAAATATCCCTTATTAGCTTTTCCAAAATTTGTGAAAATCTCTATCTTGATGATACAATGATAAGAAAAATATTCTACGTTTTGATGTTGCATGCGTTGCACATGCTTTTGATAAACTCTGTCGTAATAATCTTTCTTGTCTGTGTATTCGACTTTCGGTAACCTTTAGCTGTTGCCTGTGAATAGAAGTTAACAATTGCTTATTAAATATATTTAATTGTCGTCAGTTTTCTCAACAAAAAACATGTAGTAAGACTAAGCAATCGTCATGGTTCCCTACTGCTTTTGATATAACCCGTTTTGTAATACACAAACTTGTATACAGTTAAGGTATAAATGCTGTTTGCCTTTCTGGACTAATAAATAATCTCACTATATTTCAAATTGCGCCACTCAATTAAATTGATCATGGATATATTTGCGGGTAGATCTGGTCGATCACCCTTGCGACTATGCAACACATGGCTGTAGGTCCTACGTCTTATAGAGATGCGATTGCAACGTCCAATCACCATAACTCGGGTGATAATCATTACCTATGATTAGCGCCACTCATCTAGACTTGGATACTTACTGAGATCATTAAGATACTAAGCCTACGCACTGACTCGACCTATTACCCATTACTGAACAGACCTTTGACAATGCATCCTTATAGATACTTATATTCACTAGTGATTTTCTTTCTATATTTTAGGTCTTTTCGGTGTGCCAATCGGTCTGTTTGGAGTTTTCATTAACGATGCATCAAGAGTCAAAACTCTGGGGTTTTTTTACGGTTACACACCTATCGTTTGGATTGTAGTTATTCTTCAGGCGTTTGGAGGGCTAGCAATAGCCTTTGTCATGAGATATGCTGATAACATTTTGAAAGGTTTCTCTATGGGTCTATCAATGATTCTGTCATCTGTCATATCTTATTTCGTATTTGATGATTTTACTCCAAACATGTAAGAGTTAGCACAATATTGTTTTCTTCAACCTTTAGTACGTAGTTCAGTAAACATTATTTTTAAATACTGTTCGTAATGTGGGAGCACCTTAAATACAATTTGTAGGCTAAGTACATTTATATTTGTAGTTCATCTAGTGGTCTATCAATAAATTTGTTAGTGTCTTTTTTATAAAATAGATTTAGCTAACCCGTCTGATAATGTCAAGACACACAATGAAGTATCCTTAGTCAGTTGTACACACGAAAGTTTGTTTAAAATATATCCATTTACTAAGAATGTTACAGGTATCTAAAATGCACCTTTAATTTGACAAGTTTTGTTTTCAAGACATTACTCATTCACTGTCTTACAGAACATTATTATACAATCAAAAGAATTCAATGTATCATGTATTTAAAATGTGGTAAGGTTGAACTTCTGATTTGTTTCATGTTACGAAGAGGACACGTTATTAATAAACAGATAGCCGAAATCATATTAAGTGAGTCATATATTTCACTTTATTGTTTGATCTACATTATAGACTCTCGTAAACAAAACTAATATTCATAAATTCATTTTCATTTAGGTATTTATTTGTCGGATCCATATTAGTTATCAGTGCAACGCTAATATACGGTCTCCCAGCAAAGTATAACCCAGTCTCTACAGTTTACCAAAACGTAAACAAAGCATAGACTTGCAGGATATGTTACATCAACAAAGTGAGAACAATCAAATTGTAAAGCTTTTTTCTGGAAAAATAAAAATGACGTTCTGTTATAACGCTCGGATTTTCCTTGTCTTTACGAATGGGACGCTAATTTGCCGTAGACGTATATCTCTGTTAGACTCCCTCCCAGTGTTTATTCTACAGGACTTCAACACAACTCAGATCAAGAACACGTAATTAGTTTGACTGGAACGTAAATATATTTACACACCGAAAACCGACACAACCGAGCAACAATCGATAATAATAATAACGATAAGAGAATATATGACTTATCTAACGCCTGTCAGACTATCCACAAGTCTGACTAAGCAAACAACCAATCACTCTCGCCCACACATCACAATCTTATAAAATATTTACGGCGTTGTACAAGTGTTCATTGAATGAGAATGCTGAGGAACAGTGATTTCATTATCACTGGTATCATAAGTATGGAACTCCGTAAGACTTTTCTTTCTTGGGAATACTGATAATGCGGGTACAGAGTACTTTTCTGCTGCCGCCAACGCTAATTCCTCTGCATCTTTTGGTGCATGACCATTATCCAGCTCAGAAAAGTACGTGACAGTAAATGCTAAACCATCATGCATGATATTATGAGTAGGGTCTAAGTCGACCAGTTCATTACCTAATTCTTCACCTAATACATCGACAGCAGGTGATGGATGAGGAAGATCATTTTTTTGGTATGATTCAACGCGGCAACGAGGAGAATGTTGTGCTACGCTCAATCCGCTTAAAGAGTAACACGTGTGATACGCATCAGGGTTCTTTCCAGGTTTATCAATTAACCCACCATCATAAGTAGATACATCGTATTCAGATGTGGAATTTTTATTTGAAGACAATTTTTCACCTGAAGAATCATCTGCATGCACACTCAGACCTGGACGAGTGTAAGAAACCTTTTGGCAGCAAAGCAGTATATATTCCTAGCAAATAATAAAATTATGAATTGATAAATTAATAAACTATCACAACTCTTATTAGATAAATCAATATTATCAGATAGTAAATGATTAACTAGTCAAGTGGTTTACGTGAGATTTAACCCATTTTGCAGGTAGTTTCTAGTAATTAGAGAAGCAGTTGGCCCTAAGACAACAATCTGATAATGAGCACTATAACAATCAATCAACGAGTACAAATAACTGCTTAGTCGCGATTCAGTAATATATATCATTATCTTAACACGCACTTGTTATGTCAAATTATGGTTGGAACGTACGTGAAAATTTGTTAATCTATTCAATTTGAATAAATCTAATACAGGTTTAATAATTAATGGGATATGTCGTAAAAATCATTAACTTCTTTCATTTTAAGGATGTGACATGAGAAGCTGACTTAAAAATATTCAGTAATATATCTCCGACAAATATTCTAAACTGATGAAAACTAGTTTCAAAAGGATTAGGTCAACAGCCTAGACAGAAAGGTATATTTCAGTGAATAAACTTGTATTAGTACTAAAATATCTTGTTTCTCTTCGTTACGCTAATAAAAAGATTTATTCGGTTGTTGAAAAATCCAGGAATTGGCATAATGGTTTGGGAACATAACAGCAATCTAGGAAATAGTCTACTACTATATCTATCAGTTCAGTTCTAAAACATCGTCAAAAAAGGTAATCACACGGGAGGGATGATTATCATCTATCAAACAATTTCTAAATATAGCAATTAAGACTAAAAAAGAACGTTTTACTCATCGATAAAATCATCATAGTGGCACTTTAAGCTGTTAAATAAATTTTCATGAATACAAACAAACTAGATGAATTATGTTAACTGGACAGACATGAAACAATAAATGCATTCAATACCAAGTTATACCACAGGATCACGAACACTAGAGCGTGATGTTGAACCTAAAAACAAAAAGTTACCACGTTTTTACTTATATCGGATAGCCAAAGTTACTTCCTGACTCAATAATCGTTCCTACTTAACGTAACGACTAAATCGAGTTATAATTCCTGAAGTACTTCTTGCTTCGATTCATGTCATGATAGGCAAGTGAGAAGCGACTACTGAAAACAGAATTCTGAGTGATAGTGAAGTTGTCCTACCAGGTTTAATGTGCCGTAACAGCAGTGTAGTGTTTCTGACGCATAGCCGGCACTTTCAGCGTGGCTGCTTTCTTGTAGACGAAGGGAGAGGTTATAAAATATCAGCCGTGAAAATGCTTTTTAGTGCTAGTGATAAGGTTTAAAAACCATGGAGCTAATACTACACAACCAAAAACAATAATTTGCGAGAAGGTTATTGTTTATGTTTTGTTAACGTCCTACAGGTGAATGAGACCACAAATATCAGTTTCCAGATGTGAGCAGTCGAGGAGTATCGGTTCCTGGCACATGTTCATTCTGTTTACCTTTAACCCCTTTATTCGTTTCCGTTTTATATTGTTATTACCAACCCTTTTTAATTAATATTCAACAACCACTAACAAATGCATGTTGGAGCTTTTATTGTCTGAATCCCGAGTCTTGGAAATTAGATCACATTATCCAAAATTATTTTTCCTACTTCTGAAACCCAAGTTGTAGCGGCTTAGCTTCGTTAATCAATCATCTTGATAAGTGTTATTATTATAAATCCCAACGGTGTTTAAAATCAGAAGTGGCGACCACAGTTTATTAGCGGATAACAAAGTTATAAGCACATCGAACGAATTCGAAGCAGAGAGGCGAATATGTGTTAGCGAGGGAATACAGAAGCGAATTTATAGTCAAATCGAATCAAGACAAAGGTTATGAATATGATCCGAGCACATGTATACATGGGGAGCGATATTTAAGCAAGAGAGATATGTGTGTAGGCTGTCATGTAGTCAAGCGTACACATCTCTTGCATAAAGTAGAACTAACAAGTGAGTCATGTTGATTCTAAACGTAAATCATTACGTGAAGGTAATAAATTGGAGTTTTTACCGTTTATACGTAAATCGTTTGCAGTGGCGCAGATGCATCCACTCTTTGTGTTCTCCAAAATTCTAATCTGCTGGATACTTCATGTCCTTTTTTCTCTTTCCAATTTTATTTCACTGGATTATACTCCTTGAATACCATCTTCAAATCCTAATCTTTCTTATTACTGCTTATAGTCTTACTACCTCTACCACAACGGGATTTGAGTTGACAATTGTATCTCTGTGCTAATGTGGTATGGCAACTTGAACTAATGTACGTACGTACGAAAATCCACGTTGTTACTGACTGACTGGTACGTAAAAGTAGGTGGGATGTGTTAAGTATGACCAGAGCTACAGGTTACTTCTGCAATGTATGTTGAAATGATCATTACGTTGTAAGAAGACTAAGAGGGTATAACCAATATATGGCATCGGTCCAGGAATTCAATGACTGTCACTCTGAATTGTATGAAGAGATGTAGATTTCTTAATAAGGGACCCCGAAATAACTGTAATCAATATTGGGACTAAATTTCAAACATTGTATTATTCCATACTTCTGTATTGATTTATTTTCTTGTTTCTAACTATTCACTCGTGCCAACGAAATGATATTCGTTCTTTTGACTCTCCTTCTAATTCCTCATTGTGTTAATGTGTTGAAACTTGGGATGATAAACATTTGGGCTAGGAGCAATATTATCTACGTTTGTACGTATAATGTGTAACTCAGTAAATGAATACAGATTTGCGTATACGCTTTCTAATCATGCTTAAATGTGTAAAACCTATTAACACTACTGGATTGTTTACTCGAGGTAGGAGTTTATCAAGTTATGAAATGCCTGAAAGTTGGATAATTTAATCAACAATTCATTGGATATTTGTACATTTTTCAGTGACACCTCACTGTTGTATATGGCGTTTTAAAGTCTGACTAAACAAATTCAGAAACTAAAACCTACCAAAATGTTACATGCCATATTTCAAATATAACATAAATTAACGAAACTTACTTGCAAAGCAGAAGGGTTAAACAACGTATCAATGTCATTGAGTGCAGGGTCGCCGGACAGCCATAACAGTTCCTCGACAATTGGGAAAATACCACCTTGCCAAAAAGAGTAGCAACTGTCCACTAACTTATTTGTTCTACCCTTGGAATGAAGATCAACAAGTCATTAACGGAACAAGTATTTTATGTTGCAGCTTAATCTGTGACTGTTTTAACAATTCAAGTCGAAAGACAGCAGGATTTAGTCAATCTAAATGTTATGAGTATGGTGAATCAACTGAATAATAATTTAAAAATCATAAATACAACCGGTGTAACAAGGACAGATTACAATTAGACTAGTATAATACGAAAAACAACATGATAAGTAGATTACAGGGTCATAGACATTTCATGGGGAAAGTTGGCAATTTCGACAACCATTCCTGTTTCAACTCAACGGGACATTTCCTCATAAAGACATTTTACCTTGTTAAGTAATCATAAGCAATATTTCGAACATACGAGACTAACTTGTAATAACTCTGCTACATTAATTCATTGAAAGTTCGTTTCGGTACAAACTGATTACAACAAAAATATTTACATAACACAGAATTTATAAAATGGTAGCCAGCAGTGAAGTTGAAGATGTGCGTGTCCTACTTAGTCCTATAAAATCACCAATATAGTAAATTCCATTTATAAGCATAAGGAAATCAATTAAATGATAATGAAATGTACTTAAGTGTGGAGTAATTACCTGTTTGTTTATTTAATGTCATAATTGGTTTTTGAAATTAGTTCACTTAAGTATTCTTTTTTTAGTTTTTTGTGTGGTCTAACTTTTGATAAAAAGCTTAAATTCATTTATATTTGCAATCCGAGATACTTAAATTGAACTATATACATTTTATTTACTAATATTTAGTGGTGGAGATTCTCATACGATAGAAAAAGACCATCTGAGGGTTCATTTGTCTAGGCAATCTACTGTTAACCACTCGGTTACAATTTCAAGCTAAGTTGCAGAAGTCAGTGTTTGAAAAGATATTACATGATAATAGACTTGATTATTCATCGTGATTACTTATTCATTTTTGTGCGTAAATATACGAAATGCAAAAAATCCCTTACCTGAAAACCACCTTCCGTCGCCATTTGACGATGGCTGACCCAATACAATAGTCTAGGCAAATTAATTAAATCTGACCTTCCCAAAAGGCACAGTGTTGCTACCGCACAGAAAGCATAACCGCCATGAGCCTCCAATCCAGGTTGACCGCCAAAACCACCTTCATACGTCTGCAATAAAGTATATATATGCACAGCAAAATCTGCTAAGATTATGAAAGTGAACTTGGAAGCAATTTACATTTCTCTACAAACTTTCATCAGTTATTTGCATGACGAACTTTTGAGTAGATCACATAAAAGACATCTTTTTTCACCATATATTATTCAACTAAAGTTAATGTAATTGTATTGTGAATGAATTGAAGAATAACACTACTCTGAGAAAGCGTTTAACTTTCCCGAAACACAAAATATTGTTGATATGATTAAATAAGCCAAATGCACAATTTTAAAGTTATCACATCCTAGTTTTAAATCCATTGTTACTACTTTGGTTTGAGCAGCAATTTTCTATCTACAATATCGAAATAAGTGTAATCTAAAGTTGGATGTTGAAACAAACTTGTTCTATATTTCTGAGTCGGTGATAAAAGGGAACTGCTGATTTGTCCACGGACTGCTTGGATTTAAAATAGATCTTATTGGATTGAATTAAAAATCTGGCAAAATCATTAGCATGAACAATTAGTTATTTATGAAGAATAGTTTCCTATTATATATTAGTCCCAAATATATAAACGCTTTTCATGCAGATAAAAGGAACTGAATCATATTTTTGAAATAATTAATCCCATGAACACGTAAAAATAACTCACCTGACAACTAGCCACCCACTCTGCAGTCGATTCAAACAAATCAGGATGTTTTTTAAGTAACCCAGTAAGTTTTGCAACTGCTGTGGCACAGTAGGCACCACGAACATCAGCTTCACCTCCTAAATGCATTAAAAATGAGCCGTCTGGCTGATGAAGTTTCCGCATCCAGTCAGCCAGTGTATCCCGATTGATAATATCTAGGGCATCTCGACGACATAAAGAAGCCAAACAATTAACTGCACCATATGAAGTTGCAAGATGTGCAAATTGATAAGGGCCGCCACCAAAACCACCGTCCGGATGCTATAAATAGAAAAAACAAGGGATTTAGTGAACAATAAGTGGTGAGACTAAATTACAAAACACCGAGTTAATTCAGATGCCAGTTATAAAATCGCTAAGCAAATACCAAAATTTCTTTGTAATAATTAAAAGTTAGTAGAACACGAACCATTACGAGATGATAGTTTTCTATTATTTGTTGCTTATTTGAAATTTCACATATTACTTTTAGTAGTTTTTCAAACTACTGAAACTAACTTGTTGGGACATTTTTAAAGTATGTGAAATTTATTTGATCTGAATTATAATTTTATCAACAGTAATAACGAAGATTTGCTAACAGAGTGGTAATGTACATAAAATAAAGCGAATCCGATCAAATGTATAACCTCTAAATGACTGAATACAATTGGGTCCTAAACCAACACTGGACTCAAAATTCGATAAAAGCATTCCATCAACTAACAAAATCCGATAAAAATTAAAGCAATAAACCCTTTTATAAAATTTGATAGAGCAGTGAAAAGACAGTTGATTTGGAAAATGTGATGGACTGCTTGTATTTGTGAACAACAACTACCACAATTTGTACTAGTGTTCTGGCTTTTTGTAAATCAACTTTTTAAGTGTTTTTTTCTCGACAGCGTAATTCCAAAGAGACTGCTAAAATTTCCTGGCTACCAGCGTTAACTAGAATTTCACGGACTAAACAATTATTTACACATTAAACTATTTACAACTGAGTGCCTCTCCAAGACATACATTCCATCCATTATCTCACATATACCATCTAATTTTACCTCGAATAAACCAAGAACTAACTTGTGAACCTCAAAACCAGAACAATATTTTAATTATCTTGGCATATCTCTAGACATACTTTAAGCGGACTTTGACTGACTTCAGAATTATGAAGTACAACATGCGGAAAAAATATACATGTGTGAGCACTACGAAAGTTAGCAGAATTATGATCATCTAGAGCGAAAAACGTCTGGGTAGGAATTCTCACCATCCCAAAACTATAATTAGACAAAGGTAGTTTAGACTCGCAAACCTAGGATAGTATCGCACAAACCCTTTCACACAAAACGCATTTCGTCATTCTCTAAAAGCACAGTTATCGAGTTGTTGCTATTTGGACTGAAATTTGATCAGTCTTGGTTGGCATGTGTGTATTTTGCCCGGATCGCCTCCATATAGCAATTGAAACAAGTCAGTATGGAATAAATTGAATATGGCTAGCAGTGGAATCCACGATGCGTGCGCCAGCTAGATGTTAATGAATCAAAATTGATGCTCACTCCAGGACATTAACCCCGTATCATTCGCTTCGAACACAACTGAGTTGTCCACTCAGCTAATGAATCCAGATAGCTTTGTACATGCTCTAAACTCGAACACTACTGGTCGAGTCAGAGCTTATGTAGAACTTTCATAGGGGTTGGTTACTCCAAGTGGTGTTCGTCGACGGTGTCCACTTTCCCTGTTTTTGTCTAACCTTGTCATAGACATGCTTTTATTGATAACGCTTTTATCGTCTCATTTCAGGGGGTTGTTCTTTTACCACGAGGTTTACTTGTTGACTTAGAATACACAGATAACACAGTTCTGTTTGGTGGAGACGCTGACAAAATACAGAGTCTTCTGACCACCTTAAGCAAAAATACGATGCGATTCTTCCTCTCTAAATGCGAAATATTGCTTCAGGATCGACCTGAAAATTCTCCTGAATTAACAACAGGGAATGAAGTAGTAGGGTGTACAGACCGCTTCATTTATCTTTGGGGTTCCATCAGTGTTGATGGGCTGGTGTCTGATGAGATCTCAGAAACCTCAGTTTACATTTTGCGAACTTACATCGACTATACCATGGGCGAGCCGTCCATATTGCCAACTGTGAGGAAGCTCTAAGAAGCTCAGAAAGAGCCGAAGACATTCCACTCAATCATCTTTTGGAAAAACATTCCAGAACCTCTACGTGTAGCTTCCCTATAAGATAACTTCTAAAAACCACTGTATGTGAATTGAATGACCAGAATGACTTCGCTTTTACTAAAAATTATAAATACCTGAGAGTTTCGCATCATATTTGACACCGTTTGGAATAGCATTCCTTCTCACTCGTCTTCCGTTTTTTTTTCCTTTTCGACTTGGAGGTTTCTAGCGTTCGACTGCTCAAGTTGTACGTGGTATAGCAAGAATCCAAGCCCTAGATATAACAACTGGCAACGGGGATGAGATTTGAAAGGATCACCTGTAAGCCCCTTTTGATTTAGGTTCATCTACTGGGTTAGAGTTTCTAGAATACGAATCTGGAACTGTTCATAACGCTTTTTTTGACGCTCTAGTAAAGCTTCAACTTGGTCAAAGGTAAATGACATCGTAATAAGTTGACCCCGTCGCCAGTTGTTGTATCTAGAGCTTAGATTCTTGATATACGGCATACAACTTGAGCACTCGAACGATAAAACCCTCCAATGTACAAGCAGTGACTTATCCAGCTCACAGAAAGACAGTGTCTTGTTAAATACTAATGAAATTGTTGTGGTACCCGCCCACGATGAAACAGAAAAAAAATTGAGCAGCATAATAGATACAGTTGCACCAAATGGAACTCATCGTTCTGCGACAAAAGTTTCTAATGAATCTACTTATCGGGATTCCTTAGTTTTATCAAATATGGGTTATATTAATGACTCACATGCTTTTGATGAAATTTCTTGCAAAAACGAGAAAAATATGTCGGACGAACCAAATGATGATCAAAAACCTAATGCAATTTTAATAAATACTGATTTTCCTAATTATCCATTATCTACTAAAGAGATTTCCAATAAATTTGATGAGAATTTTTCAGAAGAATCAAACCTTGATGACCTCCTCTCAAGTGTCGTTGATCCTCACCGTCTGGTCACTTCTAGTGGATTCTCTATCCAGTGCAAGAAATATGTTTTAAATAGTCACATTAATCATAACTTGGGGATATGAGGATCGAACATTTTTTTCGTGGGAGAGGATAAAGTCTGGATATAAACTCCAAATCTTCAAAAAATGGTGCTATATCCCGACAAGGATAGTGGATGATAACTATTGAGATCCATTTATGGACTAATACTATACACATATTTTTATTATATAATTGTTAAGAAATATATATATATATATATATATTCATGTCCTTTTTATTATAAGCTTTATTTTGACCCATAGACTTATTATACGATTTACCGTTCTTGAGTTGTGCCCGGTTTATTAATTACAGTCCCCCACATTCACACCCACTTTTTGGCTACATCTCGTACAAATGTTATTTTCTATTTTATGGTGTGGTGTGGTCTGTTTAGTTTGTATATAAACCCAGTATACATGATTCATATCATGGAAACTGAGATTGGTGTTCTGGGCTCAACAGGAAAGGCTAGGCAGGAAGAAGGACCGATAAAGACTTAAAACTGCTCGTTACGGGTTTATGCGTCATTGGTCTGGTCGATAAGTCATTTCCTCCTCAATTAATAGATGATTCGTAAATTTAGATGTGATTGAGAGCAACAAAGAAACAAAAAATGTAAGACTTGATTAAACCACTGCTGTAATTACTGAATCAAGAAAATCAGCTTCGACTGTACAACACTATACAAGACAAGTGGATAAAATGTAGCAATACCTAAGAAACTGAAAACAGGTTACATACCTGAGAGGATGCTAAAAACGATATCAATTTTACCGAGGTCTCCTCAGGGATTACAAAGTTCAGCAGTCTTAAAGCATGTACAATCCAATACGCCAACCACGGTTGACTTGCATCTAAATGTTCAAAACTCATAGGCAGATTGAAAAGTCGCTTGTTGAGATAATTTATGTGATTTATTTTGAACAGCCGAAGTGCATCATCTTTCCATTGACAAAGTTTCTCGTAGTACGCTTTACTAACAAGACTTTCTGTTTCCATTTGATCTATAATAGTTTTGGTTTCAGGTTCGTTAGTTCTGTCGGCTCGTCGTAGATGAAATAATGTAAGACGCTCCATAGTAATGCAGTTTGCAGGTGTATGGAGATTAAATTTCACTTTAAAGTTGCTTTGAAAAGTTGGAGAATAAAATAGTTACATCACCTAACAATTATATAGTAAAAGTATTTTATCAAGTGACATTTAAAATGGACGACCACTATGAGACAGTTAAAATGTTAAAAATGAAAGTGGATCATAGCAAATATTTTGGTTAATTAATCTATCCCAAGCCAAGAAGTTCAGTAGCCAGTAAGTATATGTTTAGCCTGTAAAGAAAAATGTGAGAAACTGATTCAGTTGGTCTCGTTCCTATAGACCAACTAAACGATAATATGGAATGAAAGTAAAAAAATCGCGAATTAGTTAGCTGTTTCGAAAACAGTTAATATTTGAAAAGTGGGAATCCTAAGAAACTTATATTAAGAAACTGTTAATCAGATGCCCAAACTTTGTAGACACGTACTACGCAGTAATCGATTAAATGTTATCATCATAAAACACGAAAAACTATTGATTCATACTAGAAATATACTTTCAAGTATGTGAATAAACAAGGTATTCTTATAATAACCAAAGCATAGAACGATTGTCGAAAAAAACAAGTGGAACAAATTTTGTTGCTTTATAAAGTTACCAACGTGCAGGATATTTCAGAAATTTAGACCAGTCAGTCAGCTGCAACGTAGGACCAGGCACGTATATGCATCGGTCCAAGTTGCCATACCGCATTAGCACAACAAGATGAACACCGAATTCATAGAAGTAGTTAATTCAGTGGTGGTAATATATAGAAGAAAGAGTGTGTATAAGGAGATAGTACAGGAAGAAAGAATTAGTTCCTAGAAAGAAAGATATGAAGCGGTTTTAATCTCTTAGTTTAAAGGAAGACAGAGAGTGTATACACCGACGCCATTGTGATCGATTCTGAGCCATGTCAGCAAGAGTCTCCAACCATTGGTTACGATAGTCACGCGGCCCCCAACCAAGTAGTCTGCATCTACCAACATAGCTAAGACCAGAAGTTAGTGACTTCAAGCACTGATGCCACGTTTTGGTTTGGCCGCCCCTAACTTTCTTCCAATTATCCCTAACACCAGTGAGCATTGCGCGTCGTGGTAATCGGTGTTCAGGCATACGCAGCACGTGGCCCAACCATCTGTCGATAAAGATTCATAACCTCATCAACTGATTTACAATCATTCCCTAATACCCTGCGTCTAACCTAACTATTATTACTTACCCGGTGATCCCAGCAATATCTCTAAGGTATCTGTGGTCATATACTAGTAGCTTACGAGTATCTTCTACTCTTCATGGCCACGTTTCGCAGCCGTAAAGTAGAACAGAAAGAACTACCGCACAGTATACTCGTCCTTTTATTGATAGACGGATATCTCTCATTTGCCATAGGTGACGTAAGTTGACGAAAGCCAAACAAGCTCTTCGAATCCATGCTGAAATTTCGTCAGACACCAACCCATTAAGGCTGATCAGACTTTCAAGATAAGTGAAGTTGTCAACGCGTTCAACTACTTCACTCCCTATCCTTAGTTCAGGTGTTAACACAGACCAGTCCTGAAGCAATAACTTGCATTTAGAGGGGGAGAAGCGCATTCCAAACATTCTGGCATTGTTGCTTAGTCCTACTCACTGCCTTCTCGTGGCATTACTGTTGTTTACGAAAATGAGAGGTCGAAAAGCGAATGTCCGGCGGTTTAACCGCACCGTAAACCAATGGTGCACATGGGCTCCGCTATCCTGAAGGAACAAATAACGTATGAACCAATCGTTGGTCACCGGCTACCATGGGACTGCATCTCCTCACGATGCTCCACTGCCTTGTGGATCAGATCTTCAGGTCGAAGGCTCGAGGTGTGCCCCCCTAAGAAAACCACTTGCTTCGGTTAGGGCAGCCGGGCAGTATCACAGCGCTCACACATATAAAATGAGATCTGTGTGGCGCATATGTATTTGGTGCCTCCGTGTACCAATACCTATGTGTCAAAATAAATAAATATATAAGTACCAAAAGACTGCATTTCATCAGCGTCTTCATCAAACAGGACTATATCATCTGCGTATTCTAAGTCGATAAATGGGCGTCCTGGTAGGAGATCAATGCCCAAGAACTCAGTTGATGAGAGCGTTATTTCCATGAGTAGATCTATGATGAAATTAAACAAAAATGGAGAAAGTGGACAGTCTTGATGGACACCACTTGAGGTTGCAAAAGCAGATGACAGTTCGCCATAAGCTCTCACTCGACTAGTAGTGTTCGAGTAAAGAGCCTTCACAAGGTTTATGTACTTCTGAGGTACGCCCTTCAATGACAGACGCTGCCTCAGAACCTCTCGAGCTACAGAGTCAAATGCTGCTTTTAAGTCAAGGAAGACCACCATTGTCGGACGCCGATAAGTATGCCTGTGTTCTAGAACCTGACGAATGGTGAATATGTGGTCTATGCATCCACGACCAGGTCTGATTCTCTCGTGTTTGCAGTTCACGAGTCTTAGTTAGGTGTCCAATAATTATCGAGGCTAGTATTTTAGATGCTATATTAGTTAAACTAATCCCTCTATGGTTGTTGCAGGATGATTTTGACCATTTCTTATATATTGGGACGATAAGTGATTGTGAGAAGTCACATGAGATAACGTCCAACTCCCAGATTTTAGCTAAAATACTAGTCAACCTAATCACTAGAATTGGACCACCATCCTTAAAGACCTCTGGAGCCAATCCATCCGGACCAGCTGCTCTTCCTCGGGCCGCGTGACTATCGTACCCAATGGTTGGAGACTCTTGCTGACATGGCTCAGAATCGATCACAATGGCGTCGGTGTATACACTCTCTGTCTTCCTTTAAACTAAGAGATTAAAACCGCTTCATATCTTTCTTTCTAGGAACTAATTCTTTCTTCCTGTACTATCTCCTTATATGCAATCGTTCTTCTAGATATTACCGCCACTGAATTAGCTACTTCTATGAATCCGGTGTTCATCTTGTTGTGCTAATGCGGTATGGCAACTTGGACCGATGCATATACGTGCCTGGTCCTACGTTGCAGCTGACTGACTGACTGATGGGATGAGTTTACGCGAATCCATCAGTGCAATAAACCTTGAAGAAATCCATTGGTTTTTTCGTAACCTTTTGGTTTAAATCACTAATAGATGTCACCGCTGTTTCCACAGCTGATTGTATATCTTTCCAAGCAACATCTGGGTCAGCCTCGTTTTCAGAACTACCTAGGTGTGACCTCAGTTGTTCCCGGAACCTTTTTTTGGTTTTCTCGTTACTCAGTTCAGTTCTAATAGGTCTTTTTAATGTGGCTTTTTTGCTTCCAGTGAGGCGCAGGCAGATGAGTGCTCGTATTAGGGCATGGTCGGAGTCAAGGCAGGTACTCCAGAATGAGCGACAATCTTCTATCGACCCTCTCCAACGATGACTGATGGCAATATGGTCTATTTGAGTCCATCGTTGATTTGGTGCAGGAGTCGCCATGTTAGACGATGTCTCTCCTTATGCTTAAAATTTGTGTTTGCTAAAATTAAACGATTGTCTGAGCACAATTGCAGCAGACGATCACCATTATCTGTTCTCTGTGCCGGAATACTAAAATACCCACCTAAATGTCTTTCTGTTTCTGAATTCTTTATGTCCTTTATTTTCTTTCTAAATCTATTCCACTGGATTATATAACATCATCAAACCTTAATGTTCCCTGTCACTACGTAAACTTTTATTACCTCTACCACTACGGGATTTGAATCGATAACTGAATCCCTGTGCTAATGTGGTATGGCAACTCGAACTGATGTACGTACGTACGAAGTTCCACGTTGTCACTGACTGACTAACTTCCGAGTTCTTATGGAGTCGTTTAGCCGAACAGCGCATAGACGACTGTTAACGGGGATCCACTCTAATAGCGCTTAGTGCTATGCCTACACCTGCCAGTCCACGAGAACTAGCCGTCGGGTCGCCAGATACACGGAGGGTGTGTCTCGTCGGCTCTCCATTTTGCCGAGGTGAGGTCAAGTGAATGACCACGCTAGGATCCTGTATGCGCGTTTCAGAGACACAGCAAACATCAATGGTACGAGATTCTAGGGTTTTAGCCAAGGAAGCCTGCTGGTCGATTTGACATAGTGTGCGTACGTTGAAGGCTCCAATGTGTAGTTTGGAGTGAGGTTTCAGTAGACCTGGGACAGTGTTTTGCGCACTAGAATCGTTGGCTATGGTGACACTTGAGGAGGGAGCCGAAAAAGGAAGTTTAGTGTAGAAAGTCGATGTAGGAGGAATAATAGGAATTGAATAAGGAGGTTGAGTGCTGTTAGAGGTATGAGGGCGGTTATCACTTCCGGGTTGCCCACACCGTGGAAAGGTTCTTCTGGAGGTGCATGAAAGGAAATCGGGTTAGAGGTGATCATTCCACTAATATATTATTTGTCTACCACACTATGTTAATTTCCATGAGTATGTTTGAGCGTGTGTCTGCACTTCAATCCCTATTCTATTCCCCCATTGGTTGAGACACATAGATAATCAATAATTTATCTACACTGGATTAATACTCAAAAATATATATGGATTTTTAACACAGAGACACACACTTTGATTTTCCTCTCACTTGGTGTACCAACGTCATGGAATGAATCGATAGTTCTCCCTCTCTTTAAAAAGGGTTCACGGCGTCCTTGTAACAACTATTTACAAAAAAATTTTTATTAACATCTATGTTCGATAAAGAGATAAAAAACGAAATTGTTTTTAAAGTAAATGCACAACTTGATATGATGATGAGTAAGCGTTAAGTTGTAATAACAGCTTGTGTGTTGAAACGTTTTATATCATGTATGTGTAAATGTATATTTAACATCAACGAATTGCGTAAAGTTAAAATGTAAGCATGATGAAGATCCGTGGGGCCAATAAAAAATAGTAATGAAAATAAAGAAGGATTTTTGTGTTATAAGAGTAATCTCAGGACTTGGTCTAAATAAATATGGTGGTTGCTACATACCTATCTGGCCAGTGTACTCTTCTTCCTGATCTTGTGGTTTCTGTTGCTGGCGTACTTCTGGGTGAAGTTTTGTTTGTTGCAGTTAGTCTACTTGATGCTTGCTCTGCTGCAGGTTTAGACGGTTTTACAGTTGCCTGTTTCTCAGTGTTCTCTAAAAACGCTGGTTTTATTCTGTCAATGCTAACAGTGTCATGTTTACCTGCTCTTTCCACTGTAACTGTTTTACCGTCCTTTTGGATGATTTTAAACGGGCCGTCGTAAGGAGACTGTAACGGCTGTCGTACTCTATCATTTCTGACGAATACATGTGAGCATTTGTCTAGTTCACTAGGTACGAATGATCGCACCTTTTGGGTTCGTGGTTCAACGGACCTAATGGATTTCATCGGTTGCTTTAATTGTTGTACATAGTCGGTTATGTCTGCTGGAATATCTGTTGCGCGGTCAAAAAATTCACCAGGCAAACGTAACGTTGTTCCATAAACCAACTCGGCAGCACAACAACCAATGTCTTGTTCTATAGATGAGCGAATGCCTAATAGCATCAAAGGAAGTTTGGCATCCCATTTGTAATCTCCTCCTGCGGCCGTCACAGCGGCTTCTAATTATCTGTGGGACCTCTATCATTCCATTAGCAGTCGGATGATAAGCAGTGGTTCTAATTCTCTTTATACCGAAAGTATCTGTAAGTTGCTGAAATAGTTTGCTTTCAAACTGAGCTCCACGGTCGGTCGTAATTGTTGTAGGGACACCAAAATTTGTAATTCAGTGTTTCACCAGTTTCTTCGCCACTGTTGATGCCGACGTGTCTTTTAACGGAGCAGCTATGGGCCATCTCGTAAATCTATCTATACATGTTAGTATATGCTTGTAACCATTAGAAATTGGTAACGGTTCAACAATGTCGATATGTATGTGGTCGAACCTGGCGCTAGCGGCGGGGAAAATTCCTGTAGGAGATATGATATGTCTATGTGCTTTTGACTTCTGGCATTGGATGCATTCCCGTGACCATTTTCGTACATCTTTGTTTATGTTTGACCATACAAACCTATCTGTGAACAAATTCGTATAACCCAAATCGGGTAGTAATGGCTGTTTCGGGAACATGGTTCGGGTGAATTGGAATGTGATGGTAAGCACGGACGAGATCAACTTTTGAAAAAATCGTCACATCAGATAGACTATGAGTGAAGTCATGTAAATGTGGATGTGGATATCTGTCTGGTATAGTCCGGCTGTTGAGAGCTCTATAGTCACCACAAGGTCTGACTTCGGAAGAGTTTTTCTTGGGTACCATATAGAGCGGTGATGCCCACGGACTATCGGAGGGGTGTATGATACCCAACTCTATCATTTTGTTGAATTCGTTCTTTGCTAGAGCCAAACGAGAGGGGTCAAGGAGTCTTAGACGTACGAACACTGGTAGACCCTCTGTCTTTATATGATGTACGACGGTATGTGTCAGTTTGTCCCGTTTGAAATTCAGTCGTAATAAGTCTGGAAACTGATTAAGTAAACTAACATACTTGTCATTCTCGCGATGAGGTTTGATCAATAAGTATTGACGTCTCATTAGATATAATTCCTCTAATTTCGCTGCTATGATCGGCAAGGACAAGTTTCCGATTTCTTACATCTACGGGTATTTTATGGGATTGTAAAAAATCAATGCCGATTATGAGAACGAGAACGTCAGCTATGATGAAGCTCCATGAAAAATTGGATTTAGGACCGGAATTTAATTGTAACTGCCTTCTGCCGTACGTCTTGATTTCAGATCTGTCTGCGGCTTGTAGTTTTAGTTCGGGGTCAGGTGCGTTTTTCTCAAGTGTAGTGGGTGGTACTACACTAACCTCTGCCCCAGTGTCGACTAAGAACTGTGTTCCAGTTCTTTTGTCTGTAACAGATAACAAACGACTGTCTTGAGAGTTGTAGTCAGCGACTGTAGTCGTCATTAACCGACGACCTTGATGGTCTCTTTGTTGTGTGCTTGCGAAGTTACAGGGAGTACATTTTTTAGCTTGTTTACCGTACGTTTTATTGTACCAACAAATGTTATGTCGAGTGGTGCTTGGACTACTTCTACGGCTTCTGGACCTTCCTTTACGCTTGCTGTGGGAGGTATTCAAAAATTGGAGCTGGGCTATCTGATTAGTGAGGACTTCGACTGTTCGTCGTAACTCGGTGATCTCGTCAGTTGAGTTTGATTGTATTTGAGATACGGAGTGAGTCCTAGTTCTCTCGTAAATTCTATCGGCCATATTTGCTAGCCTATCAAAATCGATATCCTCGTCTCCGATTGCTAGTATATGTTGGATGTTTTGTGGGAGACGTCTGAGCCACAACTGATATAATAGACGTTTATCTACTGTACGATTCCCCAATAAATTTGTCATGTAGAGTTTTAATTGAGATGGGGTACTGTCACCTAGCTCTACATTAGCTAAAAGTTGATCAATTGTCTGTTGGTCGGTGAGAGATGTAACACGAATGACCTCTCTTTTTAGACAATCGTATGGTGAGTCTGGATCCGGCTTAAAAATGACGTCAGACACTTGTTCTATAACATCGTCTGGCAGCAATGAGTTTGCATAACTAAATTTTGTGTTCTGATTTGTGATTCTGTTTGCAACAAAAAAGCTTTATAAGCGTGCAAACCAGAGTTCGGCCTTTCGGGGATTAAAGACAGGTGAAGGTTCAGAGATGGTACCCACGGAAATAGACTTAGATGAAAGGCTTGGTGAATTATCAAGTGACATGATACGAAGAAATAATAACAATAGCAATAATAATAAGCTGAGGATTGAAATATACAATATGAAGAAGTCAAAAATAACAAGAAATATATATGAGACTCACCGAAAAAGAAAAGTAACTTTGGGTTTAAATAAGCAAATATACAGTAATAATTCCAAAGTAATAATGTTATGTGTGAATTGTTAATAATTGCAATAGTAATTCTAATATGAAGTTCTTTATGATTAGAGGGTATGCAGCAGACTTTGTAGAGAAATAGGCGCGTGTTCTAAATGCAGCTCACCAATTAGTAGAGGTTACACGCATATACTAACATGTATAGATAGATTTACGAGATGGCCCATAGCTGCTCCGTTAAAAGACACGTCGGCATCAACAGTGGCGAAGAAACTGGTGAAACACTGAATTACAAATTTTGGTGTCCCTACAACAATTACGACCGACCGTGGAGCTCAGTTTGAAAGCAAACTATTTCAGCAACTTACAGATACTTTCGGTATAAAGAGAATTAGAACCACTGCTTATCATCCGACTGCTAATGGAATGATAGAGGTCCCACAGATAATTAGAAGCCGCTGTGACGGCCGCAGGAGGAGATTACAAATGGGATGCCAAACTTCCTTTGATGCTATTAGGCATTCGCTCATCTATAGAACAAGACATTGGTTGTTGTGCTGCCGAGTTGGTTTATGGAACAACGTTACGTTTGCCTGGTGAATTTTTTGACCGCGCAACAGATATTCCAGCAGACATAACCGACTATGTACAACAATTAAAGCAACAGATGAAATCCATTAGGTCCGTCGAACCACGAACCCAAAAGGTGCGATCATTCGTACCTAGTGAACTAGACAAATGCTCACATGTATTCGTCAGAAATGATAGAGTACGACAGCCGTTACAGTCTCCTTACGACGGCCCGTTTAAAATCATCCAAAAGGACGGTAAAACAGTTACAGTGGAAAGAGCAGGTAAACATGACACTGTTAGCATTGACAGAATAAAACCAGCGTTTTTAGAGAACACTGAGAAACAGGCAACTGTAAAACCGTCTAAACCTGCAGCAGAGCAAGCATCAAGTAGACTAACTGCAACAAACAAAACTTCACCCAGAAGTACGCCAGCAACAGAAACCACAAGATCAGGAAGAAGAGTACACTGGCCAGATAGGTATGTAGCAACCACCATATTTATTTAGACCAAGTCCTGAGATTACTCTTATAACACAAAAATCCTTCTTTATTTTCATTACTATTTTTTATTGGCCCCACGGATCTTCATCATGCTTACATTTTAACTTTACGCAATTCGTTGATGTTAAATATACATTTACACATACATGATATAAAACGTTTCAACACACAAGCTGTTATTACAACTTAACGCTTACTCATCATCATATCAAGTTGTGCATTTACTTTAAAAACAATTTCGTTTTTTATCTCTTTATCGAACATAGATGTTAATAAAAATTTTTTTGTAAATAAAAACACCAATGTTCTGGATGGGAGCTTATGTAGCCAGCCCATTCCTTTAATGTATTATTTGTCTACCACACTATGTTAATTTCCATGAGTATGTTTGAGCGTGTGTCTGCACTTCAATCCCTATTCTATTCCCCCATTGGTTGAGACACATAGATAATCAATAATTTATCTACACTGGATTAATACTCAAAAATATATATGGATTTTTAACACAGACACACACACTTTGATTTTTCTCTCTCACTTGGTGCTTGCTTGCTGTATGCTGGCGAATTTTACCAAGCTTAAACAATAAACTATCTCTATAACTGATATTTGGGCTTTTGAGTGATCTCGAGTAAATTGATAATTCTACTAGGAGATTAAGCCTGCAATAAATATTCGGTTAATGAGATATCTTTTATTGGAGTCGGATATTAGAGGAAATTTATCTCAACAAACTTGGTTAACCTCTACCCTCTCCTTATGCTTAAAATTTGTGTTTGCTAAAATTAAACGATTGTCTGAGCACAATTGCAGCAGACGACCACCATTATCTGTTCTCTGTGCCGGAATACTAAAATACCCACCTAAATGTCTTTCTGTTTCTGAATTCTTTATGTCCTTTATTTTCTTTCTAAATCTATTCCACTGGATTATATAACATCATCAAACCTTAATGTTCCCTGTCACTACGTAAACTTTTATTACCTCTACCACTACGGGATTTGAATCGATAACTGAATCCCTGTGCTAATGTGGTATGGCAACTCGAACTGATGTACGTACGTACGAAGTTCCACGTTGTCACTGACTGACTAACTTCCGAGTTCTTATGGAGTCGTTTAGCCGAACAGCGCATAGACGACTGTTAACGGGGATCCACTCTAATAGCGCTTAGTGCTATGCCTACACCTGCCAGTCCACGAGAACTAGCCGTCGGGTCGCCAGATACACGGAGGGTGTGTCTCGTCGGCTCTCCATTTTGCCGAGGTGAGGTCAAGTGAATGACCACGCTAGGATCCTGTATGCGCGTTTCAGAGACACAGCAAACATCAATGGTACGAGATTCTAGGGTTTTAGCCAAGGAAGCCTGCTGGTCGATTTGACATAGTGTGCGTACGTTGAAGGCTCCAATGTGTAGTTTGGAGTGAGGTTTCAGTAGACCTGGGACAGTGTTTTGCGCACTAGAATCGTTGGCTATGGTGACACTTGAGGATGGAGCCGAAAAAGGAAGTTTAGTGTAGAAAGTCAATGTAGGAGGAATAATAGGAATTGAATAAGGAGGTTGAGTGCTGTTAGAGGTATGAGGGCGGTTATCACTTCCGGGTTGCCCACACCGTGGAAAGGTTCTTCTGGAGGTGCATGAAAGGAAATTGGGTTAGAGGTGATCATTCCACTAATATATTATTTGTCTACCACACTATGTTAATTTCCATGAGTATGTTTGAGCGTGTGTCTGCACTTCAATCCCTATTCTATTCCCCCATTGGTTGAGACACATAGATAATCAATAATTTATCTACACTGGATTAATACTCAAAAATATATATGGATTTTTAACACAGAGACACACACTTTGATTTTCCTCTCACTTGGTGTACCAACGTCATGGAATGAATCGATAGTTCTCCCTCTCTTTAAAAAGGGTTCACGGCGTCCTTGTAACAACTATCGGGGGATAAGTCTACTTCCGATTGCGACCAAGCTATTGGCTTCCGTCATACTTCGTAGGTTGTTCAAAACCCGAGAAGGATTGACTCACGAGGAGCAAGCTGGGTTTCGTTCTGGTCGAAGATGTATTGATCATATCTTCACCCTCCGCCAAATGTTAGAACACCGCTATACTTATCAAATGCTAACAGTCGTAGTGTTTCTTGATATCAGGGTTGCCTTCGATTTGTTGGATAAGACTGTTCTCTGGGGTTGTCTATTGAAGAAGAGTGTGCCTGAGAAGTTTATTAACATCCTAAAAGCCCTATATTCAAACACCTCAGGCAGAGTGAGGTCATACAACCACCTTTCTTCATTGTTCCATTCAAGCAGTGGGGTTAAGCAGGGTTGCCCAATCCCACCATTCCTCTTCAAATTTGCCATCGATGGCATTCTGGATGATGGAAGTAATGTTATTATTATTTATTTATTTTAACACATAGATATCGGTACAAGGAGGCACCAAATACATATGCGCCACACAGATCTCATTGGATATGTGTGAGGGGTGTGATAATGCTCGGGTGCCCAAACCGAAGCAGGTTGTAAGTAATTGGTGTGGATCTGTTGCCTGGAGAAAGACTTCTCGACCTTGAGTATGCGGATGATATTGTCTTACTGTGCGATAACGCCCAAGCCATGCTATCCGCACTTAATCAGTTCGCAATCAATGTCAGTCAGTCAGCTGCAACGTAGGACCAGGCACGTATATGCATCGGTCCAAGTTGCCATACCGCATTAGCACAACAAGATGAACACCGAATTCATAGAAGTAGTTAATTCAGTGGTGGTAATATATAGAAGAAAGAGTGTGTATAAGGAGATAGTACAGGAAGATAGAATTAGTTCGTAGAAAAAAAGATTTAAAGTGATTTTAATCTCTTAGTTTAAAGGAAGACAGAGAGTGTATACACCGACGCCATTGTGATCGATTCTGAGCCATGTCAGCAAGAGTCTCCAACCATTGGTTACGATAGTCACGCGGCCCCCAACCAAGTAGTCTGCATCTACCAACATAGCTAAGACCAGAAGTTAGTGACTTCAAGCACTGATGCCACGTTTTGGTTTTGCCGCCCCTAACTTTCTTCCAATTATCCCTAACACCAGTGAGCATGGCAATCAATGTCCGTAGGTATGGTATGTGCTTTGCACCTTCGAAGTGCAAAGTACTCCTACAAGACTGGCAGGATTCTAATCCTGTACTCACTCTGGATGGTGAGCAGATAGAAGTAGTCGAGAATTTCGTGTATCTAGGTAGCTGCATAAATGCTGGTGGTGGCGTGAGTGATGAGATTAATCCACGTATACTGAAAGCCAGAGCGGCTTATGCCAATCTGGGCCATCTTTGGCGCCCTCGGGATGTCAATCTGGCTGTAAAAGGTCTAATCTACAACGCGACGGTGAGAGCAGTTTTGCTCTATGCTTGTGAAACCTGGCCTCTCCGAGTTGAGGATGTTAGACGACTCTCTGTGTTCGATCATCGCTGTCTCCGAAGGATTGCCGACATCCAGTGGCGACACCATGTCAGTAATGCAGAGGTTTGGCATCGTGTGTTCGAGCACAGAGACGATAATGCAATTGATGTCACCATCCTGAAACACTGACTTCGGTGGCTTGGATATGTTCTACGAATGTCGTCCCAGAGAATTCCACGTCGTGCACTATTTGCCGACCCTGGGACTGGTCGGAAAAAGCGGAGAGGTGGTCAGTGTATGACATGGTGTCGTGGTATGAAAGAAAGCTGCAAAGGGCTAGCTTCTGTTGGTCCTTCACGACTCCCTGGCTGGGGTCCGAGAGATGGTGTAACACAGTGGCTAGAAAAGTTATCAGATATGGCTCAAAATAGAAGCCAGTGGCGATCCTGCTGTAACCTTCTTTTACTTTCTTCGTAAAAAGCGGTTGCTTCTTCCTTAACTGGAAGATTTCTTCTGATTCTACCTTTTCGTTTCCCCCATTATTACTACTATTACATTACCTTACACTAATCTGGTCGTTATTGTTCTCTTTTTTTATAATCCCCTACGTTCCTTAGCTTTTTTCTCCCTTTTCTTTAAATTCTTGTTGTGTGGAGCATATATATTTGGTGCCCCCTTGTACCAATATTTATGTGTTCAAATAAATAAATAAATAAACCTGACGGTCACTTATCAGGTGTGAGGCTATCCACTAATATGGTAACATACGTTCATTCCCCACGGACGATTTGAAGACTGTAAAGGAATCATTGATCTCGTTCAGCAAGTTAGCTGGGTACCATGCGAATATTTTAAATGACGAAAACATACTCCCATAAATACATGGAAACCTAAGAGGTAAGCGCAGAAATCCTATTAATCTTTCGCAGAGGGGCTTCGAAATGGAAACCAGGGTATTTGTACAGCTCACCTGACATGAACATGGCCGAATTCAAGGTTGGAAATCATGTTCATTATTAAAGCTCAGGTTTCTAAACGGTCCGGTATCACCACTGTCAAAGTACATTTCAGTTATAAATTTTCATAAATGAATCCTACTCAAGACGTTGCTATCAAGGTACGCGTCAACGCCTGTTAGCAGTGAGTTTGCAGCTAACATTTGCAGTTTAAGTCTCTGTTTGGGATTCGCGGAACTACGTGCTGTTCTGCATCAAATGCTGTCATCAATCTCAGATTTTAATACCAACGTTATGCAGCTTATGTCTTAGTTTGTCTGATGAGCGTTATAATTCACAGAAACTTGATATTGTATTATCAAGTTTGTGTTTCTCTGTCATTTGAAAAGAAACTATGAAAGTTGGAAGCATGTCTTCAGCAAAAATGCATGGAAGACAAACTTGTAAACCAAATAAATTTATTTGATTATTACATAAAGTTTCAAATGGTCATCATGACATGAATAAGGGATAGTAATCCAAAAACTTCTATGAACTAATTTTGTCATGTTATGATATTTATTTTATTTAGTTTAACACAAATATTGGTACAGGGGGGCACCAAATATATATGCTCCACACAAAACAATGAGAATTTAAAGAGAAGGGAAAAAAAAGTAAGGAACGTAGGGGATTATAAAATAAAAAAAGAACAATAATAGGGGGAGACGAAAAGGTAGAATCAGAAGAAATCTTATTGTTAAGGAGGATATAGCCACTTTTTATGAAGTAAAAGAAGGTTACAGCAGGATCGCCACTGGCTTCTATTTTGAGCCATATCTGATAACTTTTCTAGCCACTGTGTTACACCATCTCTCGGACCCCAGCCAGGGAGTCGTGAAGGACCAACAGAAGCTAGCCCTTTGCAGCTTTCTTTCATACCACGACACCATGTCATACACTGACCACCTCTCCGCTTTTTCCGACCAGTCCCAGGGTCGGCAAATAGTGCACGACGTGGAATTCTCTGGGACGACATTCGTAGAACATATCCAAGCCACCGAAGCCAGTGTTTCAGGATGGTCATGTTATGAAACTTGAAGAGGCCAACCATTTCGCATTACTTGGCAGATGAGAAAGAGCACTCCGAATGTTCAACTTTTATGGCAGCATACTATGCTTTTTAATTCTTACTAATTATGAGCACCAACACAAAACTTTTTATTGTTACAGAAAGACCTAGAAGATTTGAAGAGTATCGCAACGGGAGGTTACATCTACGAAATGAGATGAACTCCAAGAACATCGTAGGAGGAGAGATAATGTAAGCATTGACTTAAAATTATAACCTCAGATTGACGTTCTATTGGTGCAGTGTTCAGTGTTAACAAACTGCCATGTCTCACCATACGTTGTCATGTTGGTTTTAAAAATGTCTAAGTTAGACATTATTTTGCCTTATAATTCACATGGAGATTATTTTGTTTCTGGAAAGAAACAGCGAAGTTCTAAAACGACGTTAATTTTTGGAATTTTCTTTATTTTAAACCTGATTTTCTAAAAATAAACACCATTATTATCTAAGCATACTTTCGCACTTGAATGTGCTACGTTGAAACAGATTGGGCATAATTATATATTGAGTTGAAAAGCAGGACATATTCTTAGTACAAAGAACGCACTACCCACTAAATATGGGTTTTTTATAGGTCATCATTGATGACTATCAAACATTGAACTTACAACAACAATGTGGCAAGCGAATGAATTTCATTAAGCTCATGTAAGGCCACGATTTTATTCCCTGTAAATAGAAGTCTCTAGCCAGGTACAAACATAAGAGACATTTCGGGCTGAGAGCGTATAACTGCGAATCGACTTTGAGTAGACGTATGCAAAAAATAGATAATCAGTCGTAAATCCAACAACAATTCAAACCTAATAGGACAAAAATGCATGTCTCACCAAATCACTAAAGCAAACCACAGAGAAGAATTTAAGGCTTATTTCCCTTAAATTTTTTCTCCTATTTTTTTAAAGAATTGTCACACGTGACAAGGGAAATAAATTTATTTCCCATATGTTCGCTTTAATTTCCATTTTTGGTTACTTGGTTTCATTCACAACAAAATGTACCAGTAATGGAGTGATGCCCAGAGAAGATTGATAATTGTTGCAGCGTTGTATGAGTCATAAAGGGTGCCATAAACCGAACGCTTACTAAAAGTGTCAATTGACTAGCAATTGGATTACGTGATATGACAAAAGAACACTTCACACAGTAAAGAATTAATGAAACTAACATTAACCGGAGGCCAAGAAGCACTTACGTTCAAATGACAGCCCCAGTGAGTTGAATAACACCAAACGTCAAGTAGCTCTCAATCGTCCACACCTGCCCGCCGTTTCTTTTCAACGACCTTGAACGGCCTGACTGTAAAAGGTCATTTCATATTCAATTGCTGTTGGTGTGTTGAGTCTTATGAGTAATACATTTTTTCATATTTTAGTCATCTTTTGCTGCATAAAAATGCACAAAATAACTGCCAAGAGCATTAATATAGCATTCTTTATCTTGTAGTGTACACGTTAGCTCTGTTGTTCAAATCTTTTTCGACTCGGGATACTACTAGAGAGGAGTTTCCTAAGTTGTAACTGTAATCTGCGACGTGTCGCAGATGGACTACTTTACACTTTGAAGTGTTAAAGGTAAGTCCGTTGTTGTCTGCCCAACTTTGAAGTCGAGTCAGATCCTCCTGAAGTGCCTGTATGTCCTCTTGGTTGCGTATCTCTCTCCAAAGTTTCACGTCATCGGCAAAGAGCAGTATGTCTGACGTTACCTGTTGAGGAAGATCATTTTTATAAATCAGGAAGAGGAGAGGTCCTAGTACTGAGCCCTGGGGGACCCCACTAGAACATTCCATAGCGCGTGAGAAATTGAAGTTTACCCTGACCTTAAAATATCGATTTGTGAGATATGAACTGAGCCAGTCAATTAAAGGTGGTTTGATTCCAAATTGTTTGAGCTTGTTAATAAGACATGTGTGGTTAACCCTATCGAAAGCTTTAGAGAAATCAAGGTAAATGATGTCTACCTTCCCCTTGCGATCAACGATGCTTGTCCATCTGTCCACCGCGGTCAGCAGGTTCGTCATACAGGAATAACCCTTCCTGAAACCATGCTGTTGGGGTGAGAAGAAATTTAAGGACAGCAGATAGTCATGTATATCATCGTATACCAGGGACTCCATGATTTTTGAAAGTATAGAGAGAAGAGCCACCGGTCGGTAACTTGAAGGTTCACTGCGTCGACCTCCTTTGAAGATTGGTGTGATATGAGCCAGCTTCCAAATATCCGGTAGTTTGCCCCGACTTAGCGAGTGTGAGAACATCACGCTAAGCGGTGTTGCTAGGATTAAAGCTGCTTCCCTCAGTATAGCAGAGTGGACCATATCTGGACCAGGAGAAGTGTCTGTTCTTAGGTGTTGTAGATTACGGTACACCAAGTCAGCACTCAGTTTCACTACGGAAAGTCCTGTGCAGTTGCAGACAGAGCCGACATCAGTATAGTTGATGTGGGTCGGCTGAAATGTCCGGGAGTAGTGCTCAGCCAGAAGGTTAGCGGCGTCACCGTCATTATTGGTCGGGCCGTTAGGACCTAGCAGTTGAGAAACTCCAGTTTTGGCTTGACAAAGAGAGGCTGCATAACGGAATAAGCTTTTCGGATTGGAAATAAATTTGTCCATAAGCTTTAACTGGTACTGAAGCCTGTCTTCTCTTATAGCCTTTTTGCATATGTTCCTTATATGTTTGTATTGCCTGTACTCGCCGTTGTTGTTGGTTCGTTTGTATTCTGCCCAACAGTGCCTTTTTTCGGCTTAGCAAACGAAGAGTGCGTTTTTTGATGATTGTAGGTTGCTTGTGCCTTTTGGGGACCGTTTGAGGAACTGACTGCTTAGTAGCACATGAGAGCGTGCGCAGTAAGGAGTCCCAATGAGCATCCACATCAAGTTGAGGTTGAACATCCCAATCCACCTGTTGTAGATAATCCTGTAGAGCTGACGTATTCAACCGTTTGAAATTCCAGCGCCTGTTGTTGTCGGGATATCTTAGCTCTGTTTTGCTGACGAAACTGAAGGCTATAACGGCGTGATCGCTCTTCCCCAGGGGAGCAGGAATTGAGAGGTTGTCGACTAGAAATTCTTCATTTGTAAACACACAGTCTAAGCGCGACGGTGTCTGACCGTTTCTCCAACGAGTGTGCGACTTCACATTTTCGTGTAGTCCCAAGTCCTCAATGAGGTTGAAGAACCGAGCTTCGATTGAATTTTCACCTCCAGTATACGTATGTTCCGCGAAGTTGACTCTAGGAAGATTGAAGTCCCCTAGAATCAGGATATGAGTAAAGCCGAGACGCGTAGAGCGGGATAGTCCCTCCAGCATGCGACTGTCATACTCGATGTCGGCAGTGGGCTTCCTATATATGACTCCGACTAAGCACCTCGAGGTAGTGGACAATCTCATAGAGCACCATAGGGATTCCTCAAGATTCTCAAACTCGTGGTTGTGGATTTGATGTACCACCAGGCCAGATCTTATGTATAGGGCTACTCCACACCCAATTCCTGTTTTTCTGTCATTGCGAAACAGAGACATCCCAGGTATTGCTAGCTCCTGGTCCGAATACTGAGGAGATATCCAAGTTTCAGATATTCCTATCAGATGAACTTTATTAGCGTTGCTAAGTTCACTTAGTTCATCCATTTTATGGAATGGTCAGTTCCAGCTTGCCTTTGTGCTTGATCCTGGCGTCGTATGGCCTATCCGGGTGCATATGGATCCCAGTTGGCAACCGACGTCTGTTGACACGAAATGCTTCCAGAGTTGCAGCCGCCATACGGGAGGATGGAAAAGTTATCCTCAATAGTCGGGGTCTAGGATCCCCATCCTTCTTGGCTAGTCTCATCACATGCTGAGACAGTATGTTTTTAAGCCTCAAGGACTGTTTGATGAATTTCCATTCCCGAATGTCAGAGTTTGCTTGAGTAGGGTCCATGTTTTCCGGTACACCTTGCACGATGATATTTCTTCCGCGGAAAAACTTCTCTCGAGAATCTTTAGGGACGTTTCGGATGAGATTGCGCTCAGAATATGGTATGTCAGGCAGTATTCTGACGTTCCCATCGGATTTCAGTAGATGACTGGCCAGCAGGACATCCTCTACTTCGGTAGCATTCTTGAGTGTTACACGGAGTAGTCTCGGGTGATTTTGGTGTTTAGAATCCTTTCCCCGAGTGAGCCGTGTGACCGTCAAAGGCTCTATTCTAGGGAGTTCGAGCTTTTTGTTCAGTTCACCCCAAAGCATCCTGTCATTTTTGTCCTGCAAACTGAGAGGAAGGTCAGGATTGTCTATGAGGTTCATGATTATGAGGGAGTCATTACGGACCGTTGTTGTTTTCCCAGCTCTTCCAGTGCGTTCAGATTCAGTACGTTGTTGTTTAGAGGTCGAGGCAGGTTTTTGAATCGTAGGCTTTTTAATAACCGGGCGGACATTTTTGGGGGTAGACTGAGCGATCAAAGCACCAGTTGATGTCCGTACAACACTTGGGATGTCAACCTTGGACGGTGACACCTGGTCCTTATTAGCTCTGTTGGCGTGGTTACAGTCACCTGCCGAGTTTTTAGGAACCACCGTTGCGTTTGAGGACCCTGAACTGGGAGATCCAATTTTAGTGAGGGAATCAATTATTGTCGACGTAATGATGGTGCTGAGTTTCAACATGTCATCATTAGTGCTAATGCGCGTTCCATCGATGGTTGACTTGTCAACATCCCTGTTCTTATTTTCGTTACGCGCCCTCGTTTGCCTACCTATTTTATGGCTATCTGTTTCCAAGTTTACTGACAATTTGTTCCGCAGACCTGTCAGTAGAACAATGATATTGCTCAGCAGCACTACAGCGTCCGTGTTGCACGTAACGCACACCCACTTACGGTCCGATTTGCTGAGTCTTTTGTAAGCCGTTGCCGTAAGATCTGTGCACGTTTCGTGAAACCAACCTTTGCAGTTGTCACACTGCATGCCAGATGTAACAGCGAAACGGCATCCAGGTCTTTTACATGAATTTTTCATGGCTGTATTTACGTAAACTGTGCTTAAGACCGTTAAAAATACACTAAAAACCACACTAAAACGGGAAAAATGTATAAAAACGGATGAGATAAAATGAAATAGCCCTTACGTGAAAAACTGAAAATAAACCGAATAGTAAGCTGAGGCAAAACCGCAGTTAACTATTAAATTGGGTGAAACTCAAAAAAAAAGTAATCTACCGAACTTGTAGCTCAGAATAGATTGTTCAGATCAGAAATGGTACTTTTGTTGCGTAAGAACACAGCAAAAGTTTGAGAAATGCAAACCACGTTAGGACTAAACTTCCCGTTCGAAAAGCGCGCGTGCTTCGTAACTTGATCTGTGATCCCACCTGCTGTAGTAAACGTCAACACCTTTATATAATTTGTTGATAAAGTCCATAAAACAACGTAAGAAAGATAAGATAACCTTAAAAGTTATAGGTACGGAAAGTTTTTGTGAATCGCTGTCAAACAAAGAAGTTAAGACGAAATGTTAACTCACCGGTAAGTCTTAAATACTTGTTGTACTTCTTTCAGTTAGTTTTTTTTTCAGGGAATAACTTTTTTTATTCATTATTGCGTGTCTTTGTAGTGCTTTATGCTCAAATGAACAAGCGATTTGGAGGCTGGATTGAATTTGATAGTGCTCTAAAGGATTTCCAAAAGGTATGGAACAATAATTCTGTTTTCTCAGATTACCCATACTCACTATGTTCACACAGAAAGTAAATTGTTGAAAAGTATGAGGTTTAAATACTTGTTTGTGGTGTTTCATTGCACGTTTGGTCGTAAAAGTAAATCCGAAGGTCTGTTGGTGAATAAAAACCGTGAGGACTTTAACTAATCTGTGACATTTTAGGTCTAAGATTTTAAACTGCTAATCTAGGTTTCGTATAAGATTGAAAGGTCAAGAATACGTTATAAAATCTTACAACATGTCTCACAACCATCCTTGTAGCAGTTCATGGATGGTTTGTGATCCGTGGAGTAGAACATTGTCATTCGAAGAAAGAGAAAACTTGAAGACAGTAATATTTCACGTTCAGTCAACAGATGAAGTTATAGAAAGTATCAAGGAGAGAACTGGTAAGCAGGTTACCGCTGCTGATGTCAAAACTATGAAAGCTAAACTCTCCACTGGTAAGTGTATAGAAGTATACTTCAGGTTGTACTCGAATGCAGGTAATGCATGTGCTGCGACAAAACGGTGAAGTTAGGGAGCATGTAGAAAATGGATATATTACGAGAATATGCTTCAGCAGTTATGACTAGATACGTTAATAAAAATTCATTGATAATATTTAGAAGAGAAACACCATAAATTTTTGTTATTTAGAAATTGCTGCAGTTAATACGATCACAATATAGAGACATGGTTCGACTTATGAGGAAAATGTGACTAATTAATGTGGCACAAAGGAAATATGAGTGCTTTGCCAAGTCAGTCTGTAATGGAGTAGGAATTCAAGAATTAACTCATTAACAGTTGTTATTTGATTCTAGGGTTGTGTCGTATCAAGGATTGGGAGCTTTAAATCCCCATCAAATAACTGTGGACGCTTCACAGTCTCATGGCATTTGTTTATGCCACGTTTATGATGTAAATGAAATGTTAATGGTTTCACAGCTCACATTGCCTTAAAACTCTGATTTCAGTATATTTATGACTTCACTAGCAGGTTACAAATAACCCATTAGTTTCTTATTTCATGTAAACAGCGCTCACCATTTTCTAACCCTTCTAGTATTTCACCTAGACATTTAGTATTAAGAAAAAATTTGTAAGCACCATTTAGA
This sequence comes from Schistosoma spindalis, assembly GCA_946903255.1. Lineage (NCBI taxonomy): Eukaryota > Metazoa > Platyhelminthes > Trematoda > Strigeidida > Schistosomatidae > Schistosoma > Schistosoma spindalis. The sequence goes on along the minus strand of OX336416.1, from coordinate 70,935,919 downwards.
TAATACTCGACAATATGCATTATAACTTTGTTCATAGTTTGGTCAGTTATTGCGGATTCTGTTTACAGAAACTTATTCGTGAACCCTATAACAGACACATCATCACCATAATCAAGCATGTGAAGCAGATATAATACGTTTTAAAGCTTATTTTCCTGAAAAATCAATTTGTGATCTACTTTTTGACTTGAAAAATGGTGAATTTTGCTGACTTGAGTTTGTATTGTTACAAATAACCATATCAGGCTTACTAAAAATTTACTTAGGTGGTGAGGAACAGACACGTCAAACTGCTAATAAACTGGAATAACAACTATCTAACAAACACAAATATTACGAAAATTAACGTGTGATGGAAAAAAGGATGTTAAAACCTGTTAAATAACGACACAAAAAAATCCACGACAACATGTAACAGGTGCGTGAAAACCCATGGATTATCCTGCAGCCCGTGCCCTCTCAATCCGAGATGTAGGTTTCGCTGACTGTCAAGTGGTTTGCTGAAATTTCAGGGTCAAGGGCATCAGTTTCATTTTGGAAAGGACAGGAGGCTTGACGGCCTGTGTTAGTCCTGGCAATTATGGTCTCTCAGTTGATCCAACTTTCTTCTGTAATAGTCGACGCGTGGAGCCTCAACCATATGCTGAGGTAATGAATTTCACTCATTGATAATTCAATGGTAAAGTCGATAGTCAGCTGACAGGAATTTGTTCTGGACTTGTAAGTTTCTTTGAAGTGTTCTCGTAAATTCTCTGTTTCGGAAGACAAGAAAAATGATGGTATATCACGTGCAAATTTATCACTAAGTAATTTGAAAACTGTAATCAAGTCACCTCTAGTTCTTCAATATGATAACGGGAATAGATTTAGCTTGGTCAGTTGACTGTCATACGGGAGCTTCGCTATTCCGGGAATCAGCTTAGTTCAAATGGTTCAAAATGGTTCAAATGGTTGTGGACGGAATAGAATAAGCTTTCGCTTAACAGTCTTCCGTGTTTAGTAGCAGGGGATCACCAATACCTCCAGGCAGGGACCTAGGTATATTAACGATAAAAGAGAAAAGAAGAAATTGGTAAATCATAGTAAGATACTATCCTTAGTCCTTAAGAATAGATCAAGTCGCCTCTTATAGGACTCCTGGGAAGTCGCTTGAATTAGCCCAGCCGCCACTAATTCCAGCATTTGACAACTCTTAAGGAGTAGAAGTTGTGTCTACAGTCCGTTCTGCCATGTTGTATCTCCAATTTCTGGGTGTTACCCCATAGGTTAGTGTTGGGACTAAGCTTAAGTAGGTGTTTATTGTTATTATTATTCACAAACATCTTATGGGTACATAAGTGTTGTGAAGAAACCATTTCGGGCTTCTTCAAAAATGTAATAATACACAAGTTTCAGTAATGTTAGCATTACATTTGCGATATTTGAGAAAAGAGAGTAGTAATAATAGAATAATAATAATAAATCAGGTTCTATGTAATTGAGAAGAATATTGAATTGAGTTTAAAGAAGGAAAGGAAGAAAATAAGGGAATAGAAATAAAGGAGACGTGAAATATGTCAATAGTTTTATGAGCGTGTTTATGAACACAGAACAAGAATAAACTACTATGCATGTATCGTCAAATTAGTAACAAAAATAAAATAGAAAATAACTAAGGAAAAAACTTGGTAATGCAGTAAGATATGACGCTAGAATAAATATTTGTGCAATCATAGTTTGGAGTGATGCTATGAGAGTCTCAATTAAGTGAAAAGGATAACGAGATATCATTATGTATGAGCCATATATGCATAGTGAAGATAAAACGAATCTGAGAAGTTAATTTAAGTGTAATACAAGTTATTAATTTAATTACAAACTTCGTAATCTTAAGAATAATATTTATTTAGATAGAAAAAAGATAGAAAATGGAAATAAACACCTAATGAAAGGGTTCAACCATGATAACAATAGTAATTGTGTAATGAATATTGACCTCTAAAGTAAACAAACAATTTAGAAAAATGAAATTAAAAAAAATAATAAGAGGATGTCCAGAAGTTTTAAGGATACTGTAAGCCATTAGAAGGTCACCTCTAAGACGCCTATACTCTAATGGGTAAAGGTCAAGTGATTGGAGGCGCTCTTCATAAGGTTTAAATTTGAGTCCCCGAACTGATTTTGTGGCTCGCCGTTGGATACGCTCCAGAGTGTCCTTATCCTTTTGGAGTGTATGAGGGAATACTATGTTTCCGTACTCTGAATGAAGACGAATAAAACTGTTGAAGATTGTGTGGAAATTTCTTCCGTCAAACTGACCAAGAATGCGCTTCAACGTTACCAGTGCAAGGTTCCCTCGAAAGGCATTTCTGTCACAGCTAGCGTAAGACTTTGAGTCGTAGGGCACCAGGACTCCTAAATCTTTTTCGACTCGAGATACTACTAGAGAGGAGTTTCCTAGGTTGCAACTGCAGTCGTAGATGGACTACTTTACACTTTGAAGTGTTAAAGGTACGTCCGTTGTCATCTTCCCAACTTCGAGGTCGAGTTAAATCCTCCTGAAGTGCCTGTATATGCTCTTGATTGCATATCTCTCTCCAAAGTTTCACGTTATCAGCACAAAGTAATAAGTCTGATGATACCTGTTGTGGAATATCATTTATATAAATCAAGAAGAGAAAAGGTCCTAGTACTGAGCCCTGAGGGACCCCACTAGGACATTCCATAGCCTGAGATAAAGTAAAGTTAACCCTGACCATAAAATGTCGATGTTTTGGATACGAAATGAGCCAGTCAGTTAGAGGTGGTCTGACACCTAATCGTTTGAGCTTTTTGATAAGACATATATGGTTGACCCTATCAAAAGATTTTGAGAAATCAAGGTAAATGATATCCACCTTCCCCTTGCGATCAACGATGCTTGTCTATCTGTCCACCACGGTTAGCATGTTGGTTATACAGGAGTAACCCTTCCTGAAACCATGCTGCTGGGTTGAGAAGAAAGTTAAGGACAGTAAATAGTCATGTATACCATCGTGTATCAGGGACTCCATGATTTTTGAAAGTATAGAGAGAAGAGCCACCGGTCGGTAACTTGAAGGTTCGCTGCGTTGACCTCTTTTGAAAATTGGCGTGATAGGAGCCAGCTTCCGATTTTCCGGCAGTTTGCCTCGACTTAGCGAGTGTGAGAACATCACGCTAAGCGGTGTTGCCAGGATTGAAGCTGCTTCCCTCAGTATAGCAGAGTGGACCATATCTGGACCAGGAGACGTATCTGTTCTTAGATGCTGCAGTTTTCGGAACACCAAGTCAGCGCTCAGTTTCACTACGGAAAGTCCTGTGCAGTTGCAGACAGAGCCGACATCAGTATAGTTGATGTGGGTCGGCTGAAATGTCCGGGAGTAGTGCTCAGCCAGAAGGTTAGCGGCGTCACCGTCATTATTGGTCGGGCCGTTAGGACCTAGCAGTTGAGAAACTCCAGTTTTGGCTTGACAAAGAGAGGCTGCATAACGGAATAAGCTTTTCGGATTGGAAATAAATTTGTCCATAAGCTTTAACTGGTACTGAAGCCTGTCTTCTCTTATAGCCTTTTTGCATATGTTCCTTATATGTTTGTATTGCCTGTACTCGCCGTTGTTGTTGGTTCGTTTGTATTCTGCCCAACAGTGCCTTTTTTCGGCTTAGCAAACGAAGAGTGCGTTTTTTGATGATTGTAGGTTGCTTGTGCCTTTTGGGGACCGTTTGAGGAACTGACTGCTTAGTAGCACATGAGAGCGTGCGCAGTAAGGAGTCCCAATGAGCATCCACATCAAGTTGAGGGTGAAAATTTCAATCCACCTGTTGTAGATAATCCTGTAGAGCTGACACATTCAACCGTTTGAAATTCCAGCGCCTGTTGTTGATGGGATATCTTAGCTCAGTTTTGCTGACAAAACTGAAGGCTATAACGGCGTGATCGCTTTTCCACAGGGGAGCCAGAATTGAGAGGTTGTCAACTAGAAATTCTTCATTTGTAAACACACAGTCTAAGCGCGACGGTGTCTGACTGTTCCTCCAACGAGTAGCCAACTTCACATTTTCGTATAATCCAAAATCCTTAATGAGGTTGAAGAACCGAGCTTCGATTGAATTTTCACCTCTAATATACGTATGTTCCGCGAAGTTGACTCTAGGGAGATTGAAGTCCCCTAGAATAAGTATATGAGTAAAACCTAGACGCGTAGAGCGGGATAGTCCTTCCAGCATGCGACTGTCATACTCGATGTCGGCAGTGGGCTTGTAGTGGCATTGAGCCGTAACACGAGACAAACTGGAAAATAGACATTCAACATTTAACGCTGGGAAATACCCAACAGGGGAGAAGGCGGGAATAAGAAATGGAATAAATTGGAGTTGATCGTATGGCATGGCTCGGCCTTCCAGGCGTGATCCCAGCTGAATGTTATCTTGTGTCTTTTATTCACACTAAATATATTCTATCTCTAGCCTAAGCTTGTTCCCTATCAAGTACTGGTAATTGTCACAATGCAATGAGTTGGTGTAGACGATGATGTAACTTCCACGTAAGATCTTATAGATTAGGCAGTTACAGCATGATAAATCTACAATTTTAGGATTAGGTCTATTATTAGAGCAGTGCTAATATCATAGTAGACCATAATTCTACAGGCTTCCTATATATGACTCCGACTAGACACCTCGAAGTAATTAACAATCTTACAGACCACCATATAGTTTCCTCAAGTTTATTAATCTCATGATTGTGAACTAGGTGTACCTTCAAGCCAGATCGTATGCATACGACTACTCCACCCCCAATTCCTGTTTCTCTGTTGTTGCGAAACAGAGGCATCCCAGGTATTGCTAGCTCCTGGTCCGAAAACTGAGGAGATATCCAAGTTTCAGATATTCCTATCGGATGAATCTTTTTAGCATTACTGAGTTCACGTAGCTCATCCATTTTGTTTGGTAGACTCGCGGCGTTCTTGTATAAGCAGTTAATGCTTTCAATTTGAAACGCGTGAGCTTCTTCCTGTTTATCTGTATGAGCCTTACGTCAGTGGACAGGTAGCCTACCTATATAAGGTTTGCCGAATTGGTAGGCCCTGTCCTTTACACGTTTTTTTATCTTCAAGACAGTCCACAAGTGGAATGGTCAGTTCCAGCTTGCCTTTGTGCTTGATCCTGGCGTCGTATGGCCTATCCGGGTGCATATGGATCCCAGTTGGCAACCGACGTCTGTTGACACGAAATGCTTCCAGAGTTGCAGCCGCCATATGGGAGGATGAGAAAGTTATCTTCATTAGTCGGGGTCCAGAATCACCGTCATTCTTGGCTAGTCTCGTCACATGTTTTTGAGCCTCAAGGACTGTTTAATGAATTTCCATTCCCGAATATCAGAGTTTGCTTGACTAGGGTCCGTGTTTTCCGGTACACCTTGCACGATGATATTTCTTCCGCTGGAAAACTTCTCCCGAGATTCTATAGGAATATTCCGGATGAGATTGCGCTCAGAATACGGTATGTTGGGCAGTATTCTGACGTTCCCATCGAATTTCAGTAAATAACTAGCTAGCAGGACATCTACGTTGGTAGCATTCTTAAGTGTTACACGAAGTAGCCTCGGGTGATTTTGATGCTAAGATTCCTTTTCCCAAGTGAGCCGTGTGACTGTCAAAGGCTCTATTCTAGGAAGTTCGAGCTTTTTGTTCAATTCACTCCAGAGCATCCTGTCATTTTTGTTCTGCAAACTGAGAGGAAGGTCAGGGTTTTCTATGTGGTTCGAGATTATGAGAGAGTCATCACAAACCGTTATTCTTATCCCAGGTTTTCCTGTGCATTCGGGTTCAACACCTTGTTGCTGCCCTCTGAATCTTTTCCTAAAGCTCGCTGTCTTTTTTAAACAGGGGTTAGCCGCTTGAATGCAGTACTCAAGTTTAGGACACACAAGCAATGTATACAACGTCAAAAACGTTTTAACGTCGACATGGCTAAAGGCCCTATGTATTGACCATTTAAGTTTTACAATTTAGTGATTGTAAGATGAGATCATTCTTCCTGGTGCATAAACTTCTGGAAAAGATAAAGTTCCAGCTTTAATACCAACGCGACACGTCATTTTGTGGACTTTTTATGGAACATGAGTCATTTTCAGCATATCCGAAGCTAGGGATGATGGATCTTTGCTTTGCACACTCAGTCAATTTAAGGTTTTCTTAAGACTTTTGTTGTCTCATTATGCAGTGTTTTTACCAGTTATCCAAAATTTAAAACTTCTGTACATGATTTTTATCAATCGGGGCTATTCGTTTTATGATTTCGGTGTCATAGTTAGTAGCAGCCAAACTCCCGTCTTCTGAAGATTGCTGAAGCTGTTTCCACCAGGCGTTAAAAACCTGACCTATGTGTTCAAAAGGAGATGGTTGTTAATCTGTCCTTGTCTTGGTGACAAATATTCTTTCACTGCACCTTAAATTATTTTTGTTTTGTTTTTTGTATTTATTACATCATTGATTTATTATTTTTCAACTACCTTTCAAATTAATAATCTCTTAACTGAACTCTACTCACTATATTCCTATCAATGTTTACTCATTATGTAATCAATTGTTTCTAACCTTTTTGAACTGTTGTCACAATTAATGATGTAGAATATTCTTTCACATTAGGTATATATTTGCAATATTCAGTCTATTAATTTCATTTACACCATTGCTATACTATACTAATATGTCTTCAATATAACTTCTAACCAAACCCTCTCATTTAAGTCATTTAAACTCATTATCTAATTACGATTTATAAATATCACAGGTTGTAAGCAGCTGGTGAGAACCTACGAAATGAAGTAAATTCATGCTATTCTGCTAGAATCTTTGTTCTCCTTAACTGTTCAAATATTCCCAATTCCCATAAAAACATTTCCATTGGTAATACGTTAGTCCGATTGTGGTCATATGTAAATATGATGTAAGATTTAGTAAGCGTCCAGAAAAGCAATGAAAAAAGTTTGTGGACAGCACTGAACAATAAGAGCACTATAGGTATAAGCTATCTTTTATCGGGTATTATTAGTAGATTATAATGATTTTGAATTGGTATGGTAGTTAAGAAACGGGTTTTTTGTTCAGATTCTCAAATGAATTTGAATGTTCATTCTTCCAGCGTCGTTCAGAAATTGTGAGTGGAAATATAAAACAAGGCGTTTTTCGGTGAATGGAGGATTGTTCTAAAAAACGCCGCCAGTATTCAACATTTGACAAAGACTTCACCAGTAACACTTTACAATCGAGGTATGCCAACCCAGCCAATTCAGAACTCAGAAGAGAAGAGGTTCGAAGTGGTAACTGTTTTTCACGTGGTCTTGGAATTCTTCGACTTGTTCATTCGTAGGGTGTATTATACGGAGACTATCATCCTATCTTGTATATCGGGTACATTTAACCTGAAAAATAAAAAAATTTTTGACGGCTACTTACCAGCCCCTATTATTCCGATTTCGGACTTAAGTCTAGAATAGACCTAAAATTTATTATATACTCATAGTCTCCGATCATTGTATTAACCAGGTTAACTACTAATACTCTGGTATTATATTTCATTTAACGAGCTCTGTACCCAGTTTGAAATCATGGTCAATAACTCCAGTAAAAGAGAAATTTCACCAACTTCTAAGCCAAATAAAAGGTCCACATCTGTAACTCCTATGACTGACGACTCAGTACTTGACAATGTCGAATCTTTAACAAATAAACAATATGCGTATTGTACACGAATGTCACTATCATCACCTGATTCTCCATGTTACTGCCCCTCCATTTCTGCGTGCAGTATGCAAACGGTAAAACCGGTTGACATACAAGACACTATACCCACGTGTATCGAAACGTCAGCACAGTCTACCAGACAGTACGTTCTACCAAGGCCTAAATCTAAAATTTCAAAAACTAAAGAGTTCAATAGTTCGTCTCATACACACGAAAATACCGATAGATATAGTACTGACATCCGTCAACTACAAAACTCTATCCGAAAGTAACGGCAGACTTGAGCAACTAGCACCTCTCACACATATATGGGGTCTTGACATTGATAGAAATCTTGAGCACCTCGCCAAAGCTGAGTGTATTTTGGAGTTTGTGGCTGAAGAAGTGACGAAAAGAGTGATGTCCTCCTTCAATGCAGTTGCGTGTAACCGCGAACGCACACATCCATCTTAGTTGAGGGATATTTGCCTTAGAGCATGCGGTATGCTGAACGTTAACTACAAAGTCCAACGCCTTAGGAAAAAGTCAGACAGATCAACTAGCCCCCTCCTGTTTATTTTTAGCCTTTGTAACGATGCTAAACAGTTTATTGATTCGGGAAAAAATATTAGCTAACTAATTCCATACATAACTATAAAAGTCACTCCAGACCTTACGCCTTTTCCATGTCGTGTAAGAAGACTTGAAGCGAAAGAATTGCGTGGGAGTGTTACAGTAAATAATCAGCCAGAGACAGTTTGCAACACAGTAAATAGATTAAAGCAGATGAACAATAAGCATAATATCACTCCACAAAAGGCTGACCACTCTGTTGATCTAGATGAGTCTGCTGATCAGAAACCTTTGGATAAGATTCGGACCCCAATTATCACCAAAAACTCAGTAATGTACTAAAATGTGAGTCGTCCGACAACACGCATCCAACTCAACCTATACACTTAAAAGTTAGTCCTCCTAAAGATACTCCACAGGTTGACTCGAATGAACCTATATTCATCTCACAGAGACAACAAAAGACTCCAGCTCTGACAAAAAAAGGTGTGAAGACAAGACTCATGATACTGGATAGGGGAACATATAAGGTTGAACCCAACTGCTCTAGGGGTATTCCAACAACAGGGAACAGGTTCTCCCCGCTGATATCATATAATTTGCCTTCAACACCTCTAAGTTCTAAAATGGGTAGTGGGCTACAGCGTAAAAAGCCTTTTTACACACAGACTAACAAACACTACCAGAGTACTAATCACTCCAAGAAACCCCTTAAGCCTAAAACTATTAATAAAAATGGTAATAATAGGTTTCTCACTCCACATCCTATCTGCATTCCCCAGGATCATAATTGTAATTACTCTCAGAAAGAAAACTTTTCACACCCTTTAGTACCAACCCACCACAGAGAAATGGCTCTCACGTACATAAACAGTCGCATCTCCTTCCAGTTACGCGCAGCAGACCCCTCTCTTGCTAACGTAAATAGCTATAACAGAGGCTACGCGCCTAACCACCAACACTATTTTGCAAACAACCATACACTTCACAGTAGGCCTGTACAAGATTTTTTGGAATACGACCCCTAGTGACACCTCTGTTGAAGCATATAGCCCAAGTTATTTCAAACCACATGCAAAACATAAACGCGTTTCCCCCGTACAGTTTTCATCAGAGAGTACTCCCACCCTTTCCTCCTGGGTAAACTCCCCAATCAACTTCACTAGCTCATTTGACACATCTCCCACTAAGTCTAGCTATCAAAATACCGAGCTATTGAAGAACATTCAGTCCCTCACTTCTAACTCATCTCACACCCGTGAGAGTTAAAACGACTTTATTCGAGATACTCACTCATTTCAACCTAGTAGGCTTTTTTTTAATATATGTCTCATCAACGCTAGGTCGATCTGCAAAAAAAAACAGATTTAGCCATGTTTGCATCCATATATCAACCATCACTTATAATTATATCTAAAGCATGGACTAACAGTAATATTTCCGACCTAAGTATATCTCTTGATAACTATTTCCTATATAAAAGTGATAGATTGAAGGGACGAGGCGGAGGATGCCTGATTTACGCTCACTCTAGCCCAAACTCACTACTATGTGATATGCCTGAACTAAACAAACTGAAGGATTCGGTGTGGATTGTATTAAAGCCATCAAATTCCCTTACCTTACTGTTCGGCTGTGTTTACCGTCAACCCAACGCACCAATAGATGACATAGAAATACTATCGGAGGTATTCACACTAGCATCATCCCTTCCATTCACAGGCAAGCTTATCTGTGGTGACTTCAACTTGCCCGAAATTTCTTGGTTCCCAATCAGGGCGCCGAAGCGTTATGAATCATTTATGGAATGTCTAGAGTTTGGACAATGGACTCAGTGTGTCAATAGCCCTACCAGACATCAAAATATCTTGTACTTAGTCTTTACCAGTGGCCTCACCCCCAATACTGTGTATATTGGAAAAACGTTTTCAGGTAGTGATCATAACATTGTCATATGCAGCCTCAATATAAAAACCACAACCGGTAGACGTAAAACCGTAACACTTCGTAGAAACTACCGCAAGGTTGGTTGGAATAACTTTCACAATTACCTAAGAAGCACTGATTGGGGAACTTTCTTTACTGCAAACAATACCGACACACTAACCAATATATTTTATCTCAACATCATAAGTATCATCAACGAAATCACACCTTAAGACTAATGTAGACCTACGGTCTTTAAAGATCACTATATACTGGTCGGTACACGAAGACGTCTTCAAAGACATTGTACTCGATTCCACAACTTCAATGGCTTTTCCTCTTTAGTAACGATGACAGAAATATTTATCCGAACAGAGGCAATAAGTACACAAAAAGAAGTCGCACGGGAAAAACGTGCAGTCTAACTTCAAAATAACTCCTCTGCACACACCATACTTCTTCAAAATAAACTTAAACGTTCCAAATCGAGAGGGAGCATATTCATTAAAGACAAACAAGTATACGAAAATCCTAAACTTGTTACGGAACTATTTAGTGAACACTTTTGTTGCTCACTAACTAACGAAAAACCACTAAACGATTCAGAACCAATCCCAGTACCTCCCTGTGAAATTACTAGTGTAGACCTCAATGTACAAAATATCTCTAAGGCAGTTAGTACATTGAAACACTCATACACTGATGGACCAGATGGTATTCCAGCTAAGATACTAAAACGTAGAGGTATGTGTGATTTGCTTCTCAAACTATTTGCGATATCGCTCTCTACAGCGTGTTACCCTGCTGCCTGAAAACTACACATATCAATTCTAAAATTAAAACAGAACCTGAAGCAAATGTTGACAGTAGTATCTAGAGTGATGGAAAAAGTAGTTAAGGTGGCTGTAGTCCAACATCTGCTTACTAATAACCTCATCTCGACCTCCCAGCATAGATTTCTTAGGTCAAGATCATGCGATACATGCCTAATAGACCACCTGAATGATATAACTCTGAAACGGGACAACGGACTCCTTGTATCAGTCCTATTCTTGGACTTTAAGAAAGCCTTTGATAAGGTCCTACGTAAAAGGCTTCTTATCAAACAGTACGGTATATTTTATTGTGGAACAAGTTGCCATTGCCTATCCGTAACTGTGACACGTTTACCAGATTCGAAAGGCTAATAACCTTGTTTGTAGACTCTAAAGAGCTTCAATCTTTCCTTGAACTACCGTCCACCAATGAAGCACTTTATTATGGACCGCCTAATTTCTAGACTGAACAAGAATATAACGAGCCCAACTATTATTAATATGAATACAACTAAATTATAGGACATACGGTTTGCCGTTTCCTATTATTCATTGTGCATTAATCCAGGCCTAATGCTCCTAACCCTCACTTTCAGTTCCCAAATCCCTCTACTGGTTAAATATACATTTTTCTTCCTAAGTGTCATGTCTTTTTTTTTCTATTGCAAGTAGACACATAACTCAGTAATCTTATGGATGCTGATCTGCTAAGGCCGATCATACGAAGCTCAAAATTGATCAGAAAATCTTGTGAGTTGCTCTGTGTTTTATTTTTCTTACCCTAAAAATTCTACAATTTTATACTCTTTCATATCCTTTGATCTACTATTAGTCCTTACTATCTTTAAACCACATATAACCTAACCTGTTTTTTTAACTTTCACCATTAGTTAGCTTCATAGCAGTGTGATATACTAAATGGACATCCAACCTATAATACAAACGCTTTAATTATCTGATTTGTTTGTAGCATGGAACTAGTAGAGACAGTGTATTCTAACTATGGGCTTTGATTAAAGCAGTATGCATACTTACCACAAACGTAAGAGAGCCTAACATCACAAAAGGAGGGAGGGTGGCGTTACTGACCAGCGAACATAATGGTGGAGAGATAACTTCAATCCACCCATGTCTGTAGGGCAGAACATTTTGTTAAATTACGGCTCCTTATGGTCTAGTGGAATGTCTCGAACTAATGGTATTGATGCTGATTTACCATGCAAAATACTTCATTAAATCGTGTTTAGAACGTTTATTTGGTTTCATTTCCTACCCAGTAATTTTATTACAAACAAACTAGACAATTCGATAAAAAAAACGAAGCCTACTCAAGACCCTATAAAATTTAAAAAAGGCCCAATAGCGTCGAGAAAAAAGGGAGACAGACATTTGTGTATCATAACACTGTTTTTAGCACTATATTTTATAACTATACATATTCTCATACTCTCAGTTTCTTTCTGAACCACCTCCATTTGTCAGTTGTTTATCCACTCATACCTTGTCTACACTTATTATCTTTAATTTATTAGGATGTTCCTGCTTACTAAATACTTTAATAAAAGAGAATGAGACTGACTAGTTATACCTTAACCATTTCTTCATGAACATTTTCTGCTCTGCCTCTCGTCCTTTTTTGTTTTCTTTTTTTTCTTGCACCATTTTTCAGCCCCATTGAGATACGAAACGGGTGACCTCGTCCTGCACCATTCTTAAAGCCTCAAATATTCCAAAGGGATATAATATCGTGATTTCTAGGACCGCCCAACTTCACATGAATCTAGTATCGACCGTCAGTTGCACGTTGCAACGCAACTTTCCGATTCAGATTTGTATAGTAAGGATGGTAGGCCCACGGCCTATATTAATTCATTTTTTAGTATGCTTCTGTGAGTGTCCAGACGTCTCTTGAAAGAGTCAATTAAAGGTGCGGACACCACTGCTTCGGGCAGCAGGTTCCAAGTGTTGATGACTCGGTGTGAGAACCTGTATGCCACGGGTATTTTGTTCGTTCTTGGCTTTTCTACTCGCCTGCTATGTCCTCTGAGATATCCCAGATCTAGTGGGAAAAAAAGAGAGAGTAAGTTAGGTCCAAAATCATTTCTCAGTATTCTGTAAATCAAAATTAAATGTCACCTTAATCTGCAATGGGACAGTGTGAAGATATCTAGCTTTTCAAGCGGCTCTTTGTATGGTAAACCCCGGAGTTCTGGAATTGCACGAATGGCTGCCCTCTGTACTTTTTCTAGGATATCCGAATCGCCTTTTAAACACTGTTTTGCGGCCTGAAAGCAGTTCTCAAGCTAAGTTACACTAACGACGTGTATACTTTGGTGAACATGATAGTATCTAGCTAAGTGAATGACCGTTTTCATACCCAGAGAGTTCGAAAACCCTTAGCTGTGAACTCCTAGCAATGTGTTGTAGCGAAAAATATATCCCCGAAATAAATGAATCTATAAGTTTTCAACATTGGATGCTGACCACAGTTTTAATGGACTCGTCTAGCTGAAGGATCTCGGTCAAGCATCCGCACCAGATTACGAGTGGGAAAGCCGAGCTCAACAAACCCTGCAGTCGCTAGCCAGGTTAGTTCAAACGATCCTCGATATATTGATAGCTTATCAAATATACCTTCGAACCTCCTCGCTTCCGTCTTTTGATTTCACTTGGATGGTACGATTCATATTAGAAGGTGTTACTGGTTAAAGCGTTGTCAAACTACGAATACCTGTGGCATCTTCATTGGTGAGCCCGACGTGATCTGGTACACCAAATTGCAAACTGTGAGTCTGTTCCTTTTCGGGATTCTATATATCACCGCCTTATTTTAATTTCTTATATATTGTGATATTTTTTCCACTTTTCTGGATATATATATTCTTCACTCGTTTATCCTCGTACTTGATATTTCACTGTGACTGAACAGACACCTAAGGTATTTAAGTTAAAGACTGTGTCCTCACCTTCCTTCCAACTTATGCCCTTCTGACCAGACAACATCGAAGCCTGGTTTTGCTACGCGGAAGCCAACTTCTACGAGCACGGTGTGAACGACACACGCGCACAATTCCCTGCATTAGTCAAGGCACTACCGCGAGAATTCAACAGGTACGTAACACCTAGTATGTTTATTAGTGATGTTTCTGACCCATACAAAACCCTGAAACATGCCATCCTTAAACGCGATGATCTAACCGATCGACAAAGGTTAGACCAACTCTTTAACAACATCGACCTGCAACACGGCTCTGCCACAGACATGTTGCAAAGAATGAGAGAAGTTATTGACCAAAGAAACTTCGATGATGGCCTATTCAAGCAGCTTTTTTTATCAAAATTTCCCCAACAGGTGCAAGTTGTGCTGGTCTCGTTCCAAAACAACGCCGTAGACGAGCTGGCTGCATCTGCCGACCACATCCTCGAAATCGCTAGATCTTTTAACGCTGAGGTTTTTCCAGTCAAAGAAAAGCCTCAAACCACCCAGAATGACATAACAGAATTATGTCATACACTTACGCGTTATCTCAAACTCCGTAACGACCGTAAACGATCACTTACTCTGAGAAGAAGCACATCACGTAGGCGGTCCGTATCTAGACCTCGAGAGACGGATAATCCTGACTGGTGCTGGTATCATAACCTGTACGGAAAGTCCGCCAGAAATTGCAGAAAATCTTGCAATTTTCCCAACTCAAAATCGGTCGACACGAAAAATGTTTCGGGAAACTTCCAAGCCGGCATGCGTTAACGGCAACCGTAGCCGGCGAACATAGCCGTCTTTTACATGTCACTGATGTGATAACGAGAGTTCACTACCTCGTCGATACTGGCGCAGAGGTTAGTGTTTTCCCAGCGAATTCCAACGACCGGCTTCACGAGTCGGTTTTAAGTCTACAGGTGGCAAACTGAAAGCCTATCGCTACGCATGGCAAAAGGTATGTTTATCTTAACGTAGGTTTACGCAAACCCATTCACTGGATCTTTGTTGTTGTGGATGTATAAGCACACTATAGACCCATTCTATCAACCATTACTCGATAAGTATTCTAGCATTTACCAATCGCAACCGAAATTGCCATGTGTAACCAGCAACGTTACACATCACATCATGTCCATAAGACCACCTGTATTCTCTAAAGCACGCCACCGAAAAGTTAAGGTTGGCGAAAAACGAATTTGACCATATGATAGACTTAGGAATCATAAGACCGTCAAATAGCCCATGGGCATCTCCGTAGCACATGGTCCTTAAAAAGGACAGCAACGATTGGCGTCCAACTGGTGATTATCGGTGATTGAATGCTAAAACCATGCCCGCGAGTCACCCGTTGCCCCACATTCACGATTTGACAGCTACCTTGAAAGGTACAACTGTCTTTTCGAAAACTGACTTGGTTAAAGCTTATAACCAAATTCCTATGGCCACTGAAGACATTCCAAAAACCGCTATTATAACGCCCTTCGGACTCTATGAATTTTTGCGAATGCTTTCGGTCTGAGAAACGCGGCACAGACTTTCCAAAGGTTCATAGATGACGTTTTTCGAGGTCTCAACTTCGTACATGCATACGTTGATGACTGTCTAATAGCAAGTCCGGACAAGAATCACATCTCCAGCATCTGGACTTGTTTTCGACCGACTACAAAAACATGGCATTACCGTAAACATTCAGAAATGCCAAATCGGAACCGAATCCATAGACTTCTTAGGACACACTATCGATGCGAAAGGTATCCGACCCCTTAGAACAAAAGTGGCGGCCATTCTGGATTACCCAGAACCGACCACCATCAAGCAATTGCGCACGTTTAACGGTCTGGTAAGCTTTTATAGACGATTCATACCGACATGCGCGTTGCTTATCAAACCCCTTACCGACCAACTTCGTGGAAATGCGAAATCCATCAATCTGGATGACACTGCACGAAAAGCGTTCTCCACGGTTAAAGAACATATCGCTCAAGCAACAATGCTTGCTCATCAGGACCCTGAAGCGCCCATTAGTATCGCAGTAGACGCATCCGACTCATCAATCGGAGGTGTCTTACAGCAATGGGTTAACCACTCCTGGCAACCTTTGGCACTTTTCTCTAGACGGTTGCTAGACACTGAATCGAGATACAGCACATTCAATAGGGAACTCCTTGCCATGCATTGTGCTGTACGGCATTTTCTACACCATATCGAAAGCCGTGAATTCACTCCTTTTACCGACCAAAAACCTCTTACCTTCTCTTTAAGTTCATCTTCAGACAAGTACTCACCACGTGAGTCTCGACAACTGGACTACATTTCGCAGTTTACTTCAGATATTGGACACATTTCTGGAGCAAAGAATGTAGTTGCAGACGCCTTGTCTCGTATAAATTCCTTGAAAAGTTCCCAAGAAATCGACCTTCTAAAACTCGCCCAGCTTCAAAAAGAAGACAGTGATCTTCAACACGAGTTGTCCTCAACAACACTTAAACTGCGCATTAAACAGATGGGAAAAGGTAAGGAAACCTTACTTTGTGACACATCTACAGGCAGGGATCGCCCAATCGTGCCGAAACATTATCGACGCAACGTTTTCAATACGTTGCACAAACTTTCTCATCCAGGTGTTCGTGCAACCATCAAGTTTATAGCAGAACAGTTTTGCTGGCCTGGTGTGAATAAAGACGTGAAGGAGTGGGCATGCTCCTGTGTAAGCTGCCATAAATCTAAGGTTATTAGACACAACAAATGTCACTTAAGCTATTTCAAAACTTTTGACTCTCGTTTCGACCATGTACATTTGGATTTGGTAGGACCTTTACTAGATTCAAATGGATATTCTTATCTTCTAACATGCGTAGACCGTTTTACTCGATGGCCAGAGCAGTACCCATCAAAGACATTACTGCTGAAATAGTGGCCCGCGCCTTCGGCGGACGATGGGTAGCAAATTTTGGGTGCCCAACAACCATCACTACAGATCGTGGACGTCAGTTTGAATCTGAACTTTTCCGTTGTCTAACCGCAAAATTAGGAATCACTCGTTTCCGAACGACGGCCTACCACCCACAGGCAAACGGGTTAGTAGAACGTTTTCACCGACAACTAAAAGCGTCACTATCAGTCGTCAACATTTCTCAGTGGACTAACGCTCTTCCACTCGTCTTACTAGGCGTACGCAATGCAGTGAAAGCTGACATTGGATACACTGCATCTCAACTCGTTTATGGTACGACCCTTCGACCTCCAGGAGAATTCGTGGATCCTTCATCCTCTCCGATGAACATGGATCTAACCTCCTGAGCGAACAGGCTTACAAACGCAATGCGTTCAGTTAAAGCTGTTTCCACTCGACTGCAATCAACTGATGTTTTCGTTCAACCTGACTTACTGTATAGTACACACGTCTTCGTACGTCGAGACCCGCATCGAAGACCTTTCGAATCAACATATGAAGGACCTTTCAAATTTCTTCAACGCGAACCCAAGTACTATATAATCGATAAGAACGGAACCAACTAACGTATCAGCATCGATCGCCTCAAAGGTGCGTATTTAGACGGAAACCCTAATCACGTCGATTTTCCTACAGTACAATCGCACGACACAAATCCTACCCTTATAATACCTCTATGGACAGCAGACATACACGTTGATACTGCGACAGTATCCGAAAATAAACTCAAAACAACGCGTTCTGGAAGAAAAGTACGATTTCCAGAACACTTGAACGATTACTGCACGTAAGACACAAGTTAACAATTTATATCGTCTCGATTTTCCCTTGTACTATATATGATTTTATTTTCTGGAAGAAGAGTAAGATTTCCAGAACGTTTGAATGATTATTTAACGTAAGATACTAGTTGACATTTTAGATCTCGATTTTTCTTTTACTATATGTAGTAAAAAACAATTTTAATATGCTTACATATTTATATTTTTATGTCGAACAGAAAATATAAAACCATATTATAATAATATGGTAGTTAAAATAGCGGTTTTGGAATATCGTCAGTGGCCATAGGAAATTGGTTGGTCGATTTCTTGGGAACTTTTCAAGGAATTTATACGAGACAAGGCGTCTGCAACTACATTCTTTGCTCCAGAAATGTGTCCAATATCTGAAGTAAACTGCGAAATGTATTCCAGTTGTCGAGACTCACGTGGTGAGTACTTGTCTGAAGATGAACTTAAAGAGAAGGTAAGAGGTTTTTGGTCGGTAAAAGGAGTGAATTCACGGCTTTCGATATGGTGTAGAAAATGCCGTACAGCACAATGCATGGCAAGGAGTTCCCTATTGAATGTGCTGTATCTCGATTCAGTGTCTAGCAACCGTCTAGAGAAAAGTGCCAAAGGTTGCCAGGAGTGGTTAACCCATTGCTGTAAGACACCTCCGATTGATGAGTCGGATGCGTCTACTGCGATACTAATGGGCGCTTCAGGGTCCTGATGAGCAAGCATTGTTGCTTGAGCGATATGTTCTTTAACCGTGGAGAACGCTTTTCGTGCAGTGTCATCCAGATTGATGGATTTCGCATTTCCACGAAGTTGGTCGGTAAGGGGTTTGATAAGCAACGCGCATGTCGGTATGAATCGTCTATAAAAGCTTACCAGACCGTTAAACGTGCGCAATTGCTTGATGGTGGTCGGTTCTGGGTAATCCAGAATGGCCGCCACTTTTAATCTAAGGGGTCGGATACCTTTCGCATCGATAGTGTGTCCTAAGAAGTCTATGGATTCGGTTCCGATTTGGCATTTCTGAATGTTTACGGTAATGCCATGTTTTTGTAGTCGGTCGAAAACAAGATCCAGATGTTGGAGATGTTATTCTTTGTCCGGAATTGCTATTAGACAGTCATCAACGTATGCATGTACGAAGTTGAGACTTCGAAAAACGTCATCTATGAACCTTTGGAAAGTCTATGCCGCGTTTCTCAAACTGAAAATCATTCGCGAAAATTCATAGAGTCCGAAGGGCGTTATAATAGTGGTTTTTGGAATGTCTTCAGTGGCCATAGGAAATTGGTTATACGCTTTAACCAAGTCAGTTTTCGAAAATACAGTTGTACCTTTCAAGGTAGCTGTCAAATCGTGAATGTGGGGCAACGGGTGACGAGCGGGCATGGTTTTTGCATTCAATCACCGATAGTCACCAGTTGGACGCCAATCGTTGCTGTCCTTTTTAGGGACCATGTGCAACGGAGATGCCCACGGGCTATTTGACGGTCGTATGATTCCTAAGTCTATCATATGGTCAAATTCGTTTTTCGCCAACCTTAACTTTTCGGGGGCCAGTCGGCGTGCTCTAGAGAATACAGGTGGTCCTGTAGTAGTGATGTGATGTGTAACGTTGCTGGTTACACACGGCAATTTCGGTTGCGATTGGTAAATGCTAGAATACTTATCGAGTAATGGTTGATAGAATGGGTCTATAGTGTGCTTATACATCCACAACAACAAAGATCCAGTGAATGGGTTTGCGTAAACCTACGTTAAGATAAACATACCTTTTGCCATGCGTAGCGATAGGCTTTCAGTTTGCCACCTGTAGACTTAAAACCGACTCGTGAAGCCGGTCGTTGGAATTCGCTGGGAAAACACTAACCTCTGCGCCAGTATCGACGAGGTAGTGAACTCTCGTTATCACATCAGTGACATGTAAAAGACGGCTATGTTCGCCGGCTACGGTTGCCGTTAACGCATGCCGGCTTGGAAGTTTCCCGAAACATTTTTCGTGTCGACCGATTTTGAGTTGGGAAAATTGCAAGATTTTCTGCAATTTCTGGCGGACTTTCCGTACAGGTTATGATACCAGCACCAGTCAGGATTATCCGTCTCTCGAGGTCCAGATACGGACCGCCTACGTGATGTGCTTCTTCTCAGAGTAAGTGATCGTTTACGGTCGTTACGGAGTTTGAGATAACGCGTAAGTGTATGACATAATTCTGTTATGTCATTCTGGGTGGTTTGAGGCTTTTCTTTGACTGGAAAAACCTCAGCGTTAAAAAATCTAGCGATTTCGAGGATGTGGTCGGCAGATGCAGCCAGCTCGTCTACGGCGTTGTTTTGGAACGAGACCAGCACAACTTGCACCTGTTGGGGAAATTTTGATAGAAAAAGCTGCTTGAATAGGCCATCATCGAAGTTTCTTTGGCTCTCATTCTTTGCAACATGTCTGTGGCAGAGCCGTGTTGCAGGTCGATGTTGTTAAAGAGTTGGTCTAACCTTTGTCGATCGGTTAGATCATCGCGTTTAAGGATGGCATGTTTCAGGGTTTTGTATGGGTCAGAAACATCACTAGTAAACATACTAGGTGTTACGTACCTGTTGAATTCTCGCGGTAGTGCCTTGACTAATGCAGGGAATTGTGCGCGTGTGTCGTTCACACCGTGCTCGTAGAAGTTGGCTTCCGCGTAGCAAAACCAGGCTTCGATGTTGTCTGGTCAGAAGGGCATAAGTTGGAAGGAAGGTGAGGACACAGTCTTTAACTTAAATACCTTAGGTGTCTGTTCAGTCACAGTGAAATATCAAGTACGAGGATAAACGAGTGAAGAATATATATATCCAGAAAAGTGGAAAAAATATCACAATATATAAGAAATTAAAATAAGGCGGTGATATATAGAATCCCGAAAAGGAACAGACTCACAGTTTGCAATTTGGTGTACCAGATCACGTCGGGCTCACCAATGAAGATGCCACAGGTATTCGTAGTTTGACAACGCTTTAACCAGTAACACCTTCTAATATGAATCGTACCATCCAAGTGAAATCAAAAGACGGAAGCGAGGAGGTTCGAAGGTATATTTGATAAGCTATCAATATATCGAGGATCGTTTGAACTAACCTGGCTAGCGACTGCAGGGTTTGTTGAGCTCGGCTTTCCCACTCGTAATCTGGTGCGGATGCTTGACCGAGATCCTTCAGCTAGACGAGTCCATTAAAACTGTGGTCAGCATCCAATGTTGAAAACTTATAAATTTATTTATTTTGGGGCTTTGTTTACCGCTCCATGTTCTTGAGTCGCTTGTAACATTGAATTGGTTTCGCTTCCTACCGAGAAATTCTCCTCTCAGCAAAACTGGACAATTACGTATAATAGGAGTCCACTCACGACTCTATAAAAGTTATTAAAATAAAAACGAGCTATAATAACTCTTTTGAAAAAGAAGCTGACTGGTATCCGAACACTTTCTGGAAAAAATTGTATAGATACACAACTCCTTAACTTTCATCACTTAAAATTCACTTCCGATTGTACAATCCTATGTTCATTCAACGCCGTACTTTGACTTGTTTTCTTTAACGTGATGAAATATAATTGCTTAAAAATTGACACAATAAAAGACGATGACTGACTGTTCTAGCCCTCAATTTCTTATATTCTCGACCACCATCTGCTTGTCACTAACCAACCTCCTCAAAACGCACCGACTCATATATTAAACATTAAAGTCTTGTTAAAAGTAATATTTGAATGTATGAAAAGTTGTCTATTGTTTACGTAATCAATGTGCCTTACAAAATATCAACCGAATTGACTAACATATTAAAGTAAAGCATGAAGCATTCTTAACAATTCAATCTTGCCTGTAAACTGGCATGCCTCATGTTACATTTTCCTATCTGAGAATATATACTGTTATTAGTATTTGCTAAAAAGGCCAAAAAAAGGAATGAAACCTCCGTACTTCATTATCTATTACCCACATGCATTGTAAAATACGATTCGAATCCTCTTAGATGAAACTTGTGATGATCTAGGAATTTCCGCATACAGCTTTTCATATCATACATACGACAGCATAATTGTCTCTTTAGATTTCATTTCAGACATCTGAAATTATCAACAAGTGTTTTGTTTGAATGGGCCACTTTGGTGCGATCTGTTTTGCCGTATCGATCATGAACGTGGATGACATGCCTTTAATGATTGAGGCCCTGTTGGTGTTCATACTGAGACTGTATGACGAACTAGCTAACGTTAAATTTACTCTCATGTGCAGCAATCACCCACTAAATAAGTGGAGAATACCCGAAAATCTTGATATCGCGCACAAACTGAACTTCGAAAATTGAATACATAATTTCTTTCAGTTACCTGTCAAGGTCGTCCGCTAATGGCTAGATACGAGCCACTTATCTCTTCTTTTAATTCTAGGTGAACATTGTCTCGATTGTCCTTGTATTACTTTTGATCCATGTCTCAATAGCAGTTGTTGGTATCTTGATGGACTTAAATATGTTTATTTATATCACGCTGATATTACTAATGCTATTTTGTGTGAGATAGACCAAACCCTCCCTAGTTTTTTATAACAGAATATTTGTGAGTTGATTGTGCTGTAGATTTCCGATTCCTCATTGCGATAAGGGATTTATTCTTCATTTGAAGAATAGTTCACTTAGAGCTCTTTAAAGAAAAATATCAGTTATGTTATACCAAAAGTATAGTCAGCTTATAATCTGAGACGCGATTGAAGAGATATACTTAGGTTAGTGTAACAAGAATAAAATAAAATTAGCTATCCTATCTTGTGTAATTTTTCCTAAAATATACATATGGATCAACAATCATTTGGTTTAGTTATCGTCAACCGGCAAGGAGGATCAGGGTTTTAAGCGACCAAGTTATCTTCATTTGGTATTCAAGAGGACTCTCAGCGAGGGCATAAACTGGTGGACAAGTGAAGAGTTATCAAAACTGACATGTATATAACAAATATTATACGTAGGTGTAAATTCTTATCCATAGTGACTTTACCAAGGAAAGATATAGAGTTTTATGGTAATTGCACAAATTACTGAATTTACACGTCACTACAATTATCGTAACACGGATGGAATATGATATCTTGGTTTTGACGACCACCATATAAATCTCGATGGTCAATGCTCCCAGATTTAATCCTCTGTGTCATGAAATAATGCTCTATTTGAGCGAACCACAAATCAGGAAGGTTACGACCAAATTCTGAGAGCCGGACTTTAGTTATCACAACAGTGTTTATTCTACCGATGACAAATTGCACTTACCCCTCGGGCTTTCGGTTTAGATTGAGTTTGATGTATGGTATATGACCAATATAGTATATAATAATAATGTAGTAGTGACTACAACATGGATATTTGCAGTAAAAAACAATATAAGTAGACAAACATATATACGAACTTTATATCAAAGATAGTCAGAAGGTTTACTTTTATGACTAAACAAAAATATGGGTGAACCAAAAATCAGTTTTGTGTGTTCAAAATAGGGTTCCCTGATGGGTACCACTAGTTCCACCGATAGAAGAAATCAGTCTACTTGTGAATAGGTCTTTCCTGGAGGGTGGAGTGGAGCGCGAGTTTACCTCGTCAAATACACAAAGCCTCTCAACATTCACTATGAAATGATAGGAAATATAATCCCAATACAAGATAGGAAAGTGAACGACTACATGAGCCTTAATGTCCTAACATTTACTTAGGTAGTTGTGGTCAACTATCAATCAATCAACCTTGGTTGGTACTGCATTAAGTCATATGATGTGTCAATATCTTTCCTAGTCACATTGAGCTGTAAGGGCCTTACTTATATTATTGAACCAGTCATAAAACCGTATCGTAAAAATTATATCGCATTTGGTGTTGACGTTGCAACTGTAAACTGACGTGCTCATATGGAAGATGAAAATTACCATCACCTTATTATTTGTGTGAACCTGGAACCAGTTTTGGTGAGGGAAATACCAACGGATTCTGACATTATAGTGTGTTGAAATATATTTTTGATTACGAACAATGTGCACAAACAAAGCTTGATGACATAGCATTTGTTGAAAATGATTTAGGTAGCCTGAATAGAGCACAAGTAAACTGCCACATAAAAAACAAACGAATAACAATTAAAAGGAAAGAGGCTTCAAATTGATTGCTCGAGGAGTTTTCATGTTGATAGTTCCCCCTTGTTTTATGCATTTAAAAAGCCAGACTCGTGGTTCCAGTAGGTTTTTGTTGAAACCTTAAGAGAACGCAGTTGGGGCGCGAGTTTCTAAAAGTAAACATACAGGAGTTTTAGCACCCAATACATGATAATCAAAAATACAATACCTACGCAAAATAAGTAGTTGGAGTACAATTTATTGACGTTAACAAGATGCTTACAGTTAGTTCTCATCCACCTAACTAACGATGTGTTAGAGTGAAATAAATTATGCTGATTACCAACTAATTAGTAGAATCATTTGATCATGGCGAACGACGAGTGACAAGTATCTTTTCTATTATGTTCTTTTCTGCCTTAATAATAGACAATGGAAACTCTCGTCAAGAGAAAATTTTGTTGTGCCCACAATCTAATTAAGGACGCTGACATGAACATTCAGAGAAAAGTGGTTAGTTTCGGGGTTTCTACGAAAAATTTCAGAAGCACGCTAAGAAATACCTTAAAATCCCAGGACTTAGATTTTTTCCAAGAAACGGTTGTAGTGTTAAATAAATCCCCGAAATCAATATCTCCGCAATTCTTTGACATTTCGTACTGACCGTATTAGTTTTAACGAACTCATCTAGCTGAAGACGCTCGGTTACACTTCCACACCAGATCACGAGTGGATACGCTGTGCTACACATCCTTTACAACCGTTGGCCAGATTAGATCAAGCACTTTTCGATATATCGATAGCCTTTCCAATATGATTTCGGACCTCTGACTTCTGACTTGACTGGGTTGGCATACCTTATTATAAAGTGTTACTTGTGAGGGCGTTGACATATTTGGTGGTGTGCCCAATGTGACCTGGTAAACTATTTCGAAATTGCATGTGTGTATCTTGTTGATAACTCCTGGCGCAGAGCTCCATTCAGTCAAGGAATAGCCTCAAATGATAAAAAGTGGAGTCATGGACCTCTGTCATACTCTAACACATTGCCTTAATATTTATCATGACCGTAGATGTTCACAAACTCCTCGTAAGAGTTATCATGGAAAATGTCTGTCTCTAAATGACAAGAAACAAATTGTCCTAATTGATGCTGGTACCATAATCAGTACGTAGAATCTCAAAATTTTTAAAAACCCTTCAGTTCCTCAAGCCCCAAACCGACCGACGCGAAAAACGTTTCGGGAAACTTCGGCAACCGTAGCCGGCGAACACGGCCGTCTGTTACACATCACTAATGTGATGACGAAAGTTTGCTACCCTATCAACAATGACACAAAAGTTAGCGTTCTTTATGCAAATTCCAAAATCATAACCTACTCATCAACACGTGTAAATGGAGATTAGTAGATACCAATACTAATATTTCTGTTTGTGTATCTTCTTTTTTCCAGTTGTAGATCGTTCCCAATCACAGTAAGGCACACGATCGATCCATACTATCAACAAATACTCGATAAGTACCCTGAAATAAACCGAATGCCACCGAAATCATCATGTGTAAACGGCAATGTTTCACGCCGCAATACGACTACAGGACCGCCTGTATTCTCGAAAGCGCATCGACTATCTTTCGAGAAGCTGAGGTTGGCTAAAAACTAATTCGACCACATGACAGACTTAGGAATCATTTAGCTATCAAACAGCCCATGAGCCTCCACCTTGTACATGATACCTAAAAAGAACAGCAACAATTGGCGTCCATTTGTTTTAGGCGTCATCGAACTTCGAATACTTGTGGAATCTTTATGCTTCGTCAGACAGTGTTGGAATGATATAGTATCGCAACAATAGCAACATGATAAAATGGACATGAACTTTGAATAAAAATCACTATTTGATCGGTTAGATCAGCACCTTTAATTCGACGGCTGCAATTAGTTGGAAGCTAATTGAGCAGAGAATTTATACGCATCTCATCGGGGGATTTTTTCCTACGACAATTCCAGCAAATTTGTTGAGTTGCTTGCTCATTACAGTTTAATGATCTATTAACTTCTCAGTTTTACACTTAAAAATTTGGCTGATTTTCTCTGAATATACTAATGGTTGTTTGTTTTTTAATTCATCCAAAGAACGACCACTCATTTCATTGAAGGTATTGGAGAAGAAGCGGTGCTTTGAAGGGTACGTTACTGTTCATGGTAAGTTCAGTATTTATTACGTCTTCAATATAGGGTAAATCATTGAGGAAGAAAGACAACGCCGAAACAATTATGTAAACACTTTGCAGAAGCTCAGCTAAACCTACAAAAGAAGTTTAAAATCGGCGAATGAAATGTGTGAATTAGTACTATATTCCGTATAACCCAATCTCCCAATTTTGGGGAAATGGCACAAAACCCCCAAAATTTCCCCAGACCTGGGGAATCTTTCCTTTGACCTTGGTTAAGGTCATTTCACTTTGAGGATTTCCCCAAACATTGGTGGAGGTCATTTGACTTCGAGAGTTTCCCCATAATACCCCGAAATTTCTCCAATGTTGGTAGCTCAGGTGAGGAATGTCGACTAATTAATGTATCTTCACTATTGCGACCGGTGTTAAGCCATGTTGCCAGTGGCTCGCAGTCATTTATGGTGGTCATATTGGGGACCTTAACCAGAGAGGCTTCAACTTCTGGTCCCGCGTAACGCATATCGAGTGTCTATGTCGGTAAACGTTCACTGTCTTAATAAAATGACATCTTGCGCCTGCTACTCCGTGTTTTTGATATCAGGAGGGGATGTCTGAAACCAGAAGTCGCTCATATAGGTATTTATCCTGAGTGAGAATCAAAGTTATTCTACATAATTTTTGACAGCATGGCGAAACAGACTCATTTGCAATTTGAAATAATATTGACGTGACTCATTAAGCAAGTAAGGGTTCTTATCTTCATTTTTCAAAACTTTTGAGTCAAGTTTAGTGGTAATACTGGGTTACGCAATCTTAAGAATTTGTAGTGGAGTTTAAATATGTATCTTGGTCCCTAAAGACCAAGTGTTTTAATCACCAAGTTGCTCTCGACATTTGTCATAATACATGTCATGGCCTCTGTTCATATATATCTCCTACAATATTGTATACATTTTATAAGTTTTAGGTCACCTAACTTATTCCCTAAATGTTAGTTGATCGGTTGTTTTTAGAAGACACATTTCAATTAGCCACTGTAAAACACTATTGATTCCTTGTTTCAACTGTTGTTATGATTGATTTTCTAAGGTTGGATGAAAGTATAAAGTTTCTTCATTAGTTGGATCACTGTCCGTAACACGTTGAATTTTTGGATACTAATTCCTGTTGTCATTCCTTTCGGACTTAATCTCAACGTATAAACCGTCGTGATAAACGTAACAAATGTATAACATTTTTTAAATACCAGTCTAGTATTTGCTTTGATCACTCAGATTCATTCAACAAAAAATTAACAAGTGAAAGGTATCTCACTAGCTTCAAACGTGTTTCATCTGAATCCAGGGATCACATTTGGTCCGATAAATCTCCGTCAAAAGGTCATTTGTGACTCTCATTTATTCTGTACAGTCCTAGTATTTCAGCAAGTAGTTTTTCCTGAATAGACGTTCTAGGTCTGTGATAATAGAGCACGTTGCTGTGTAACTTCTACCCGAGAGTTTTTTATGAAGTGTCTCAAAAAGGTTGGTAAACTTTTGAGACACACCCTTTCCTTATACAGTTTTGGAGAGTAGTTCCTTCTAACAAATCGAAGGCAGCTGTAATGTCAAAAATCCGATAATCGTTGAATTCAGATTTGTATTCAAGCGAAGATAACAACTCAAAAATTGTTGAATACTACGTGTTGTCGATGATTTCTACACAAATGAGTACCAGAATAGATAATCACTGCACAAGTAAAAAAGTCATATTGTAATGTAACAAAGAAAAAGGAGTATAATCAAAACCAGACAAGCGAATAAAAGTGAATAAGAATAGTATGTGATAAGAGAAATAGTTCATTCGAAATACAACCAAGAAAATCATCTTTCAGTTAAGGGAGTTACTTTCATTTATATAAAAAAAATCCAAAAACCACAATCGGGTAGCCATTAACCCTTATTCTGAGCTGTATGATAACATCTGGAGACACTAAGTTCCACTGTTTGTTGGACAACAGCCAGTAACTCATGATGGAATAACAGATTTCAGTCCTATACAGCTTTCTTTCACACAATGGTTCCAAGTAAAAACTGATTGCGTCGCTGTCCATTTCACCCCACTCCAATGTCACCAACTAATCCATGATGTAAGAGCCTCTAGAACGAAGTACCTCGCGTGCATCCAAGCCGCCGAAATCGGTGTTTGAAGATAGTGACGCCAGTTGAGTTGTAATTATCGTGCCTGGATACATTACTCAACACATTACTAACCCCCCAAATGCTCTGATACGGCCGAGGGTGGAGAAGGTTATCTCTCCCTCTCGAAATGCTCTCACATGGCCACGCGTATACAACCACTGCCAGAGAGGTCCTACGCACTGCCTTCTCGCACTAGCGCCGTTGGTGGATATTGAAGATCTACCTAGGGGAGTTGGAAAACCCTGATTCCAAACTAAAGCTCCAGGATCCTGAGGGAACAAATGTATGAACCACTTGTTGGCCACCGGCTACCACGGGACTGCATCTCCTAACGTTGCTCCACTGCCTTGTGGATCAGACCTTTAGGTCGAAGGCTCGGTTGTGGCCCCCTATGTAAACCACCTGCTTCGATTTTGGCACCCATGCAGCATCCTAGCCCTCACACATATAGAATAATTTATGTGGCGCATATGTATTCGGTGCCCCTTTGTACCAATATTTGTGTTCAAATAAGGAATAAATAACTGAATCTCAGCGTTGCTAACGTGTATCCACTGGATTTTGGCAGTTCTTAAGGGATGGCGGTGGTTGAACGCAGCCGCTGAACATCCTCAACCCAGAGATGGTAGGTCTTACAAACATAGGACAAAACTCTCATCAACGCTTCGTAAACCCGTCCTTTTACAGACAAACTAACATAACGATGGCGCAAAAGATGGCCCAGATTGACATAAGTATCTCTGGCTTTCGCACTGCGTAGATTGATCGCATCTGTCACTCCACCACCAGCACGCAAAACTGTATATACAAACGTCTTAGCTTCTTTTATCAGCTCAACACAGAGTGAGTTCCGGCGCAGGCTCTTACCAGTATTGTAAAAGTACTCAGCATTTAGAAAATGCATAGTACATCCCATATCTACAGAAACTGGCTAGTGATTTCAGGGTAAACCTGTTGTGTCCTAAGCCCCGTCAAAATATCACGTGGCAAGATCGCCAATCCGAACACCGACTTATGCAACTTTGGTCCTGTGCCAAACCAGTGATGCGTTAACCAGCACGAGCAGCATGGTTAACTATGTGTTCGTGTTGGTTCTCGTTTAGTCCTACCCGTTTGGGTCCAAAACACAATCTCATTTTACTATGTATAAATCGTATATTTCAGACATACCTGGTTTACACACAAGCAGACCTGATCAAATCACACTATAAAACGAAAAATAACTGTGCAAGATCAAGCCAAAAGTGGCTATGTGAGAACGTGTAACTGATAGATTAGGAATAACTTAAGAATGGTAAATCCTATAATAATAACCAATAGATCAAATGAAAGCTTATAATAAGAGAAGTACCAATATATTTAGTCTAGTTACCTAACAGTTATATATATATATATATATATATATATATATATATATATATATATATATATATATATATATAACAGTTCATAAATAGTTCCCAGGAGTTACCCATACTTTAGCCTTCAGACACAAGAAAACCAACTATTCAAGTAATCTAACCTAGTGATAATGCAATAGCAGCTCCCGATTTTTATTTTCATTCACTTGTAGAACAGTATGGAATTACACGCTATATGTTAGTAATTTTATTGTTTCTAAACTGTCTTATAATTTTGAAACAATACGAAACTCAAAAATTTCAACGGACGTCTGCATTTTTTTTTTACTAGAACCCAGTTCACCCAACTGACATATAACAAATGGAAGACAAAAAAACTTTTTCACAGTTGGTAAGTTATACGTTATCATTTATAAAGTCAGGGCATCGGTGATGAGCTTCTAAAAGCATGTCATAACTTGCAATGGAAGGAGCCGACCGCAATTCAGGTTCTGTCTATCCCACCAGCTTTAGAAGGTCTCGTCATCTATTCAATATAATAACGTTTAATATATAGGCAGAAATTTGGTTGCTTTAGCTGAAACAGGTTCTGGGAAAACTGGTGCTTATGCCTTGCCTATAATTCAGGTATGTAATTTTTGGTCAATCGCTGTTGGTTAGTTTAGAAACTATTACGGGATCCTCATCCATTCTTCGCACTTATATTGGCTCCTACTCGTGAATTAGCAGCTCAGGTTCAGGCTCAGTTTCATGCACTTGGAAAGACCATCGGTTTGTCCACAGCTCTATTGGTGGGTGGTGTCCCTATTACTCAGCAGTCTGATTTAATGAAAGTATCACCTCCTCATGTTGTGATTGGTAATTTCATACTTTTTGTCGGGTTTCTTCTCCATTTTGTTGTTTTTATCCTTTTTAAACTCTACACATCACCCATTTATATACAATACAGCAGAGGCTTTGTTGCTAGACCTTTGTGGATACTTTACTTTGTTCCATTTTTCGTTTTCTTATTGTCTCAAGTAGTTTGAATATAGAAAAATTATTTCATTAAATTATGATTGAAAACTCCTTTGGAAAAGGAAAATTCAGCCTTATTAAACATAACATGTTTTGGTAGCAAAAATGAGACAGGAATTCGCACACATAAACTCCTATTTTGCACTTAGCTGAAATGTTATATCATGGGTCGTAGATATACTTGAGGCAATTTTGTTATTATTTTAACTTAAATGACTAGCAAAAGGAGACTGTTCTTTTACACTTGGAACAATATACATCTAAATCGGACATCTTAGTCTGATGTCTAAACTGTGATTCCACTAAACCTGGCAAAATAAGACTACTGTTATTGATTCTGAGACCTTGTTTTGCTTCACATTTTGATGGTTGATTTTGTTTTCTACCTATTGGACTGTAACTGACTGATCAATTATGTTGAGACATGAATCTTTATTTGACATGTGTGATAGTTTTGGTCCTGACTGTGGTAGTTTGGATTATCTGCAGAATATTTGAATTTTCCCTTTTTTTTTAGCTACACCTGGTCGATTTGTTGACCACTTAAAGAAGACTAAAGGTTTTGATGAGTTAAAATTTTCGAATTTACGAATATTAGTCATTGATGAAGCAGACAGAATGCTTGGTGTTGACTTTGAATCTGTCATCGAAAAAATCTTATGTATTGTCCCTGCACGACGTCAAACCTTCTTGTTCTCTGCTACGATGACTGACAAGGTTTGTTTTGTATTTTTTATGTATATTGGATTTCGTTTCTATAATTGTGATTGCAACGTTATAAGTAGTATACCTCGTTGTAGTTCAACATACTAGCTACATTGTTATTGCTTTACTATGTGCAGTCGCTAAATTCAGCTTAGAAAAGCAACGGATGATCCTAAAAAATGTGTGTCGATCTCGATTACCTTTACATCAACACAGTGAAGGAATGTCAAGCAGAAGAAAACCAATGTATTAATGGTATCAATTCTAAATTCACTATTCATTCGTCATATTTTTGTGTACCGCGCCGTACTACTTATGATTAGTAAGTAATGTGAATTACATTAAAAATATTTAAGTCTCGCAGATGAACAATGTTCATTTGTTGCAACAAACTCAATATCCTATCATTCTATCCTTCTGTTGCCCACTTAATTTATTTTGGGATCCTACGAATTTATGTGGTTTAGTGGTTAGTAGAACTTCTGATTTCTCCTGGGCTTCATAAACTTACACCATCCATGACCCAGCGAAGATTTCTGATTGTTTTTCATGTTCAAAATTAAATAAAATTTCCGTGAATCGATTTCTCGAGGATGCATTCATATCCTGTCGAGAATGGACCTATTTAATAATGGGTCATTACATTTTGATATTACTCGAAGAACCAATATATCGACGAATAAATTGTTTTAGTCGGGGACTAAACTAGTATGTTCGTACTTATCTTTGTATGTAATTTTATTCAGAGCCTAGATGTCGACTACTTCTGATCAGCATTTCGCTTATATAGCTTTACTGTAAAAAATAAAGTTTGCCTTGTTGTTAAGTTCCTTCAAGACAGTTTCATAGTATAATATTATTAGGGATTTCACATCAACAGTTGACATGTTATTGAACAAGACTAATGTCAATATTCTTTGTTTAGCACTGACTTATTTAGTAAAATGAAAATCACAAGGTTTTATGTAATGGAAATATTTCTAGACCGTTATGATTCGCTTTCATTCTTACCAGGAATCGCCTACAAAATGTTGTTGAGTAAGAGGCTTTTGAATATTATATTTATTGACATTAAACATTTTTAAAACACTAATTTCTAGGTTGGGAAGCTTCAAAGAGCTTCGATTCATGACCCAGTTCGTGTGTCTACACGTAAAAGTAAATTCCAAAGTTTGACTAACTTACGTCAGTATGTCCATTTGGTACCTCAGTGTGAAATAGACTCATACTTAGTCTATTTCCTTCGTGTCGCTCTTTGTCCTGAAATTCAAGTTCCTGGTTTAGATCTGATCAAGCTTCAATCCACTTCAACGGAAAATTTAGACTGTGATAATCAGTAAGTTTCTAAGATATTTCAGTTTTACCGCACCACCAGTATCATACTTAGGCCCATATAGTCGCCTCTAAAAAGCGGTTGTGTAAATTCTTATTATCAACTATCAAATATTATACATGGTTGGTTTGGATCTCAGTGACTGCATATTGCAGTGGACGTTTATCTTACAAACAAATTGATGGGTTAGACATGCTGTCATTTACAACCCGGTGCTTCCTTTTATTTCGCTCTAATTTTTATTTATTAACGCAATTTAGTGTGATAATGAGCAAACTGAGTGCCTTTTTTAACCTTGGTGAATTGTTAACTGCCGAAGTCTTGAAGTGAGACGCATTTAGCTTCCCTCAGTTTTTACCACCCCTGGTATAAGTAAGACATCGACGACCTACTGAAAAATTGATATGTTGCGCGGCAATAAATATACGTGTATTGCAAATATTTTGAAAATAGATGCCATCTAAGAGTCTGTAGTTTGATGTAAGTAATTAAATTATGTGGATGATTTGATTAATAAAGTTGTAAATTTTAATCAACAGGAGCATTTTGAGCAAATGTAGCTCTCTCCTTATTTCCACTACCCTGGATAGTATGTTGGGCATTGTACGACCAGATTGTTAAATGCCAAAGGTCCACGAATTCATCAAAATTTGAATCAAACTGTGTTAGGTTTGCGATACCATTTTTTGGCTGTCAAACCAAAGTGGATCGAGTTGAATGCGAATCAGCAATTCGGTAGCTCTCAAGTTAAATCTGTACACATTTGTAACAGCTTTTGTACTATTTGTCCCACTGTTAAAGTTATCTATTTCAATCATTTTCTAATCGCACCTTTCTTTCGTTTTACATGTTTGGTTCTTTAAAATTTGGCAACTGGTTTTTGGGGTTTAAAATAGTATTCACTGTTTGTTTTCACCACAAAAATTCAGTGCAACCCCGTTCACCATTACCACGTAACAAATATAATTCAACCTATACTTCAACCATAGTTTTTAATGTCTGGTGTGAATCATTTATTAAGTACAGGGTTTTGTACTTGGCTTCACGTCACACTGTTTACAGACTGGTAGTATTACCTAATTACTCGAACGAAAGTAGGTGAAGTGGGGTTTAAACCCGCAACCTAATGGATGAAAGTCAAATGCTTTAACTACTAGGTCACTATAAGGTTCTTAGTGCCTTCCGTGGCAATTGGTTAATAAACCAGAAGTTATGGTGAAAATAAAGAGCTACTGATTAAACCTATTTTGGACGGACGCGATGCGTATTAAATAGGTTGTAATATCTGCATATTTCTGAACGCCAAGTACACGAATTTGTAATTAGTAAATGAATTAGGAAAAAAACTTCGCGTTCGATATTTTTTGATTAATAATATTGTCGTGCATATCGTTCAAACGTCATACAGTTAATTGGTTTGTTTGTAGTTATTTAAACCATACAACTGATCAAACTAGTCTCATTGCTTTAACACTTACTAGTTCAAAAAATCTCATTCGGTGTACCCATATTAAATTCAAATATATTATTACTAGCAATGTTTTGTTTGAAATTCGATGAATACAATTTTGTTCTTTGGTTGCTCGTTTGTGAATTTTGATTGGTCGGGATATCAAAATGATTTATCTTTCTCTTTTTTACCATGTATATTTTATAGGTAAGTAATTCCGAATTATCGTAATATTGTTAATTAACTATGTTTCTTTTAAAACATTTGGCACAGGTTATTTATGTCAACCTCTGTGATTGTGTTCACGCGAACTCGTGTAGCCAGTAATCGGCTGAATCTGTTGTTGCGTCAATTTCTTTGTCAACCTGTCATAGCACTTAATGGAGATATGCCTCAAGCTCAGCGATTAGGTGCACTGCATAAATTTAAACGAACTCAAGGTGCAGTTCTCGTAGCTACAGATGTGGCAAGCCGGTAAGCGTTTCTTTGCCTACCACTTGCTTTGAAAGCTAATCTAACAGTCATTTACGATGACATGATTATTGTTCATCATTGCACTAGAATGCGGATGTTACTTTCAGTTCCCATTCCTGTTTTCTAGCTTGTTCGGTTGATTTTACACCTACTTTTCTATCTGTCAGTTCAAATTACTACGCATCATATAATTTAACGATGCATAACTACAGTTGTCTTATCTACATCATTTATGTTAAAGTTAGTGTATACTGTGAAGCATAAATTATTGTTTGTAAATCATCAGTTTGAAATAAAATCGATTAAAAACGATTGTAAAGCTTAGAGTTTTAACAAATTCCCAATATAGCTCATTTTGTTTAACAGCTTCATCGCACTCAGCACTTTCGTATTTTCTGTCACTAGCGGACTTGACTAAAGAAAACTACCATTTCTCAACTTTAGTCAAGTTGTGTTGTAATATGATCGATTTCTAATTCAACTGACCGATGCTCACCATCTACAACTTAATTTGTTATAGTCACATACAGTTTTTGATTCTAATTAAGACGTAAAGACTCTTGCCCTTTGTTAGTTCACTAACAAGAAATATATAGTTGTTCTATTAGTAGTGTTAAACATAATTTTATTAGCTGATATCACTTACACTCTTTTACTTATACATACTCTTTAGTGTTTAGTTAGTTGGTTAAACATTTGAATTAGTATCTTATTACTACAGACTGCTGCAATAGCCTAGGCGGTTAAATCACCTAACTTTCAACTCTTGTCTCGCAGGTTCAAAAAACCCATCCTATCTTCCCTTTTGGACAATTAGGGTCAAGCAGAATACACTAAACTACACTTTATTCAGTCATGATTAAGAAACCTGTCGCGAACATCTTTTCATAGTATATAGTCTTGTTTTAGTTTATTTATTATGGCGATTCTCCCAATTATGACTGATAGACATCTTAAAATAATTAGTTTAGTGATCTATTAGGTGTTGAAGGGTTGTTAAGCTTTAATAGCTTGTTTTGTTATTTGTACATACTATTAAAAATGAATACCCAACTCGAAAAGTTGATACATTTCTCTTTCTTACCCAGTGGTTTAGATATTCCACAAGTAGGGTTAGTGGTGAATTACGATGTGCCCTTAGATGCAAAAATTTACATGCATCGAGTTGGACGAACTGCTCGAGCTGGTCGCCTTGGTTGTGCTTTAACACTGCTTACCCAATACTCTGTTACCTTCTTCTTGAAGGAAATTGAATCACACTTGATATCTGCTGGTGGTCTTGGTCATGAAAGAATTCCTGCATTAGTTGAACCAAATAGTTCAGTAGATAAACAGTTAGAAAAAGCTATTGAAGAGTTAAATATTGGAGTAAAAGAAGCATCTCTTAGAGCGAATCAGGTTAGTTTATAGTTATTATTCAAACTAATATTAATTTCATAAAATATTTATTAACTTGTCCATCATACATTTATTCATTCGTTTATTTATTTATTAAATGCAGGCAGTGGAGTCAATGCGAAAACGTGTAAAATCTAAAGGTGTTACCATATTTACAGCTGTTGATGATTTGCCTACACCCAATGTCAATGAAATAGCTACTAAGCCTGGTTTAAAACGAACATCTTGGGCATCTGAAGCACCTGCCTCTAAAAAGCAAGAAATTTCAGAAGTTATGAATGCAATGTCAACTGTTCCTGGAGAGCAAACAAATGGAAATGATTTCATGTCAACTAGCACTAACAAGCAGAAAAAACGTAGAAATGTTTCTAACGAAAAGAAGAAAAGTCGCATTGATAGTAATAATAAGAAGAATAAGAGTAGAACTTCTAAACCTGGAAAACCATTCAGAAAGCATGGAAAACATAAATAATAAGCGAATAATTATATATTTAGCATAATTCCCATGTATGCCTGCTTTGACAAACACACGCTATCTTCTGTCTTCTCATTTCTTTGGAGTTGAGAATATTATTATGTATAATTGTTCTTGGTAAAAGCAACTATTATATATATGTATATATATAAAGATGGGTATTGTAAAGGAATTTTATTGCTAACGTGTAATCTATGCGTTTTTAGTCTAAAAGTTCAGTGTAAATCAAACCGATAGAAAATGTCTACCAGAATATTTCTGATTTACGGTGTGATATTGAGGAAAGTATTGTCCAACAATTGTTCATACACTAAAGCTTCAATCTCCAACTATGATGTTATAACCGTCTATGTTATAATTTTCTACCGAGTGTAACAGTTGATTCTTTGGATGTAAGAAACCAGCTAAATCCCAAAGGATGAAATTTGTTCAAAAAGACAGTACAGACAATAAAATACTCATAAACTTCACAAAGCTCATGACGTAAATTATCTGGATGTTATTTTTCTACTCAAAAGGATAATTGAAAAGAAAGTATGCTTTTCAAATTGACGAATAAGAAAAAGGATGTAAAATAAACATGAAAATAACGTATACCCACCTGAGGCATCTACCACTGATTACATCGAAATAATAGAGGTAGGCAAGTTCCTTCGCTCTAAGAGGAGAAATCAAATTAGAACAAGTAGATTTTTTACTCATGAAAATTGGTAACAAATGGCATTGTAATGTATTAAGTAGATTATTTTGTTCAAAATTGTAGTTAAATACTTTGAATTTAGATCAGGATGTTTCAGTAGCAAGATTCCAGCAGTACATGGAACAGTTAGGTGAATATTACATAAGGCTCGTTTCAGCAAGATGATTAAAGCTAAGAAGGTGTAGAAATAGCCAGAACTGGTCGTTGCCAAAAATTAAATTAGGTTAACTGATAAAAGGATTTACGGTACTCAAATGCTAATGCATTTACGCTGTATCTTTAGAAATGAAACATCAAAGTGCATTACAAGAATTTAATATTTCAAAAGGTAAATTAAACATCAAAATTTTCAAACATTGTTTTGCAAGTTGAAAAAAAGGAAAATGTTCATAAAATTGTTTGATGGATAAATTGATTGAAACATCTTTAGAAGTACGTAAGCGATGGGTACCTGATACCTGTTCATAGAGATCAATACTAGAGTATCTTTGGTCGAACACACCATATAAACGACATGAATATCTTGCTTAAACTGTTACTCTTTGGGAATGTGTTCCAAAAATGTGATAGTTAAACCATTGCGATTAACTCGTTATCTCATGTGCATATAGTCCTCAAAATTGTAATAACCTCAGTTTCAAGAGCGTTTGTGCTAATTATATTTTACTGGATTAACTAACGTGTTCGAATTAAAGGTTTTGGAATTGGGTCTTCCACATAACCCCCATATATAGACTATAATCCTCAACTTACTTAAAGACTAACTAGGATGTAATTTGTTGAAGTTCTGATGAAATGTCATAACCAGTGGAGTTCAGAAATGTCAAGAGGGGATTAGCCACCACGAATTGATTGGAGTTGGAAACATTTACCAGTGGATGTTACTCTCGTAGTTTTAGTGTTTAAGTGCTTATCGAGATCCCTCAGAGTCTTCAGTTTGCATTCTAGAGAAATTGTGAGAATACATTGTTGTTTCTCCATCTACCACCTAGTTTTTCATAACTATATTAATTACTGTTTACATTCACATTTCCTCACGGAATTAGTACTTTTACAAAATTTTACATATATACGATTGTACAGCTTGATAATAAATTCGTTGAAAAGAAATCCCTTCGCTGAACTTCGTGTTTTAATTTTAATGTTTAAATGGGAATTATCTGTACATTCAAGTAGTCAATAACATGTTTAAAGATCATATCTGTGATTTCAGAGCTGTGCGACACATCTCATTTGATATTTCAAAACTTATTACAACAATCAGAACACTTAAATCTAAACCATCGAATAGGTTGTCAGCGTTTATTAAATGCAAATATTTATTTATGCTAGGCATTACAAATGACAACTTGAAAAAATATTGAAGTAACAAAAAATATCTAATATCAATATGAAAAATGCGTCAGATGTCATAAAATACATTTACAAAACAGATTTTAAATTGATATGTGTATAATACAGCATGGCTATTGTCTGTAAAATTTATCCTATCTGGAATGTGATTCTAATTTCATTTTCTTGAAAAGAAAAGATGAATGTACTATTATAATTGTAATTTCAGACAATAATCATTGATTAGGCAAGACTATCATTTATGGACGAACCAATCAGATATAAGAAAACAGGTCTCGGATTTTTACGCAAAATTCATCCACTCATTTGTTTAAATACCATTTTGACATTATAGCTGATGTCAGTTCATGATAAAAACCCTAAATATAATTGCTAATCTTAACTATCAACTGTAAATCAAAATTCGTATTTCTCATGAAGGTTTATAATCCTTATTCGGTCTTAGTTATTAGGTGGACAGTTTCAAGATTAGTCTGGCGTCGCTCAAAGGTCATTCGTAAATTATAGTCTTATCATTGATTATATTTAACTACTTGTCAAAGAAACATACTTATTTACAAAATAATAATGGATAACTAAGTAGATGATTATCTAATATTATAAAGTGTAATTTTAAATTAACTAACGGAAATAAATATAATCATTTATTCAACTGTTCAATTCATTGAATATAAATAAATATTTTATTAGAGGGAATTCAAATATTGTGTAAACTATAAATACACGTGATACTTTTCTGTTTAATCTATTGGTTAAATGCTTGGCAAATCAAGATTATGCACTAAAATATGAAAAAAAGTAAAAGAAAGATGAATTCAAAAGATTTATTTATTTTAAAACTAAGTAAATAAACATTGACTTTAGTAATAAAAAAAACATACAAAAAAATTATACAAACTGATTGAAATGATCAAATTTCTATCTTAAATTATAATAGATCTTTCTGAATATTCCTATCATTAAAGATTCATCAAGTATATTATGAACTGTAATAATTATGATTTGTTAAGATATTGGTTGGGATTTATTTCACAATTGATAATATTTCTTTAAACACTATCTTCATACTTATTCATATATCAAATATTTATACATTATATATATATATATATATAGAGAGAGAGATAGAGAACTACTTTAAATGCATTTATATCGTTTTGCAAGTCAAATACTTAATGAAAGAGAATTCGATCTTAGATTATTACGTCTAGGTCGTTTTCAACCTTGGGGATTTCGATTTAATAAAAATCAAGGACGTTTATGGGTATCTGAAGTAAGTATTTCAGTGAATTTTATATTTTGGTTATTTTACTGAATAAAACAAGTGCAAAATTTTAATATGGCTTCAGTTCTAATTAATTTCCTAAGTACCATACAACCGTACAACTGTTGATTGAATAAATTCTTTACCTAAGTGTTCAAGTGCTAACTTGAAATAACGTCCACCAATGTCATCAGTGAGATAGTAACCCACTGATGATAATGGTGGATGTGTCGCTCGATTTCGTGGATTAGTTGAATTTAGACATTAACACCGTTGGCTACCGGCTTAGTGGTCTAGTGGTTAAGCGCCCGCGCTCGAGACTGATAGGTCCTGGGCTTGAATCTCGCGGGGGGGGGCAGCGGGATAGCGGATGCGCATTACTGAGGAGTCCCACTGTAGGACGAAACAGCCGTCCAGTGCTTCCAGGTTTCTTATGGTTATCTTGTTTCAATTGACTCATGATCTCAACTATTAAAGTTATTTTAGAAATATTTCAATATCATATTTATATAAAAGAATACGCTTAAAAGTTATTTGTCAGATCTGTCAACTGTCTTCGAACTATAAATGTAAACTAGCCATTTCTTTATGAGTCAAATACAAATTGAAAGATACTGTACATTAAAAACCAAGTAATTAGAGATTGAACCAGCTTGTCAACGGATTAATCGTAAATTCATTGAAATATTACTGAACAATGAAATAAGAATTAGAAATCAATCTTTTCTTCAGTTATTAACAATTCTATCACAAACATCCTCTAGTTGAAGTAACATCATGAAAGTAACTAGAATGAATTGTTAATACTTAGTTTGAGGTTACTTGTAATAAAATAAAATATAATATTTCATGATTAAACCAGGCATAGCTAAGTTATGACTATGGTATATTTGAAATTTTATCCTTATAATAAAGCATGTAATTCACTAATGGATGAAATGTAATCAACGATCAGTATTTTTTTGTGTGTGACTAGTTTAGTTCATGACTGAGCTTCAATTTTTATTATGTATCTTATGTGAAAATAATAAAACCCCTTAAAATATAAACAACATATGTATACATTAAATCATTGTTCCTAATCATGTGTGACAGATAAGTAGCAAGATAAATATTTGATAAACAGTTGCTAATAATAATGTTTGTTTAATTTATTAAGTCCTAACAATAAAATTTTTTTTTAAGATAACTACTGATCAATAAACTGTTTCATTCATAAATGTGATAAAACTACTTTTTTTCAAATTGAAGATAGAAAAAGGAGATAAAATGAACAAAATAGGAAGGTTAGAAGAAGGATTACGAGGTAGTTTTATGTTTATGGATTTTTTTTCTCATGGATCAAAAATGTGTCTTTATCAGTAACTGTCATTCTTATTTATGGTTTAACTGTTAATAACTACTAATTCGATTTTAAAATTGTACCTACTTACTTACTTACGCCTGTCACTCCCCAAGAAGCATAGGCCACCGACTAGCATTCTCAAACCCACTCTGTCCTGGGCCTTCGTTTTCAGTTCTATCCAATTTTTGTTCGTTTTTCTCATGTCTGTCTCCATTTCTCTTTGGTCTTCCTCATTTTAGGCTTTGAGGATTTCATGTGAGAGCTTGCTTTGTGATAGTAGTAGTAATTTAAACTAAATGGGATACAGTAATCCTTATCGAGTTCATAACTAATGCTAACCACTTTCGGTATAACTATCTGTAAATAATAATTTATTTTCTAATTAATGTTAGTTTGATATTTGTATGTAGTAGGGTTGAATTTCTCTTTAAAAATGATATTTTAACAACAGTTATGTAGTTCTATGCTTTGAAGACAAGAATTCGTAATGCTTGTCTTAGCTAACGATATGCATAATTGTTGTCTATCTTTCACCTATCAGCCAATTTATTCTACTGCACTTGCATACGCATTCTCATTTCCAAACAGATTTGACAAATCAATACAGGATTAGAATCCTGCCAGTCTTCCAGAAGTACTTTGCACTTCGAGGGTGCAAAGCACATACCATACCTACGGACATTGATTGCGAACTGATTAAGTGCGGATAGCATGGCTTGGGCGTTATCGCACAGTAAGACAATATCATCCGCATACTCAAGGTCGAGAAGTCTTTCTCCAGGCAACAGATCCACACCAATTACTTACAACCTGCTTCGGTTTGGGCACCCGAGCATTATCACACCCCTCACACATATCCAATGAGATCTGTGTGGCGCATATGTATTTGGTGCCTCCTTGTACCGATATCTATGTGTTAAAATAAATAAATAATAATACCATTACTTACATCCATCATCCAGAATGCCATCGATGGCAAAGTTGAAGAGGAATGGTGGGATTGGGCAACCCTGCTTAACCCCACTGCTTGAATGGAACAATGAAGAAAGGTGGTTGTATGACCTCACTCTGCCTGAGGTGTTTGTGTATAGAGCTTAAAGGATGTTAATAAACTTCTCAGACACACCCTTCTTCAATAGACAATCCCAGAGAACAGTCTTATCCAACGAATCGAAGGCAACCCTGATATCAAGAAACACTACGACTGTTAGCATTTGATAAGTATAGCGGTGTTCTAACATTTGGCGGAGTGTGAAGATATGATCAATACATCTTCGACCAGAACGAAACCCAGCTTGCTCCTCGTGAGTCAATCCTTCTCGGGTTTTGAACAACCTACGAAGTATGACGGAAGCCAATAGCTTGGACGCAATCGGAAGTAGACTTATCCCCCGATAGTTGTTACAGGAACGACGTGAACCCTTTTTAAAGAGAGGGAGAGCTATCGATTCATTCCATGACGTTGGTACACTCTCTAGTTCCAGACCTTTGTAAACAACACAGTCAGTTCCTTAGCCAGAAAGTCACCACCATCTTTAAAAAGAGCCGGATGTAAGTCGTCTGGGCTGGAGACGTTATCAGATATGGCTCAGAATAGAAGCTAGTGGTGATCCTGCTGTAACCTGCTTCTTACTTAACTGTTAGATTTCCTCTGATTGTACCTTTTCGTTTCCCTCATTTTTGTTCTTTTCTTTATATAATTCCCTACGTTCCTTACATTTTTTTCCTTCCCTTTAAATTCTCATTGTTTTGTGTGGTGCATATATATTTGGTGCCCCCTTGTACCAATATTTATGTGTTCAAAGAAATAAATAAATAATAAATCTCTACCAACTTATATTCTTTACATTTTATAAGTCGTTGACATCGTACATAAGATCTTGCTTTTTTACTGTATTCATAAACCATTTAATAATCACTTCATTGAGATCGATTGGAACAGAAAAAGCTTTTGGTGTAATGACACTGGTTGCGTTGACGTAAATTCTTTATTTGAGTTGTTATTTAGTATGTGTCTATTTGGTTGTATTTTAATTGATCCGTTCTGTACATTTGACAAATTTCCTTACCAAGAAGCGTCTCAGTCAAAAGTGTATTATTGCTATTTCAAGTGTATTTACATAAAGTCTTAAACTGTTGTAGCTTTAGGAATTAAGTTATGTTGTAGTCAAAAAGTTTACGCTTTCTATTGATATCACCGAAATTATTTTGTTCTACCGAAATGGATTTGCTCAGGACAGAGTTGAACGGAGAATATGATTTAAATTCATATGAAAAAGTTTTTGCATGAAATTTACCTTAGTTTTAAGATGAAAACTTTACTAAAAAC
Organism: Schistosoma spindalis; assembly: GCA_946903255.1. Taxonomy (NCBI): domain Eukaryota; kingdom Metazoa; phylum Platyhelminthes; class Trematoda; order Strigeidida; family Schistosomatidae; genus Schistosoma; species Schistosoma spindalis. The sequence continues at coordinate 70,892,472 of OX336416.1, read as the reverse complement.
TTTGATAAATTCATAGACCACAGGAAAACATTTCACATACGATAGGTTATTAAATTCACAAGGGTTTATGTAATCGTTTCCTAATAAAGCACATAAAACTTTCTAGGTAATCGAAAAATCTCTGAAGTTTGACAGTTAGACATAGTTTTACAGGTTTCTGATCAAGAAAAACAGTAGAACTACTGATATATCTTATCAGATATAGCTTTGAACTATATACATGTAGACATTTGATTAACTGAGAAATATTTCATATGAAACTTGTAAAAACCAAAAAGAATGTATAAAACTCAGAATTTATAAATATAATCCTTCCTGTTTGCTTGGACAATGGATTTAACTGAATGTCTGAAACATTATTAAATATTATTGTGTAACTGAAAGTAGACATTTCAAGAAAAAAGTGGAATCCTACATCATATATTGATGTATTTAATTTACATTGTAACTGAAATGTTCATTTTATTGATTGTAACTATAGGTATTTATGTATATTATTCCCACATGTATAAACAATATCAATAAGCTTATGTTCATATGGATCATTAAGTAAACTAAAATACTTGTATACAACAAGAAGTAAATCTATTTCAGCAAGTGTATAAGCTATATTTTGCAGATAACAATAAATGTGAACCTAAACATGAATTTCCCTAAAAACTAGAAGTAAGCATTATGTAATATTGAAGATTTTGTATGCATTGAAGTATATTAGTATACTAAGGTAAAATTCTTTTTTTTTTTAAACGTTTTTAAAAGTCAAAATAAAGTAAAATTTAAATGAATACTCATTCATGAAATTCCAATTAATAAAATAGATTTATATGACAGTTTCTATTACAAATTAGCGTCAGCTGGAGAAACGTTGAAAAAAAGATGAGTTTTTAATAATTTTGTCCAAACTTTGGATTTATAAACAGCGCATATTTACAACTTGCATATGAGGTCGAACTCGAAACGATAAGAACTTTGATTCGCAACTCAGCAAATCAAATTTATTGCTATATATATATATATATATATATATATATATATATATATATATATTCTTCTTGATAATATTATTTCAACAAAATGTTGACCGGTTGAGAACTAATAGACTTGTACATTTAAGGTAATGCCTAATTATAAGGTTCTTTTTGAAATAAATAATATTAGATTGATAACTTTCGTAGTTGGATGAAACTTAATCAGTGTCGAATTATTTCTCAATTATTTTTCGGATTATTGCTTTTGAAAAACTTGAAATTAAAAGTCACATTCTATTCAAACTGTTGTGCTTCTTCATTCAAGTAACTACTGAGTGCAGGAGGGGTTATGATATAATTTTGATATCTGGTTAATTAATGACTTATTTACTTGATCTACTTCAATAAAATATCGATTTTGTAATAAACATTTAGTGGCCCTGGAATATTTGACTCCGGTCAGATCTGACGAATGATTGTTATTGAATGATTACTATCGAAATATACATCCTGGCTACTCTCGTATATTTTCATCTACTTAAATCGCGTTAGTGAATAACGGAATTAAATAAGTCAAATACGAGAATGGATTTTTCGAATACGTATATTTTGTGCACTGGTTGATCGGAACAGACAATCAGAGGATCGCAGCGAATGAAGCGAAGAAGAGAGAGAAGAGCGAAATGATACACAATGGAGAAGGCGTGTGATCCAACTCGATTTAATCAAACATGAATTGATATTTGGTCAGATAAAAATAAGTTACATATATGTGATGAATAGGATAAGAAGTGCACATATACGCTCACATAATACAGTCAACGTTGATAAGCGAACAATTAATAAGGTCAGAACGTGACTCAAGGAGAATGAATATATTGGTCTGTCTGGAAGTTAGAATAAGCTATGTGGGCTAAACATAGCAACCGACACTACAAACAATTTAATTGTAACATGTGCAATGAAGCACGAAGTCATACAGATTTGTGTTTAAGTTCCTTTCTGTTAAATAGGTTTGGTAAGTAATAGATGATAAATAAAAGCATTACAATAATAACTTGGAACCATCCGAGCTTTGGTTGTTCTTTAAAGTGTACATTTTTTACAACTCTTCGGTCCTGTAATCAGATATAATGAAATCTGGTCATGATATTTTAATCATCATGTATGTGTTTTGCAATGGTAGGTAGTCACTTCCAATTATTTTCTTTAACTAAAATAGCACTCAGATATTTAGCAAAATAAAATCCGATTTTGATGTCTTATAGCAACTAACGTGAAGTACAGATTGGTCAATTGAATAATTGTTATGATAGGATTAAAATGAATTAATTCGTATCTTAAAGTACATCTTATAGCGATTACGGTTTATATGTACAGTAAAGGGTTATATGACCAAATAAAAGTTTTACTTTCTAGAGATTTCCAGAAGATACCTTTAACTTTGCAGCATTGTTTGCTGATAGTTAATAATTCTGAGCAAGAACATAGATGGTTAATCAAATGTTCTAGAATCTTTTTTTCATAATGATTAGTATACGATAAAGGTTGATATTTTTAAGCTTATGTTTGATTGGATGTTAATTAGTAAAATTGCTATTACATAATTAACAATGGCTAATTTGTCTGTGCGTTTAGTAAACATTTCGTCAAATGTTGAAAATCCTGTAAAGTTTATTCTTCCTACAACCCTTACTCAATTATTCTCCAAATATGATATTTAATACTATCGGTTATTAAGTAAGAACAAAAAGCACGAACATTGTCGTAGATAATTTTAATAAAAAAGGTTCTATGACGAATACAAGAACCGTTAACAAGTGTGATGTACGTCCAATAAGTGCCAATATAAACATATATTACTCTAAAATCTGACCACTATGCATATAGTATATAATTTCTATCAAAGAAATTCTGAGACGAACTGTAAAAAAATTTAACTCCAAATCATGTTTCTAATTATTTCTACAAACCTCTATTGAAGAATCTTGCCACAAAGTCCTTACATATTTAAATTTGTCATAATAATCTATTGTGTTTATAAAAATCTATTCAAAAAGATGCAATTTCTTGTTTTATTTTATTTATTTATTCAAACACATAAACATTGGTACAAGCAGACACCAAATAGATATGCGCCACGTAAATCATTCGATTTGTGTGAGGGCTGGGATACTGTGTGCACCATTGGTTTGGAATCAGGGTTTTCCAACTCCCCTAAGTGGATCCTCAATATCCACCAACGCGGTTAAAGCGCCGGATATTCACTTTTTGTCCTCTCAATTTCGTAAACAAAACCCCCTGTGCGAGAAGGCATTGAGTAGGACTTCCCTGGCAGTGATTGTATACGCGTGGCCATGTGAGAGCATTTCGTGAGGGAGAGCTGATTCTCCCCACTCTCAGCCGTACCTGGCATTTGTTTTAATATTCAATGTTATCGTTTTCAGTGTGGCTGGAAAATTTTCAAATAAACATTTTTTTCATATTACATCTGGATTATTTAAGCTGAAGATTATATGAAAAGTGGTTATATCAAAATACACTTTCTACAAATTCAATTCTTTCTATGTAAATTAAAAATGATTTGTTGTTGGGTTAGTTGGTCATGTTAGATAAACAAATGCTCTGACTACCTGATAAACAGTTAAGTTTTACTATAGAGGCATTCAAATGTACGGTATTTAAATATATCGAAGTCTGACTTATGTCATTTCGTTTATTGTTTCATTGTTGACCAAATTTTGGCGGTTGAGCGCACAATAGGATTATAAAGAAAAGTAGCTTTACACGGAGTCGTAGTGTATTAGTATTAAGTTAAATGAAAAGGAGGTGATCCAATGAGTTTATTCATTATGGTTTTACTCTTATTAAGATTTACTACCTAAACATGTTTATAAGTAGAATGAAACTTATTATGTTTGAAAGTATATAGAATTCTTCTCTATTATGAAGAATTTCTATTTATAGTTATTGTCTCTTGAATACACGTAATTTATCAGGAGTATTCTAAGAAGTGTATTTATTTATTAAACAAAACTTATTCTGACACTAAACTTTTTGTGTGTTGGCGATTTTATGCAATGAACGAAACAAGCTAAACAAAGATGAGCAGAATATCTATGATTTTGTAATTAACTTCGGCTTTAAAGTCATTTCATCTCAAATATTATGTAAATTCATGGCTTATTATGAAATGGTAAACAAATGTCTACTCTAATAGATAGAACTATTTCATATAAGTATTTAAAACACGAAGTTCAGCGAAGGGATCTCTTTTCAACGAATTTATTATCAAGCTGTACAATCGTATATATATGAAAATTTTGTAAAAGTTTACCGTTACGACCTATTTTGGACATGTCGAGTTCACCATACCACCGAATCGCCAAATGGTTAGCGGAAAAATTGGAACCAGTTAGAAGGCAAGTATCTAGATATTCTATTCATGATACTTTTCAATTTATTGATCGTATTAAGGACATTAATACTTCCGGAAAACACATGTTCTCTCTTGACGTTAACTCTTTGTTCACTAGCGTACCTTTAACCGAAACGATATGCTATATATGTGAGTATATAGATTCTAACAACATAGATCTAGGTTTACCGACTGAACACTTGAAAGAACTATTGTTACGCTGTACTTTTAATGTCCAATTCAGTTTCAATAATGAAATATATAGACAAATGGATGGGATCGCAATGGGGTCTTCATTGGGTCCAATTTTAGCAGACTGTTTCATGGCAAAAGTAGAAAACGACCAACTCCTTTCAATGATCAATCGATTTCACCTATACGTGAGATACATGGACGACACGTTTGCCGTTTGTGACAATATTATTGATTTAGATGATATTTTACACACTTTTAACTCATGCCACCCATCCATAGACTTCACGTTAGAAAGGGAACGAGACCAATCAATTCCTTTTCTCGATGTACGTCTGATGAGAAGGAGTAATGGTTCTTTAAAAAGATCCGTCTTTAGAAAACAAACATGGAATGGCCAGCTAACCAACTTCTATAGCTGGGTCCCGTTAAGTAGAAAGAGAAATCTTATCCATTCTTTATGTTATCGAATACACCAGATATGCAGTACGGAATGCATTAACGAAGAACTCGCATTCCTCAAGAAAACCTTGAAGGAAAATGGCTACCCAGAACGGTTCATAGAAAAGAATCTGAATAGAAGTAATTACGACAAGAAATCTAGTTGTTCCGTTCAGAAGAAAAACCTTTATATAAGTCTGGAATTTAAAGGTGATCGAACATCAGATGTGATCGAAAATCGTCTAACAACAACGATTAGAAGAACATTTAATGCAGCTAAACTGCGAATAACCTTCACTAGTAGGAACTTATTTTCTGTATCCATAAAAGATAAGCTTCCGCGTCTGGTCGCCTCTATGTGCATCTATCAATTCACCTGCTCTTGTGGAGCAAGGTACATTGGCCGTAGCCAGCGCTCGCTTTCAACTCGGATACGGGAACATATTCCAGCTTGGTTCTATAAGGGTGAAAGGAAAGCAGTTAGGAGTTCTATACTTGAACACCTTATCGACTGTAACCATTCTACAGATCCACAAATTGATTTTAAGGTTGTTTATATGATTCATCCAAATCTACCTAGATTTCTTCGTATCCAACTCTTAAAAACAGCCGAAGCTCTTACCATTCAGGAGCTTAAACCAGAACTATGCGTACAAAAGAAGTACGTCTTATCGCTATCGTTACCTTGATAATAAATTTGTTGAAAAGAGATCCCTTCGCTGAACTTCGTGTTTTAATTTTAATGTTTAAATGGGAATTATCTATCAATATAAGTATTTGATATTGAAATAATCATTTGTGACCCTATTCAGCACTTCAGTGGCTTATTAAAATAATTAGTAACTGTGGCACTATGTTCTTGTATCTTTGAAGTTAGTGCATACAACTGACCGACCATTTAATTAATTTATATAAATTTAATATAAACTTCCTTCAGAAAAATACAGCATTTAATTTATATTAGTTATTATAACCGTAATTCATTTGGTAAACATAAAGTGAGGGAATTCATTACTTCTAAATAACAGTTTTGGAATTCACATCCTTTGGCTAGCGGACCATAATCTGAGATGAACTAGAAATAGAGTATATCGAATAATGGAGTAAGTACTTTTCGTTTAATATTGAAGGTGAGAAGTGTTTTATATGGGTTAAGACAAAATGTAACAAATGTGTCATTGCAGATATGACTGTGAATCATAATTAACTATTAAAATATAAACTAACTGGGTTAGTGTGGATTTTTTTGAAAGTGACTTTAATTTTAAACTGACATTAAGTAAGAAATCACCAAGTTAGTGACTTAAGCCTGACAGCGAATATAATTCACATAAATAGTAAACGGATTGAAGTTAAGAGTATGAGCCACTGAATTCTAACTTATTAACTGAATTATGTTCTTAGAAAGGCCCAGAATTATTAGGTTATATATGATGAATGATCATGCATATGTTCATAAATGTTTAGGAACATGAATGCTCTCGAATGACCCTTGGTTTCCAAGAATTCTGAAGTTGATGTCAATTTTCGATGAAATTTGGTAGAATTATACATCTAACAGTTTTTTTAAAAATTAATTAGCACCTTTCTATCTTACCATAGAACATTTTTTAGCAAATTAAATTGACCATAAATGCGATTGTACAGCTAATGTGAATGAAATTGTTTTAAAGAAAATCTTCATGGAATTGCCTTCCTTTAATTTTTATCATATTTTCACCGTACAGTTTCTGTTTATGTATCTGTTGTCTAATTTTAAGACTATATATATATATATATATATATATATATATATATATATATATATATATAACAAGTTTGTAGAACCATTCTATGCACTCTGAACACAGGTTTTCATGAGCTAATTGTATTGCATCCATGTAAACCATATCCGATTTTGTAGCTTTTTGAAAAGAATCCTTGTTATGAAAAAAGTCGAAAGTGTGATTAAACAGTTTAATAAAACTAAATATGTCTGATTTCAATTTAGATTACTTATAAATGAACTTCAATAAATGTTATACATTAAATATAAACAAGATATTACTGTTATATATATATATATATATATATATATATATATATATATATATATATATATATATATGATTCCTTTTATTTCGGTAATATTTCGATTTTCAGTAACAACTGTTGATTACTATTAATATTACTATTATTACATAATATGTTATTAATTTAAACAATTAAATTTAGATTTGTTTTATATTGTTGACTAATAAGATAAAAGGATTCCTGTAGCTATGTTGTAATAAATAAAAAAAAATCAAATAAAGGTTAATGATAATTGATTTTCATTATTATCAGAGCTTTTTCATTGTTCATTACATCTTTTTCAGTTGTTCTTTACAAAATGATAACCTTGTCAATTATATTCGTGTGTGTATATGTGTCTATCTATATATGTTGGATTGAATAATGAATAACTGTCCATAATTTAAGATTAATGTACTGTAATCCTTTTTCAAAAGATATGTTTTAAAGTTATGGTTATATCACAGTAAGATTAATCAATACTAGTTTATTTAAATGTAAACTGTAATGAATTTCGTTCATTTGGCTATGATAACGGATGATGTATTTAATAGTAGTTTATAATAAAATGATAAATATATATTTTCTGAATAAGGGATTCACAGTATTTAGGTTAAGTTGGAAAATAACTTCAGCTGTAGATATCTACTTGAGAATCTTGATTAACTATGAAAAACTGAACACCTGTCTTGTTCTAATTCAGAACACCTTAGTCATTTGTACCAGCAGTCATACCATAGGTCAAATCTAGGACGGTTGTGTCTCTTTTTTGACCATGTTATCTGTCAGTCAAAAATTGTCCATATTTACAACCAGAGTCCAATAGTTGTTCGGTGGTACAAAAGGGGGGATTAGAATTAACGAAGTCATTATAAAATGTGAAATAATCGAGTTTTATCCTATTTAGGGTGATGTATATGTTTGGGGATGCGCTACATCTTATTGGTCGGTGAAGTACACTGCTTTTAGGCTCTCATTTGACAATTATTACGAAAACCATTTTATCGTGTACTCTATTTTTCTTTATAACACTTAGATTTTAATATATACCAAATGTGTCCTATAAATTAAGTTACCTCTTCGAACTTCATTATAACGATCAACGGGATTTAATAGTACTCAAACTAGTAAAACTCATATAATGTATTTTCTTCGTTGATTGCTTATAAAGCCTAAGAATCCCTAAATTTCCAGCCTCCATTTAATCTACTACTCATCCTTTTTATGTCTTTATCTTATTATAGTAGATATGTGAATGAAAATATTACTATTTATTCTAGAAACCATTTAGTGTATAGAGTGAAATGTGTTTGTTTTGTGCTATTAATTAGATATTTGACTATGTGTAGAAAAACACATGAAACATATTAAAATATTAGCAGGAGTTTCTGTGGATATTATAGTAATTTCAATGGTTAAGATCATGAGTCAATTGAAGCTAGATCACCATGGAAAACGCAGAAGCACTGGACAGCCGTTTCGTCTTTTTGAGAGACTCTTCATTAGTGCGCATCCACGACCCCGCCTAGCGAGATTCGAACTTAGGACCTATCATTTTCGCGCGCGAGCGCTGAACCACTAGACCACTACTGAAATTACTATAATATCCACAAAACCCCTTCTGATAATAATCAGCATATACTCACTAGTGACTGACTTCAAGAGGTATATCCTGGAACTCTAGTGAGAAGCCAGAACCAAAGGAGTTCATCCGGGTTTGTTATGATATAGTAAATATTGTCTTGAAAATCTTTTTCTCCAAAATGGTTAATTAATGGCATTCAAGATAAATTTATTTTTATGATAACATATTTGAGAATTAGTCTAAACATGAAATATAAAGTGACATTGATTTTAGTACTATTACTGAAAATTTGGTTAGGGGAAAGTGTTATAACTTTTGACCGTCATTTATTGAGCGGTGAATTATCGATCGAACCAATGACGTCTAAAACCTGTGCGAGCAGTCTAGAGTACTTATCGGTCCTTCTTTCTGCCTAGCCCAGCCAGTTGAGTCCAGAACACAAATCTAAGCCTCTGCGATATCAATCATTTGTTTCAAACATACTGGGTTTATGTACCAATTAAACAGACCACATCATACCGATAAAATATGAAACAACATTTGTACAACAATTAGCCAAATGTGGCTGTGAATGGGGGGGATGGTAATTAATAGATAGGGCATAATTCAAGGATGGTAGATCGTATAATAATAGTTCATAGGTCAAAACAAAGTTCATAATAAGAGGGACATGAATATGAATAGTTTAGTTAATTAACAATTATGCGATAAAAATATACGCATAGTATTGGGCCATAAATGGATCCCAAATGTTACCATTCATTATGCTTATCGAGACATAACAGAAAGATAGATGCCAGTTGAATGAAACATTTTCGTGATTTCGTTCTGAGAACTGTCGAAAATAATAATGCTGTTTTATGATGATATTTCCACATTTTGAAACTAGGAAACTGTTTTATTTTTATAAGCTGATCAAAACGACACTTAAATTTGCGTTGTCTATTATGTAAAACGTCATAGAATATTTTATAGATAGTCTTTTTGTAATTGTATTCCTCATGACACATTGAAATATATGGTGTCTGGTCATTTAATTGTTTATTTTCGTAGCCATTAACAGTTAGAATTTTTTTATTTATCACAAACTGAAATCTGTTTGAGAACCAGAGATTTTAAAAATTCGGTTCAACCTAGTTTTGAACTCTTAAGTTGTGTCATCAACGATTTCATATAGGACAAAGCGTGGAATCTCCTCAGTGATTTACAAGTATCATCCACACTAAGAAAAATGAAAGTCCTGAGTTTAATATCGTTTAAGGGTTGTTGGCTCATACAACCGAAGACATTCATTTAGCAAGGGTCGAACAACATACAAATCTCTCTATTAATAAATTTTAGTAATCATCAGCGGATGTTTAAGATATATTTTTCTTTCCAAAATATATGGAATATTTCAACTTTATAAACCAGCTATCTCGGGTTTTATATACAACATAACCATATCTTACAGGAAATGATTGTGATAAATCAACAAACTGACATCTGTGTTACAGAGTTTGAAGTAGTATATACTATCTGTGATACTTAAGCAGATAACATTCAATGTAGCCTATCTAGAATAAAATATACTTTATGAATGGAATTACTAAACAATATCAACTATAATCCTTACTAAGAATATACTGTTACATCTTTAAAACATTGAATTTACTTTACTTATTCCAATATGGTAAGAAAATGAAATTTATTAATAATTAATGATCATATGAATTTTGACTTTTCCATTCATTATAATCATGAACTGACTTAATGAACATTTTAAGTGTTCCAAATGATGAATGATTTTATGTTTGAATAAAAAAATTTGTAATCAAATTAAGAAATAAAATAATAAAAAAATTATTTATGATTTTTTAATGAATTCTTTGATCGTTAATTTTATGTGAAAGAATTTTCATTAGAACGAGAATAGATGTTACCTTAGCTTTCTTACTCTTTAATCAAAATAATTTGTAATAAAAACAAAAGTTCTAGTAAGAAGCAGTGACCAGTGGAGTTCAACTAGGTCTTTTGTGAGATATAAGCTCACTAAAGACAATGGTGACTGTAGCACGATTTCGTGGATTGGTTGAAGTTAGACATTAACACCATTGGATGCCGGCTCAGTGGTCTAATGGTTAAGCACTCGCGCGCAAGACTGATAGGTTCTGGGTTAGAATTTTGCGGCGGGCGGGACCTTGGTTGAGCAAAACTGAGGAGTCCCATACTAGGACGAAACGGCCGTCGAGTGCTTCCAGGTTTTCCATGGTTGTCTAGCTTCAATAATTCATGATTTCAACTAGTGAAAAACAACTAATTAATCAAAATTGTTGATTATTTAATCCATTAAATCTTTTATTTCATTGTTTAATTTTAAGAACTTGGCGTTTCTGTAATGATATGATGATATTATCGACAGGTTTATCACTTTAGTCGCACTATATCTGACTCCATTTGAATATTAGGAATGATTGTTGTCGAAATATACATTCAACGAATAGTGAATAACGGAATTAAATAAGTCAAATACGAGGATGGATGTTTTGAATACGTATATTTTATGCAATCGTTGATCTAGACAGACGATTAAATAAACAAAGCAAATAGAGTGAAGAGATGAGAGGAAAACGAGTGAGCCAATTCGATATAACCAAGCTTGGATGGATATTTGTGGTCAAACAGAAATAAGCTACAAATATATGATGCGTAGGATAAGCAATGTATAAACATACGCTCACAAGAAAATAGTCAACATCGATAAGCGAATAGTTAACAAGGTCTAAATGTGACAAGAAAAATGAATAAATCGATCTCTCTGGAAGCTGGAATAACCCATGTGGGCTTAACATGGTACTAAGCACTACATTTCCATATAACGTTTTTGTAACCCACGTTAAAAACGATTTAGAAATTAGATCAGTGTTTGAGTTCATGGCGTTTCACATTAATCTTCATTTTTATCTGAGAACGAAATAAGTAAATATCATTTAAACTGACAAAATCGAGCTATTTTATCTACTCCGATAATAATTACTACTGAAAATTTATATTCACTTACAGAAGGAATGTCAACATAATTTACATAAAATAACTATTATACTTTTAAGGAGGGACATAAGCATTAAATTATGTGGTAGAATTGCGGTGTGTGCTACTTATGTAGGCATAAGTAGTATATGACGTGAGCAGTGAACAGAATGTCCGGCAGCAGAGAGACAAGAAGACCGAACAGTAAAGAATGAAAACAGAATGCAGTTTGTGTGAAAATGCAAGAACAAAGGAAGTCTGAGTCATTTGAGACAATTGATGGACATTTTGCAAATCGGGCATTTAATATATGGTTGTTAGATTTTACTAACTAGTTCTGTAATTTGTTGTCAAATATACCCAATGGTCCCCGCCCGTGTTCTGATCACTGCAGAAGTATAACATTAGCGTGATAAATAATCACCGATAGTAAGAAATATCCCTTGTTGTTGGATAGATATATATGTTAAGGGGTCAAAACTAAGCCAGAAAACCAATAGAGTTTTGAAGAAATCAGGACTCCTGGTCTTTGTTTTAGCAAACAGTATAGAAGTAGAATTAATGGTTGATTTGTAACTAAACTTTATTATTTTAGTTGATGAAAACTCATGCAAAGTATTCAAATACATCTAAATTGATGCAATCAATCCCCCTTATGAATTTAAATAAAGCCAGAACAAACAGGGATGCAGAATAATAAAAATTCATTATATTTCGTAATTTCCCATCATCTGCTGCTAATAACCAAATACGTATTAAAAGTTTACATTGAGGTAAGATATAATGTGAAGTAATTTATTCAAATATTTTGTTTCAATTATCTCCAAACAAACCGCAGGGTAATTAAATACCTACACAACGTAATAATGCACATATTGGCGTTTGACAAATAATTCTCATTCAAACATTAAAAACACGAAGTTCAGCGAAGAGATCTCTTTTCAACGAATTTATTATCAAGCTGTACAATCATTTATATCTGATAAAAGTCTTTTTGTTAAAGTACTAACTCCATGAGGAAATGTGAACAAGGAATAACCAAGATGATGTAATAGAAGGATTATAACACAAGATTATGTAATACGAACTAATACTTTAACAAAAAAATTTCATATATATGCGATTGTACAGCTTGATAAATTGGTTGAAAAGAGATCCCTTCGATAAACATTGGCGTTTGTTCACTTTGGTTAATTTTATACTAATATTTCATCAAGAGATAAACTGATAAATTATATCTTGGAAACAATTGCAGAATGCTGTTATTTTGTGATTTCATATATATCTGATCATATACAGCTGCTAAAACTAGCACTTAAAGGTATCAAACTTAAGTAGATAACTAGAATTTCCCTAAAGTTTTATAACGAACTAATGAATAAATATAGAAAAAATAGGTAATTAAGTAAAATGATTATTAAAAGTTGTTAAAATAATCCTTATATAGCTGTAAACAACCACTAAAGAAATATAAAATGTGACTCTCTTAATGGAATTTTTTGTGTGTTCGTAAGTGCGGTTTGAATTATTCTCTTAAAAAGGCTAATATTGTATATTCGTACCTATTGTTTAAATCTAGATCAAAACGACTATCATTACTACTTTTTCCCATAATACGATGCCATACATATTCAATTGTTTTTCATAACTTTTCCAATATGTGATTGGCAGCGGTTTAGTCAATTTCGTTCTATCGGTTAAAGAGTTATTCTTCTATAATGTATCACATATATTTTTTAATTATAACGTCGTGTTGAAGTAGTCCAAAACCAACAAATTTATCATAAAATTACATTGATAACAACTTATCTATACATTCCACTTAATTATGCTAACTACTGACTGTTTGAAAAGAACACTACACATTACATCAATCACGAAGTGCATGCATTCAAGTAAGCTGAATATTTTTTATCAGAGATACTGGGTACTTATAGGCAAACATTACTACTATTGATCAAAAGGTATTTCGATAAATTTATGTGGTGTTTTAATCAAAATGTACCAAATGATCAGTTAGTAAGAACTGATGTCAGATTACTTATTCTCTAGTCCGAAAGGAAATTCTTCCGGTTTTTTTACTATTGACTGCAACGATCTATTGCTAAAAAGTGTGCCTCGATGTTGAACTATCTGTTCTAATGATTAGATAGAAATTTTGCCAGATAACCTCGATTAGCACTTGAGAACAGAGCATGATATCGATTAATAATAAATAATTATTTAGTTTAACATTTGTCTTTGAAATAATTAATCATAATACAGGCGTTATTTAGTGCGATATATTTGATAAAGAAAGGCGTTTTCACCAATTTCTGGTTTTGTATTCATTCAAACTGAGTATTCATGTATCCATCTTTCCTTTTGTCACATAATTTATTTGTTCTGTGATTTTATAAATTTCGTTTACACGAACAGAGCTAGAGAGAAAAATTGTCAACCATTGTAAATGGTTGGGTTTGAATTTTATGGTAATTAACATTACAGTAGGTTATAAGGCTCTTATAAAATTACTTGAGTACATGAGGGTAATATCTATATTTATGTAGCCAAAATGAATATATATGGACGACCTAGACTTCGCAGATGATCTGGATCTTCAATCGCACACGCAACAACAAATGCAGGAGAAGACGATCAGTGTACCAGCAGCCTCAGCAACAGTAGGTCTCAACATACACAAAGGGAAAAGCAAGATTCTCACATACAACACAGCATGCAACAATCCAATCACACTTCACAGAGAAGCTCTGGAAGATGTCAAAACATTTACATATCTGGGCAGCATCATTGATGAGTATGGTGGACTTGACGCTGATGCGAAGGCGTGGCTCGGAAAAGCAAGAGCAGCATATCTACAACTGAAGAACATCTGGAACTCAAAACAATTGTCGACCAACATCAAAGTCACAATTTTCAATACAAATGTCAAGACAGTTCTACTGTATGGGGCAGAAACCTGGAGAACTACGAGAGCCATCATCCAGAAGATACAAGTGTTTATTAACAACTGTCTACGCAAAATACTTCGGATCGTTGACCAGACACTATCAGCAACAACTTACTATGGGAGAGAACAAACCAGATCCTAGCGGAGGAAGAAGCGCTGGAAGTGGATAGGACACACATCGAGGAAAGCACCGAACTGCGTCATAAGGCAAGCCCTCGCTTGGAATCCTCAAGGTCAAAGGAGAGGCGGAAGATCAAAGAACACATTACGTTGAGAAACGGAGACAGACATGAGAAAGATGAATAAAAATTGGACAGAACTGTAAAGGAAGGCCCAGGACAGAGTGGGTTGGAGAATGCTGGTCGGCGGCCTATGCTCAATGGGGAGTAACAGACGTAAGTAAGCAAAATGTATGTAAAATGGGAAAATTTATTTTGACATTTACACAGCTGTAAAGTAATTGGTTTATATATTTGAGAAAGCACTCTAATTGTTTTCAATAAACATTTAGAAAAATTTATGTATGACCGTTTTATGATTGTTTTTTTCACAAAACTATTATATTATCGTAAGACTATTTATTCACTTGAACTTTATTCATGGTGTCGGAAAGTGATTTTTTTAAAGAAAAAGAATAAATGGTTTCACAGGAAGCCATATTACCACCCATATACATATCCTATGGACCTATATACTATCCTAAATTAATTTGAACGGTTTAATCATTTTACTTTCTCCGATATACATTTTATGTATTTCATACTGTGATACTGAATAAAACAAAAATTTTTCTAAATCTATAAAATTCCTACAGTTTGACTGTATATAAACCATATTTTATCATTTGTTATCAAACATTATTGATTTACTAACCGTTTCTATCTTAATATAACTAATAATATAATAATCATGCCTGTTACCTGAAGTTGGTGCTGATGATATCATTCAGAATAACGATGCAATCTCCACGACCAAACCATCTAGCTCAGCGAAAAAGAAACTTCATCAAAATATATCTTTTGCCCCTTTGTGGAGGAGCATAAGTCGCCTATCAGCATTCTCCAAATAAATGTGCAACTTTATTGAAGCGAAACATTCATGACTATTTGATTGCCAAAACAATGATGTAACATGACAGTATTGATTTTCTATTTTGCTTGACAATGATTATTTTGTAAAGAGCAAGAACAAACATTCTAACAGAATAGCGTGAATTCATTTTATTTCGTTTGATTATCGTTAGTTACTTACAACTTATGATATTTAAAATCATAATTACATAATGGGATTAAATTACTTACACGAAAGGGTTTGGAGGAAATTTATACTGAAGACACTTTAGTATAGTATAAAAAGGGTGTAAAGAAATTGAATAAACTGAATATTGTAAATGTATACCTTATATGAAAGAACATTATATAGCATTGATTGTGATAACAGTTAAAACGGCCAGGAACAAGTGATTACACAATGAGTAAACGCTGACAGGTATAAAATGAGTAGAGATTAGTTACTAAAATAAGTCTTCTAGTCTGTAAGATAGTTGAAATAAAAACTCAATGATGTAATAAGTGCAAGGAAGAGTTTTAAAAAACGTTTAAGATGCGACGAAGGTATATTTGTCACCAAGACAAGGCAATATTAATAACCATCTCATTTTGAATACATAAATAAGGTTTTTAACGCCTGATAGTAATGGCTTCAGCAAACTTCAGAAGACTAGAGTTTGACTGTTTATTAATTATCAGAAGGGATTGTGTGGAGATTTCAGAAATTTCACTGGTTGAAATCACGAATCAATTGAAGCTAGACCACCATGGAAAACCTGGAAGCACTGGACGGCCGTTTCGTCCTAGTATGGGACTCCTCAGCAATACGCATCCACGATCCCGCTCCTCGCGAGATTCGCAGCTATAGTTACATCATATAAATACTTCAGATTATATGTGAGAGTCAATTAAGATTTAATAGTCTTTAAATTAAGTGTATTTGGACGATATCTATGTTTTGACAGTTTATCACCAATGTCTATCTAAATGATATATCAAACAAGAAATAAAAATACAAATAATTTTTATTAATTACCGTGATATACTATGCTTATGTGTCTTCAAAATAACTTACAACTAAACTCTCTCATGTAAACAATTTAAATCCATTTCGTAATTCTGTTTTAAATATCACAGGTTGTAAGCAACTGACGATAACCAAACGAAATAAAATAGATTCATGCTATTCTGTTAGAATGCTTGGTCTTTCTCTTTTCAAAATGATTATTTAAGTAATTCATCCAAATTTTTTATCCTTTTATTTCACGCCTAAAAACTTTGTTTTGGTTTTTTTATGGAAAAAGCTATACTTTAGTCTGTCTGAAGGAATTCCAAGAAAAAGTCAAGTCTAATCATAAATTAACTAAATCCGAGAATGAAGGGTAAGAGAAAATAGTCATTCACCTATTTTTATAAACTTCATTTTATCGTTTTATTTTTACACTTATACTGACTTATTGAAATGACTTCATCAGCTAATATAGAAACAAGCATTAATAATGCTTTTGATGGAGTTTTGTTCTCTAACCTGGATGGTTTGGTCGTCGAGCTTTTAACGTTTTACCGAACGACATCATCAGCGCAAAGTTAAGATGAAAGCTCTATGACCAAACCATCTAGCTCAGAGATTTAAATTTAAGTTTATACCATTCTATTAAGTTATTGCATTGGCTGAAAATGAATAGCGTTGGAGATGAGTTTCACTTTACAGATAATCCTGTAGATGCATAACGAGTAGAACATACAATAGCTGTTACTTTTCAATGATTTCATAGTTAATTATAAGTCGCAACTATAGTTAGATCATATAAATACTTCAGATTATATGTGAGAGTCAATTAAGATTTAATAGTCTTTAAATTAAGTGTATTTGGACGATATCTATGTTTTGACAGTTTATCACCAATGTCTATCTAAATGATATATCAAACAAGAAATAAAAATACCAATAATTTTTATTCTCCATAATCCCATTACACTTGAAAGTGAAATTCTGTCTAAAACGTGTAAACAATAATCAAACCAATTGTTCAATCATGAATTCTATACAATTGATCAATTTTAACATTAACCTGCTGTAAATATTCTACACAGTGGAACTTTTTATTTCTACATCTAGTCAAATGAGATTGTTATCAAATGGAGATAATCTTTTAATTCACATATTTATATTTCCTATATATACAGAATTTATTATTATAATTTAATGTTGAGATCATGAGTCAATCGAAGCTAGACCACCATGGAAAACCTGGAAGCACTGGACGCCGTTTTAATGTCTTATTAAATAATATACTACTTATATGTGAATTAATTAGATAACTACTGATTTGCTCAAGAATATGTAAGTAAACTTAAGAAATTGAAAATTGAATGCCAATTGTTAGTTCGACCTCGCGTCATTTATTCGATAATCAAAATAATGTTGATATATTAATGTCACTCAAAACATTTAATAATACTTCCGAAGAAAGGACGTTAAACATTTCATTTTATCTTGTATGACTTACGGTTCAATGATTGTATATTGATTTCGATTATATAGTAAGACGATGAGTCAACTGTGTACATTAACCTCACTCCTACATTTATGAATTTTAAAATTTATCTAACTCAAGCTGTTTTTTACATCACTGATTGAACCCGATAGTATTTATTTACATTAATTTTTCTATAACCATACGTTACTTGCATTTATTCTCAGTAAGTCATCCAGTCTTTTATTACCTACAGCCTGATTCAAGCAAACGTTAAAATTTACTAATCATTACGACATAAAGAGATTTAAAGTAACAACAACAAAGTTTAATCTATTTATTTTATTAATAAATGCAGAAGTCTTAAACATAACCATGATTTTTAATGGGAAACTTATACTTATGGTTCGAAAAATATTGTTGAGGATTGGCAGAAAAAATCCTTTGTTTATGTGCTTATAGTTTGAAGAATAATATGAATTTATGGGAAGATTGGAAATTCATGTGAGTGGGGTTGGTTAGATTTAGTTGGATTTGACTACAGTCTTCATTGAAAGGTCTTTAAGAAAGATGATATCAGTCCATGACGAAAATTAAATCAAAAGTCATAATAACTTTCAGATGGTAAAACATTCACTAGTTGGACCTAAATGGTTTTAGAAGCTGATCAATTGATCTAGAGTTCTGTATGTTACATATTGGTTGAAAATAGGTTCTAGGATCTACATTTAATGGTAAATGTAACTGTTTAGTCGTATACAAGTCCATTCTAGTGTTGATGATTATACTGAGACTTATGACATACGCTTAGGGAGCCATCTACCAGGAATGCTGAATATAATTAACGACAAACTACAAATTCTGAGTTATACATTTTAATTATTGATTACAATAATCCGATACGTAATTCTTGTACTGAAACTTAATTAATATGTTGCTATTTATTGATATCAGTAACCAATTTTCGATCAAGTTCATTTTTAAAAAAAGTGATTTGACTATAAAGCAGTATTTTGAAAATGTTTTATTTCTAATCTTAATTCATGCCGGTACATAATCTGAATGTTCCAATTGGATAATGTTTTTGGTCTAAAACACAGAAAACGTCCAATTTATCCTAATCGTTACATATAGATAGTTAATTAATTGTACTTTGATGATAGCACATGATTCATTTCGGTTAAATTACAAACATAGATAAAAGTGCACTAAAAAATAAGCTGACAATAAACAAAACTAATCTATATTTTTATAATTTCCCAAAAATAGTAAAAACAGCATATCGTTTTAGAAATATTTCTATAACTGGTAGTATGACTTTTATCAGTAAAGGATCATGGAGATTGATATCATGAATAGATGGATGATAGATCATCATTGGAAACCTGAATGGTCGTGCAATACCGCGGATTGGTTGAAGTTAGACATTAACACCGTTGGATGCTGGCCCTGTGTTCTAGAGGTTAAGCGTCCGCGCCCAAGACCAAACGTTCTGGCCTCAGATTCCGCGTGCGAGATCGTGGATGAGCAATAGTGAGGAGTCCCATACTAGAAGGAAACGGCCATTCAGTTCTTCCAGGTTTCCGATGGTGGTCTAACATTCATCTATTCATGATATCAATAAAGTTTTTGTTTAAAATAATATAGATTTTCTATTTCTGAACACTTTTTATCTTCCCAAAAAATATCGATTTGTGTATGATGTAGAATTAAAAAATGTTTTTTTTTATGATTTATTCCCAGTATGATAATCACTAAATAGATCTTCTTCAAAGTTATTTTATAGAAGTCGGATTTCTTTACTAATTTTCATTTGTGGGCCAGCAAACTTAAAAATCTAAGATTCTATCTCATACTTGATCGTAGGTCACTATCTCCAAATATCTCAAAATTAAAATATAATAACCATTCAGATTTTGATGGGTTTTTTTGTGTGTTGTTAGTCGATTGTGAAATGTATCTTCGAATTTTAGTGTACGTTGGTGACTCAAATTCAAGTAGGCAGAAATGTAGTCATTGTACAACTTACTAATGTAGCGTTCGGAATCATTTTATATACAATAGACTTCATGTTTGCCAATAATACTGCACAACTGTATACACATGTCACTAACAAATCCGACGTTGAAAAACTATTTAATGTATATTTATAGATATGAAGCCAAGGCGTTCATTGCTTCGGATTCCTCATTAATCTTCATTTCCTCTCGAAATTCTATAGTATCAACGAAACACTAATCATATTCAAATCATCTGAGGTTTTATCTATTACCAATATAATAAAATTGACCTAACAGTTCATGAAAATTAATAGTACATTTTTAACATAAGAGCAGTTTGAAAAAGAAATTCTAGGCCATTCTTATATTATTAAACGATAACTTAATTTCTTATAAAATATTTCTTTCATAGAGTTCATGTTGGTGGATTGATGGTGTAGATCAAACAACATCATTTATACTACTTATTTATTGGTGAAGGCATTAAAGATTGACACTAACCGACACATCTATATTCACGATAAGATGTATAGGTGAGTGTTTAATAGGTTATTCATTTACATGAAAGAAATCATGCATTAAAACCGGTTTATAACCAACTAACATATTATGTATTAGATAGATTATTATGATAAACGGATGCTTTATAATTATTATTCTCTCTTTAAGCCTTATAAGCTGATACTCCACTTAGGATGAAATAGATAACAGAATGCTAGTCATATAATTTGAAAGCGCATGCTGCAAAAGGGAGATAGTTTGAAGTTAGAACATCATATTTTGTTCACTATTGTACACAACGCCTTTTATAACCATATTTTGTGTAGAAGGTATCCATAAACTAACTCATGTTCTTCAAAAGAATGAAGATATTTCAGATAAGAAAGCTTACTTCTGCACAGTATCATCTTCAGCAGTATAATCTTACTTATAAGTAACGTTTATAAAACGTAGCAGTGATCAATTTAACGGTATGAAACGCACGTCCTGGATTCCGCTGCTAGTCGCCATCCATCTCCGCTCAAAAATGCTCATGATTTTATGGAAATATCAATACAATCTGCATAGGATGTTTATATGCCAAAAAAGACTGATAAACTACAGTTTTAAACAATAATGGGAAGATTCAAATTACTAATACATATGAATCATTTTTGATAAATAATGCAAGATCTACTTCGTCCAATTTTTGGAATTGTTTCATATGTATTTGTGTTCATTTAAGATTTTCATTTGTTTTTTATTAATAAGTCTGGAATAAGTTAATGTCAGTATAATCTACATATTACATCCACTTTTAATCAATAAACTCTGTCTAGTCTACATAAAATCTACATTTGATAATAGATAAAACTAGAAATTCATAATACACCATCACTTTCTTATTAAGTCTAATTATTTATTATATTTAGAGAGGGGTTTTGTAGATATTATAGTAATTTAGTAGTTGAATTCATGAATCAATTGAAACTGGACCACCATGGAAAACTTGAAAACATTGAACTGAGTTACAGTTTAATATTAACACCATCAGATGCCGGCTCAGCGGTGTAGAGGTTAAGCGTTTGCTTGCGAGACTGATAGGTCGTTGATTCAAATCACACGAGGCGGGATCGTGGATGCGAACTACTGAGAAGTCCCACACTAGGACGAAACGGCCGTCCAGTGCTTCCAGGTTTTCCATGGTGGTCTAGCTTCAGTTGACTCATGAATTCAAATACTAAATATTTGTTATATATTGATATGTCTTTTTCCAAAACATTATAGCTAATTATCGTAAAAGAACTTATGTATATACCTTGAATAGCTTATAAAACCAGGTTTTAATCTGGATAACATGGATTTCTGTCATGAAACGTTTGGAATTCAAGGTTTATGTATGCTGAAAACTTGTTGAAAGCGTTTCTATAAAACCAGTAGAATGTCTAGAATCAATCAGTATTTTTGAAATCATTTTACAAAACTCTAAAAACTAACAATTCTGTTTCGTCTTAACTCCATTCTTTAAGTGTTAAGTTTAATATTGATTTTAGTGTTTCATCCTATAAGCTTTAGGATTCACAGAGTCATTAATAAACCCAAAGGTTCACTTCCTATGCTAAATCATATTTTCCTTCGTACTTCAGTTTTCTGTTTTCGTTTTCTGTAGTAGAGTCCAATGATTATAGGAGTATATGACTGAGTTTCATTTACTAGACATAACATCTTCGTAACTTATTTTCTTTAGTTGAATGGGTATTCTAGTCATCGTACTAGTAGATTATCAACTCATTATGTGTAATGAAAGAAATGGATTAATCAGGTTCTGTCTAAATTATAAAATATAATTGATGAAATTTTATGAACTGAACTAGGTACTGATAGCAATATAGTGTGTGCTAATGATGTTGACAGATATAAGTAGTATGTATCATCAATTGAAAGTAAAATGCCTGGCAGCAGAAGGTTAAGACAATCGAAGAGAAGAGAACGAGAACAGAGAGTGATTGGTGTAGAAACGAAGGAACAATCAAGTATGAGACAATTGATTGACATTTTTAAAATGAAACATTTTCTTTATGGTTCTCAGAATTTACTAAGAGTTTCTGTAATTTTGTGTCCAAGTAAGTTTGGTTGTCCCTTTGTGTGTTCTCGCTCACTACAGTAGTAGTAGTAGTAGTAGTAGTAGTAGTAGTAGTAGTAGTATATGGTAGTATAAGGATAGCCTCTACCTTTAAATAAAGATTTCAAGACTGTGATTTCACCGTTTGTTACATATGAAAATACAACTTGAGATAATAATAGAACATACAAATTATTCCTTAACTTTGACACATATTTTGATAAAATTATTTCTTATTAAACAGTTCAAATAATAATATAATATATGAACTAGCTATATTAAATAAATTTTTCGCACGTTTAGATTCCTATTTAACATTGTTCTTGGTTTTACACATTATCGATATTAAACCTACAGAGCCTACCGAATGTACAAACCTCAGATTCCACCAAAGACTATTGGTTATCTTCCAGAAAAATATAATCTTTCAATAACACTATACATTATACTGACAAATTATTTCAATGAAAGTTTCCCAGAAATATTTTCCATGAAATAGCTCAAATAAATAGCCAAAATAATGCAGAAATTCCCTTTAAAGTGTGAATGTAGAATGATTTTACTCGTTTTTTTTTCAGAAAATAAAGTGATATACTTTCAGTGAACTGGAAAACATTCACGCGGTGTTGTTTTACTTGTATCTTCCCATTATTATTTAGAACTGCAATTGACCAGTTTCTTGTTGGCATGTGTGTATCCTGTGCGAATTATCCCGATATTACCTTTAGGTCACAAGCTTTATAAGCGAAGATGGATAGGAGCTAGCAGTGGAATCCAGGTCGCGCGTTTCGCCCTGGATTCTACCATTTATTTATTTACTAATTTATTTATTTATTTTAACACATAGGTATAGGTACAGGGAGGCACCAAGTACATATGCGCCACACGAATCTCAATTGATTTGTGTGAGGGCTGTGATACTGCCCGGTTGCCCAAACCGAAGCAGGTGGTTTTCTTAAGGGGCCACACCCCGAGCCTTCGACCTGAACGTCTGACCCACAAGGCAGTGGAGCATCGTGAGGAGATGCAGTCCCATGGAAGCCGGTGACCAACGATTGGTTCATACGCCATTTGTTCCTTCAGGATACTGGAGCCCATGTGCACCATTGGTTTGGGGTCCGGTTAAAGCGCCGGACATTCGCTTTTCGTCCTCTCATTTTCGTAAACAACACCCCGGCCACGAGAAGGCAGTGAGTAGGACTTCCCTGGCAGAGACTATACACGCATGGCCATGTGAGAGCATTTCGAGAGGGAGAGCGGACCCTCCCCACTCTCAGCCGTACCAGGGCATTTGGGGGCAGATAGGAACAATAATGGGGCGGATTTGCTTGCATATAGCATACAATTCTCTGTGAACCTAGCACACAATAATAGCATCATGCACTGTCCCATCGCTCTTGGCAGATCAGGCAACTCGAACGTTACGAGAACACCATCAGGGCATACGACAGGCTAGGTACTGCTAGCCCCTATCCATCTTTGCTTATAAAACTTGTAAACAGTTCAAATATGAAATAATTATTTTAAACGCAAAGTTAATAAACATGTCTTTTATTTATGTTGCTTCTTAGCACTATGTACCAATTTTACCTTATAAGATATGAATCTGTGCAACTAATGTAGAAACATAACCAGCAATGTTTCTGTAATATTATTTATAGTGAGTACTTGGAGAGCTCAATGACAATGGCTTTTATGGTTAACCTATAATCTTATGATGATTATGCATTAAAGGACAAAATGTCTTGAAATACTAGAAGAACATAATTAAGCATACCAGTTTCCAGTATAGAATTCAACATTTTCAGTATTTAATTTGGTAACCTAGAATCTTAAAGTTATTGATTTAAGTCATAGGTTGTAGCGTCTGATATTACTACACATTTACGTGGTTCATTTTAGGTTTTAAGCGAACTTTAATAACTCAGACAGCAAGCGAATATTGCATTATTGTTAACTTTACTACAACTTTATTCTTTCCATAGAAAATTGTGCCCTACAACACATGTGAGTCTTATATTCATGTCCTCGTAACCTTGTTTGTACTTATGTGTAAGTCTATCACTCAGTATTTAGCTTAATCCTCGTCTCCTCTTTATGCCTTTCATTATTTACTTCAAACTAGATTAACGCTATCAATGAGTAGTGTTTGTAATTGAGATGATTATCTTCTATAGTCCGTTTCTCTTCGCTTTCCCGCTTCTCATTTTAATGTCTGTCAAATAAACAAATGCTTATAATAAATTGCTTCAATTCATTATGTGTTCAGCTTCTTATTGACACCGTCGCTCAAATGAAGTCAGTCTAGGCGCGTTATTCAGGATTAAACAGAAGATTTCTGTTCGTGGCATATTCATTTGATTATGTAAATCGGAGTCAAATGTAATGAAATAAACATATTACTGTAATTTATATTAAAAAAGATTGTAAGTAATATTTATACAGAGAAAAGTTTTCGAAAACTACATTTAATGGTATTAAAGCTAATAAGACTGAATCAGACGACAAATTACTGTCATGTAATGTCGTTCATCTATATCTCATAAGCCACCCCAAAATTATGGTTTTAATCAGTCGGGATGTGCACACACTAAAATTTAGCTATATTTTATTTGTTACTTACAAGTATTAGAGTAGCCCGATTTAATAAATGAAAACACTTGGTAAATTATGATTTCTGTTCTACCTAAATATTTTAATTATTAAATGGTAATATAAGTGTAGAAACGTAATTTATTGACATTCCCACTCACTCACAGACACATTAGACTCAAATAGTTTTATATAGGCTCCATTTTAGTTTAACTAGTTGAATGTTCAAAAATTTTAGTGGAATATTCGGCTAGCAATTCTTGTTTCATAAATTTGGGTTCCAAAAAGAGATAGCAGTTTCATTAAAAATGGTCACTCATTTAAATAAAAGTAGGCTTGTCAATAAATCACTGGCTCAAGATAAATAAACTGAGATAAACAACTTCTTAAGGCTGTCATTTTTTAGTCAATTTCCGTTCCATGATTGTTTTTTGAAGAGATATTTCGTTAAGCTTCCAATTTCTAGAACTACTATTGATGAGTGTTTCTGAAATAATGATGAACGGTATTTATTCACTTAACATACTATTTGTTAAGGGCTAATTCATATATTTTTCAGTCAAAAAATCAAAAATATATGTAGTCAATTTTTCCTAGACATTTCTATCAAGTAGATAAGAAGGAGTATAAGCTTAGAACTTATCTAATAAAAAAGAAGGGTAAAACGGTTGATGAAAGAAACTATTACATAATGAACTAAGATGAAAAGTAATATTATCACTCAAATCCGCTGACTAATACTGATTATTTTTGAACAAATAGTAATGACGCTAAGTTGTTTCTGAATCATCATTGGCAGTGAAACTACAATATACCTTGTTCAGCTTCTTCCTGTGTATTTTAGATAAACTTAATATGTATTGACCATCAGCAAATTGAATTTCCTTATGGAGTCTAAAATTATAAATATGAATCCCTGTTTTTTGGTCTCACTATAACTACTTTGATGATTCTCAATAAAAACCATATTACTCATTGTTGTTACCATTTATTGATTTTCGCAAGCTGTATTCCGTGTCAGTCATGATTTTCCTTTGAGATAAATTATATATTGTTCATGGATCTAAGTGAATGAATATTCTTTGATTGATTATCTGATAAAAATCATAACTGGTAAATATGATCATATAATTAGGTTTAAATATTTAACAATCTTTATTCAAAAAAACTAAGAACAAGTTATTGTTATGCTTAAAAACACTGATAAACTGTTTTATCTACTGTTTTTTTATAAAAGTAATACAAATTGTATACAGAAATTAGTACGAATGTGAAATGAACTAGCAGTGTTCATACAAACATAAACTACTACGAAATCAGTGACTTTTTCCCATTTGGTTTATAATCAATTCATATTCTCCTTTCTATTACAGATAAATAAAATGCTATCCATATATTTCTTATAAAGTTACCTATTTTTGACTAGATTTTCAGCTAGATTTTCAACATTCTTTTTGATATCCTTTTCTTCTATTTCATTGCTTCCGTTTAATTCCCATTTGTCCAGTAGATCTTTTAATTTTTCATATATTAATATAATTAACAAATATATGTATGATCAAACTGTGTAAAATTTATTGTGCTAATAGATCATTATATAGTTCTGGTAATCTTCCTCATCATATTACACTATCTAAAATGATTTAATTAAGCCCGATTATTATTAAATATAATAACAACTGGAAAGAGCTGGAAAGGATTGTCCAGGACAGGGTTGAATGGACAGTACTGGTGGACGGCCTATACTCCTCCACGAGGAGTAACAGGCGTAAGTAAGTAAGTATTACTAAATATTTCGATTCTTCTCTATATTGTTCAAACTCGTGGTATTTTAATCAGGTTATTTATCTTTTACTAATGTAGATTACTAAGTTATGAAACATCAAATTTTGATTTCTTGGGATATTTCAAATATTTTATTATGCAATTCATTGTTCCGTTGTACTATTTAAACTTGAACTAATCTTAATTTGGTTATTTATTTATTCTCTCAAGAAGTGGCTTACACTAAGTCACGAAACGTCAGAAAATCTGATATTACAAATATATTATTTATTTATTGATAACAATCTACCCAATGCTCAATTTAATCGAAATTATCAAATCAAACCTTGATAATGATACATACATTCAATTGATTGCTTAATTTATATTAAATTATCACATCAAGCTTTAGTAATGATCAGAGCAACACATGTAAGCGAACAATTGTTTTCAACTAGATCGTCATCAGGCTTTACTCTAATATACAGGAATATCTATACGAAAATGTTAAACCAATCAAGGCAATTCGGGTCAGTAATTACAATGAAATAGAATAAGTCATCACATATAATAGATAAAAGCACAAGTTGATAGTAGGAAGACAGGTGTACTGATAGTAATAAGAATAATAAAATACGATAACAAAAGTCATATCAATAGTTAAACATTGGAAATAGGTTAAACATGAGTAAATGAGCTTAAAATAGTCATCACAAAACATTGAAACCATTACGTAATAAGAAGTGAGTAAATAATTAGATAATGAAGAATACAAACGGAAAAAGGGGAAAAATTACAAACAAATACTGGATGTGAAAACAAGTTTAATGATAACAAAATAAAATAAAAAGTCTTTTGTTAAGATATAACTGGCGACAGAATGGATAGGGGGGTTAATCATGTATATTAGAGTAAAGTCTGATGATGATCTAATTGAAAACAATTGTTCGCTTACATGTGTTGTTCTAATTTTCACTAATATTCCTTTTATGAGATTTTTAATGAAAATGGTACTAATTATATGTGAAAATTATATTTGAAATAATCTCAGCGATTAAAATTTAAATACTTCGAATGTTTCGTCCAGCTAACCTGTCTGAACTTCTTCAGGGTAACAATCAAAATGGATTCTCTATATTCGGCGCCCAATTTCTGTCAAACTATTCGTTATAATCTTGACGAATATTCGTATAAAATGGTGCTAAGTTTTCAGATATAAAAGTATTAAGTATATTATAAGTAATATAAGTAGAGTAGAAAAAAAAACAACTGATAAATGATTTCTCATAAACATTGAAGTCTATTCATTTACAGCAAATTATGAAAACATATGACATTTTCGGGTAGATCAAGTTTTGACAACCATTAAATGTTATATCTTTGTCTAAAATAAAAACGTTTGAACAAGTTGTGGGAAAAAAACATTAATTTCGTTTTTTTGTTTTTTTTTGTTTTAACATGTTACCTCTTTTCTTTTCTTGTTCATGTCAATATGTATAAACTAATGTACATCTTATCAGACTCATTTTATAATTCATAAAGTGGTATTACTATTGTTTACTTACTTCACTAAGAATGGTACTCTTGTTTAAGTTATGGAATAAAAAAATCAATCAAAAAAATCTAATCAAATAAAAATAAATGAATTAGAATGATAATTTTATACTTCCATTAGGATTTTTCATCAGGAAAACTTCAGATGTTTAGTTTTTATTAATGACAAATACCCTTCGATTCGTTTCAATGTTATTAAATTGAGAATTTTGTGAATGAATTGTATTTCACTGAGAAAAAAAGAGTTTTGCGTTTCCATATAACTGTAATGATGTAGTTTGAATGTTGGATTATAATGAGATAAAACATAAGCAACAATTTTGTAAATTTACAATCTTAGTTTTTTAAATACTTACTTACTTATGTCTGTTACTCCCCATTGAGCATAGGCCGCCGACCAGCATTCTCCAACTCACTCTGTCCTGGGCCTTCCTTTACAGTTCTGTCCAATTTTTATTCATCTTTCTCATGTCTGTCTCCGTTTCTCAACGTAATGTGTTCTTTGATCTTCCGCCTCTCCTTTGACCTTGAGGATTCCAAGCGAGGGCTTGCCTTATGACGCAGTTCGGTGCTTTCCTCGATGTGTGTCCTATCCACTTCCAGCGCTTCTTCCTCCGCTAGGATCTGGTTTGTTCTCTCCCATAGTAAGTTGTTGCTGATAGTGTCTGGTCAACGATCCGAAGTATTTTGCGTAGACAGTTGTTAATAAACACTTGTATCTTCTGGATGATGGCTCTCGTAGTTCTCCAGGTTTCTGCCCCATACAGTAGAACTGTCTTGACATTTGTATTGAAAATTGTGACTTTGATGTTGGTCGACAATTGTTTTGAGTTCCAGATGTTCTTCAGTTGTAGATATGCTGCTCTTGCTTTTCCGAGCCACGCCTTCGCATCAGCGTCAAGTCCACCATACTCATCAATGATGCTGCCCAGATATGTAAATGTTTTGACATCTTCCAGAGCTTCTCTGTGAAGTGTGATTGGATTGTTGCATGCTGTGTTGTATGTGAGAATCTTGCTTTTCCCTTTGTGTATGTTGAGACCTACTGTTGCTGAGGCTGCTGGTACACTGATCGTCTTCTCCTGCATTTGTTGTTGCGTGTGCGATTGAAGATCCAGATCTTCTGCGAAGTCTAGATCATCCAGCTGCATTCTAGCTGTCTACTGTATTCCATGTTTCCCCTCAGATGTTGATGTCTTCATGATCCAGTCGATCATCAGTAGAAATAGAAAGAGTTAGAGTAAGCAACCTTGCCTGACACCGGTCTTTACCTCAAACGAGTCTGTCAATTGTCCTTCATGCACGATTATTAATACTTTTTGTTAAAGAATGAGAAATTTATCGCTTTATCTATTAAATAAAATATGACATAACCATACTGAATAATTGATACTTCGAAGTTATTTATCTTATCAACAGGAGTTGATCGTAGACTCCAACATAAATGAAAGATAATTTTTTCTGTTTTCTGATGTCATCTTATAATTAATTAAACGAATATGAAGTAATAGACTATTCTCATTTTATAACTTAAAGTGATTAGGAACAAAAATGTAATTGATTACTAAATAGGCAATAATGACAACAATTATGATAAGTTAGAAAGGAATACTTCAACTATAAAGTCATGTAAAATTGTTTTGAAAGATCACAGTGAAAAACTACGATTGGAGGTTGACACATGCATATTGTAACTTTTTGAGATAATGGTGTGCGTATTGAAGTAGTTCATATATGTATTCCGTACAATAAAAACTCATTGAAAAAAATTGCTTTCACTAAATTACTGAATAGTTTTGATCGTCATATGAGTTTACATTAAAAAATGTTAGAAAACAACTGAAAATTACGTAATAACTTAGCATAGTGAAAGATTATAAATAAGTTGACGTTAATCTGTTACATATTAGTAGCGAACTGTATTATACAAACAATTTTTAACGTCTTAGAATGCGATAAAGTAATTCTCCAATAAGCTTAAATTCCAAGCTTCACAATCGATGAACTAAAAAGTACGTTTAAAAATTGATTTATATCACAAATTGGCATCAACTATAAAACCAGTGATATACCAGTCAACACTGAATAGTTGTTTTGGTATTATTTAAGATGACCTTCTATTACATAACTACTACTTCCATAGCAGTTTGAATCTAGAGAATTTAGCTCTAAAATATAGCTCAGTGTAGCTGAATTAAATTGAACGAAACATCCGAATTTAATCAACTGGAGATATGTAGTAATCTTTATTCAATGTTATCAGTGATACCTTATTTCACTTCTAACCTATTAATTTCCACCATTGACTGTTTCCTACCAAAATATTGGTAAATTCATTTCTAAATTAGCCGATAGTCACTGAGTGAATATTATTTTTAGTAATCAAGATGACACAGATTACGTTTTTAAATTCTTCTAGGTTTTAGTGGTTCACTAGTAAACATTAGTTCAGGATGTAATTTGATAAAAAAAATATGTTCGTACATAATAGTTGAATACTTAGAAAAATTAGTAGCTACTTATCTGATATAATAAAAGGAAGATAACAATAAAGATTCCCTAATTTCATTGGCAAACTATGATTTTTAATGATTAAGTTATACACTTATTGATTTATAGTTATCCTAGTTATATAAAAATAAACAAAAATCCATAATTATCCCACTTCTTTATAAATATTATCTAGATAAGTTATGTTAGGATATTTTAGTTCACATATTATTATGATTACTATTATTATTACTGTTATTTTAGGTGTTACTTTTATAATACAAGGCATACATACACACTAGCATATGATTGGTTAACTTCCCTTTGACAGTGTTAATGACGCTTATATCTTAAACTAAAGTGCTTATTTCAGTTTATTTCTGTTTGGTTAACCTCTTCTATAGAAAAATTATTTTTCGTCTTCAATTGTTGTAGTTATATACATTTAAATATCGACATATTCACAAAAATGTATTTATCAATCTATATTCATCTTTACCTTTTCTTAAAAAAAGAAAACAGAAAAAAAACTAAGTAACTATACCTCAACATGTGGGCGTATATTGATATGTATAAACAATTGTGTCTATAGATGTTAATGTGTAGGTGTTGTGCATTTTGTGCATAGAATAATCAGGTAAAAATATTAAAGGTACAATTAGGTATCTTAATTACATAAAGTAATTAGACTAGCTTCAATTTACTCAATACTTTGTTCATCTTTAAACTTTCTTGTCAATATATTTTTGATTAGAGGAGAGTCAAGTTAAATAATTTTATTAAAAATTTCGAAAATATTTAATATATTCATTCATAGTGATTAATTAAATACAAATAAAATTAAACATATTTACATAGAGATTAATATTCAATGTGTAAAAAATGTATTTGTACTTTGAATGGGTGATGGGGAACTGAACTAATCATTAAATTATTAATAATAATTATTGTTCAGTATATAATAAGAATTTTCTCAAGTAAGTACTTTTAAAGTTTATTTTATTCAGATATGTTTGTAGTAATATATAAGATAGTTGAGATATCATTATCAAGGTTTGATTTGATAATTTCGATTAAATTGAGCATTGGGTAGATTGTTATCAATAAATAAATAATATATTTGTAATATCAGATTTTCTGACGTTTCGTGACTTAGTGTAAGCCACTTCTTGAGAGAATAAATAAATAACCAAATTAAGATTAGTTCAAGTTTAAATAGTACAACGGTATATAAGGTAGTTCAGTTGAATTGAACTTGTATAAAAATGAACTGGAAACCTGAATGTAATCAATAAGTATTTTGATTTGTAGCTAACAAGTACTATCCATTTTGAGATCAAATATAGAATAATAGAGATTTCCCCCCAAAAAATATCATGTTTTCTTTCGATAGTCAATTTAAAGACAAATATATTCTTTTATATGAATAAATGGTTCAGGTAAATGCGGAATTCAATAAAGGGTTTATTAAGGCCTTAGCCATACATAAATTCAAACCGTCTATATATATTGAAACATAGTTTGTTCTCAACTTAAACCTATTTTGGTAATATTAGCTTATTATCCAGTGTGATGAGGTTCTAAATTGTTTCTTTCATGTTATTTTCTTTATTATTTTTATCTCCTCTTTTCCTCCATTTGTCTAGTTGACGTATTTTATTTTCTAACAGGTATATACGTGATCAGATTGTTCGAAACGTATTGCACTTAGATATCAAATAGTTCTGATAATCTTCGTCATCTTACTATACTATTGAAATTTATTAAAGGGACAAATTGCCTCAAATAAGTCACTATTCTTGTTAATGAATTTTGTTAAGAACACCAGTTAGATTATATGATTTAAATAACTAACAGTTGAAAATTATGAGGCTGATGATTTTAAAATGTCTTAGTCTGTTGATTTAAAAAAACAAACTTGATATGTCAGGTAACTTTACCATAGTATTATATATGAACATATCATGTTACTTATTTATTATCGGTTCATCATTCACTGTTAAAATATAATAACTTTGGATGATGTAACAAGACTGAAAATACTTTTTATTGGTTGTTTTAGGGATTTGTTTTGGTAATTTATGAAGTTAGTTTTTAGTCATAAAGTGGAGAATTATTGAACAGCTTGTAAATCATCTTCGACTATAATGAATTTAAGTTATTTTCATGAGCCAATTGAAGCTAGATAACCATGGAAAGCTTGGGAGAATTGGACAGCCGTTACATCCTATTGTGGAACTCCTCAGCAGTGAGCATTTAGGATTCCACCCGCGGGATTCGAACCCACGACCTACCGGTCTTGCGCGCGAGCGCTTAACCATTAGACCACTGAGCCGACACCCAAGGGTGTTAATGTCTAACTTCAACTAATCTTCTATGAGTCAATATCCCACATCGGACCGGGTTGAATTCCATCGGTCACGGCTTCTCACTAGAACTGCAGGAAATACCTCTTGAAGCCAATCACTAGTGAGCAGATGATGATTATTATAAGAAGGGTTTTTTGGAGAATTCAGTAATTTAATAGTTGAATTCATGAGCCAATAGAAGCTCTCTCTCTCTCTCTCTCTCTCTCTCTCTCTCTATATATATATATATATATATATATATATATATATATATATTTGAAGTACATCTCTAAATCTGTTAATGTATTGGTACAATATGTGAATAGTTACAGCGCATTACACACCTTATAAAATTATTAACCTAAGATTCGGAAAAACGATACAGGAACTATTTCTTATGGATTTATGCTCCCAGCAAATTGTATTTAAACAATTACGTAATTTATCTTTAATACAATACAAATGTTAGTCTATAAATGTCATAACTGACACTTTTTCATCAAACAATTATGTTCTAAAAAGACTAAAATATTATCCTTTACAAAGCTAAACTTTAAGTGATAAGTAATTGCCATAACTTCTTATGTTTTTCACTTAGTCCTGAAAGTTTGTACTTTTATTAGTTCAAGGATGCGTCACCATTTAACCACATTTTTTATCTGATGTGAACACTAATATCCGCGTACGTCTAATCACCGAAAAACCAGTTCTTTGTTATTTTTGATGTTTTTTTGCTTAATTCCAACATAAGTTAGTTTACTTTATAATCAGTATACTCCTTTATTATATAATGTAAATGAATGTAACGGAAGGTAGGAATTTCAGGATTTAACTATTCATAAAATACATAAATTGAAAAATTTATATGACCACTACAAGAATACTACATCATCGTATGTATCCCACTTCTGAAGAAAACGCTGGACTGGAAGGATAACATAAACCGCTAAAAATAAAATTCTTGTAATTAAATCAATTTTGGTTATTTGAATCTTCCCATCGATGTTTATGACTGTAATTGATCAGTCTCGTATTGTTATTTGTGCATCCTGTGCGGATTGCCTCAATATTGCTTTAAGTTATATGCATTATAAGCAGGGATGATGGTGGCTAGCAGTAGAATCTAGGATGCACATCTCATCCTATTCGGGACTCGTCGGCTAGATAACGCTGTGAAGTCTCGAGCGGAAGGTACTGGGTTGGAATCCCGGAATGAACATCAACCCTGGGATGCAAATGAATATAGCTGATAAGCCCCAAATAGAACGGAACGCGCTTCATGGATTCCACTGCTAACCATCATCATCTCGTCTAATATTGTAATTAAAGTTTTGAAAAATATTCTTTCTGTTATGAACTAAACAAATGGCTGTAAATATATACACATACTTGAGGTCAATAGTATGTTTGATTTTAACAAATTGATTAGTTATATACATATGTACACTAATCATTATGAACAGTGACATATTTAAACCCCTTTCTTTCAAAAAAAATGTAACCAACATTAGTTAATTTTAAATCATTCATTTGTGATATTGATTAATTTTCCCATTAGGAATTTTTGCATATTTTCACCAATTTCAACACAGATTAACGTAGGCTGAAAGTTCATTTAGATTTTTACTCTAAAAAATAACTTTACAATCCTTTAAAGATGAACTATTGACAATTGAAGATATGTAGTACTTATATAAGTTAGTTTATTATGTTAAAACATACTGCCTTTAAGTTAATTTAATTAATCAAGTTTAATTAGTTCATTTTAAATCTTTTTTTCTTTTGACATACCGTTTAGCAATGTGTTTTCAAATGTTAGTTATTCAAACTATAGAATAAAGTCATCTTTTAAAATTTAAATAAATCTATTCAGTCAGTCAGTCAATAACAACGTAGAACTTTGTACGTACGTACGTACGTACATTAGTTCGAGTTACTATACCATATAAATAAATCAATTAGTTATGTTTTAATTCATTGTAGTGGTATTGAGCGGTAATTCAAGTTAAGCAACAACGAACAACTCTTTGTTATCTAGAAAGATTTAAGCAGGGTTACAATTTCATTTTAAGTGATAATGCTTAGTAATTATAATCAGGGTTGTTTATATTATTTACTTAAAAACTATAAGTAGTTTAAGGATTTACTAACCATATTGTTACAATATGTTTCATAATATTTGCTCATGTGTATGTATACGGGCCTGTAGATATGTGATCGAATGATAGAAAGTTCTTTTTAACAACTGTATATGATCTCATAACCTCAAGATTCATTTTACGAAGTGTTGAATACAGTTTAACGATCAACTGCTAAATAACAAGCATAATATATTGCGTATTAAGCAGATTGCAAACAAGTGTTAGTGG
This sequence comes from Schistosoma spindalis, assembly GCA_946903255.1. Classification (NCBI taxonomy): domain Eukaryota; kingdom Metazoa; phylum Platyhelminthes; class Trematoda; order Strigeidida; family Schistosomatidae; genus Schistosoma; species Schistosoma spindalis. Next base: position 70,856,612 of record OX336416.1, on the reverse strand, counting down.
CCGCTAATATAGGTCCTGGGTTTAAAGTTCACGAGGCGGGATCGTGGATGCGCACTGCTCAGGAGTCCCACAGTAGGATGAAACAGCCATCCTGTGCTTCTAGATTTTGTATGGTGGTCTAGCTTCAAGTGACTCATGATCTCAACTATTAAGATTACAAGCAAAGATGAATAGTGGTTAGCAGTGGAATCCAGGACGCGCGTTTCGTCGTATTTGGGATTCGTCAGCTGGATGTACCTGTATCTCAGAGTTGATGTTCACTCTGGAACTCGAACCCAGTACTATTCGCTTCAAACGCCATCGCGTTATCCACTCCACTACTGAGTCCTAATAGCCACTTGCTTGTGGAATGGGGTGAAGTTTAGTTCACTTTGTATTGTTTTACTTGAGACTGATCGATTTTAGTCCTAAACATCAATGGGAAGATTTAAGTAAAACAATACAAAATGTATTAAGATTATAATTTATTGATATTTTATTTTAGATATATGCAACGTCAAATAACTTCAGTTTAATTCACCTTTGATACTTTCAACGTTCAAATGAAAAATAAATTGACTATCTATTCACTTACTACTTAAATTTTATAAATTAACACTTTAAAAATTATTTTTCAAGTATTATGCCATTTAGCTAATGTTAATATGAATTCTAAATATATACAGTCTCAAGTAGATTGATTTACTGTTTAATTGTGCTTAGAAGTATAGAATTAAATGTTTTTGAAATGAAAGTACAATCGGTAGGTGAAGGAAATAAATGAAGTTATTTATTTTTTCTACAAGTATATTATTATGGACTAATAGTCAGGTGAAAATTAAATGTATCTCCCGTTTTATGATAATTTGTTAACTAGATGTAAAGGTTTCTGGGTTAAAAAATGTGAAAGAACTTGTAAATTATTATATTTAGAATGAACTTAACAGTGAAAACAATGATATGAGCTAAATGCACTTACATTCTAGAACTGATATTAACTTTGAGATTAGAACTCAATACCCTTCACTTCAAACGCCACTTTAATCACCAACTTATTGGTTTCAGATAGTTCAATAATATGTTCAGCGAGTATCATATCGATTCGCAAGGATTTTTAATTTATTGTTGTTGATATTCTGTAATGTATTTTGTTATATCCAGAGCTTAGATTTTTAATATATCACGTATAACTTGAGCACTTGAACATTTGAACCCTCCAAGTCGCAAATGAGAAGACAGAAGACAAGTGATAGGAATGCTATTCCAAACGGTGTCAAATATGGTACAAAGCAATCAGGTATTCATAGTTTTCTAGAAAAATCGAAATCATCATTATAGTCATCTAATCCGCATACAGGGGTTTCAGCATTTGTCCAATAGGGAAGCTATACGTAGAGATCTTGCAATATTCTTCCAAAAGATGATTGGATGGAATATCTTCGGCTCTTTCTGAGCTTCTTAGAGCTTCCTCAAGTTTACCAGTGGGTCGTCCTCACATATTTGATTAGTCTCTGTGGCATTAAGAGTACATATTTTCTTAGTATAGGAAGATTTTACAAATCGTTGTTTTCAAAGCCAATTTTTTAACTATAGACTGGCATCAAATGAAAACAACCAGAAATAAGGAAGCAGTCAATAGATTTGCCATGTTAGTTTGGGACTTCTCAGTAAAGAGGACACCGATAACGTCTTACAATATCAATATATTGCCTAGCACTGTATTTCATATATTTTTAATGATTGGTGAAAAGCTAAATAAGAATTAGCTAAGTTCAAGAATTTGTAAATATCATTATCAAGTGGCTTACACTGAGTGATGAAATGTCAAAAAACTTACTTTTCCTACTCATTGAAATACTGCAAATATGTTCTTTTTATTAATTAGTGTAAGAATCATTTTTATAAAATGAAATGAAAATTTCAGATCACTTGATCTGTTCAATTGCAGTTTTAAACATCAATGAGAAGATTTAAGCAAACACTATCGAATGAATATTTGATCTCTGTTTAAAATTATGATCTGCTAATTAATCGTTGTTCTCTAATGTATGTACCAAAGAAATTCTCAAAACAAAACCAATATACTCAGTTTGATCAACAGTTATTATAAGTTAGTAATTTGCAAGAATAATAATTAGTGGGGGAGATATTATCGAAAGTATTCGATCAGTCGAGATTGTTTTTTTTACAGAAAGAAATCTGTAATGAATCAGTATAATTCAACATGCAACATCTCAAGTTATTCTACTTAATAAACATCATAAAACTACTTACAAATAATCAGTAGATCACAATTTTTATGAATTTACGAAATATTTCTATTGTCTTGTAGATAATTTTGTAATTCAAGCAAAATAACACTGAAATTTTATTAAATTAAAATCTTTAATGTAGATTAACCTTATTGATTTGAATAGTTGACATGTGAACTTATTTATCTTAATACGTAATGAACAGATAGCCTGAGTAGATTATCGATTCTAGTGACCTTCAATAATGTTAACTATGAAATAAAAATTTGTTTTATTGAGATGGTGGAGAAAATTTGTAACTCGAATGGATGATTTTGATGGAGTTTTGTTCTCTGAGCTGGGTGGTTTGGTCATGGAGTTTTCATCGTTCTTCTGAACGACATCATCAGCACAAAACTCAGGTAGAAGTGGGGAAATTAGAACACTTCACTTCTACCTGAGTTTTGTGCTGATGATGTCGTTCAGAAGAACGATGAAAGCTCCATGACCAAACCATCCATCTCAGAGAACAAAACTCCATCAAAATTAACGTTTGAATATTCATTTCTATTGTTATGTATAGCATTACTAGAGTAATAATGTAGGTTATATATGTTGTGTTTGCTTTCAAATTCTTTTCTTGTTGATCTGGAAACATTACTTGTTTATTTACTGTTAACTAACAAAAAATCATTAACATCAATACTTAGTATTCAATTTTTATTAGTGTTTAAAGTCATTCCCTAAATAACCCAATGTCTAATTCAACTTTGTTTACTGATAAATATTCACAGCAATACATAAACCTCTTTCAAAACAAAAACAAAATAATTTCACTAGTATGACACTGAAGTATGACCAATATAACCGTTTGCGATTGAAAAGCAAGACTAATAATTGAACTAATTCCTAAAGTTTTAAAGAATTGATGAGTCATGGTCATTTTATGACAATATACTGATTCATAAAACATGTATTAATAAAATATGTCATTAACCCATATAAGCGGTTAAGTTAAATACTATTGATAGTAGTAGGTTCTGTTATTTGACATGCTTTCATAATGGAGACTATATAAAATTACGTTGATTGTTCCGTTTTGTATATATACTTTCCTATCCAGATTTCAGTTCGAGTTAAATATCATTTGTTAACAAAAGGAATACAATAATTTATGATACGAAATAGACAATGTGTTATTTTCTTTCAGAGTTTAACTGACAACTTATTGCACAATGTTTATAGTGAATAAATTTATGTAATTATCGTAAATCCTTGGCCTTTTGCTATTTTTTTCGTATTATACAAAAGTACTTCATATAAATAGCTACATTAATTGATCATCTGGCTATAGACGCTGGTATCTTAAGCAAGGTTCAATATTCTTCATCTAACTCTGTCCTCGGCGATCCTCTCCAGTTGTTTCCAGTTTCTATTCATTCCTTTGATATCTTTTTCCGATTCCTGACGCAATGTGTTCTTTGATCTTCCTCTTTTCCGTTTCTTTTCAAGATTACAAGTTAGCTCTTGCCGCCCGATGCATTTTGGTGGTTTCCGCAATGTATGTCTTACCAACTTCCAACATCTTTTCCTCATTTCCTCTTCAGATCGAAGCTGGTTTGTTCTCTCCCACAGTGGGTTGTTGCTGTTGGAATCCGGACAACAGACATTGAGTATCTTGTGTAGAAAATCGTTCATAAATACTTGTACCTTTTTGATGATGGTTGTAGTAGTTCTTGAAGTTTTAGCTCCGCACATTTTACACTGTTCGGACATTCCATGTACCTATATTAACTGTTGCTCTGGTTGTTAGAAAGAGCATCGGTCACGTGATTTTCACTATGAGAGGTTATAATTTTTCTAAATGAAGATTCTTCAACTCAAAAGACAGAGATTATATGGTTCAAATAGATTTTTTCCAATAATCGTTTTCTTAGCCAGGTTGTTTTCTACTGGATGTGGTTGCTGACCACATGCCCAACTCTCCTGTTTCATCCGAGTCTGGGACCGGAAGTAAATCTGGAAGGGCTAAAAGTGAAGTATATTTACAGATATGTAAGTTTTAAAAAAACATTTTCTAAACTTTAGCAGTTTTTACTGAAAATGTTCAATTTTGTTATAAATACTTTATTTTACCTCCATTTATTATGTTTTATTTTATTACAAGTAACCTCAAACTAAGTATTAACAATTCACTCTAGTTACTTTCATGATGTTACTTCAACTAGAGGATGTTTGTGATAGAATTGTTAATAACTGAAGAAAAGATTGATTTCTAATTCTTATTTCATTTTTCAGTAATATTTCAATGAATTTACGATTAATCCGTTGACAAGCTGGTTCAATCTCTAATTACTTGGTTTTTAATGTACAGTATCTTTCAATTTGTATTTGACTCATAAAGAAATGGCTAGTTTATTTTATAGTTCGAAGACAGTTGACAGATCTGACAAATAACTTTTAAGCGTATTCTTTTATATAAATATGATATTGAAATATTTCTAAAATAACTTTAATAGTTGAGATCATGAGTCAATTGAAACAAGATAACCATAAGAAACCTGGAAGCACTGGACGGCTGTTTCGTCCTACAGTGGGATTCCTCAGTAATGCGCATCCGCTATCCCGCTGCCCCCCCCCCGCGAGATTCAAGCCCAGGACCTATCAGTCTCGCGCGCGAGCGCCTAACCACTAAACAACTAGACAATGGATTGATGTTTGCAACAGGAACAGTCAAGTTTGATATATGGTGGATTGATATTTTGCAAATTAACGATTTTCTATATGGTTCCCAGATTTTATTGACATGTTCTGTAATTTTGTGCTCAAATACATTCAATTGTCCCCATTCGTGTTCATTCGCCTTAAATATTTTGTATGTTGTTATAGAATTGAATACTAAATCGTTCTTGATACTGTTTGAATAAATAAGTGGTTGAAATTCACTAAGTGGTGTACCATTAAACAATAAATAGGTAGAAAAATACTAAATAGCATTGCTTTATATGATGCCTCGAATAAATGCGACAGAAAATATACTTTCTATGGTAATTATTAAGCAGAAATAAGTGTTTATATTTCTTTGTACATGTTATACTTAGTATTTATTGAATACATGGAATGTTGATTCAACCTGTGCTTTTGTTAAATGCAAGCAGACTTGTTATGTTTATATACCCTATTAAATTATCACATAATTAAATCTCCAATTGGAACACAACTTATTTCTCCTTGGCTCTGTGCCAAACCAATGACGCGTTAACCAATACGAGTAGCCTATATTCAACTCTGAGTTCTTATTGGGTCTTTTTGCCTAGCCTTGTCCGTTTGAGTTCAGAACACAATCACATGTACTTCATGCACTTCAGACATACACAGTTTACATACAGGGAAATCAGAACTCATCATACCATAAAATAGAAAATAACGACTATACAAGATCAGGTCAGAAGTACCTGTGAGTGTGAGATTCTGTAACTTATAGGTTGGAAGTAACTTGAGAATACTAAATCGTATAGTAGTAATAAATAGATCAAATAGAAACTTATTATAAAAGGAATATAAAAATACATATAACATAGTTACTGAATAGTTATCCAGTAGGAATATAAGTAATATCAGTCCATAAATAATTCCCAACTGTTCATTTATTCTTCGTTAGGATATAATAATACCCTATTGATTTTGCTTTCAATAGAATGAGAGAGTACAATATTCATAGAGGACCATTTCATTTTGTAGATAATATATTTTACTAAAACTAGTGTCAAAGGTTTAAATATACTGCATACATATAACAACGATAAAATCTAGGTGGTGTGTTTCATTCTTTTTTAAAACAACCGCTAGATATACCTGCATTTTTATGTTAGTGTTCACATTGTGACTAAACCTCAGTAAGTTTTACTCCAAATGCTAAGGTGTTATATACTGAGCCACAGAAACCAAACATCCACTAACTTATTAATTGGATATGAATTTCATTTACGAGGATCTGTAGTTTCTCTTTGTTGATATTATGTAATACTTCTGGTTAGTCTCCTCTGACATATTTTTCCAGTGATCAGATATAAATATTGTCAGGGATTTTAACAACTTATTCAACATACGGAAAAAAATAATTCACATCTTTACACAAGTAAAATATTGTATTATATAAAAAAACTGTCTTATCCGTGAAGTATATCTCAGCTGTTTTTCAATGATACCATCTTATTAAATATCTATGTTATTGGAAATATCTAAAAAATACATCTAATCACTTGTTGATAATGCATAATATATTAAGTATACAAAACTTCCTTGTGACTCTTTTTTATTTTCAATCGATTTCGGTTGCTATGCCCTAATTTGTTATTATGATTAGTAGTTCTTTTTTCACACTTCTTTGTATGTCAAAATGCATCTTAATTGTAATCATTAAATTCTTGAATAAGACTTGAGTAAGACTTTTTTTAAACAGTGAATTATGTTTCATGCAGAATTGGCATCGATTTAGGAAGACTGTAACAAATTTATGAGAATTACCTGTCACACTTTTTCTAATCTTACAATTGATTAGATGATATTAAAAGTTTAGCTAACACCTTAATATATTCAAGTTTTTGTATGGATACTGTTTTCTTGAAGAATTTTATCATATATAGATACGAAAAACATTTTAACTGTAGCAAGTTTTTATCTAAATTGTTGCTAATGTAACGAACGAATAAGGCAAGCTTGGTTTACCCTTATTTCACAGAATTTAAGTTACTAACCAATTTATCGTATGATTATTTTCTAGTGAAATCAAAACGCGAACTCAAGTTCTTCATTAAATATGTATTTAATACCAATAACTATCACAAAAAATCCATGTAAACTTAATAAATCCTGATCATTCCTGTAGCACCAGGTTCGCTGATATTTGTAGAAAAACCTATTAGTGAACCAAAATGAATAGGAACCTGTGGTTCAAAAAATTTAATGAACTATTTTTAAAGATCTGAAACTAAAATGTATCCAACAACAATCTAGTTAATACTCCGTACAACTCGGTGCGTTTGAAACAATCGTATTTCTACAACTTCTGGGAAAATGCAACTTTATATACTTATCAAATGATCGTATCTTTCAATTTATATCTTTTTATTATACTAAAACAAATACGAAGGGGCAATTAGATTTTCAAGTAGTCGGATGACTGAAATATTTTTGTTCTTCTAAACAAAATTTATTCCCTATTATTTTGTTAGTTATAAAAACACTAATGCATACAAATATATGCGAGGTACCTGATCGTGTGGTAAATATTCTTAGTATTTAATATATTGTGGTTATTGATTACTTTGTAAACAAACAAGTTCCAATTCCTTTCAATTCAGATTACCCTCTTTTATCCTGTTAGTCACTCTCTTGATGCTATTGGAATCAACAATAAAATTATGTTCATTGTTGTTTTAACTTTGCCATATATTTGCTTTTATGGTATGTATGTGTATGTGTAATTTAAGTAGATTCATCATGAGGACAATGAAATTATTATTGTTTTTCGTAATATTTAAACCAAGTCCATAATATATAACAACTGTTATGTAAATTACCGAAAATCGTGTGGCTCATGGTGTTTTTTATACAAGACTATGTATGTATTAACACAATGAGCTTAAATAACGGTTAATTTTACCCATAATTTACATCATTTCAGCTTCAAATCAATCACTTTTACTAATCTCCTAACATTTAGTCTATGCTTACTAACAGAACATGAAATGGTAACTGTTAAATTAATTAAGTGGTCAGGGTTGATCTTAGTTTGCTAATCAAATTTGGGTTGAACATATTCGATTATGACAACTAGTAAAACTAATGTTCAGTGATAATATTAGATGTAGCAATTTACACAGATTCAAAGAGTTCGAAATATAATGAAGTATGAGTCCTAGATTACACTAACTTCAATAAAAACGTGGACAAAATGGTAATATCAGGGCAATTCTCTCAAGAATGATCAAGTGCGATACTTAACATCAACAACGAAAATATACAAATCTTTGTAAATAATATTCATATCTATTGAACAAGCTTATGAATATCTGGGATCAGTGTCTCAGTGGATAACGCGTTTGCATTTGAAGTAAAACTTACTGAGTTTTAGTCCTAGTGTAAATATCAACAGTGAAGTATAAGTACGTCCAGTGGACGAGACTTAAAGAGGAAACCCCTTAAGAGAATAAAATGCGCGTAATGGATTCTTTTTCTAATCATTATCAAACTTCAGTAAAAAATAAATGCGGAGATTTCACATTGTAAAATATTACATCTTAGTAGGTAAGTTAATTTTGATTAAAATATCCATACTTGAATGAACAGAAACAATTTTCGTCTCGACAATAATTACTAGTAAAATGTTTTAAGCAACATGTTTCATTTATATGAACTGAGGCTTAGATTAATTTATCGATACGATTCATTAGGAATCATATTAGTCGTTCTGTGTCAAGACTGACATCAATATTGAGGGTAATTACTATATCAATATAAGTGAAAATACGTTTAAGATGTACATTTTTTTCCTTTTTTGGACTATAGTGTATATACTTTGAATGATTTAACTGACTAGTAATTCCTTGATATCGATTTCTATATAATAAGAAAAAACAACCTAACTCCCTTAACTACAAATATAGAGTAGAATGATAACCATTATCATTATTTCTTTAGAAATATGTATCATAATTCGTAAGGATTTGATTGACACTCTCAATTCAACCTTAATTTATTATGCTTTATTTTTCAGACAATTCAACGGTCGTAGTCAGTTGTACATCATATCATGTAACTGGAATGATTTCATTTGTTATTTCAGAAATTACTATTACTATGGGCCTATGAAACGAATTCTAAGTAATGTCTGATTTCTAGATGTCTACTGTAGACTAATGTTTCTTTAGAATATAAATGTTAATATATTAATCAGTTTATCATACATTGTTCATTAGCTGTTTGTTTACCACATAGAATAAGTGATTATATGACTGGCATCACTAAAGTATATATTTAGTGTGATTAAACTCAGCAAATTATAATCAGTTCAGCAATTAAGTTGGTGTTACAACACAACTGAATGTATTTCACGTAAATCCAACAATCAGGTAGCTTATAATTCACATAAAGCTGAAGTGATGCTAATCATTGTTTGATTTAAAATATGTGTCCCAGTTTTTATCCAATTTCGGTTAAAAATAGAAAACAGTTATTGGCGTTAAGATTATGTCAGGAAATAAGTTTGGTCAATAAATTCTTTTACTCTGTTCAAATGGAAATTTAGTGGTTAGTTGAAGAAGTGACCTTGAGTGGTTGAAGGTCACTATAGTGTGCAAAACCATTTCACCATAATAAGAAAATATTCTCAGTGAATACTTATTAATTCGATAAACTAATAATCATCTATTGGTGCATTTTCACCACTCATAGTATACATTTAATCGCTGATAACGTTCTTCGAAGTTCTTTTTGTGATAAATAAATTAAGACACTCATCACACTGTCAGTCATTTTCATTTTTGTCTTTACAGTAGTAGTTAATTTTAAAAATCGATTTTCTTGATTTATGTCAATTTCTATTAAATTAGAGTTCCTGTATGAATAATAAAGAATCCTCACTCTTACATAATAACATCAATAATCTTTTTTAATTCTAAAGTTTGATGGAGATCTACCATGATTTTCACCAAAGGCCGACATAATGAGTAAAATTAGTGAGAACCAGAGAAGATATTTAGATTATATGAGTGGCCACTAAATTGGATTACTAATATCATTAGTGAGTTACTGTCTTACTTCCAAAATATAACTGACTCAGATTAGTTTTATATTCAGTAACCTAATTTCTTTCATTAGTTCATATAACCTGAACATCCTAGATGTATTAGCAGTGAGTGACTTTCATAAAGTAAAAGACGTTCTGTTAATATACTAGCTTTTCTACTAGATATTTTGACTAACATTTATTAATATAATGAATATGTTGCGTTAAATGGTATTCCGGAAAACTGTGTGACTGGCAAATCATCTCGTTTTAAACTACTTTGTTAATACTGTTGCATACTGAGACGTCGCTATACTAGATTTTTTAATTTCCCTTATACCTCTGGGATTATATTAATGAAATTTTTTTCTAATATCTTTAGTATGCTTCATTTGATGAAGATTCCTATATATGGTCACTTTTACTGTCTTTTGAATATATTTCAGTATACACGCGATAATGGTCATGCATATTTTTAAAAATGTGGTCTTTTAGCAGACTGGTTTTTCTACATACCTTTTCTTATCAACACAATACAATAATCGAGTCAGGTGAATATAGTATCCCAAACTACTTAACGAAACATTGCCTTAAGCTTATCTTACGGTTTTTCGTTATTTTAAGTTCTCTTTTACGCAAAATATTGCCAATCCTTATCTAGTTCATGTCTAATCAGTAACGACAAAAGTTAGACATTATCGAGTTTTTGTTATAACTAAAGTTTAAAATCAAAGGTAACTCAAAATATATTTTCTAGCAATAAAAACTTTAACAGTGTTTTGGTCTATGCATTGTCTTAATGAGAGTAAAAATATTCATTCAGGACCAAACCAACAAAAAAATTCTAGCTTGTCACCATTAAACAGCATATTCTACACTTAACCGATAATTCGTTTTTTGGTACATTGATTACTATAATGCATAGGGTCACATTACATTAATTTCATTTCTCGTCCTGAGTATACACTTGAAAGAATTATTGCGTAATCAACACCATTGGTACTTTCCACTATTTCTCATTTAGCGATGCTTTTTATAAACCAGCTAGATCTACTGTATTATCACTCTAAACGATAACTTTAAGTTAATACTTACATAAAATATATAGAACATAACTAACAGTAAAATCTAGGACCTATATGGGATTCATTAGATGGATACGCCTACATCCCATACATATATTCTATACAAACTTGTTCCATAATGACTATATCAAAGCAATCTTTACTGGTTATACGAATTTCAACCAAAACAGATAAATTTTCAGTTAGCAACGGAACAAGCCGAATCATTATAAATTAAGTTGAATTAATACTAGTTAATAAATTAGGAAAATGAAATTGAGATAATAAATATATATTGGTTTGAATTGTTTTTTCTGGTTAGCGTTTTTTAGCGAGTTAATTTTCTATGGGACGAAGTCGCTAACCGCATGCCCAACCCTCCTCCTTTATCTAGGTTTGCGATCGGCAGTAGCCCCATGGGGGCTCCGGGTGGAGTTAATAAGAATATATTGCCATCATCAATTTATCTGTATTTACATAGATAAACTTAACGAGTAATTTCTAATTAGATAACACAGAAATCGATCAAAAGTGAAAACATTTTTGTTTTTGAAATCTAAACTACAACTGGTCAGCAATTTCATTGATTGGAAATGAACACATTTTATTAAATTTCTTGATGAATAAAAACAAAATCCAACACGTTCTATCTGTCCTTTTTTTTACCTTTTTAAAGCGATTTTAGTCACATTTTCAATGATAAAATATACATACTACCAGTTTAGATTTAAATAGATAACTATAAAAATCAATCCCTATACTAGACCATACAACAATAAATATAGTCCCATATTACAAATAAAAAATAAATAAATAACGTAAACGTTTTATATTCATAAGGGAAAGTAGATTATCTAAAGTAAATTGACCTTTAATGTATAAGTACATCTAGGTAATATTATCGCATGTATAAATCGACATAATGTTTTAAATGGAAATGCTTTTTTTTAAGAAATGAAGGAAAAGTATATTTTTTTGAAGTCACAAATGAAAATAATTACAATCTATAAGTAAAGATTACATATTTATGTGTAAGTGTATATATGTAATTTGTTTTGGCCTGCATGGCATAGATATTATTGATCTACCTATTAATTTATAATATATGATTACTGTTAAATCTTGATAATAACTAAAAAAAACGTATTTTACTAACTGAATAACATTGACATTATGGGATAGAAATTAGTTTTAAAAATTTGTTAGGTCTGTTCTATGACGTAATAGGATATGAATGTAATTTTCAATACATATTGACGTCACATTAAAACTAATTCACAACCACAAAATATTGATTTATCCCAGTTTGTGACTTTCCGACACTGACTACTGACTCTCTTACACAAAATTATCATATGATATCCGAAATTCATGGAGTTTATGACTCTGATGAGTATATATTTATCAATTACTTTGGTTGACTAAAAAGTTAACCTGAGTATCATTAAACATTATTGGGAATATAACGCTTTATACTCGATGTGCTTGTTTTTACAGAGTTACAGATCCGTGCTATATCGTTGCAATAGGTTCACCTCAAAGCTAGTTGTCCTTACGATTATTTCCAATGGTATAAGATTTCGTGGTGAGATCCTGCTTTACGCAATATCAAACTCTCTAAAAACCCCTTGACGGCAAAAATAAATACAAGGACAGTTTAGGACAACAAACCGGGTTATTGATCACAAATGAACAAAACCATCCAGTTGTGACTAATATCATGATATTTCAGCTGATTAATAACTAACTTAAAAATAATTGCTTAGCTGAAAAATATATGAGAAAAATGTATGTTTTTTTATAACTAGATGTACATTGAGAATTATACTAAATATTCAGCCATTAATGCTTAGGACACCCAGTTAAGACAAATATTCTTGTTTAGTGTGAATATAATTATATGTAAAAACTAGTCAGATCTAGTTCTTTTATTCATAAGTATTTATTACACAATTGTGTAAATATCCAATCACTTCAACGGACCAACTTAAATTTTTCGAGAATACTTAATTAAGCGTATTCAAAATACAAGACTAGCTGTAGTTTAATAAATATCTGTAACTAGATGGATAAGTTTTCATAAAACGAAATTTTCTATCATATAATTATCAAATGATTATTATTGCTTTTTAGGTATATCCTTGGTCTCCAGCTTTTGGTTGGCTTGAGATTGGAGACGAAATTCTAGAAATCGAAGGTCATTTAGGTACCGAATTAACAGAACAGGAATCTTATTCACTTGCTGAATTGAAAAGTAATTATCTACGCCTTGGAATTCGACGGTAAGTAAAGAGAAATCTTATTATATTTCATGAAATAAATAAGAGATGAATCTAATCTATAAATTAACAAAAGAACTCGTTAATAAAAGACTTTTGGTTGATTTCTTTTTTCATATTTTTCAGGTTTTAAAAAAATTCAACGTTATATAAGTAATCACTGAAAATCCTAGTAAATTGGAAAATTGTTTAATTTTCTTTTGAGATTCTACTACTTAACATAGAGCTTTTGCTTTGTTCTGTTCAAAAAGCATAGACACTTAGAAAAAAATTAATAACCTAGATAAAACGCTATGGATCTTGCTGGTTACTGTTGTCTAAAATGCTTAAAAACTTGACAACTCTTAGGTTAACATAGACTATGGGCGACATATCAAGAAAAGTAACGGCCCTACATACAGATAGGACCTAAACTACTGATGTATTCAATATAAAAAGATGCCTTGCTCTACTATAAGTTCTCAAAGAGAATGATATATTACGCCATTGGGGTATCTACAGAGATGACAGGTCAAAAAATATTTTAATTGTCTTAAGCCATAAACGTTTGACACTCACATCTTCCTGCATAATACAAAAAGAGAATTATTTGATATGAGAAAGGTTCACTGACCCTTAATCTCAGGTCAGTTGGTAATCTGAAGTTCACTGGTCTTAATCCATAGGCTTAAACAGTACAATTACTTGTTACAACCAACAAGGTGAGTTAGTTGATTTAGTGTAAAATGTAGGTCAAATGAATTATTCTAGAAAAACAAATTAATATATTATTGAAATGGCCTCATTGTATTCAAATGACATAAATAATCTTAAACATTCAATTGGTACAATGAACTATTTTTGCATACATCCCATTATAACATAGCTAATCCCCATAATGGACATTTAAGAAAGAATTAGATTTCTAACAATTGGATAATTAATGAGTTAGCACTTTTCTATTTTAGTAAAGTAAGATTGATAATAAACTATTTTTTACTTGTATTCAAGTAATTTATGATTTCGTTGAGATTATATTGAATACAGTACATTTTCAGTTTAAAAAATGCTATTTATTTTTGCATTCATATTTTGCTTTTTCTTAAGTAATTGCTTTGTACATTATTTTGGTAGTTACCACTCAAAATAATCTATCTCATGTTATAAATCAACAGAGATCATTAAAAAATGTACTTAACACAATATGAAATTTTGTTACCTATGTGTAATGTACCTGAAAATTTTATCAGTAAAGGGGTTGTGGAGATTACTAAGATTTTGACTGAGATAATGAACCGATTGATGTTAGATCAACATTGAAAACCTGGAAGCACTAGATGGCCGTTTCTTCCCATTGTGGGACTCCCGCTCGCGGGGTTCGAACCCAGGGCCTTCAGTTTTGCGCGCGAACGCATAACCTACTGGACCAATGAGCCGGCATCCAATGGTGTTATTGTCTAACCTCAACCAAATGCACGAGATCGCGCGACCATCTTCCATTGTACTGAGGTATACACCTATCTCTACCCGACACGGATTAGCTCCACTGGTCACGGCTTCACACTAGAACTCCGAGAATTCCCTCACGAAGCTAGTCACTAGTAAGCCGTCCAGTGCTTCCAGGTTTTCAATGGTGGTCTAACATCAATCGGTTCATGATCTCAATTGAAAAGTTTATATTCATTTCTTATGATCCATTTTATATCTTTGATGGTCAAATATTATTTTTTTAATGTAAGCTATTTATACTGGATACGTTTATTGATAAGTTGAAACTGATATATTTTCCTACAAATTAGTCATTATACGAAAATAATAGTTATGAAAAGTTTCTATGTTATGCAAACACTAAGGTGTTTCATTCCTGAAATCAATCGCTGTTTTGAATATATAGTCATTTGTTTTTTTTTATTCACAGTTATCTGAGAAGACACTTTTTAGGATTGGATAGGGCGGTTGTAGCAATGATTTTTTATATTTTAACCAAAAACAGAGATTAATAATAGTACTATATCAGTAAACTAAAAACTGAGCTTTTTACCCTTAAACATTGAAAATTCCTCCACAAGTAATAGCGGCCAAATAAATTCATTCGTCAATAGCAGGATTTATCCTTTACGCATTCTCAGTTGGCGCTGCTAGCTTTTTATTCATTTTTCTCTTGTTCTTGCAGTTACTGAGATTTCAGTGTCCAGTAAATGTTACATGCCTGTAATGCCTTTCCTGTTGACATTGTATTTTACCAACTAAAAGAAAACAGAACAGTCAAAGAGATAACGATCTAAAGTGAAAGTATTATTACATTTTATTAACCTACTTAATAAGTATAAAACGTTAGATGGGATATACTTTGTTTACATAGCAATGCAGTCGAATAACTACAAAACATTTGAAGTACTATGAAAGTATTCATGAAAAGTTTTGGAAAAAAAGAAACTTGATATTTATTATGAATTCTCGGTCAACCTATAACTTAACAGATCAAGATTATAGACAGTCGAATCGGTTATCAAAAGTTTAAGTGATGTATACAAATGATGTACGAATTGAATATTACCCTTTATAACAATCCTAAAATAATGTTTTATACTCATTTTTATCAAATCAAAATAACCTTGGAAAATGCGTCTTAAAATCAATTTAGGTAAATATTGTTATGTTAAACATTAATTGTTTTCTTTTTAATGTTAATTCTTTTTCAGCTTACCAATGTTTAGTAATCAGTATATGGGAACAAGGCCAGCTTCTAGAAATCTTTCAAGAGCTGCCAGTACAACAGTATATGGTCAAACTGGACCGTATTCTAGACTTAATGTAGTGAGTTCTTTTTAAAAAAAATAATATTGAACTTAAATTCATTTTACATGAATTAAATCATATTACTTTTCATGGTAGAATTTTATTTCAACATGAGAAGGCTTTAAAACAGACCTGTATTTTCTGAAATCCGATTTATGTACTGGACATATTTAGTCATATTTTCTCTATAGAATCCTTTTATCTTATAACAAAACTATCAAAATAAATGTTTTTCTTATCTTAATTTATTATTTAAAATGATTTAACTTTTTAAATTAGTAAACATGACTTGTTGAA
Organism: Schistosoma spindalis; assembly: GCA_946903255.1. Lineage (NCBI taxonomy): Eukaryota > Metazoa > Platyhelminthes > Trematoda > Strigeidida > Schistosomatidae > Schistosoma > Schistosoma spindalis. Next base: position 70,840,195 of record OX336416.1, on the reverse strand, counting down.
TTCATAGTTGTAGTTAATCGAAGTTACACATGGTTTACAGGGTGTATAGAGACGTTCCTAATTCATAAAATCGTGCGCGATACCATATCCAATAACTATTCAAAAATTTTTTCAGTCTGCTTCACATTATAGTTTTTACAGTTGTATATGATGATTTGTGTATAATTTGTACATTACCAATCAATTGAAGCTGGAAAACTCTTAAATTTGAACTCAATGATTGAATAGTATCATCCCTGTCATGAGACTAATACTCTCCATGCAATATGCGGTCAGACTACAATATACAACTACAAATAATTTCTTATGTGTATTATTCCTCTTTTGGAATAAAATTTCATTTCACTATTCATCCCCGTTAAATATCAGTTAGTTTAAGTCCTTTTCTAAAGATTTTACATGGATACTAAATGTACATAGAAAATCCTATAAAAAAATACCATTTCAGAAATGAGATCAGATTATTAATAAAAGCGTAAAAATGTATCCTACAATTGTTAAAGTAAAAAGAAAGACTAATACTGTAGTAAAGTTTTTACTTAAGAAACATTTTTTAATGATGAATTATTCGTTTGCTACAAAATAATTTTCATTAATACTATGTTTTACAGTCAGTATAGGTAAAGTCAAGGATGACATTTATTATTTTCATGAAGTTTTATTTAAATGTTAACTCTTCACATCAACAATTGTAATATTCAGTCTGAGATAGGTGTAAGTTTAGCCTAAAGATACTTTGTGAACTGAAGGAGAATTATTAAGTGAATCTGGAAAAGAACAGGAAAAAATGTAAAGATTTATCTTGATATGTAAATCGAATTTACTTACATTTAATAGTGATGACAATCTACTGTAATTGAGATTAATGTAGGCGTGAGATTAAGAAATCCTGGTAATTTTTAGCTAAGAATTCCATGAATAAAATTTTGAATGAGATACACATTTAACACTCAAAGAAAATAAATAAAAAAATTTGTTTTAAATATTGAATATATATGAAAGTGTACAATTCATTTATTTTGTTCTATATTTAATGATCCAGCAGCAACCTCAACAGAAACCAGTTAATGCCAAAGATAATGATGATGTTGAATCAGAAGAAGTTGATTACAGTTTTATGAATTTACCGGTTCGTGAGAGACGGAAACTTTTTCTTGGTGGAGGTCAACCGCCCAGTATTCAAAGAGGTTATCTACATTCATTAACAAGTAAGTTTAAGTCTTGAACAATAAGTATTCTATTTTATTGATGAACACTGTAAATGTTAACTCTTTTTTGTATCAATTAAAAAAATACAGTGATTACAAAACATGCTAAGTGAAATAATCATTATAGGAAAAAGAACATTAAATACTTATGAGAAGGAATAGCAATCAATATTCTTAGAGTGTATTTATAGCACTATGAATCTAAATCGCTTGATTATTATCCAGTCATGATTGTTATCCTAATTTAGATAATACACAGCGCTATATTAACTACATTATAATGTAGTTTATTAATTGACACCCTGCTTTCTCAAAGTTATATTGGTTCCAAATAAAAAGTAAGCTATTGTTTCAAAATACACTTTCACCGAACTACTTTTGTAAATACTATAACGATTACATTATTATACTAGATAGGAACAAAATTAGAAAAAACAAACAATTCATAAGTTAAAAATCTTTATGTCATTTGAAATATGAAGGTGAATAGATATTTAAAATGTTTTACTAATCACTATGAAAACACATTATTGTTATTAAAACGCCTTTCTCCTATGGCTTATTAATATTATACTTTGTTCATAAACTAATAAACAGTTTTTCCATTTATGCGCTTGCTAATAAACTATTTGTTTGATCCTCGAACAAATTAAATACAATCAATGGGGTGACTTATAAGTTTGAATAATCAGATTCGAGATAGTTGTATTTACTTTTTAATTACCAAATATATTACATACAAAAATGAACTTATGACAAACGTTTATCAAATAACTTTCGTAATGAAAACACATAACTGATTGATACACAAATAACATATTTCAATACACTTACTTACGCCTGAAGGAGCATAGGCCACTCACCAGCACTCTCCATTCAACCCTGTCCTCTTCAGCTCGAGGCTGTTTTGTTCTTTCCCACAGTAGACTGCTACTGATGGTATCCGGCCAATGGACATTCAGTATCTTGTGGAGACAATTGTTTATAAATACTTGTACCTTTTTGATGATGGTTGTGGTAGTTCTCCGACATTCAGCTCCGTACAGTAGAAATGTTTTGACGTTCGCATAGAAGATTCTGACTTTGATAATGGTCAACAGTTGAGTTGCATATGTTCTTCAACTGTAAGAATTCTACTCTTGTTTTGCCAATCCTCGCATCTATGTCTGCATCCGATCCTCCATGTTCATCGATGATACGTGAATCTTTCCAGCTCTTCCATAATTTCTCCATATTTCAATACAGCAATGAATAAATTTATTGATTTCTCTGTCTATATAACATTACATTAGTTAAAATAGATTAAAAAGGAAATGCTTTAAAATGAATATGATACCTATAATCATGTTTAATGATTGTTCAATCATCCTCTTATAGTTTCTAATTGTGTATAGGTATGTGTATCTATTAATGTGTAATGTAGATAAGTGTATGTATTTATGATATTATTAGATGATAAAGACAAATTGAATTTATTCAATACTTTTTGAAATAGAATTAAATAGTTTTGTTTAAATTTGTTAAATTATGCTTTATATATTATATACACAGAAATAAATAATACGATTCATCATTCTATAGTCAATCTAATAAACTTTGATATTTTATCTTTAGGTATCTTTTGGTGAATTTGTATGAATATTTAGGACATGAATATAAATACATAAGAACACATTCAATATTGATGTGTATACGAATAAGTATAGATTAGTAGACAATATGGTAAATAGTATAAATAAGTTTAGGTGGAGGGGGTAGGAGGAGGAATTAAAAGACATTGAAGAAAAGAATATATTCAGTAGCATTATAGAATTTCTTTTTTAATATATTAAGAATAAATGAATAAATATTTAGAAAAAATTGTCCTTTTCAAACAATGAGCGATATATATATATATATATATATATATATATATATATATATATATATATATATATAGATGCACGTATATACTTGATATTTAAAATAGTTAACATGGGATTTTAAATGTCATTTACATTAATCCATATATATATTCTAAATGCGTAATGGAGATTTCTTGAAGTGTACATCTAAAATGAGGACAAGATAAATGTACAAATGCATAAAAATTCATTTTTTTTCAAGATGATATCAACGTCATAACTTTCTAGAATTTTCATTTGTAATAGAACTAGTCTTTAATTTGAATGAATTCAATATTTTTTATTGCTTTATTCAAAGTGATTAATTTAATTTTGTTGACATTTGAACTTCTTTGTATAGAGGCTTCAATATTTTATACCAAACCATATGAAAATTCATGATGAAAGATAACGTTCCAATAATAAATCTGATTCATAAATATTAATTTAATAGTTTAATTCGTAAGTTAATTAAAGTTAGACCACTATGGAGAACCCGAAAGCACTAAACGGTGGTTTTGCTTTCGTCGGGGACTCCTCGGCAATGCTCATCCACGATTCGGCCTCGCGAGATTCGAACCCAGGACCTATCAGTCTCGCGCGCGGGCACTTAACCATTAGACCACCTGTGTTAATGTTTAAATTCAACCAATCCATGAAGTTGCGCCGCCATCCACCATTGTCTTCAATAAGTTACTATCTCACAATAGACCTATTTGAACCCCACTGGTCACGGCTTTTTACTAGAACTCCAGGAAATACGTCTTGGAGACCGTCATTAGTTAGTATATGATGATTATAGTCAGAAAGGGATTTTGTAAATATTTTAGTAATTTAATAGTTGAATTTATGAGTCATTAATATTAAATCACGAATCTAAAATAACTTAATTTCTCATTTTATTGACTTAAATTAATTTCCAAAGTATATCAGATAAGAATTAACATTTTCTTTATAGCTTTCTGAGCAAAACTACTTATTAATATAAGTAATATTTTAAATGATAAAAATCTTTGTGTCAATACTTTGACGTAACAACTATTGAGGATTTAAATACAGTCAGATGTTTATATATATACTAGTCAAATTACATCAACGAATTTACACAATAACCATCAGTTTAAATGACTCAATAACGTAGTGGTTGTAGATATTCGTTTAAAAGCCTTCGACTTCTGCGTCATGTCAACATACTTTAGCTGGGCGTACCTGTGCGACAGTATTATTATTTCATTTCTTCGGAAACCAACTTATTGTTGGAATAAATCAACATTTCAAATAATGTGAGTTAGGATCTATAGGGAGCATCAATTTCGTTAAGATTCTCAGAGTGCCTTGCTAATGAGTGATAATTGGGATCACATATAGGTTCAGTGTTTCCTACCTTTTGAGTTTGACCAGAATGTATTTACATGCTTATGTATACACTATAAATATACATCTGTAGTTTTCGAATAGTTAGCTTTCAAATTTTTTGAATAATCATTATTTTGAGTCATATTTACATCCATAAAATGTAATCAAAGTGATTTGAAAAATTACTTTATTATAAGAGGTAAAATGATCATAATCATTATGTTAATTTTTATTCATGTCCAGTGCCAAGAACAAAAAACGATGTAAACAACTTTCATAGTCGATATGAAACTCAATCGGAGTATGGTGGAACAGATCATAACTTTGGATGGGATGCTCCAGTAACACCAACATGGGTTAGAGAAAATCGTACAACCAATACTAGTGAACCAGTAAAATCAAGATCAACTAAAACATTCAGTTTGTCTACAGTGCCATCAGAAAAATCATTTCAACAACAATTCACTCAATACGTTGCTGGACCACCTTCACCTCGTTACAATCAGGTAAATTAACAGACTATTGATTTTGTAATTGAATGTCATTATTTTTTGTGAGATTCATATTTCTCGTAATATATATTACTTTACTGATACACAATTTATTGATAGTGAATGTTTTAAAGAACTGGCGAGATAAATATATACGAATACGATAACTTCGAAATTTTTTATAACTATCATTATTAAAATTTAAACTAATTGGAATGACTGGTAATGCGTATATCTAAAATACGGAATACTTAGATGCGATATAAATATATTTTCTGATAGACCACATTAACTGCTGTTCACAAAACAAAACAAATAGGTAACTACCTATAATTATTAACTATTTACATTATACCAATAATAAATTTCAAAATTTCGATGTGTTCGATAGGAAAATCTGTTATTTAACAAGGTAGTGTTTTTATGCAATGTAAAATCTGGTCGCAAATAGTTCGGGGAAAAAAATACGTTATTACTTTACTGAGTGACACAAGTTCCAAAATTTCTTAGCTGACGAAGCTGACGTTAAAGGATTCCTGCTATTTCTGAAGAATAAATGTGATGGGTTTGTACCTTAATATGAATTATGAAAGAATAAATTAATGATCGAAATTTAAATAGCCTTCTAATTATTCCAGTAACGAACTAGGTATGATCTACTGGTGATTTCATGCCAAAAACTGACATCACTTTTAAATTTGGTTGTTTATTTAATAATAGATTTTGATGTTAAGTTATGCGAAAAAGATTTTAACAGTCAACAAAATTTATTAAAGTTTTCAATTCGAACTAATAGTAAATTCACTAAATCACGAATTTACTTTAAATTCCGAGATACATTACTCCAGTGATTATATATGTGTTATATCTAGATGCTTATATTCTTGATATGATGAGTATAACTTGAGCACTAGAACGCCAGAGCCCTTCCAAGTCTCAATGAGAAGAGAGAAGACTAATGAAAGAAATGTTACTCCAGACTGTCAAATTATAGTACAAAACTGTCGGGTATTTATAGTTTTTAGTAAGAACGAAATCATCATTATAGCTATCCAATCCGCACACAGGCGGTTATTAGCATTGTCCAATCATGAAGCTACACGTAGATATTCTAGAATATTCTTCGAAAAGTGATTGGATGGAATATCTTCGGCTCTTTCTGAGCTTCTTAAGGCTTCCTCGAGTTCACCCGTGGATCGTTTAATAATAAAGCACCCAAAGACCAGTATTACTTATACTCTCTTCCAACGTATATCAAACAAATAATTGATTTTTTTTATTAAAAAGTGAGTTTTGTAAGGAACATTACAATTCATAATTATATTTCACTATATTATCACTTAGTACGTATTGCATTTCATATATTATTCAAAAGTGCAACTTGAACAAATTATGGACAAAGTAGACGAGAAATCTTATTTCAAATTTTCATAATACAACAAGCTTTGTTGGACGTATACTAAAGTATAGAATGGAATGTTTAATTTGCTTTTTTTCTCTCAGATATAAGAAAAATATCCGTATACTCTGCTATCAAACTCCTTATCTAACCTTGTTATTAATGTACATTGTTTTCTTCGCATAGTTTTTTTTTATCTGTGTAGCTACTTTTCAAATATATATATATATATATATATATATATATATATATATATATATATACTGCTTATCTTATGCATATGCTGTTAGAGTTAACGTGTTGATATATGACCTGAATTCATGGACATTTAGGATAAAATTTAATTATCCTTGCACCTTTTGTTTAGGCAGATAAGAAAATTTATGTCTGTAACCAAAGTTAAATGTTCCCATCCGTATACCCATAAATTGGACTTATTTATATCAACTTTTGTGACAGTTTACTTTGTTCAGTTTAACAAAACAGTAATTTACATATATCATTGATTTTACATAATACATATACCGTTTACATGTTTTCTGGTACATTTTACTAATCAGTTTGTATGTATCATCTTCATTAGGTGTGGTGAATAGAAAAAAAGATTGAAGTAGTTTTTTAGTAATTCAGTTACCAGTTCATGAAGTGTCATATTCGATTTTAGTATTGGGAATCTACTGGGTTGATTATAATATTCAGTGCATTGTTAACAAAAGTATAATACAGTATTTTGGTGGAATTTTGTTCTCTGAGCTGGACACCAAACCGTATATATATTCGTTGACCACCTCACTTATTTCAGTGTTTTATCAGTCATGTTTTATATTTGGTTTCGAAAATTTCCTATCTAAATGTTTTTAATGATCACTATTATTGGCGTTCAAAGTGAATAACCATTTGATCTCAATTAAATAAAGATAAACTTATCGACTTTCATAAGAAAATATCCAATAACTGAGAGTGGAAAATAAATATCCTCAGACTTAGACTGCGTATTACTTGAAATTCTTTCTGAAGAATGATATTAATAAAACCCAGAAAATAGAGCAGAATATCACTTATAAATCTAGGGTTTTTTGAGATTACTGCCAGTCATCGAACAACAGTGACAATATAATGGGAGTGTGTAATTATTTGGTTAAGTGGTATTGTAGTAAGCGAGAACACAAGTGTGGACAACCAAATGCATTTTGAACAAAAAATTAAAGGACACCTTAGTAAAACCTGAGAACTATACAATGAATACTTAATTTGTAAAATGCCAATCAATTGTCTTAAACTTGACTGTTTCTTTTTCAAATTTCAGTCAATCATCTCAGACTTTAAATTTCCTGCATTTCCATACCAATTGCTTTCTGATCCTGTCCTTTCCTCCTCGATCTTCTTGAGCTTCTGCTGCCAGACTAGCGTTATATACAACAGTACATAAGTAGCACACACCACGGTACCATCGAAAAAATAATTGACAGATCTCGATAAACAGTGATTAAGAGACACAAAATATTGATTGTTTAATCGAATACAACATGGTTTAGAAAGTTAATTCTATAAAACATTCGTGTCAGCACTTAGATTCGCTACAGAGATGATCATAAACCGCAGTTTATTATTAACATAGAACTTTGGTGAGATTATTCGAAATTAATGGGTTTAGATAACCCGTATTATATATATATATATATATATATATATATATATATATATCAAGCTTTGCTCAGTTTCTTGATCGTAATTATAAATTTTATTGAATCAACATTTGTTTTAATTTATGCAAAATTTTGATAAGAAAGAAAGTCATTACCCAAACCAATTTTTATCGAAACTTACTGCTTACAGAATCCACCTGCTACTACAAATTATTTCAATACTGTGCAACCAAAATCGAATTATAGACAAAACTATCCTCAATACTCTGCAACTATACATGTTCAAGATTCACATCCAACTGGGAACATAACATCTGGGCGAGTATACAATGGAAGCTCAACACGTATCTACCCAGTTAAACAATATAATTCAAGTTCATCACCTGTTAGACCAATTACACCTTCATCGGTCTACCCATCATATAATTCGTACAATTCAATATCACGTGGTTCCGGCAGAGTAGTACAACCTCTACGTGTAAATGTATACAACAGGTTTGTTAATATGTTTTAATGATCACTTTTTATATTGCATTATTTCTGTCGACGTTCTGAACTATGTCAGTAGATATTTAGAATGGTCACTGAATAGTGTAAAATGTTGTGCACGTTTAATCCTTGGTGCCCAGTTACCAGCCAATATGCAGTCAGTAAGACCAACCGATATAGAATGTTAGTCAGACAGAAGGTCAGTCATGTGCCGTCTCAGACAGACAAACTGTTCGATCCGGGTTCGAATCTATCATAGACTATCTGTCTACTCAAGACTAAAGCTATGTGGTACTGGCTAATACCAAATAGCATCAGCTATCTTCACCCAGGTAATAGAGACACAGTACCTGTGATGTCGAGTCACTTATGCAAGGGTTCAAATTGCTACTTAGTCAATAGCCAGTACTAACGACTAGACGAGCAAGACAGTAGAAATTGGAACTTTTGAATAGTTAGCGTGAAAGAACTTTCAGGTTTTATGACAAGAATAAAAAGCTTCAGATCACTAAGTTAGAATGCAGGAGTCTATACATTTGATTTCAACCAACTCGTAGTAATCCCTATTTATAGCATAGTTCCTTTTCATCAGCCAGAACTCATTATTTAAGCTTCTAAATGGTATTGTTTGTTTACTCTCCTACTAAACCTCCATCATGGTTCGTAAAAAGAAGAAATTGCAAAGGTTTTCTCGGTAGGTTTCATGTGATTTCTTAAAATACCCTGATATCAGTAGTAGTCATCAGTCAATGCAACTAATTGATTTTTCACTAATTAAATTAGAAAATTAATTTCTGAGAGTAAAGATAGGTGCTAAAGCAATTTGAGCAATTCTCATTTATTATATTGTTACCATTTAATCTGACTCCATGAAGATTGAAAACGGTACTTATCATTTGTTATGGCTTACAATTGAATTTTTATGTTAATCTAAAACATTTAGTGGTACTCTCACTTTAAACGTGAGTTAATCTCAATTTGCACACGTGTAGGCAATCGGATCTAAATGATCACACAGTCCTATTCAGTGTCATGTTTTAGTAATAAGATTTTGTGGAGATGTAAATTTTCATGGATTAGAGTATTCATTGATCATGATTAGACAATCATTGGAAAGCATTTTTTGTTCTAATCTAAGACTTAGCAGTGCGCATCCACGAACCCACCATTTGGGGCCTATCCCATAACCTTTGATTTCTTGCACAAATGCCTAGCCTCTAGACAGCCATCCACCTTAGGTAATGATCAAACGATACCAACTATAATCTATGTGACTGACGATCGTGGTGGACACTGTTTCATATTTTCGTGACTGTTGTTAATCGACAAGAATCCCTGTTTATATGTTTCATGATGCTTTTGTAGAAAAGTCACCTTTTCATTATCAACAAAATTATCACATAATCAAATACACGAGGTCTCGACATAAAAATATATTATAAATATGGGATAAATATATCAAAGTGCATAATAACTATATTCAAATTCATCAAAACAGAACAATTTATCAATACATTTTCCAGACAGTATTCCATAAATCTTCTTACTGTCAACAGATGGTAAATTTAATACCAAAAATAAGTTCAAAAAAGGCTTTTATGATTAAGTAATATCTACTGTCTGTTCACCTAGGATGTAACAGCTGTTCAGTAGTCCATGGCTTTCATTAGCTATGTTAATAGCATCAAACGTCAAAGAAAATAATTCACTTTACAAATTAATCGTGTTGATTTACTGATCAACAGAAACGAAATTTAGTAATACAACCAATGCCTTATTAACTAACAAATTCCACTTATAACGTTTGCATTTGGGTTAGTAAAACAAATACTTTGATAATATAATCCATATTAATCTACTGATTCCCTTCAACTACTCATTAGTTATCAGTATAGTATAGTTACTTATCTGAGTTTTCACCATGGAAGCTCAATAGATGTAACTGCATTTCCATTCAAAGACCAAAAGACATGGAGAATTTTAGTTATCAAGAATTCACTAATGTATTAATACAACTATAAATTCGTCCTCAGAAGATGTTGAAATTTCAAATATATTCATTGTATACCGATGTACATTGAGGAACTCTTATTGTTTTTCATATTATCGACAAATCTACAAGAAATAAACAAGTGTTTAGGTATGTTTTGTTTTCTTAGCATTGAAATCTTCCAAAAGCAGATTAAAAAATGTATTTATTGAAACTCAACATAGTTTCTCTGAAAAACTTTGACATTATCGACCTAAGTCATCGGTTAAACTTCATATGATCTGGGTATTTTTGTGGATGATAGTGGCATCTCACTAAGATGTTAGTAAATAATATGCAGTTAATAAAAGATTGATTTGATTTTATCAATCCACTTGTCAAAATCTTGTTAGCAGTAAATCAAAGTGTTCATGTTTCAGTGAAATAATAAATTTGAATGAAATATGTTGGTGAGAGTATTCATTTAACTTTTGGAAGTAGATAAATGTGAGAATATATTCAGTTCGTGAAGAATTAAACATCTAATAATGTCAATTCTGTTCGTGTGACAGCCGTTTGAATTATTTGTTAATTAATATATAATACAGCCTAATAAACATCACAGATATGTCCACTAGACTATGAATTTTAGTGATTTTATTTAGTTCTTACTTCAAATGATAGATTAAATTTCAAGTAGGAAATATGGGTCATTGAACGCTAACTCAGAAGAAGCGTGCTTAACACGGGACCTAAAAGACCTAGATCTGGTCCCTGGGGGAATTATGGGTCACCAGCCCTTTGGGTTTCCAAACTAAAATAAAACAACTGGTTAGTATCCTTTGTTTTTGAAGGATTTCTGGTTCATATCAGTCCCTGACGAAAAGAGATTTCAACATACATTGAGTTCCGTAGGCTTCCGAAAACGCTCATTCAAGACTTTTTGAACTAGATATACTACTTAGCATTCTTATGTCTTATATGGAAGAAATGTATAACTAAATTAGTATTGCTTAGTCAAAATTTTGTTTGTATATATATTTCTACTTTTAGCGATAATGCATCTACGGTATACAGTCCACATCGAAAAGTAGAAAGTTCTCCCAACTGGAATCCTAGTTCACCTATTTATCCAGCATATCCAGCTTATATGGATAAATCAAATCATGTCGATATTCAGGTGAATTTCTAATTATATTTTTTGTTTGTTTCATAAATTTTAAAATAACACTGTTCTAATAACTAAATCGTTAACTATATTGGCTTTAAATATTATGTTTTCCATCAATCTATGGTTGAACAATTTAAGTCATATCGGAGAGAATAAAACTGATTGACGTGTAAGATTGTGAATATGTTCTAGAAATTACTATAGGAATCGGTAGCTGTTCAATGAGTATACAAGCAAAAATTAATTTATGAAGTATACAACTTACAAGTGAAGAAATAATAATGACAAAGAGATATATTTAGAATATTAATGATGACAGAAGGTTATTTCTTCAGAATTTCTTCACTAGGGTTTCAAATAAAAAATACTGGATCTATGGAACTATACAAGTATGCTCAACAAGAAATTTAAAATAACATACTAGTTGGTCTTATCACACGACTATGTGGGATCTATGTTTTAATCTTGTTTAACCGTGACAGTGTTAACTACAACATTCAGAATAATCTTCACCTCGACACTTATGGCATTCATAGTATCTAACGTATTGAGATCAGACATATATTAACACACCAAATGCCCCGTCTAGTTCTAGTTCTGTAATACTTTGAAGTCAAGTAACATAATATCACAATATTGTTCTTCATATCAAGTGCGATAGATCAAAACAAATAAATTTCGCGATTAAATCACACTTCATTTCACAATATTACGCTAATCTGCAGTACAAAACCCATGCAGCCAGAGAATCAAAACCGATTGGCTAGCTGTGTGAGACGGATATATACATTATGCGTCGTGTGAAAATGACTAATTTTGTACTATAATCGAATGCATCCGGGTTAGTTTGTGTATCAATACAACTCCTATCTTGTTTCCAATGGAAAATTGTCTGAAAACTGTGTTTGTAGTCTCGTTACTAAGCCTCCTGAGTTAAAATAATAGCACAACCGCACGCCAATCTACATTATTGACGCCTAACTTTACTACATTGTTAAACTCAGATAGTCGCTACATCAAAAGATATAATTTTAGACGTTCGTTACATTTATAATCGAAGTTGAACTTTCGAGTACATTCCTTGACACCCAAAGTCAAGAGGACCAATAAAATCAATCAATCCTCACATACATGTGTACGATCGACATTAATTTACACTTATCTTTCTTCTATAGATTCCATGTATTGCATATGCTAAAGTGTTAAACTCCATGCAATAGTGTGAGAAAATTTCGTCTTAAGGCCTTTATGTCTGTATCTGCGTACATTGATATTTGAGTTGATCTGGAACCAGAAACATTCTTGAATATATTTGATTTTATGAAATTACCAATAGTATGTTTGTAGTGAATGTTACTTATGTTGACAGATATAAGTAGTATGTCGCACCGATTACATTCTTGATTGATTGTTATTTATTTATGAACTACCCGTAGACTACATAACATAAGTGTGGTGGGTTTACTTGGTGAATATTTTTCAAGTATTTGAGGGGATTTAGATGAGTGAGAAAGATTTTGTGTTCTTATTTGTTCATAAGAAGAAACATAGGATGAAATGTTACAACTTGAATAAATATATTGTATACGAACCACTGTTAGTATTTGAGATTCTGCTTTTAGTAACCTACCGGGACAATAGTTTCTATTCAAAAGGGGTTTCCTAATATTTTTTACCTGTACTCGTGAACTTTATTCAAATGAGAGTTTAAAACAAGAACCCTCAGTAATTGAAAAAAGAATATTTACACAGTACTCTTGTGTACGCGGGAAGATATGACTGAACAAGCCAGTTATAATGCAGTTCTAAAAGAATCTTGCTTTGTAACTTATCTTTATATTCATTAAAATCACCAAATGAATACATTAAACAAACATTTGACCAAAAACTATTTTGTATAAAGAGAACTCTTCTTTAAAATAGTCAAAACACTACAAGTCCTCTTTTCTCGTTACGTACGACTGCATATAACAACTTACTTGCATGTTCCAAAAAATATACATTAGGAGAACATAGAGAATGATAAATGTTCTTAGTACTGAGTGCGCTTCAGTGAAATTAAGACTCAAAAACACCAAAAATCATTATCGTTCATTACCTTTACAATTATTCGGTAGCGATCATCTTGAATTTTTTAAGTAATCTGAAATAAATAGTAAACTAAGGGATAGCTTCCTCATCCTTTGCTGAATCAGATACCCTTATAAAAATGAACACGGCCTAACTATCATTGTTAATATCTTATTATATTTCAGACTAGTTAATTGTTATCTCATTCCCTTAATATTTACATAGATCATTCACAATTATTACGCATTATATATATATATATATATATATATATATATATATATTTGTCATACTATTTATTTACATTGAGAATAACAAGATTTAAAGCGTTTCGGTTATAATTTCTTAATCGGATCAAGGTGCATTTTTACTGTACAACGATTCAGAATAGGTGTTTATATGACATACTTAATCACGATACTTTGTAAGCGTAAGAAAGGTGAACATTTCCCATATGTTGAAAGCTTCGAAACGATAATTAAAATCCTTTTGAAAGAATATTTGATTGATTGGTCGGAAATTCAATGATTGTATTATTTTGTGGTTTTTATATCTGACCATGTTGTTTTTAGCCTTTACGTTATAGACGAGAACAATCTGTTCGACCAGTAACAATCTATTCAACAAATAATCCAGCAACTAATACAACAATTGAAACGAAACAAGTATGGAAAGCTATACCAGCTCAGAATTGGTTAGATACACAAAGAACAGTACGTAGTGGTACATTTATAACTACAACGAAGAAAATTCCTAGTGGACGACGTTCAGATATTAACAATGAACCATCAGGTGTGTCAGAGTTTTAAATATCAACATCTGTTTGGATTTAACAACAATAACACTTCATAACTACTTATATATTATCAAATATGAAATACAAAGCATTTTTACATTTCTAGTAATAAATATGACATCGGAAAATATTATAGAATTTAAAAAAAGTTCAGTTGAACAAAAATTATTCTTCAATGTAGTAATTTATTTACTAAAATTACATCTAGTCATTTATTTTACCCTCGTTTTAGCTTTATTTAAATCATTAACTAAGGTAATATATTTGTTTGTTTCTTTTTGCTTTGATTTTAACAACAAATATATATAAGATGACTCTTTTGTTTTGTTTTTCGTCATGGTTTTCGTCTACAAACACTAATGAGATAAAAAAAAGGAAAGGTCAATGATTAATTTATATAGAAATATTATTATTATTACTATATTTTATTTTTGTCTTCTCAAAAATTGATTCTCATTACGTTCCTCTTTCTCCTCTTACTTAAATGTTATTTCGTAGAATTACATTGTTTTTTTTTCTCATTTAAATTGAAGATTATTATTCTTCAATTTATTTTGTTGTAATTCATTGATATAAAATATATTTATCTTTAAATTGCATGAGTTTATTGTATTGATTATATAATATTTGTTTTATTTAGTTAAAACTATTTTTATTGTCTTCATTGTTTCAACTATTTCAATTATTATTAACAGTCATAGCTACTAAAATTATAATTGATAACTATTAATTCCTATTACTCATTGGCTTTATCCTTTCAGAATCTTTAATTTAATTTAATTAATTTATGATATTTTTTAACTTGATGGCATGATACGCTTTAAAGAAAACTTGTTTTCTAAATAAAATCTTTCATTTAATTTATTAAATACAACAATGAAATACAAACATTAGCAAAGATACATACATACTGAACATTACATTAAACGAATCTTCAATATATATATATATATATATATATATATATATATATATATTATGTGATTGAAATTCCCTTATGATTTGATTAAACAAATAAAATACCTTCCTTTATTGATTCAAAGTGTTGTGTTTTTTTAACGAAAAAAAGTCTTTTAAGCCTACTTTTTCGCAAAAAAAATAATCACAACAAAATTATTTCACAATCGTTATTGGAATAATCATACAGAATATTAAAGTAAAATGTATCGAAATAATAAATAACAGAAGGGGGAGATTTTAGTTATTTAATAGTTGAATTCATGATTTAATTGAAACTATACCACTATGGAAAGCCTAAAAATAATGTACGTCTGTTTCTTTTAAGTATGGGACTCTTCAGTAATCCGCATCCACGATCCCGCCTCGCGAGATTTGAACCAGGATCTATCGATCTCGAGCGCGAACGCACTTAACTATGAGACCACTGAGCCTGTATTTAATGGTGTTAACGTCCAGCCTCAACTAAACCACGAAATTGACCCACCGTCCACCATTATCTTCAGTAAGTTACTATTTCACAACAAATCTGGTTGAACTCTACTGGTCACAGATTTTCACCAGAACTGCAGAAAATACCTCTTGAAGCCAGTCACTAGTGAGCATATAATAATTGCTATCAAAAGGGGGTTTTGTGGAGATTTTAGTAATCTAATAATTGAATTCATGAGTCAATTTAAGCTGGACCAGCATGGAAAACCTGGAAGCACTGGACGCCTGTTTCGTCTAAGTATGGAACTCTTCAGCATCGTGTATCCACGATCACGCTTGCAGGATTCTAATCCGGGACCTATCGTTCTCGCGCGTGAACGCTTAACCTGTGCAGTGCTTCCAGGTTTTTCATGATGGTCTAGCTTTAATTGACTCATGAATTCAACTATTAAATTAATAAATAACAGTTAATTTCTGTTTACAAGACCATAATTGTTACAACTTAGTCAGCGTTTTTATCAACTAATGCAATAAGTACATGATATATATTTACCCATTTTTTGTATGAAGTAAATAGTAGTTAAGTAAAATAGTTTCCAATTTTGTCTTCTTAGATCTAAATGGAATTGAAAAAATTATCTCAATTGCATATTTTCGAAATGTATGTGCTTCTAAAGAGCCAAGTAATTTTGGTGTATGTGATTAATAAAACAGTATGTTTAGCAGTAAGGTGTTTGCAGATCCTAAATGTTTTCATTATTTAATGTCAATTTTAAGATTTCAATGACATCTTTGTTCATGTAACTAGTCTTGAGATGCTAAAAAAGATTTATTATTCAAGTGGATGATTTAGATGGTTTTTATTACTGACGTTTAATCTATCGTTATCTACATCTTTATTTTGATCGCATCTCCCTTTCAATCGATTCTTGATTCTATATTTGTACATAATTGTTTTGGGTGGTTGATAGATTGAATCGATTTCAATGTATTTATTGATTGCTAATTGACCTGAGTATCAAGCTTCTAGAAATTCTCTAGTGATTTTAGTATCCTCTCTATTCGAAATCTCAACGTTTTTCCAGTGAAATGTGTGTCCACATTTTTCACGCTCATTGATATTAACGAGGATATGCCATGGTGCTTGATCGCTAATTGATGTTCGTGCAGGAGATGATAAAGGTGGGGTTTACTGTGTTCAATTCATTGATTTCCTCAGTTTTACCTGTTTGTTTTGTAGGTGTAGGAAGTAATTTACTACAGATGAAATTGTAAAGTACTCTCCAGACTATCGAGCACAGAGTCTTAGCTTAGAAAAAGTCAGAACAAGTAAGGTATTTGGCTTGATAAACTTCGTCTGTTTCTACAACTTAAATTTACTCTATTAGTATGCAAAAAGCAATGATACATTCTGTTAAATAGTGGGAAAAGAAACATAAATAACATACTGAACAGTGACTAGTGAATAGGAAAAATGAGTCAACAAACCAAGGATCGTTTGTGAAAAACGCAGCGATTATGATTGTTGAATAAACAAGGAATAGCCATATAAGATCAAAGACGGTTAGTGTGGTGGTGGGCGTTTAATGCTGGGTTTGTTTATCGATAACACCTTACAGTAAATGATGTCGGGTTTTCTTTTTCCATTTTTTCCTTCAGTTTGCATCGTATTGATTGAAATGATTTTGCTGGTTTATGGGCTTAACTTATTCCAAACGGCTTTAGTAATCTCGTCGCAATTTCTGATTTGTCTTTTACAAATGGTACAATGATCCATTTGCTGATTTCTGTACTTGCCTTCGTTTCAGCTGCTGAGTTATGTTGATATTTTTTGATGAATTTGATTGAGTAGCCGTTCTTTTGAAAGATAGTCTTTAGATATTTTTTCATTTTTCCGCGTTTCAAGTGTGCTGCAGTGTGTTCTCTGCCTCTTGAATAATGATTGTACGCAGTTGATTTCGCGAGTTCTTCGGTTGTTGCTACTTTGATTAGGCATTTGACCTGAGTTCGCCCGCTTCCGAGACACATGAGTCTCTATTTTTTTGGTGTCGGTCCTGGTGAATGATAGATAAATGAGTGATAGTTTGTTGTTCGAATCCTTTCCCACTTTGAATTTCATGTCATCAAAAACGTTGTTGATCAGATTGTTGGCGTTTTTCAGCTCATGATGACTAATGTGTTGTCCATATAACGAATCCAAATTTTTGGCTTGATCTCTGATAAGATCAAGGCTTCCAGTCTCTGCATCACCGCTTCTGCAAGAAGTCCTAATTCACAAAAATAACAGTTCAGCAGTACTATATTCACATGTGGTAAGGGGTTGGGCTCTTTAGCATAACTAAGGATGAGTTTCATGTTGTATTAGCAGGGTAGGTTAATTCTATTTACTGGACACTAAATATGTTTCGCTTCTTAGTTATTGAGTGCATTCTAGTCGATATTCAAGTTTGCTGGACGAAAGGTTAAAATTATTTAAAATTTTAAAAATTCAGATTAGCTCAAATATAATTTTCATATGTAATGATATTCATGGAGTTATTCTTATCGGACAAATGTGTTGTAGTTTATGCCCTATAAATTTGACTCTATAGATAAATTGTCCCAAATATGTTAGTTTACTAATAATACACTGATGCACCTAATATCAACAGCGTAATATCGAAATTCGAAAAAGGAAGAGTTGTGGGATATTGTACTTGCTGAGGCTAATAAGTTGACTTGATTGGCATACCCGTTACATTGAGTCCCTCCTTCTTAACATTTACATTCAACTAACCAGTTACAAATGATTATAGGAAGTTTTTCTTGGATTCTGCCACTGAACATTTTTATTAAGTATCGTAATAACGATTATCCGACATCGCTTTTAATGAAAATAATACCGACTTTATTCAAAACTCTATGTTCAGCATTATACGGAGTTCGCAGTACAAAATGAAGCAGATGAACCTTGGACTATATAACTGGAAGCCAAACGTCTAAACTTCCAAATTACTGCTTCAGTACTCTGATTACTTCCATTCAAAGTCTGTTAACGTGCGTCCAAATTCAAGTTTGCTTAGCTAAATTTCTGTATATTTAGGTTACTCTGCCACTCAAACGTTTTTATTTCATTTTATAGTTTCTGATGAAATATCAGGCTATACTAAACTCACACGCAATAAAAAGTCTTGGTTCTGATCTCGTGAATTACTGAATATTTACTATAAATGATACTCTTTGAAACCGTAACATTATATACTTGAACTCACACAAAGGTATCGGACTTCTACCTTGACAGTTTTACAACACCACAAATACGCTTACTGGCACTAAAAATGAATAGCAAAGGTGTTCTTGAATATTTCAATATGTGAAATGTGGGATTTACTTCCGCAAGATGACTTCGACTAAAAACTTGGATTTCCGACCCAATGCTTTATGTGAAATAGCTTTACTGAATACAACAGCTTGCAGTTTATATTAAAGGATTACTTGAAGAGAACGAACAGAAATTTGTGGATCTTTAGTGTCAGTGAATACTTAATTCTCTGTTTGAATTTTTCCGCGTATATACTAAACCAACTGATTTCCGAAGTCCACAGCAGCAAACAGATGTAAGAAATGACCCTGGCAAGCTTCACAACTTTATTTGGTGATATTTTTACAACGTTTACAATATATGCCAACATTAATTCACAGACATATGATATGGAATAATTGTTGGTTAAAATATATTACATTTAAATGCTACATTTGTTCAAATGGTTGTGGACGGAATAGAAGAAGCTTTCGCTTAACAGGCTTCCGTGTCTAGAAGCAAGGATCACCAATACCTCCAGGCAAGAACCTAGGTATATTAACGATAAAAGAGAAAAGAAGGAATTGGTTAATCATAGTAATATACTGTCCTTAGTCCTTAAGAATAGATCAAGTCGTCTCTTAAAGGACTCCTGGGAAGGCGCTTGGATTAGCTCGGCCGGCAGCTGATTCCAGCATTTGACAACTCTTAAGGACAAGAAGTCGTGTCTGCAGTCCGTTCAACTATGTTGTATCTCTAATTTCTGGGTGTTACCACATAGGCTAGTGTTGAGACTAAGCTTAAGTAGGTGTTTAAGAAGATGTTCAGGAGTGTTAGGGATACTGTAAGCCATTAGAAGTTCACCTCAAAGACGCCTATACTCTAATGGGTAAAGGTCGAGTGATTGGAGGCGCTCATCGTAAGGTTTAAATTTGAGTCCTCGAACTGATTTCGTGGCTCGCTGTTGGACACGCTCCAGAGTGTCCTTATACTTTTGGAGTGTAGGAGGGAATACTATGTTTTCGTACTGTAAATGGGGACGAATAAAGCTGTTGAAGATTATGTGGAAAGTTCTCCCGTCAAACTGACCAGAAATGTGCTTCAATGTTACCAGTGCAAGGTTCGCTCGAAAGGCATTTCTGTCACACTTTAAGTCGTAGGGCACCAGGACTCCTAAATCTTTTGCGACTCGAGATACTACTAGAGAGCAGTTTCCTAAGTTGTAATTGTATTCTGCGACATGTCGCAGATGGACTACTTTACACTTTGAAGTTTTAAAGGTGAATCCGTTGTCGTCTGCCCAACTTTGAAGTCGAGTCAGATCCTCCTGAAGTGCCTGTATATCCTCTTGGTTGCGTATCTCTCTACACAAGGCAACTACTATGAAAAAGTATGGTATTCCTTAATCAGGTATCTCAACTTAGGTCATGACTCCATACTATCATATGGTACTACATATTGTGTATATGTGTACAATGCATTATGAATATTATACTATAATATTACGCTTGATATGTACATACAAACGCAAGTTGCTATAATTATTGTGAAACCCTTTCATGAAAAGATTTTTTTACCTGTATTATGTTATAACCTATAACTCCGCCTGTAGCTCTCCTAGAGCTACTGCCGGTTCCAAGCTCGGGTAAAGGAGGAGGGTTAGGCATGTGGTTATCGTCCCCATCCCGTAGAAAACTAACTCGCTAAAAAACCGTATCCAAAAAAAATCACTCAAACCATTTAAACCCTGCCTTGGGTGTTAGAAGGTCTTCATTTAGAAGAAATATGACGCCTCATGGTGAAAGCCGAGTTCCTTCGGAAGCCAAGAGGCCGATGTCTCTTTTAATAACAAGAGCAACAATTTTTATAGGTACATGGAACGTCCGGACAATGTGGGAGACCGGGAAGACCAGTCAAATAGCAATGGAAATGAGGAGATACAACTTTGCAGTGCTGGGAATCAGTGAAACCCATTGGACCCAAGCTGGACAACAAAGGCTAAATACGAGAGAGATGCTGCTATACTCCGGTCACGAAGACGAAAATGCTCCACACACTCAGGGAGTTGCTCTAATGCTGTCCAAAGTAGCACAAAATGCACTTGTAGGATGGGAATCTCACGGATCCAGAATCATCAAAGCATCATTCAAAACAAAGAAGGAGGGGATCACAATAAACATTATCCAATGTTATGCACCCACCAATGATAGCAACGATGACATTAAATATCAATTCTATGAGAGGCTGCAATCAATCATAGAGAAGTGCTCAAGAAAAGACCTCACCATTCTGATGGGAGATCTAAACGCCAAAGTCGGAATGGACAACACCGGATATGAAGATATCATGGGACTGCATGGACGAGGAGAGAGAAATGAAAATGGAGAAAGATTTGCAAATCTGTGTGCATTCAATAAATTGGTCATAGGCGGCACAATATTTCCACACAAACATATACACAAAGCTACATGGATCTCACCGGACCACACCACACCACAGAGAAGCAGATAGATCATATTTGCATCAATAAAAAATTCCGAAGGACAATGGAAGATGTGAAAACCAGGAGAGGAACTGACATAGCTTCAGATCACTACCTGGTTGTGGCCAATTTAAAACTGAAGCTAAAGGAGAACTGGACAACTGGACAAACAGCACCACAAAGGTTCAATACAGCCTTCCTTCGAGATACTGACAAACTCAATGAATTCAAGGTGGCGCTGAACAACAGCTTCGAAGCCCTACAGGATCTACTGAAAGGAAGAAGAAACTACTATGGAGGATAGCTGGAAAGGTATCAAAGAAGCATTAACTTCAACGTGTCAAGAGATTCTGGGCCTCGAAAAGCATTATCACAAGGAATTGATTTCTATAGAAACACTGGACCGGATCAAAGAAAGGAAGAACACAAAGACAGCAATTAAAAACAGCCAAACACGAGCAGAGAAAGTCCAAGCACAATCTGAGTACATAGAAGCAAATAAGCAAGTGAAGAAGAGCATTAAGCCGACAAGCAGAAATACCTGGAAGAACTAACAACGACGGCAGAGAAAGCTGCAAGAGAAGAAAATATGTAAAAGCTTTTTGATACAACGAAGAAACTAGCAGGGAAATATGGTAAGCCGGAGAGACCAGTCAAACACAAAGAAGGAAGGCCAATCACTGAGACTCAACAACAGATGGGCAGAGTACTTTGAGGAACTCCTGAATAGACCGGCTTCAATGAACCCACCGGACATCGAAACAGCACACACAGATATTCCTACAGATGTCAATCCACCAACGACGGAAGAAATCAGAATGGCCATCAGACAAAGCAAGGGCTGCATTCCTTCAATTAAAGAACATGTGGAACTCAAAACAACTTTCAACCAATATCAAAGTCAGAATCTTCAATACCAACGTCAAGACAGTCCTACTGTACGGAGCTGAAACTTGGAGAACTACAACAACCACCATCAAGAAGGTACAGGTATTTATCAATAGCTGTCTACGCATGATACTCAATATCCATTGGCCGGATACCATCAGCAACAGCCTTTTGTGGGAGAGAACCAACCAGCTTCCAGCTGAAGAGGAAATTAGGAAAAGACGATGGAAATGGATAGGTCATACATTGAGGAAATCATCAAACTGCATTACGAGACAAGCGCTAACTTGGAATCCTGAAGGGAAGCGGAAAAGAGGAAGGCCAAAGAACACATTACGTCGGGAAATAGAAGCAGATATGAAAGAGATGAATAAGAACTGGAAAGAGCTTGAAAGGATTGCCCAGGACAGGGTTGGATGGAGAATGCTGGTGAGCGGCCTATGCTCCTTCACGAGGAGTAACAGGCGTAAGTAAGTATAACCTATGGTCATGTAAGTCATTTTTCAAATTTAAAATCCCTGATAGTCTGTTTTAATTTTACCTTGCACATTATTTTATAGTTTAACTCTTCATCTACATTATTTTTATTCTCTTATTTGTTTGTCAATTAGTTAAAAGGTTCGCAGAATTTTGGTTTCTATGGTGCTGTGTAGTCCACAGAAAACGTTGTGAGGTCTTTAGTGACCTACGCTTTTACTCACGGTATTCGGTACAGCGATGACCATTGAAACATTTTCTTTTCATACATTCGTGTGGATAGGTGAAAAACCAATCAAAGAGCAAGTCATCTGGGACAGTATTCTGGGACATAAAATCCTAGATATCACTATTAATGATTATTTCCTAGGGTTCACAACATTTAACGTTTTGTCAATATTAAGAGAAGTGGAAAAGACGTACAGGAGACAAAAGTTACAGGTTCAGCGTCACCTGGATTTGTCGTAATTGAAGGGTCAAGTGATAACTGTTGGTTTCAACGTTCAGTTAGACCCCGAAAAATCAAGCTTGCTCATAAGTGCGAAAAAGAGGGTCTAGTTGAAAACTCGTGTAGATCGATGAGAGCAAGAGTCACAAATATGAAGCTGACGCGATATAATCCCTTATTATGAGTGGAGTTCAGTTGATCTAAAAGGATTAAAAACTCATAGAAATAGTAGATAATGATAGATGATGTATATGAATAAAAAGCTGGTTCTTGAATAATGTATTCATAGTGATCCTAAAACTCAAGTTCAACTTGCTTCGAAGGCGAACTATGATTACCACATGATTCTCCGGTGGAGATATCTTGAGCTTGTAGTGGTAAATAAATCCCCGAAATAAATAGTTCTGCAAGTTTTCGACATTGGATGCTAACCGAATTAATTTTGATGGACTCACCCAGCTGAAGGCGCTCGGTCATGCATCCGCATCAGATCAAGTGTGGGAACGCCGCGCTCAATCGGTAGCCAGCCTAGATCAATCAATCCTTGATATATTGATAGCCTATAAAATATATCTTCCAACCTCCTCGCTTCTGACTTTTTATTTCACTTGGTGGGTACGATTCATGGTGGAAGGTGTTACTGGTTAAAGCGTTGTCAAACTCCAAATACCTATGGCATCCTCAAGATAGAGTAACCATTACCAGGAGAAGATAATTCTTATTTACAACGTATTAATGAAAGTACTGTAACTAATTCCTATATTACGTCAAAATTGAGATTATATCAAGAAAACTTGCGAAATTCGATTAAAAATAAGCGAGGTGATATCGATGTTGTTTTCTCTCTATTTCCTCGTCAACAACATAAATGCTAATCCGCAACAATACTTCAACGGTATCATAAAGTCAGGATTGGTAAAATTGGTAAAGATATTAGAAACAACTCGTTCGATAGTGTGACTTTCAAAGTTGTTGAATTAAGGTCGTCGTTATTTGTTTGCAACAGTTGTGAACTGATATCGTTGATTTCAGCGCACAAACCAGTTGAACACATACGTATATTATCAACTTAGGTAATCTGCACAGATGGTTGAGGCTTACTGTAACTGGATGGAGGTGGTGTGATCTAGTTTGTGCGGAGGACACACCTCACCACTCATTTCTAACCTAGTTTATCCTGCTGTGATAAACAAGTGAATTGGATTCCTTGGTGATCACCCAGAATAAATACTCTCAATAAACAACAGCGTGAATTAATAAGAACAGATCAGAGAAACACAAAGTGTAACCGCTGGCCATGATATGCGATTGTATCGTTGATATAGGGGATACTTCGTAAATTGTTCAAAGTTCGGTTATCCTTTTTTAACATCGAATCTGCTTATTTTGATGTACGAATTGATTAGGAGTGAGAGACATTTTACTGACCGCTAAATATCATCATGTTTTGTATTAGGCTAGTGCTTGGAAAACTGTGTTTTGTAAGGAGAAAGTTCTCGATCTATTCATTTTCTATTTTGCCACGTATACAGGACTTATATTATTTCCTGATGTTATTGTGAGATACTGTATTACACATATTCATAAAATAGATATCAACCAATGTCATCTGGCTGTTTTCATAGGTTTTGAAATTGCTTATAAGGGATAGAGTTCTTTATATAAACCAAATAGTTGGATCGAGTCTTAGAAACATCCTCTCAAATCGGCTAATACAAGGTCTTCTTAAAACCACATCATCGAGAGCTTTATCTACAGGATCATCAAAATTAAAAATAAACACTGGATTATTTTGTCAAAAACCGCTGCATCTAGTTAAGGACAATCCACCTGTCCCGGACATTGTTCACTCTGCTACATTGAGAGAAGCGGCTTCGACCACTAAGCGTAATATTTTCATGTTCCCTTAGCCATGCGGTGGTCCCAGACAACTGGAAGCTGGAATATATTATAAAATTTTGAAATAGGGCCGGCTCAATGACTTCTTGAACAACCGGCTGGTAATGCTTCTTTTTGCTCCAAGAACACAGCTTCAATGATGATTACTTCTGCGTTATCAAGCTGCTGAATGCGATGGTAGGTACCCCTCGTTTTATCGATAGAGGAACCCAGACTAGTAGTGAATAGGTCATTGCTTCGATCTTGGAACAGAAAAGATGAAGAACGTGGTTGCCTTTTTTAAAATCCACAAAGCTTTTCAACATTAACTGTAGGAAATAATGCCTACACAAAATAAGGAAGTAAGTGAATACTTAAGCTATAATCTTTTAACATCAATAAAATGTTTGCGGCCAACTCTCAACCAGTCAACCTAAGTTATTACAGATAATTAGGCAGCCACACTCAATTGAAAGGGTAGAGCGGATGTGACATAATTTAACTTTTTAAAAGTCACGGGCTCCTAAACATTTCTGGTTATCCCAGGAAGTACTTACTCAGTTTCGATACAAATATTACAGGAGGGACTTAGAAATCAAAGATATGACATGACGAACTGTGTCGTGGGCATATTTTATGGTTTGTGGTTGGTCGAACTCCGGAACTCATAGCCGGCCGAGATTGTCCAAACACCGTCCCAGCAGTCCTTCGGGAGGAAACTCAGTATATCCCTAAGGATTCAGAACAACATTTCTGTACTAGAAGACGAAGTTTATCAGATTCCAATGGTCTAATATGATCACAGGATAGACAGACATCATTCTACATTGCAAAACATTTGATTGAGAGTGGTCATCAGGTTGATATCAAGTCGGCATTTGTAATGCAATGCAAAAGCCCCCAAGGACGTATACTAAGGTTAATTGAAGCCTTGGCTATACGTAAACTGAAACCCCCTTTATGTGTTCAAAATCAATTTGTCCCTACACTCAATCTGTCCTGGTTAAACTGATTTATTATTCAGAATGTCAAGCACATTTGTTTTTGTGTACTCTAACATTATTTCTTCCTTTGTAATGGCTTATCTTAAACTTGTCTAACTGACCTTTTAATTTTCATATATAAATGTTCTTAACATGTGTGTGATCAGATTGCTGGAAACGTATTGCGCAAATATATCACATAATTCTGATAAACTTCGTCTTACCGAAAATTATCAGAGGGACTAATTTTTTAAAATTTATTTATTACTCACTGCGTTTTTGCACTTGCTTGTTAAGTATACCAAAGTCCGTACCTAGATGCATCGGCGACCCACTGTTGTTAAATACGGAAGCCCCTATTCTTCTACAACCATTTGTTGACTGTCCATACACATAATCACCAACACACTTTGACTGCTCAAAATGGAATCAAACATAAAAAGTTGTTTTGAAGACAACTATATTGCCACACATTTACTTACCGGTCATGCCTCCATAAAATTTCGGATATACAGTATATTTCACAATTAATTCAAGAACAATGTTTTTTTATTTTTCTTCCCTTAGCACACTTTTAGGAAATTTCGATATTTCCTTAAGATAATGTTATGGTTATATAGAAATGTAAAGCTCGCACTTACCCATAATATCGATATTGGATAATGATCATCGAGGATGAGATGACCTTGTGCTAGCTTAATTATTGGGCGCCTAGTTGTATTTCGCAATGGTTTGTGTTTATTTGTTTCGTTAATTTTCTTAGTTGCCTGTGACACTCCTCAAGGCTGCGACGAATCTTCCTATGGTAATTTCACTTGCAGTCGTAAAATTATTTTTAGCTTGTTGAGTTGAAAAGTGGTGAAACTTATAACGGTCACCTTGTTGCTTGCGATGACTGGATGAACATTCATCTTAAAGAAGTTATTTGTACATCTCGAGTAAATCCTATAAATATGCTGAGTATCTATTTCATAGGATGGGGATCGCTTCTGGAAAATGCCGGAGTGTTATATTCGTGGAAGCATAATAAAATATTTACGGATTCCAGACGACGTAATCGATAAGGTTAAAGAAGACTTGCAGCTAGCCAAAATGCGTAATCGTTCTCAGTCTGCAGATGCCGGGCGTGGGGGTTTTCATAGAAATAAGGCTAGAGGTAATATAACTCAGTTTTGGTATTGTTCTCGTTAAACAATATCTTCCTCTAGATAATCTTATGTCCATGTATTTACATTCATAATTGTGATCTCGTTAACCAGTATCCTATAGCTGATATTTATATTGAAGGATTCACTATTAAGATCGTTTTGGTAGGCTACATACAATAACAAATCATAATAGCACTATCGGCGAGACTATGATTTACGGACGAATCAACCAGATTTACGATAACGGGTTTTGAATTTTGGCGCAAAATTTACTCGTTCATTTAGCTAAATGCAGTCTTGGCATTATAGCTGATGTCAGTTCGTGATGAAAACACTAAATCTAACTACCAACTGTAAATATTAACCCTAATTCCTCACACTGGTTTATAACCCTCATTTAGCCGTAGTATGTAGGTGAACATTCTCAAAGGTCGTCCATAAATTATAGTCTCACCGCACTGTCTTATTTTCAAAAGTGCCACCACTTTAATAATTCGCTTTTTCTACCAACTTCATCAACTGAGGTAGTCGGGACATGTGCCTAACCCCCATCTACTTCGATGAGCTGTGTTTGCAAGTGCACAAGTAGGTTTGAAGTAAACTAGAGGTAATCAGACCAATCTATGAAGTTATTGATTGTTGATCTGGGCTTTGTTAAAGCATGTATACTACATAGTGTCCGTGTTTTTAGCATGACCAGGGGTTGGAGACTATGTGACAACTCAGAATCATTCACAATGTCCCAGGTGTATTCACTCTTTATTGTCCTCTT
This sequence comes from Schistosoma spindalis, assembly GCA_946903255.1. Lineage (NCBI taxonomy): Eukaryota > Metazoa > Platyhelminthes > Trematoda > Strigeidida > Schistosomatidae > Schistosoma > Schistosoma spindalis. Next base: position 70,811,972 of record OX336416.1, on the reverse strand, counting down.
GGGCTTGAATACTATCATTTATTCACACACACTTTTCCGCTCTATCTTTTCAGATAATATTCCCAAGTTTTGGTCTTTCTGTCATTGCTACTATATTATTTTAATCTCTGGTTATTTTCATCTTTTCGTTCTGTGGTGCGACAACTTTGGCCAAAGCATATCTGTGACAGTCCCAATGTTGATAACGTGTGTTTGCTCCCAATGCGATATGATCACAGTCCAAGCATGTTTATTTATTTTAGCACATAGATATTAGTACAGGGAGGCACCAAATACATATGCACCACACAGATCTGATTTGATATGTATGAGGGCTGTGATACTGCCCGGGTACCCAAACCGAAGCAGGTAGTTTTCTTAGGGGGTCACACCTCGAGCCTTCGACCTAAAGGTCTGACCCACAAGACACTGGAGCATCGTAAGGAGATGCAGTCCCATGGTAGCCGGTGACCAACGATTGGTTCATACGCCATTTGTTCCTTCAGGATACTGGAGCCCATGTGCACCATTTATTTGGGATCCGGTTAAAGCGCCGGACATTCGCTTTTCGTCCTCTCATTTTCGTAAACAACACCCCCACCACGAGAAGGCAGTGAGTAGGACTTCCCTGGCAGAGGCTGTATGCGCGTGGCCATGTGAGAGCATTTCGAGAAGGAGAGCGGACTCTCCCCATTCTCAGCCGTACCAGGGCATTTTGGGGCATGTGCTCTAGAAAAAGCGATAGTCGGGCTTTAAAAATCGACTTAACAAAGTACTGCAAAACGCTTTAATTGTAAAACACAAACAGTGTTTTATTATTAGGTAATCGGCATTAAAAAGTAAATAAACTATTGTTCATTTTCCTATAACTGGTTAATACGAAGTCTCGGTTTTAACTAGACATTCTTTAGATGGAAGCAGTAGAGACGTTGAGACCTTGAACAGGCAGGATAAACAATGCCTAAAAGTTCTCTGAAGCCGTCAGTATTACTGTCTAGCAATCAAATAAACTTTCGGTAAATCAAACAAATAGAGGGCACATTGTGCAGTATGATTAGACCGGTGGCTAGGGTTTTTAATTTTAAGCAACTACGTTGCCCTTTTAATCCCCACCCATCTACTTCGATTTAAGCAACTAGGTAGTATCAACCTGTACTTGGCAAAAGTCAATTCAATAGAGTATGAACCAAAGGTGATAAGACTGCAAACACAATCGACAGGTAGTTTGTGTCTTGATAATATGTTTCCATAGTCACTAAACTTCACAACAATTAAACCAATCCCCCAATTGAATAAAAAGTTTCCGATGTTACTTTATTGAACAACAGATACGTAGATGTTTATGCTTCTGCAGACTCGACAAACAATACTTGATTCAGTGTATTGAACCGAATAAAACCTATTCAGTTCAGAATGATAGATAATTACTTTTCCACACTTCACATATTCAGCAGTTGATATTCATTTCATAAATTACTTGAAGCACCTTGTATAAATTTAATTTACAGCTCAACCATTTTGTACCCATATAAAGGTAATCCAGGAGTAATATGTTTAGAAATATATTTGACCCTCTATCCTAATTAGGATATTTAGTTTCTTGAGACTTTCCAACCTTTGTTACGAATTTCCTGTGTTAATTCTTACTTCATTTTAGGTCGGGGTGGTAATGCCCCTAATAATCGAGGTCGTGGAGGAGCAGGGCGTGGCGGTAGTGTACCTGGTGGTCCTGGTCGTGGTGGGGGATTTCGTGGTAAATAAGGAAGTCACTAACTGTAAATCCAACTGTACTGTTTACTATTTTGTTAACATTGACGAACTCACTTATTTTCTTTTACAGTGTTGTATAAAACATAATTTTAACTACAAAAGCATTACTTCCCAAGTGAATGTAGTTAGATTACGCAAGGTCACGTTCTTTCGGGTGTCACTAAGCACTCAGGCGTGTTCACTGACTTGCACTGTGTTACATTTCGCTCTTACGGTTTTAACCCAGCTATTCCTATTGCTTAGTATTCACGGACACAAATTCACTCGACAAGGCCCCAAATCAGAACACGGTTGAGCAGGTAGATTATATTCCAAATAACAAGGTTAGATGGAAGCAAGAAGCACGAAAGGAAAACCGTTAGTATATTTATAGTTTTTACATAAGAAGATTCTAGAGTCTTCTCCAAGTATCGACTAGCGCTGATTGGATAAGAATCAGCCAATCAGCGTGCGCCAAAGCAATCGTGCATTGAGCATGCTTTAATCCAATCTATGTCCCGCTAACACCTCCCCTTTGAGCAGATTCGTAGGATCTGGTGCTAGGGTCCAACTGCAACCGAGTGACTGGCCTGTGCTTTCGATTTGTCCATCGTCTAGGCAATAAAGAAGTACCACTCTTTGCTTGCACAGAAACTGACCTGTCTGTTCCAGGCGTTTTGATTTCAAAGGTGTCTAGCAGAACATCAAGAGGTAATCGATATTGAATCTCGTTGCTGGCTATTGAAGTTGCTTTCAATTGGTTAGCATGACGTACCCAAACTTCTGAGCCAACTGATACCTCATAAACCACACTCCCCTTCTTTTTCAAGATCCGACCAGCTGTCCATGTAGGATGTTTCTCACGATAGTCCATAGCAAGTACTTTTCGTCCCACCGTGAAGAATCGTTTTTGTGCCCCATAATGTCGATCGAACTGATTCTCCATCGATAGGTTTCGTTGAGGCTCAAGAGCTGGCGTAGGACGGATGACATCGAAATGTGTTCGTATTTTTCTGCCAAGTAGAGCTTCTGCTGGAGAGACCCCGTTAATTGTCTGAGGGTTTGGTGTAGAGCGATAAATAAGCAGGAACCTTTCTAAGATCTCTTCGGTGGTCCCCTTCCCTTTAGATTTTTTAGAGCATTTTTAAATGTACTCACAAAACGTTCCACTTGACCATTTGATTGGGGATGGAATGGAGGTGTTCGGACGTGATGGATTCCGTTCTGCCGACAAAATTGTGTGATGACGGACGTAAACTGTGTTCCGTTGTCACTAACTATCAATTCCGAGACTCCGAAACGACTGAATAGTTGACGTAGCCTACTGACTGTGCAGCTTGCAGTCGGGTGTTTCATGAGAAAGATTTCTGGCCACTTGCTATATGTATCAACTACCAAAAGGTAAGTTTGTCCATGAAGTGGACCAGCAAAGTCCAAGTGTATACGCTGCTACGGTGACTGTGGTATTGGCCATGATTGCAGCTCTGCTTTTCGCGGTGCTTTCGTTGCTAATGCACATTTGGTACATGAACGGGATAGCTGCTCCAGTTGGGTGTCTAACTGTGGCCAGTATACATAACTTCGTGCTAATGCTTTCATGCGATTTATTCCAGGATGTCCTGCATGCAACTGTTCAAGCACTTCTGGTTGTAGCTTCTTTGGGATTATGACACGTTCGGCAGACAGCAGGCAGTCGTCGATGGTTGAGAGAGTCTACGCTGGTAAAACTGTTGAAGCTCTGTGGAACTGATCTTCGCGGGCCATCCTTCCAGGCGGAACTTTCTAACTTGTAGGATCGGGTCTCGAAGAGTTTCTTCATCTGACGACACTGGAGTGTTTCGAATGGCATCTGCCACTATACTTCGTATTTCTGGGTCTGCTGCTATGGAGGCAATGATTATATCCTCTGATCCAGGATGCTGAACTCCAATTAGTCGAGAGAGAGCGTCGGCTTGACCGATAGTATTTGTTGACTGATACTTGATATTGAAATCATAACTCAGGAGCATTGTTGCCCAGCGCTGTAGTATATTAGCCGTATAGACAGGGATTCCTTTCTTAGAACCAAAGATTGCAATCAAAGGTTTGTGATCTGTCAGTAGAGTAAATGTACGACCATAGAGCATTTCATGAAATCTTTTTACAGCGAAAGTGATTGCAAGAGCTTCCTTTTCAATTTGACTTTAGTTTCGCTCGGCTGGGGTAAGTGATCTAGCAGCATGGGCAATTGTCTTTTCTGATTTGCCAGGAAACACGTGAGATATCACTGCTCCAACTCCATGACTAGACGCATCAGATGCAACAACAATTTCCAAGCTGGGATCGGTGTGTCAAAAGAATCTTTGAGATGAGCATTGATTCGACTCTGTCGAAAGATGCTTGACATTCTGCTGACCTCTACCAAGGTTTATCTTTTGATAGTAATTCATTCAGGGGACCTCTCACTCGATGCGTTTCAGGCAAGAATGTGCTGTAATGACTGATTAACCCCAAGAAAGATCTTAATGAAGAGACATCAGTTGGTGCAGGCATCTTCTGAATGGCTTCGATGTTGGTAGGGTCTGGTCGGCGACCGTTCTTATCTAAGATAAAACCAAGGTATTTGATCGAATGCATAAAAAAGATACACTTTTCCTCACGTAGTTGGAAACCATATTCCAACACTCGGTTAAGCACTTGATGTAGTCGATCAGAAAGTACATTGTCAGTTGAACCCATAACTATGATATCATCTAGATAAGCTGAGTACCAGGTATACCTGTTAGCATCGTATCCATTATTTGCTGAAAGATGGCAGATGCGATCTTGATGCCAAATGGTAGACGGGTGTATTGAAATAACCCTCGATGAGTGTTAATGGTCAAAAGCTCTCTACTGTCTTCATCTACTTCCACTTGCAGATAGGCATCGGAAAAGTCTATTTTCGCGAAACATGTCCCACCATTAAGTTTGGCAAACAGGTCTTCAGGAACTGGTAACGGATATTGATACACATCTAATGCAGCATTTAAACCGGTCGAGAAATTGGCACATATGCGTATAGTTCCATTGGCCTTCTTAATCACTACGATCGGTGCGGCCCATGTAGAGTAGTTAACTGGTTGGATTACACCAACCTGTTGCAAGCGATTAAGTTCGACTAGCTCAAAAGTAGCATATGGTACAGGACGTCTCGGACGAAAAATAAGTTTGGCATCTGGTTTCAATGGTAAATGAGCTTTCATCTTAGTACAGTGGTCAAGGCTATTCTGAAAAACAGGCAAACTTTCTTTTCAGTTTTTCTAGTAACCTTTCACCTGTCTTCTTTGTAAGTACTGGGGTGTCTAATGATAAACACGATACGTTGCAGACACTGTTAATCGGTACATCCATTATTCCCAGTTTATCTAACATATCTAGACCAAGAAGATCAAGGTTTGACCGTTCTGTTAGGTAACATATTCCTGTACAGTTAGTTCCACCAACCAGTTTTAGCACACCACCTGATGCGTTTTTGGCCGTTTTCTTAGATGGCTTCATTGGCGGTTTACCCAGCAAGTTATACGTTGCTCTAGACACTAAGGTGATATCTGATGCCGTGTCAATTTGAAGACGAGCTGATATGCCGTTTATCTGGATGGTAACATACTTTCTCCGAATGTCATAGTTTGTTTGAAAGGCAGCTACCAGAGAAAGAGATTTAGACTCGGCTGATTTCACATGTCGAGAACGTTATAAGTAGGAGAAGCAAAGTAATGGGCCTATCTACTCATAGGCTATTACTCCAGCACTCTGTAGAATGGAAATCACATTCAGGAAACATGGCTTCAGTTGGGCGTCTGTAAAGCGTGGAGAATCAAGATATTTAGCTTTTGACAAACAGATTCAGTTAAAATCATCATGCACGGAAATGAGATGTGTTTTCAGTATTGAGAGAAAATATATTATCGTAATCGTAAGTTATCTAGACAAGAGTAGTTTGGTTCTACTTGCAGTTATTGGCCAGTAATCGAGATATGAATTTGTCACGAATATTAGAATAGTCAACACGAAACTTATTCGTAGTCGTATAGTTAAACCACCGATCTACATCTCGAGTAACCAGTATGAATACAGATAAGGATGAGAGGGAGTCAGACAACCATCAACTTATGGCCTAGGTGCTCCTAAGATGTTTGTTTACGAATGAGATACACATTAATTGCATGGAATGTTACTCCCAAAATTATTTGGTTTGAGATATAATCAAGCGTTACAGACAACGATATGCAGTTGCTTATTCGAGAGTAGGAGTACTGTTCGATAGGTTTTTAATGTTGCTATTGATCCCACGATTAATTAGTGAAGACACTATATAGTGAATGAAATTTCTTCTCACACCACTTACGTATACACACAATATGTTATCTTAACACTTTTCGTTTCACACTACATGTCTCTTACACAATAATGCAAATACCTACTTTAAACATTGTTAACGTTAATTGGATGACTTATCCAGTATACAGTAAACCGGAGAACCATGTATCTATTTATATTCGATAATTTTGATTATGTTTCCTTGAAAACGCTTGGACCGTATTGCCAAGTGAAACGTTGGATTGACTTAAAATTCATTCGCTGAGATTTTACAAATACATTCTTCCTCTTTAATATCTAACATCGACTCGGCGCCCAAACATTGAAACTATTCAATCAAATTTACTGGTTTACCCTGTTGTAAAGTCAATAGGATATCATATCCATCCTCATTAACATAATCTAATCGATTCCATAAAGTCAAGCGAATCTATTACTTATCACCGGATCTATGCACTATACGCAAGTCAAAACGATTTTTAAAGGTTATCTCATAAAGAACTTTGAAAGTATATACAATTATGTGACTTCAAAAATTTGCAACACTAACATGGATTGTATAAGGTTTGAAGAATGAGCTGTGGGAGGATAAATATATGTTGATAATTAATAAGAAGTCTATGTAATATTGTACAAATTTATACAGATGAAAGACTTGATTTATGCGGGTTAACTTATTCTGTAAATATGGGAAAACCAATGTTTGGGCACAAATACATAAGGTTAAATTATGATTAGTCATCTTCACATGAAGATTCGTCTCTATACGGCGTTTGAAATAACTCTGGATCATAAGCTTCTCTCAATGTGATACGCATGAGCTGTTTAAAACGTTCTTCTAATTCCAGTGGATTTCGTTGTGCAGAGTAAACATATGGTTTGGGTTCCCATATTCTAGCTAAGTCTGTAAACATCTGAGAGCTGTAACGTCCCTTAGCTTTACAAAATTCCAATAACTGCCTGTCTTCTTCTGGTGTCCAATCATTAACTAATTCACACAGACTACCTTCATGATTCTCATTGTATGTAGATGCAAAAGCTTCTGTATTGAAGCAAGCAGCTTCATCATCCAGCGACCAGCTCATAGGATTTTCTACATCAAATTTCGAATGTAATTCAGGTGGTATGAGACCACTTCTATTATGTACATCGACTAGTCTTGGATGCTTATCTATTGGAGGACAGGAGAGTTGAATGTCGTCAGTTCCTTCAAGAGCATTACATTCATCTTGATTGCTTAAATCATCGATTTGTCGACTGTCTGATGTACTTGATTTAAAAGAAGGAACAAATTCGATTGAAACACGTCGACCAGCCATATCCGGTAGGAAATTGCGATGATTTGATACTCTGTTCGTAGAATGTAATCTGGCATGCATTTTCGCAAGTTCGCTTAAAGCAGTACGAGTAGGAATATTTGATGATGCATGGTGAATTGTTGCAGAACGAGGGATTTGATTTGCAACAGAGTCAGCTGATAAGGAACTTCGAGGTAAATGAGCTTTTGGTTTAAAACCAGGTGGCCAAGTTATCTTCACGTGACGCAGATGAAGATTGCACTCATCAATATATACAATGCCACGATGCACCTGAAAAATAAATGACAGTGATATACGGTGATAATTGACGAATGTTATATATTATATTCTATGATTGGTATGCTGATAGTCCAATGAACTTATTATTCCTAATTTGTCATGGTACTGAATAAATTTCACATGGTACGTCCAAATAGTTGGCTTCATCCTAGACGACTTGCAGATAAAACGATAGAAGGAAGAGATTGATCATGAATACAAGTCATCTTGAGTGCGTAGGCAGAAACGACGAAAAGGCAACGACGTGTACCCCTATATTTCTGAGCCGTTGACGAGGATCTATTCTAATAGAGCTTGTTCTGCTCTCGTCCTCAGTGCTGTGCCTACACCCGCCAATTCACAAGAACTAGCCATCAGGTCGCCAGATAAACGAAGGGTGTATCTCGTTGGGTCCCCATTTTGGCGAGGTGAGGTCAGGTGAATGACAACACTAGGACCTTCTATGTGTGTTTTGGACACAGCATACATCAATGGTACGAGATTCTAAAGTCTTAGCCAAGGAAACCTGCTGGCCGGTTTAACACAGGATGCGTACGTTGAAGACTCCAATATGTAGTTTGGAGTGAGGTTTCAGTAGACCTGGCACAGTATTTCGCGCACTAGAATCGTTGACCATGGTGACACTTGAGGAGGAAGTTCAAAGTTGAGGTTGGGGGAATAATAGGAATTGAAGAGCAAAGCCGAGGTATGAGGGCGGTTGTCACTTCTCAGTTGCCCACATCTTGGAAGGGTCCTTCTGGAGGTACCTGAGAAGGAAATTGGGTTAGGGGTGGTCTTAGTGACCTGAAAGTGTGACAGCAGTGCTTAAAGGACAACGGCTTGAGGTCGGTCACACACGACCTTTTTGTAATTTTCGTGTTAGCCCCGTACTTGTTGAGACCTTACCGTCGGACTGTGTGCACTTTTAGGGTCGACCTTCTCTAACCCCACCCCTCCTTGTGGGAAGGCAACATCGCTGTTATGCTGGTTGTCTGAAGGAAACACCTTACTGCCGTCACAGCTCTGTACAGTCAGCCGTACGACTTCGCCCTCGGACCATAGGTTTGCTGCTCTTAGTCTTACCGATCTTCAACCGACCTGTCTGACATGGTAGGACCTTGAGGAACGATTATCCAGCCAATAAAGCTCGACTGGTTCATTACGATAGGTCAACCCGGCCGCAACATCAAGGTAGTAACAACGGTCAAGGATAAAAGGACAATATACGGACGGCATTGAGCAACTTATCGGCCGATGTATTACTGTTATTCAAACACAAAGATTGGTCCAAGGAGGCACCAAATATATATGCGCCAAACGTCGTCATTCGATTTGTGTGAGGGTTGGAATACTGCCAGGGCGCCCAAACCGAGGCGGGTAGTTTTCTTAGGGGGCCACTCCCCGAGCCTTTGACCTAGAGGTCTAGTCCACAAGATAGTGGAGCAATCTTAGGAAATGCAGTCCCATGGTATCCGGTAAGCAACAGTAGGTTCATACGCCATTTGTTGCCTTAGGATTCTGGAGCTCATGTGCATGATTGGTTTGGGGTCAGGCCTTTCCAACTTCCCTAGGTGGATGTTCTATATCCACCAATCCGGTTAAAGTGCCGGACATTCGCTTTTCGTCCTTTCAATTTCGTAAACAACATCGCTGCGAGTAGGACTTCTCTGGCATCGGCTGCATACACGTGGTCATGTGAGATCATTTCGAGAGGGAGAGTGGAGTCGGCCGTACCAGGGCATTCGGGGGCTTATCAGCCAATGTGGAAACGCTGGATAGTTACAAAACAATTAACAGTAAAAAGCAGTTGGATAACAGTTTTGATCTGAACAAGTAACCCTCATATCCCATGTTATTCTTTTTAGTAAAGGAAGAAGGTCAAGTTTACATACTGGGACTCAAAATAGTATTCTGAGTTAAAGTTCTCATTCAGTAGAGCTTTCTCCATCAAATGACACCAGTTATAATGCAAGAAGTTTAGGGTTAGGTAGGGTTTCCATCACGAATTACCGACAGTTATAATCCAATGCTTTATCACTCGTCTGTTTGCAAACCTAAGAAACCTTAGATTGAGATTTAGAGGAAGAGTTAAAAAGGGAGAATATTATCTAAGTTCACTTAACACTCATGATTACATGTTGAATTCCATTAAGTACTTTAACATACAATCTGCCTTAGGAGTAGGTATTTTTTGTCATTTAGCCTCAGCACCTTCTTAAATTGATATTTTGGTTGCATAGTATATATTTTTATTGATTCCGGACGTCTTAAGAATCGCTTATTGTTAATTTTCATTTAGTTAATTATAACATACAAATTATCGGTCACTGCACCGTAGATTTCGCGCAGAATACATAAGGAGTTATCCTAATTCTGAATGACTAACTCAAGACTGTCAGTATATTATGCGTTTACCGATTTGCTTCTGAAATCCGCTTCATCTTTCACCTCCTTACCCTTCACAGCGTACAGTAGAACAAAAAAATTGGTTTCTCCATCGAATGGTAAGACTTATTTCGGCGCAATCTCATTCGCATTAATTAACCTATGAACGAAGAATTCATATGGAAAGATGGTCTTACTTCAGGACAAAAAACATGGTATTTCTAAAAAACCTGAAAGATATTGTCATAATTCAGCTAGATGAGTAACTCCTGGGAATAAAAGTGAACTTACTCTCAAACTGCAAGAAATGCAGTGTCTTAAACCAAGACTGTCAACCTTTTTTACAGGTTTTCCAGATTGATTTGTTATTGGAACACTGTTTGATGATGCACTAGGATGACATCGGCAGGGACATTGCCTACGAGCCCAGAGTGTACCTAACGAGTTATTTCGACTGTGAGCTGTTGAAGAAAGGTCAGTGCATACTTCCCATCCTTCCGAAAGAAAGGATCGTAACTGAGGAGAAAGGGCGTTGATTGGAGGAGGGATGTATCTATTGCTTGAAATGCCTGCATTTTGATTTAAAATCTCGGGATAAGCTGGGTTCCCTACAGGATGACGAGCAAGTACATCTGATTCTTCAAAACTCTGAAAAACAACGAAAAAAATTCACACTATTACCTAGTATTTTACTGAATAATGTGGAAATTCATACAGCTTCCATATCGAGACCACTGGTAACAGACTCTGGACTTGGATCAAATAAACGATTAGCGTATATTAACATATTGCGAATTAATGCCTCCGAACAACACTATATTCAGTTCACAATCAAAGTCCGAAGGTGCCTTTTAGTAGTCTTTCTGTTTTATATAGGAATAATATACTTTACTTTTGAAAGGACGAAATCCTAGTCCTGCTTATGCCTTGCCTACCTGTTTGGTAGTGTCAAATCTCAAGAAGTAGTGTTTAAAACAATATACCTCTATTAGGGTATATATATATATATATAGTTTGATGAAACTATTTATGACAAATAGATATTATTTATACAAAATGACGTCACTAACCTGTTCAAAACCGACATATGGCTTATGTCTAGTATTAATAAGACTGGCGATACGTGAAAGGAGAACAGGACGGTTGCGCCAAGTACTCTCCAGAACTGACCAAGCTTTGGAGAATGCATCATGCATATTTCGATGCCGCAAACCTCTAACTCGGGATTTGGTTCGGGTTTTACTTAAGATTGTACCTGAACATTGACCCTGTTGTAACACAGATGATTTCTGAATGTTTCGAGTCCCATTAGTTGCGCTTTCACTGCAATCATGGAGGTCCTGTTCATCTGCATTTGAAGGATCGTGAGCAGAATTATCTCTCACACCTGTATAAAACTTCTTTTTAACTGGAATATGACGTGCCTCAATGCTACAGCTATCTGCCAAATTACGAAGACGTCTCCAAAATCTCCTATCACGGGGAACAATATCTTGTAAAACTCTTTGCACTCGGTTGATCCGTGCCAGATTGAAATATGTAGATAGCAGACCCAGACTACGCGCTTGTGATGGAGTAAGAAGGCAAACAAAATCCTCCCACAAAGATAAATGTTTTTTCAAACAATTTAACACACATGCAAGAGAAAGTAATACTTCAGTTTTGTCTGACTGTTCATGATTACTAGTGATTAATGTAGGAATCTGAATAGCTTGACTTAAGTTGGATAAGTTAATCATCATATTTTTGTAATCACCTGGAGCTAAATAGGTTCGACATCGATCCAGTAGTGAACGTGCTCGTCTCACATCCATCTCATCCATTATTGCCTGTGTATGAGTTATGATAGAAGATGGTAGAGTCAGTAAGTCAGCTGAGTTAGCATCACCACGTGCCCGACATCTGGCAACAAAACGACTGGATGTCATAAGACATGCACTTGGGAAGATCCCTGCAGCTTGGCTCTGACACTCATCAGCAATAAAAATTGACGAATCCAAAACAGATTGAAAATTGTTTGAACATACAGAATTTGTATCTGCACTAGGAATATGAGGATTTAACACTGATGACTTCAACATATGGCAAAACTTTCTAGGTCCAAGAGTAGCGTCTCCACGGGCAGCACAAAATTTATCAAAACCAAAGTGAAATAAGTTCACTAAAGCATCTGCTACCTTTTGACAAACATCTAATGCATCATTACCTGTATGACTCCAGTAAGACTCCAAAATATTTGGCATTTCCTCAAGCTGCTGATCATTTACAATACATTCAACAGAGGACGATGCAACAATACCATCTGATATATCATGATTTTCAGCACTGGCTGATGGTTCTACCTTATCTTCATCTGAAAGTTTATATGACTTTTGTTTGTTTATCCGGGTTAAAATAAATTCGATATGATGTGATTTTTTAGGTTGAACGGTTCGATATTTTTGTGTTTCTTGATTTGATAAATTATTAACTGGATTTTCAGAGTGATTATTTGAATCATGGATTGACTCGGAATCATCAGACACTTTAAAAACTTCAACTAAGGCAGGTTCACTGGTTTTGCTGAGAACTACGGTACTGAATGGACAATAAGAAATATCAATACAGGAAAATGAAATGTGTGGTAGGAAGAATGAGACAGCACTATATTAGACCAGTGTAGCTAATATATGAAATAATGGATATTCTGAACTTGAACCATGTCAGAGACTATATTAATAAATGATAAATCAATAAGATACGTAAATGAATATCGTTACACAATAGTACCATGCATAATATTTGTGATTAGAATGTTTTCCTTTCGGCATATAAACATTCAGTTAAACTTTGATATCCGACCGAACTGTTTGTTTCAAGCACATTAAATGAAAAGTAGAATGAGTGTTTTCAAACGGTCAAACCTCTTGCACATCTCAAGAATTGAAGTCATTAGATATTCACCAACCTCCGGATAATTTATCTAATTGAACAGAGTTTCACGTTACTTGGTTAGTCGGTTTGTTCTCCTCTACAATAAATCAACTCTAAGCTTTTATAGTTAACTAAAAATCATCCTCGATTGAATAACCTCACAACCAACTAGGTCAATGGGACATTTTTTCAATGCAGTAATTAACCAGTTACTACACCATATCATATTTAAGTGGACTCGGAGAGGTATCGTGTAAATTTTAACTACAGTCAACTATTAATAGGTTGAAATAATTAATCAATAAAATGACTATTTCAGAAACTTGTGAAGATATATCAGTTTACTACCACCCGTGGAAGAGGATGTTGCATTTTTTCAGTTGGACAGTTTAGTCGCGATACTTTTTTGTAGTATATATTGACGATATTGTTCAAAAAAGATAATAAAAGCTTCAAGATTAAATAATACACCTGAGAGAACATAGGATTTCAGAAATTCATATCTTGAGCTACATATTTTCTCAATCATATCAACATAGTAATGTCTGTCCTATCGATACCTATTTGGAATAAATTAGGAGGGGGACCCACCACAATATTGTGTACTATCAATTCTTATGATAACCATGAAACTTTAAAAATATTATTTCAAAGAGAGAACCTACCCGTCAGGATTGAGATCCACTGGGATAGCAGGTAAATAATTAGGACCAAGCACATCACATTCAACTGGTGGTTCTAATTTGACTATGGATTCACCTTCTACATCTGTTGAGTTTGTTGTTGTTTTCATTTCTATAGAGTGCGTTTTTTCAATCTGTGACCTCCAAAAACACTCGGCGTTTTCTATGAACTCAGTTAATACATCCAATCTACGTTTTGCATTTTCACTACGATAGTTAGAATTCAAAACATGCTCATAACCTACATCGGTGGGAAGCCCTTCAAAAGTAAATAAATCTTTAGAATTCTTATCAGTTAAGCACTCAACAATTAGTGGAAGACCATAAGGAGCAGCAAGTGTAGTCATTTCATTAGCATACTGTTGAATTCTTTTTAGGTCCACTTCCCCTGGTTGACTTAACTCAGTGTAGAGTTGAAGTAGACGACGAGTAGCAACTGGTATGTGTTTGGAGTCCCCTGCATTATCGATACTGTCGCGATTAGCCAACAGATTCCAACGACGAGAGCGTAACTGCAATAGTGTACGATACGGAAGTATATGCCTACCGATTAAACGATATGCAATGTAGCGACAAGGTTGTTTACACTGAGATCCACGACTTCTAGATTGGTGGTGATAATTAAAAGTTTTAGGTTCGAGAGATTTACGAGTTCGACTTAATGCACCGGAAAAGTCTGCCAACCCCATTACCATTAAAGCATCTTCAGATGGATGAAAAATTAATCGGACATGACTTTTCGGATGTGGCCCCAAGACAGTAGGCATTAAACACGCATAAGACCAAATAGGACTGTTAGTCATTATACGTAGTAAACAATATGGGATAGGCAAGGCGAATGATTGTGACTTAGTAAGACTATTTCCTACTCCTCGTTTATACGGATTCCATGGTAAACGTGGAAGCATAGATAATCCAGCATAATCGGAAATCAAATCGACAGCCATTTCCAAAGTAGGGCAACACCAATAGAAGCTTGTAACAGGATGATATTTATCGGGAATATTTTGTTGAAGTGCAACTAAATCAAAAGCTTGACGTTTAGCAATTAAAGTTTTGAGAAGAGTAGCACATGGTCGGGTAACATATTCATGCATATCAGGAAAATCGTAAGTTAATAAGAAATTCGTAGTTAACAATTGAATATGCATTACTAATTGACGTTCCAATCGAACCAGTTCTGTCTCAGTAAGGCTACAAAAAAATACGAATTACAAACAAGATGATATCATAATGACAATAATGAAATTTATTTCTTATAAAAATGGAAAATAAAGTCAAAAGTATTTGTTGTTTCATAAAATAAAAAATATATAAACACTTCTAATAGATTATATTTGAAAGAATTACTAGTGAGGTGCATGTTACAGGTACAATCCCTCCTCAACATCGTGATTGGGGGATTGATGGGATATATATATGAAACAACACAAATCATGCTTCATTTTCGTCGTTTTTAAAACATTGACAAGCCAGAAAGCTTAGATGAAGATGTTCACTAAAAGGTCTCAATGAAAAACACATTTTTTATGAAGATATAAAAATGAAGTCACACAAAGACAACCTTATCTTTCTACATAAAACTGGAAATATAATCGGATAAATCTACCAGAGAATCCACCAACAAATTTATCATCAACATCAATCGCACCATTATAATCGATTTGTGCCTAACCGATTATAGCACTTAGCTTTCAACTGGTACGCTGTAGGTTCTGATCATGCCCTGCCACCTACTTCGGTTTTGGCAACCCACTTGATTGCCTCTTGGACAAGTGTGGTTTAAAGTCGAATACGAAAACATGTGATTAGTTACTAAATAACGCTGTATACATAATTTGAAATGAGAAATTTATAAAACCTTATAGTCTTTTGTATTGTGTGCCGATGCAACTCTTATGATAGACAAAAAAATTATCAAACCATGTAGATAAAAATGAGAACTGCTCACCTCAATTTCTTGGGGTAGTTTTTAAGAAAAATCTTTGCTTTCATTCCTTTGTCGATATTAATGTTTATATACCACTCATGAGACCATAATTATAGTTATGACTTCTTCACCACACATGACACCGTTTAATTGTTTATATATAGTGGGAACAGATATTTATGATAACCATTTACTTTTAGTCCAGGTTATTAAGTCTTACATAATATTGAAGCGATTAAAAATACTTTAAACGAAGATGTATGGTACAGTTGAGAAAATGGTCATTTTACTCGGGCATTACTGCATAACATCTTATTTTTCTTTTGATATGACCGACAACTGAAGATAGCCAACAAGAAACGCTGAACCTGGGTTACATGATAGTTAGGACGCTTCAACAAGGTATGCACCTGCAACCTTAAGGTGACTGATGTTCCCTGGTGGATTCAAGCGTATAACACTCAATTTCATAGTCTGATATTTGGGATGATATGATGGGACTGACGTATTTAGCAACTACTTCACTTATTATTTTTAAGCTAAACGTAAATAGCTCTTGGTGTAGTAGTATATTCGCCACAAACTTTGCACAAGACCTCACAACCGATGAACTAAAATGTTAACTTAAAGTACAGGCTGAAAGCTAACAGACTATGTAGGATCTCTTAAAATTAGATAACTACACCAGGACTAAAATCCGCCAGTCACACAGAAATTTTCTAGTTTTGAAACCTTAAAATACGTTAGACAAATCTCACTAGAATCACCAGACTGACTTACATGCTCTTCGTTTTTTAGAAAAGGTCAACTATGATGAAGGGATCACATTTGACTTTTATAGATCACGCTAATAATCACACTAGCTCGAACTATTGGCCCTAAAAATAATCCTACATAGGGTTTGTTGTGTAACCACCTAAGATACAGTCAAATTTTACTCAAATGGTAATAAGTGTCAGAAACAATAAAGCACAAAATACACACAATTTGCAGAGAATGCCAAAATACACAGTCTTAAGATTCAGTTCAGTATGAGAGGAAATAGACGGAATGAAATTGCTATGACTAACGTGATACGACATCGTGTTACAGTTGGATTAACCGGAGTATCTGTAGTCTTTTGAAAAATCTCATTCGGTCCAGAAGATTGAATATGTTGTGGATTGTTAGACTCATCTATTTGACTACTATTCCGAAATGTATTGCGATCCATATGAAACAAACGTTGACCATAAGCTTTCATTGCCAGGAATAAAGGTGTTTTGGATTGATGTGTACGATTTTCATGTCCTTCTTCTGAACTAAACAGTTCACGTAAATCTTCATGTAAATTCTGAACAGATACAAATAATAATTTTAACTTAAAACTCTTGATTAAAATTCTAACTAGCTTGGAAAATACACTGTAAAACCATTCAGTAAGTTTTGTGATAGCTAGATATTTTTTCGTATATTAAGCAAAGATGGATGGTGGTTAGCAGTGGAATCCAGGACGCGCGTTTCGTCCTATTTGGGACTCGTCAGCTGGATGAACCTGCATCTCAAAGTTGATGTAAACTCTGGGACCCAAACCCAGTACTGTTCGCTTCGAACGCCACCGCGTTATCCACTTAGCTACTGGCAATATATAGGCAATACGCACAGTATGCACATATGCCAATAAGTGACTGATCAATTGCAGTCCTAAACATCAATGGAAAGTTTCAAGTAAAAAATGCCAAGTGAATTTTGTCGTGTAGTTAGCAGTAGTAATTAAGAAGAGCTGTTACGTGATACCGTTTATTTAGATTGCTATAGTTCCCAAATGCCCTGGTACGGTCGACGGTGGGGAGACTCCACTCTCCCTCTCGAAATGATCTCACATGACCATGTGTATGCAGCCGATGCCAGAGAAGTCCTACTCGCAGCGATGTTGTTTACGAAATTGAAAGGACGAAAAGCGAATGTCCGGCACTTTAACCGGATTGGTGGATATAGAACATCCACCTAGGGAAGTTGGAAAGGCCTGACCCCAAACCAATCATGCACATGAGCTCCAGAATCCTAAGGCAACAAATGGCGTATGAACCTACTGTTGCTTACCGGATACCATGGGACTGCATTTCCTAAGATTGCTCCACTATCTTGTGGACTAGACCTCTAGGTCAAAGGCTCGGGGAGTGGCCCCCTAAGAAAACTACCCGCCTCGGTTTGGGCGCCCTGGCAGTATTCCAACCCTCACACAAATCGAATGACGACGTTTGGTGCATATATATTTGGTGTCTCCTTGGATCAATATTTATGTGTTTAAACAGATAAATGAATAAATAGATCGTTGTAGCTTCAATCTATATCAGTATCAATATGCGTGGTAATTGGCGCTTTTGTTCCAGTTGTTGCCAGTCACAGAATTCAATAAGTTATCGATTTACACAATACATTTAGCTAAATGATCATTGACAGGTGTAAGCCATTGAAGATGTCGTGATTCATTAGAGTAATAACTTTAATTGTTATTGTCATGATTATAGTGCGAAATAAAATATACTGAAGAATTCCCGAATATTTTACGTTCTATTAAGCTTAGATTACTGTGTTACACATATAAAATAGGAAGAATCACCAAAAGAAAGCGACAGTGCGAAGCATTCATAAAACTTCCCAATAATGGATATCAGACGACGACGCCACATATCTATATTATACTAATTATTATCACGTTTGAAAAATAAAACAACATAGATCAATGAGGTCATTAACTGTTGTGTATGGAAAGATGTACAAAAAAAAGTTAATTGACTGACTAGATATGTGAAATGTTAAAAGCTAGCAGCTGAAAACTTATCATTCCAATGTTTTAAGAAGATTGCAAAGAAAATTCATTTGAGAATGAAACAACTCACACATTAAGGAGTGTTTACAAATCTTGTTCTGTTTTAATAACAATAACAAATGGGTGAACATCTTAACTATGCTGTTAGCATTGGCAACATTTACAATAAACGACACCGCTTTTCAATTTGAAATAGGTATAAAATTTCATTAATTAAAAATGTCTTTGTACGTCAAGTAAGTGAATCTGATTATGACAGGTTTTATATCTTAGATGTTGGTAAGTTTTCTTTCAACATTAAGACGATTAATTACAATTCATATAGCTCTAAACTTATCTGCAGAAATAATTTTTAAGACTAGTGACTTTTTACAATGCGATTAGTTGAATTAAAGTGGATTGATCAAACCACCTTCTGAATTTCAATATAGAGAATGTAGTATTCTGCATGAGAATCTAACAATTTTGATGTCTTAAGCGTTTAAAATGAAGAATGACAATGTAGCACTGATCAATACGGATGCTTATCATTGAGGTGCTGAATCAAAATGTGAAGTGAATTATTCAATACATGAACTACTACTTAATGGTTTAAGTTCTTGATGTTTATTTATAAGAGTTTGAATATCGATCGCTGGTGTGAACGATTCAACACAGTATAATTGCTTTTGTTAACACACATTCACAGTCAAATTAAGTGACCCTCCAAACGTATCTGACGTTCTGAACATACCTGTTTCAATACATAATAGAATTCATCCAACAAAACATTTTAGTGAGTCTGTTTAAATAGTAATATCATTTTTAAACGACAATTCAATTAAACCTGGAAGTAGGAAGTTAACTTTTAAGATGAGTTTTTCACGTCACTTGCTAAACGAAAACGTTGATATACCATATATTGTAAATTGGATAGATCAGATAATCTGTGATCTGTACATCAAATAGATTTTAACAAAAGTTTCGATTATATTTCGGTTAGATAGTATGAAATTATTTAACAGTGAAAAGCATCCACATAGAGCAATTTACGATACCATTGAAGACAACTTCAATCAAACCATTATTTAATAACATTTTTATACTAATACAACTGAAGATTCAATTATAATATAAAGACGGTATACTTAAAATACATCGAACCTTGGCTTCCATTTTAGATACTCGAACAGCGCGATCGTCTCGTAATTCATAGAAAAAATCCTCCCTATCGACGTCGTCTAACTCTGCCATGACGTCAAATTCTGGATCATCATCGTCTTCATCGTCATTGATATCATCCATAAGCCTTGATATTGGCCGCGATGTCCCTTTAGAATGATGTTCGTTTGACGATGGGAATCTGTCGTTTTTGTTTGGTTCATCGCCTAAGAGTTTTTCACAGACTGTAGACGCTCTAATTGGAGCATTTATTCGTGAATTTGACTGAAAAGTAAGGTAAAATTGAACAGTTATGCAGCAGTTTATTACAAGAATAAGACCTTAGTATTCAACATTAAAACACTGTTTGCTAACCAACTTTAAATCATGATTATTTTAGTAATGCGTTCATCAAGAAAATGCAAAAGCAAGTTACAGTTGAATCTAAAATGAAATGGTGCATTTCAATGTTTACCTTAAGCGTATAATTATATCTAACTTGACAGTTTTACACTGACTAGCAATTTTCAGTAGTACATATGAATGCTGCAAATATTTCCAGCTTTTCAGTGGTAGTTTAACTAAGATCAGTTAGTGATTTAAAAGCTATGAAAATTAATATAGGTGGTGATAATCTATAACTGATGAATTTGGAGATGCTCAGCTTAAATATATATATATATATATATATATATATATATTCTGAAAATAATGATTACATATAACTCAGTAAAACCGTCAATAAGCTCTGAATCATGTTTTTGGTTGTCACTGACTAAAGTATATCTACAAACCTCGTCAAATTAATACCCTGGATTTTCTAACTTACAACGAACATAACTACTAAGTTATTCGAGTCCTGGAATGACCATTTGTAAGAGGATTGGACTAAATACAATATAACCGATTGATTCGTAATATATTATGACCATATTAACTGGTCACAGGGTCAATAGTTATATTGACAGCGGTGATATTGCTACGTAACCGAATACTGTTATGTACTCCACTTAATTTTGGATTGCAGACAGTCAAAGGAATGTCTAAGCTTCGTCGAAAATTCAGATATCCTGTAGTCATAGATAGTACCAAAATGAACAGCTAAGTCATTAGTTTCATCCTCACTAGGTCCAAATACTATTAAGGTGTCAGTTAAACATTTTATCATCCACTTATTTTTTACGTACTGTGAAAAACCTATCTCTAAGTGACAATTGTATGTTGCTAGATTATAAGAAGCTATCTTATTTAAAAGTACACTATTGTTTGTGATTACGAAATAGAAAGTTGAAAGAGAGCACATACATAGGGTCAACGGATTGAAAATTTCCGAACACAGCAAATAGCGGTAGTAGCCACGGTTAAGTTGAAATACAGAAAGCTATTGACCAAGGTTGCATACATAAGCGTTATAACTCATGAAGCTGTTTGAGGATCCAAAGACAACTATGACTTAATATTAATCACTTTATGATACCACACTGAATCTCCATAACATAGGTTATCACAACCATACAGAACAGATAAAATATTTAGAAAAAGCACAAAGATTAAAAAATAATTGCACAAGGAAATTTATACCAATACTAAAACCTGTAACACACTTTGTTAGGCGTACAGTTTGCTGAATTGGAAGCGGAAGTGAACAGCGAACGAAGAAATTGAGTATAAACATCATTATCTGAATCTTCAATATCTACATCTTTATTTGTTGTTGAACTGTAATTTTTATTTGTTATGTCCTCTGCTGCATTCAACTCTCCTTCTTCTTCACCCTCTTCTGCATCCGGATAACGATGAGAACTACCAGGAGGCGAAAATTCAACAGCATCGTCCGGTCGAAATGATACGCTGGAGTTAGAATTTTCATGTTTTTCAAAAGAAACACCGTTTCTTAATTCGGATAAATTCTTGAGTGATTTAGCTTTTGAACGAGTGAGACGGGAAGTTCGTATATCTAAATTATTATCGTTTCTACAGAAAACAGAATTATCGACATTGTTAGGTTGGATGCAGTCATCACAAGAGTCAAGATCTATTTGTGAATCACTTTCAGTGCTACTTCTACTACCATTGAAACAACTTTCATTTTCTACATCTGTAACACAGGAATTATGTTTAGAGGCTTCCGTAAAATCTAGCACTTCGTCACGTCTTAAAATTTTGTAATCTCCATCGTTCGGTTGGTAATCACTATCGGTCAATGAAATATCCAAATCGTTTCCTAGATTTTTTCCGTTGTTATCATCTTCGTCAGGGAATTCCATATCAAGAATGGTGCATGGTGCTTTTTTTTCGGGTGTAATAGAATGTGGAAACTGATTTTGCAATGACTCTTCAATACGACGAGTAAGTGATCTGAAGAATTTATTCAAAATAAACAGATAAATACAACCATTACACAAGAAATTAATCGGCCATCAATAAAGTTTGTCATTACATGTTTAATTCACTGAGTCAAATACACCGACTTTGTTAATATAGGAATATTTTGTTGGAAACCAACAAAGGAAAACAACAAACTACAATGCTAATACTCACTAAACTGGGAATTCTAACCTCTGAAAACTTTTTATTTACAGTTACAGGTGAAAACGCTGGTATTTACTAAAATATGAATTCAGTTAGTTGGACAGTAAAGACATCAATGTAGCATGATAAAAACCACATTAGATACTTAACAAAGCAAAGAGTAAGAAAGTAGAAACCAAAGTAAAGTATAAATTAGATCACACATTTTAGCACTGATATACAATTCATAAATTATATGACGCTTAAAGCAATAAGTGACATTCATGACACTCAATACATAATTCATTCTCCTCAACATATCCGCCATTTTGAAGTATTCAATATTTAGTGAAAACGTAGATAGATAATTACTGAAAACTAAGCTGTGTGATCTATGCCAAACATTAAGGAAAGTTGAAACAAACGAAAAGAAGCAAAGAGATATACATCAAACGGAATATTGAATGCCTTAAAACATGAGGTTTCAGAAATTAACATACTAAAGCGTTCATTTTATAAACCCAAATACCAAGTTGATAATGGTATGAATAGATTATCGAAACTTAATAAGTGGTACCACAGTGATCATAAAGTTTATCTCCATGTAAACATTAGCAAGAAATTGGAAAATTGATACCACATCTATTTACAAGAGCGTGATAGAACTAAAGATGCTTTGTTCTTAAATGTTAAAATAATTTCTTTCTGACTTCTAGCTGTACGTATGTGCATAGTAAACTAGACCCAAAAAGTGATTTGGTTAACTAGAACCTAGGTAATATCAACCAAATGTAGAGCAAAGACGTTGTGATGACGATTACAGACCTAATAACTGGTTTTAATGTGTTTGTATAGAAATGATTAATACAGTTAATCAAAACTAGATAATAACATATTGTGACACGGAGTCCCACAGAAAGTACAAACACAAAATAAAGTTTTTAGCGAAAATACTTATCCACCTCAGTTCAAGATGGCAAAACCAACAACTAAATTGAGATTTAGCTGGTTTCCGAGAATCATGACGAATATGGGAAGGAGGAAAATAAGGTAAAAATAATGAGAACAAAATTTAAAAGGAATAAAGCGTAATGCAAAAATTGTAAGTAATAAAATCCGCTACAATCTGCGAACTAAATTTATTCTCCGGGTAAAGGAATTCAGTGTGCAAATTATGTTTGATCAATGTTCTTCTTAAAGTTAGTGTGTGATAGAGGATGATGGTCTACTGATTTCGTGATAACATTACATTACCTGAGACGTTGTACTAGCTTGAAAATTAAATAAAGTGCTTTGAAATCGACTAAATTAATAATGAATACCCTGCAGTAATCCATTGTCAGGTATATAAATAGCAGACTATCCGTCTACTGTTTCAACTAATTGCAAACAACGACAAGTAGTGGTTGGTATATATATATATATATATATATATATATATATATATATATATATATATATATATATATATATGGTGATGGTGAGATTAGGCGACTGTTTAACCTCATTATTGTTGTGGAGCAACTAAGTTAGGTGGATGTGTGCTCCCATTAGTGTTTTTTAAAGGGCGACAAATGATAACAAACGTAACCGCTATAAATATTTTTAACAGATAACATCAAAATACAGGCTCGCTCAACCGACACAACAATCGTTTGTTTGTATCCCAATACAAAAAGTATAATTTAAGTCCTCTATATTAAATCTGATAGCACCATACGAACTATATAACAGAAGCCTCAAAAAAGTGAAAAACAACATGAATTACCGAGTGATAGCTCTAGATTCCAGGTGATAATCTGAATTTTCTCCAAGATCACTGAGGATAGAGAATAACCCCAAAGATTTAGCACGCCTTCGAGTAGCTGCCGAAACCTCACCGGTTTCAGGCTCTCTGAATTCACCGTCAATATACCGACGTAGAGCACTCACAACATCCTCATTAGTCAGGACATCCTTTAACAACCTTTTAACTTGGCGTGTTGTCAAATGTTGGACAGTAGTGATTTTTTCCAGTCTTTCCGCTAATGAACATCCAAGTGATGCCTATGTTACACAAAAAAACAATTACTCAAAGACGGTTAAAAGAAGTGAGCTACTTAATTTATGGGCACGTTACGGGATAATTAAACAACACATTATGGTACAGATTCATATTTAATGTATTTAATACTTTTATCACAGAAACTTCATTAACTGATTTGACAAAATATTTCCACGAAAAATAAAGAGTAAAATAAATGCCTCGTATTCAAATGAGGATGGTGGAACCAGAGATCACTTATGAGTAAATCTTGATTTCACATCAACGGTAAATATGAGCTTTGGGATCGAGGAAGCAAGAATTTTCCCAACAGTTAGTTCTGAGAGCGTACTTTTCGAGGGATATTATGGAACTGCTAGCCAGCCTCGTTAATTCCAGCATTTCTTAAGACAGGAGAGTTGAGATAGTACTAATTGACTGGGTCTTTAAGTCACTCCATAATCAAAGTGAGAAGTAACAGGCAACGAAAATCATATCAGCTTTGCGACTTTGCCCTACGTTACAACAACTGGATAGCCTTTAAAACAACTCAATACTGCTATTCTCCACTCAATAATACTGTCATAAAGCAACTACTTTTCCTTTAATCCCACTAGGTTCAGTTAACATGACATCCAAAACCAGTTCACACCACCGAAGTCAATATCTTAGGTTAACGTCATTTAAGTGGTGGCCTTCACAATGACCAAACACATACTAAAAGATCTCGTTATCAATTTAGTGGTGTTTTCATTGAGTGTCAACAATCTTCAGTAAACAAAAGCTGTCAAAAAGTCAAAGATCGTACACGGATAGACTAAGTATCAAGATGAAGAAATACTAGCACCGAAGTATTATTTATTCAGCACTGTCATTGGGCTATACAAAGACTCGTTTTTCAAAACAACCATTAATACTTTGACAACAACTCTGATATATCAAATCCACAAATATTCCCAACAATTCGTTGGTAAGAATGAGGGCAAACGAAACGTACAACTATTAACCTCATTCCTTAATATTTATCTGCAAAATAGCGGTTACTTGTAAAAACATGAGTTACACAACAGCCAATCAATATTGGATTGAACAGTAAAATATGAACTGATGTGTAACATACTTGCCAATCGCCAACACATTCATCTCCATCCACAGACTCTCTAGTCTTAGAGACTTTTGGTGGGGGATCTAACTCATTCGGTCCACCACCTCTTTTCATGAGGAATCCCTATAAATGACAAAATTCTTAGGAGGTCAACAAAGCCAGTTGCTTAAGGTGAGGAATCTGTAATGGAAAAGATAGTTTCATTGATGAAAAAAGACAAAAACTAAATAGCATATTTCTAGAGAAATGAATAAACATTTATGCACCAAAATAGAGAGAAGGCAATACACTTAAATACAAAAATTTCCTCCTGATGTCACTGTAAAAAGATATTGTAAAGGTGTACGACATCGCAACACAGTGTTGTCTCCGTGACATTGAACATAAGTTCAATGAACATCATCATAGAAGGACATATGGTGTAAATATTACTTTGTAGTGGCGTCTCCCTCCACTTCATAAAATCAGGGCACAATTCTAGAAAATATAATTGTAAGTCCCAATTTATGTTGTCACATATTAGTAATAAACTCCGACTGAAGCTCTTTTAGAGTTACTGTCGGTCGAAAGCCCATGTAAAGGAGGAAAGTAAGGCATTGGGTCGGAAACCCCAGCCCGTAGAAACCTTGCTAAAAAACGCCAACCGGATTAAACAAATTAAGTAATATTAGTAATACATATTTAAGTGCAAGTGTGATGTGTGCTATTTATGAGGACAGAAGAAGTATGTGGCAGAAACCCGAAGTGAAATGCTTACCAGCAGATTGAAATAAAGCGAAGACAGAGAGTAATTCGAATGACAACAGGATTGGGAAAATTGTGGAGTGCGTAAAGGACAAGTCAAGAAAGATATGCAAATGATGTATTTAATATTTTGCGAAGGCACAATATAATTTCGCGTAAAACAAATAAATGGTTTTCCACCCAGAGTTTTCGTTCATTACATAAACACTAAAAAGCGTGATTGTAATTGAACTCCAGAATTTACTGGCTAATATTTATAGTTGTTCCTTGTGACAGAGAAATATAAGTTGTAAGCTTTCGCTAATTCTTTGTGGTGTTAATAATTTCATAGTTCATTTTATCATGCACACATCAACTTTTCACTTGAATGTGTTGATTTGTGACACATAAGAGGTAAATGAAAAAATTTTGCATGACTTTATTTAAACAATGAGAATTTTTTAATATTAAAAGATACTCCTGATAAGCCATGAACTTACAAATAAAAATAGTTTAGTTCAGACATCACTTTACGATTTTCATATTGATGAGTTACAACGCAGTTTTACTGGCACTAAAATCTTGCTAATGTCCTTGTACGCCGATTTGCTCACAAATGTCAAAGCTACGCCCCAAAGGTCATTCACCAGTTTTGATTTGCGGCAAAGGTTATTGGACAACTTAAACAAACTTGATCATAAAATATCGGCTGGGTGTATACTTATGTTATACTTATGCTATCGATCTTCTCAACGAACGACGCGGAAAGCTATCTTGAACAACATCATGCATACTAAAAATTTTTTCGTAGCTACCAAAACTTAGTTTTCAATAATCTAAGATCTTAACCTTGATATTAATGAGGCTCTCTACATTTTCGAGTAACAGACATCTTTTTGACAAGCGACTGCACTGATTGCGCACTTTACGGACGGGAAGTCTAGTCATAACGTGGTTTACATCTCTTAAACTTTTGCAGTGTTCTTACGCAACAAAATTACCATTTCTGATCTTAAGAATCCGTCTCGAGCTGTACATTCGGTAGAATAATTTTCTTTTTGGGTGTTACCCAACTTAATAGTTAACTAAGGTTTTGTCTCAGCTTACTATTCGGTTATTTTAAAGACTAGTTTCAGTTTATCCTAACCTTTTCGACCACTACTTTTTCCGATTTTACCCGTTTTTAGTGTTTTGTTTTTTTACGGTCTTAGGCCTTTGTTAGGATCCATAAGACAATTAACGTTACGATAAACACGAAAAATTCATGCGTACGACCATGATGTCGTATTGCCGTTACGTCTGTCATGCAGTGTGACAATTGCAAAACTTGGTTCCACGAAGCGATTTTGACGGCGCTGCTAACGATGAAGGGTGTGATAACACTGTTAATGACAAACCGAAACGCAGCACCAACATAACATCGACGGTAATAGACTTTCTCAACAGAATTGGGTTTCCCGGTACAGGATCCCTGAATGCGACGGTAGCTCCCAAAAATTCTTTAGGTGATTGGACCCCGTTAAAAAGGTCAAAAAGGACCAGACGTCTAAGGAGTTGAGTGTCTCAAGTATTGTGGGGAAATTAATCGATGATTTAGCTGCACATTAATCCCCAAAAATGTCCATCCTGTCAGCAAAGAGCCTAGGAATCGGAAATGCGTTTCGACCTCCAAACGACAAGGTTTTCGTCCCTAACGCACCCGAAAACTTGGGAAAACAACAACGGTTCGTGGTGGTTCTCTCATAATTATGAACATTAAAGACAGCCCAGAACTTCCCTTCACTTTGCGGGATAAACATAACAGAATGCTCCGGGAAGAGTTAAATAAGAAGCTGGAAATTCCCAAAGTAGAGTCTCTGATGATCACAAAGCTCACTAGGAGAATGAACTCTAAGCGCCGAAATCACCCAAGACTACTTATTGTATTACTCACTAACGCTACCGACGTAGAAGATATCCTACTAGCTAGTCACTTACTGAAATCAGATAGGAACATAAGGATACTGGCTGACACACTGTATTCTGAGCTTGATCTCATCCGGAACATCCCTAAGGAATCTCGCGTGAAGCTTTTCCGCTGAAGAAATATCGCTATGCAAGGTATACCGGAAAACACGGACCCTGACCACACAAACTCTGATATTAGGGGATGGAAATTCATCAAGCAATCCATGAAGCTCAAAAACATAATGACTCAACAAGTGATGAGACTAGACAAAAAGTACGGAGATTCTAGACCCTGGCTGATGAAGATGACCTTCCCATCCTCCCACATGGCGGCTGCAACTCTCACAGCCTTTCATGCCAACTGACGTCGACTGCCAACTGGAATCCATATGCACCCGGACAGGCCATATGATGCCAGAATCAAGCACAAAGGCAAGTTAGAGCTGACCATTCCACTTGTGGACTGTCTTGAAGATAAAAATGTGTAAAGGACAGGGCCTACTAATTCAACAAAACCTACATAGGTGGGTTACCTGTCCACTCACGTAAGGCTCTCACAGACAAACAGGAAGAAGCTCACGCGTTTTAATTTGAAAGCATTAACTGCTTATACATGAACGACGCGAGTCAACCAAACAAAACGGATGAGGTACGTGAACTTAGCAATGCTAAAAAGGTTCATCAGACAGGAATATCTGAAACTTGGATATTTTCTCAGTTTTTGGACCAGGAGCTAGCAATATCTTGGATGTTTTTATTTCGCTGTGATGGAAAAACAGGAATTGTGTGTGGAGTAGCCTTATATTTACAATCCTGCATGGGAAGAAACCAGACTCGTAGGAAAATAGGTCTTTATTTTGGTCTTCGCGCAGTCACAGTGGAGTGTGGGATTCCTTACTCAGACAAACAAAGCCTCTCAACATACAATATAAGATAATCAGGAATATGACGCCTATGCAGAATAAAGAAGTGAATAAATATCTGAACTATGCTGTTTTGACATATGCCTAGTTGCTTGAGATCAACTCTTAACCAATCGACCTAAGCTGTTACATCAGCTTCCCCCTAGAATCGACTTTCGTAGGTACGTCAGTTCGATAACCTACTTATCAAAAGCATTTCAGTTTTGTTTTCGCAGCCCAAGGGAGAATAATCAACTCGTTCACTGAAATTTCAAATCAATGACGACTAACTCCGTCGGTAACCGACGGTATTTCGTGGATATCTTTTCATTTGCTAGCTTGTCATCTTATTTTGTAGCATGCAATTTGTTTTCTACAACTACCGCTGACGGTTTGCTACGTGCTCTCAAGAGAGTGTGAGAAAATGGAACAAGAATGCCCGACAAAGTGCTGCGAGCGGGCTACCCATCACCAATAATGTCTAATTATGACCTACTATGCTATTAGTATTGCTCTAATAATAGAAATATTCCATAAATTGTAGATTTGTTATGATGCAACTGCCTAATCTATAAGATCTTACATGGAAGTTGTAGTGGCATCGGGCCCTAACACAAGACAATACGAAAAATAGGCATTCAACATTTAACGCTGGGAAATACCGAACAATGAAGAAAGGCGGGGACAGTGAATTGAATTAATACGAGTTGGTCAGGTGGCATGGCTCGGCCTTGCAGGCGTGGTACCAGCTGAATGTTATCTTGTATCTTCTATTCATATTAAATATATTCTATCTCTAGCCTAAGCTTGTTCTCTATCACTTATTGGTAATCGTTACAATGCAATGAATCGGTGTAAACGATGGTGTAACTTCCACGTAAGATCTTATAGATTAGGCAGTTACATCATGATAAATCTACAATTTTAGGATTAGGTCTATTATTAGAGCAGTGCTAATATCATAGTAGACCATAATTCAACAAAGTCACATTATTGTCTACATCACCTCATCGCATCATAACAATTACTAATACATGATGGAGAACAAACTTAGGCTAGAGACGGAAAAATATATTTAATATGAATAAAAGATATAAGACAACATTCAGCAGGGACCACGCCTGCATGGCCGAGCCATGCCATACCGATCAACTCCTTTAATTAAAATCCTTATTCCCCGCCCTTTCCATTCTTAAATATTTCTCCGCGTTAAATATTGAATATCTATTTTCCGAGTAGTCTCGTTTTCAGCTTTGAGGAATGTGTGGTTATGGTCCAATGTCACTACAGGGCTACATCAATTGTACAACCAAGAGTTTATCAATCTTGATGAATCCGTGTGGTACTCAGCAAGATTGACTAACACCTCGAAGTCACTAGTTGCAGTCATCTACGACAGTCGCACTCTGGAGGAATTATTTCGCTCTACTCGCCTTGGATTCACTCATCCTGATTCTAGGAAACTTAAATCTTCCTAAAGTCAATTTCGCGGAACATACGTATACCGGAGGTGAAAACTTTACGGATGCTCGGTTCTTCAACCCCACTGAAGACTGTTCGAAAATGTGAATTCGGCAACTCGTTGGAGAAGCAGTCGGAAGCACACGATCCTATGTGCTACAAAGCAGTCAGTTCCTCAAATGGCCCCCAAAATCTACAAGCAACCTATAGTCATCGGGAACCACACTCTCCGTTTGCGAAGCCGCAAAAGGCACTGCTAGGCAGATTGCAAACTAACTGACAACAACGGCGCGTGCAGAAACATATGCACAAAAACGATAAGAGGAGACAGGCTTCAGTATCAAATTAAGCCTATCAATAAATTTGTCTCCAATCCGAAAAGCTTATCCCGTTATGCAGTCTCTCTTCGACAAGCCAAAACTGAATTTTCCCAAATGCTAAATCCTAATAGCCCAAATAATGGCGACAGTGACGCCGCTAACCTTCTGGCTGAATAGTACTCTCGGACCCAACATTGCTTATATTGATGAAAGCTCCATCTGCAAGTGAACAGGACTTTCTGAAGTGAACCTAAGCGCCGACTCGGTGTACCGAAACTGCATCACCTATTTGTGGGGCCCTTTATTCTGCCGTCATCTAGATTGCTCGATGTTTGTTGAAGGGATATCCACTTTGGTGGCCCGGGATCTGACTCCAAGTACATCGTATGAATGATTGTTATTGAAACATATATGTTACCTATCCTCGTATATAATCATCGACTTAAATCGCGTCAGTGAATAACGGAATTAAATAAGTCAAATAACGAAAATGGACTTTTGAATACATATATTTTGTATATGAAGCAAATGGAATAGAATGAAGCGAAACAAAGCTCAGTGGAGATGGCTGGTAAGCCGACTCCCATTTAACCAAGCGTTAATCAATACTTATAGTTACACAGAAATAAGTTACAGACATGTGATGAGTAATGGAATAAGCAGTGTACACACACCTACGCGCTCATATAAAAACAGTCATGTTTGGTAAGCGAATAATTAACAAGGTCAAAATATGACTCAAGTAGAATGAATAGATTGGGCTGTCCGAAAGCTTGAATAAGGCATCTAGGCTTACCATGATAACCGACACTGCATATTATAAACACTTCTCCTGGCCCGGATACGGTTCATTCATACTGAGCAGCTTCAATCCTGGTAACACCACTTAGCGTAATGTACTCACACTCGCTAAGCCGAGGCAAACTACCGGAAATTTGGAAGCTGGCTTGCACCACACCAACTTTCAAAAGAAGGTCGATGCAGCGAACCTTTAATCTACCGACCGGTGGCCCTCCTCTCCATGAATTCAAAAATTATAGAGTCCCTGATATGTGACGGTATACACCACTATTTATTATCCTTAAACTATTTTTCATGCCAACAGCATGGTTTCAGGAGGGGTCATTCGTGCATAACCAACCTGCTGACTGCGGTGAACAGATGAACAACCATCCTTGATCGAAAGGGGAAGGTTGACATAATTTAATTGACTTCTCAAAAGCTTTTGATAGGGTCAACCATGTATATCTTATCAATAAACTCAGACGATTGAGTATCAAATCCTCTCTAATTAACTGGCTCACTTCAAATCTAAAAAATAGACATTTCAGGGTCAGGGTTAACTTCACTTTCTCTCATGCTACGGAATGTAGTAGTGGGGTCTCCCAGGATTCAGTACTAGGACCCATTCTTTTCTTGATTTATATAAACGATCTTTCACAGCAGGTATCGTCAGACATTACTTTTTGCTGATGATATGGATCTTTGGAGAGATACGCAACCAAGGGGAAATACTGGCACTTCAGGATGATCTGACTCGATTTCAAAGTTGGGCAGATGACAACGAACTTACCTTTAACACTTTAAAGTGTAAAGTAGTCCATCTGACTTTTGAGTTGACTTATTTGGTGGCACTTGATAAGGAATGTATTACAGACAAAGGCATTATCAGAATGTACACAACTGAACTTATATAAAATTAGCATTGAAATGACGCCATGAATAAACGTCTATGTAACTGAGTCAGATTTAAATTGGAAAGAGAAAAAGAATGATCACCGATTGTATTACAGTAAAATATATTCAGGCTTACATTAGTTTTGTCCATCGTGCACCATACTAAAATGAACTCGGGCTATCCAGTGTGTAAGTTAGCCAGTATTAATTAGATATTTATCGATCGGTATAAGAATGGAATGAAATTAACAGATCGTTAGACGGATAGGCGATCAAATGAAGATATATTGTAAGGATTTACACATAAAGCACCTGAACTAATCACATGACTGAGCATAATTTGACCAACAGAATAGAGCTAATTCAGCTGAAACTCACGTGATTATTTTAATATGGTATTGCAGTTGAGTGAACACACTTGCGCTAAACACCGTGTTTCAAATACCAGATTCAGCTGATCTTAGACAAATGGTATATGTTTCGCTAGTTATTCTAAGGTCTATCTAACATCCTAACAAGTTTTTCTTGCAGTACGTTTGCACACATCACGTTAATCCTATGACACCTCACTTGATGTTTGCGTAACATTTTACGTAGTCTTAATGTAAGAAGGAACCTCTGGTTATAAAATCTGAAAACTTCATAAGCCACTAAAAAGTTGCACACATTTGAAAGTGTCTGTTTTGGCGGAAGACAGCGGTTATTGTACTAGATTGGCGATAAATTGCAAAGAAATTTAATGTTCAGTGAAATGCACAATTAAACTTCTGTGATTAGTTAGTATAGTGGTTACGTTTATAAGACTAAATTAAACTTTCTCCTCACAAGTATGAGAGTTATGATTTTTATATATCTGACAGGACAGATACAAGCCATTTTTACGGGCATGATCGACTGGTTAGAACATTGTTTTAAATATCGAATGCTTGTCAAGTAGGATAGTTAGATAAATGAAACTATTAAAATTAGAAGACGGTACATTCATGAAGATGTCACAGAGTGTTATTGACCAGATTTATGTTTGAGTATTTCATTATGCGCGCAGTTTTCATAATGTTTTACAAAAATGGCATCATATTCACGTCCAGAAACAAACATAACGACGTCGACTGGTTCATACAGGCTTGTTTCAAAGACACTAAATATTAGATTGAGGCTGCATGGCTTGGAGCTGTAAGCGTATACTCCGTATTCCTTCTTCCATTTTTAGATCAAATGTGCTGTTTTGTCTTTCGGATAGTATTTTTCTTCAAAGGTGCACATAGAGCAGTATCTCTGGCTCCTAAGATAGGGTAATTTCGGTTATATAATGGTATGACTGGACATAAAATTGTATAGATTAAATAGTTATATGAAGGTGCGGTCCAGCACAGTATATTAGCAATATGTGTAATTTTTGTTGGAACAGAAACAGAAATCAAGGTGGATGGCTCAAGGCAGTTCGGAAATCAGAACATGTGTTCAAAACAATTGTGAGAGCATAATGAGCATCAGTGAATATAACGAATGCACGAGGGCAAAATTGCAGGAAGATCGTGGGAAAGATGAAGTATATAAGCGCAAGTCTAGATGTAAAATAGAACAAAAGTGTGTACATAGAATAACTTTAAATCTAGAGATTACACGGAAAGATATGGCCTATATAGTATGGCGATCTCGAACTGTCAGTATTTATTATCAAACGATGAAAATGGGTAGCATATGTTGTCCATATATAAACTCAAAGCCTACATTATTTAAAATTGCGAAGTGCAGCGATATTTAGTTTTAAGGAAGATATAGTAGCTCACGTGCAATCGAGCTTGTTTACATTTAATTTGGTTAAGCCCATTTGTCAACTTATTTAACGGACAGAGTCATTCGTACAACAGCAAATTATCTATGCCATTGTACCTTTATTACCATTCCACTTGTATGAATATATATATATATATATATATATATATATAAATCCTGTCCACTTGTTTGCTCATTCGACTCGAATGCTCATTCGCTTTTCCGTTTGATTTTCGGCTTTACTCTCCCATGCTTGCTTAACGTACCTGTAATTTTGGTGATCTGTGCGTGCTACAACAATGAACTTAATCGACACTTCGTATTGGCCTTCTGATTAATACACCGTTTGAGCGTTACCTAGTGATGGTTATCAGGACGAACTGTATACAAAGTTTAAGAAAAATATTGAGTACCGACTTGTAAGATCCGAACCAAGGTTTGGACTGAAGAATAGCTGTCTAGATGAGTTAGATACGCTCCCTTGCCCGGTTGAAACCAAAACAAAGTGATTGGGTAAAATGACGGTTCTGAAATTCATCATAAATTTAAATGTACATGTTACCTAAACAAATACGACCACCCAGCTACTCAACCAATAATTGTTCAATTAATCAGATCTAAATGACAATAAATAAGGAAGTTGATAAAGGATGCGAGAAAATTACCAATCACAACAAATAAATATTATTCTATCCTGTCTGGATAGACCGCGCACAGATTCGTTCTGTTGGGGTATTCAGAAAATACCCCAGAAATTATCTAATGCTATTCCTGAATGAGAAATAGTGTCATTGCCCCATTGGTCAACATTCTTCCAACGAGTCATTTCCCTATTGGTCAGTGTTTATTTGTGTCATTTCCTGAAGGTTAAATCTTGTACAAATGTTACTTTCTATTTACTGGTACGATGTAGTCTGTTTGATTGCTATATAAACAGAGTATGTTTGAAATATAATGATTCATATCACCGAGGCTGAGACTTGTGTTCTGGACTCAATTGGCTGGGCTAGACAGGAAAGCAGGGCCAATCAGGACTCTAGGCTGCTCGCTCGTATTTGATGCGTCACTGTTTCGATCGGTGATACGCTGCTCTCCAATAGGCGGATCACACGTTATAACACGTTCAAAAGATAATATCTGGTTACTTTATAACACAGTGTTTCCAATTCTGGAAAAGTGCCTCAATTCACATTCGTAAATGCACAATTCCAGTCAATATAAGCAACACAATCAAAAGGAGGAACAAACCAATATGGCTGCCGCCAAGACTAAGTATTAAGTGAAACAACATAAATGAAGTTCAGGAAGAAACACAGAAACTTAGTGAAGGCGTAAGAAAAATAAAAACTATAATAATATACAAATACTACCAACTCAAATGAAATAAAAAAAACTGACAAAATGTACAGACTGCAAGTGTATACATGGAGAGACTTTCACACAAAAACATTGAAAATGGATCTTACACGGCTACCATGAGGATTATTACCATCTAGAATTAATATAATACATTATAGTTAAAACAAATGAAACGGTATTTTAGGTAAAAGTACTGACAAAAACTGTGACTGGCTCACCGAATTGAACCAGTAGTTTCAGAAAGCAATCGAGTGGTAGCATCCAAGTGCAACTTAAAAGATAGTATACAAAATAGAGTGTGAAATCCAGGCTATAATGCCTCATTACATATTTTTGAACGTTAAATTGAGGTTTGAACTGAATCAGTAGATTCAGGAAGTATGTAAGTTATAGCATCCAAATACAAAATAAGGTACAGTATTTAAATGAGAAATACAGTTTTTCATCATCTATAATTATATGTGGTTTGAAAGTAATAGGTTATGGGTCTGACAGTCAAAATGGTTGTGTAGTTATATGCATATGATCATATATGCTATGGATATGTCAAATTGAAATCTTTTTATACAGCAAAAATATACCGTTTATACGCATCCACGGTCTCGCCCCCTCGCGGGAATCGAACCCGCTTAACCAATAGAATACTGAGCCGGCATCCAACGGCGTTAATGTTTAACTTCAACTCATCAACAAAATTGAGCGACACATCCACCATTGTTATCAGCGAGTTACTATCTCACAACAGACCGTCCAGTGCTTCCAGGTTTTACATGGTGGTCAAGCTTCAACTGACTCATGGCCTCAATCATTGGGATGTAGCAAAAAATATACTTATGACTAGTTTTCTACCTTGTGCCCAACTTATTTAGCACTATCAAGTCCACCTTAGGCATTGATACCTACATATCGTGTATTACGTTGAAAAAAACATCTTACATCCGATGAACTTACACATGTATGCTTAGATTCCTCGAAACTCATAAAGGATATGATTTTGAAGTAGACAAAGTCGCATCTTGAGATCGATGCCGACAAAATCAAATGATCAAAATCTTTTTACTTGCTCGTTTACGTTGTTCTTACGATACTTCATGTTTACTTTTGGTTTTTCTCTGTCAAAGAATCAAGTACATTTACACGAAATTTGGAAGAATATTCGTAGATACATCAACATTTGATGATTATTTTAACTTCCAATTCATTTTAGTGAGTATGATACTGAAGAATGACATATATCAGACACCTACGTGATTTGTCATAGCGTCCGGATAGCTGAAGCACTATAATCTTTCTGGCTTTGCTGTACGCTTACATCTGTCCTTGTCAAGTATTCAGATATGAACCCTGAATGCTTCCAACTTTCTGTATGTACATCTATTCTTGTTTACAACCTGACCAACTGTTCATCTGCTCGCTGTACTTTGTACAGTCAGGTTTTATCTACGCAATGAATAACCGGGATTAAAATAAGCTGGCTGCATCTGATTGTGCAGCACTGATATGATTATCCGCTTATAATTGAATAAATGAAATGAGTATATCTTCATTACATTTCTTATTTCAGTTTTTGGGTTCAACATTGTCCTAAAATTTTTGGATACGTGAAAATTAGGCTATAGTCAGAAACAATCCAGAAAGTGATAGATCCTATTTCGAACAAAACGCAGCCGTTGGAACACTATGTTTTCGATGAATGTACTATGCTCAACTTACGCAGTCGATGAACGGTGGAGAAGGCACAACTTTCCGAATCAGACACAGACTACGACAATGGTAAAACATGCACAAGAAAATTAACAAATGTTATTAATTAAACTACATTTCAGTCATGCACTAAATTTCACTAATCTGTTGAGTGGAGTATCTCATTATCATTCCCACAACCATTACTATATGATCACAACACTTAACTACCCACTCATCATACTACCATACTCGCGTGATGATGATCATCGCTCATCAAACCTTACTTATTCTAATTATCCTACAAAAAAATCATCTTGCTGTCTGTCATTTATAACTTATTGAACAGTATTTTTTATCGACGTTTACCTAAATACATATTTTGTTCCTGCCTAAATTTGAGCCTATTTCATATATTCAATAACGTTATGTATCTATCTTTCATCTTTTATGATCACTGGTCAGTAGTAGTGACTTTCTTCAGTACTCTACTAATTCATAATTTATTGTGACATTCTTTTCATGTACTTACTAACTGTTCATTAAATGTTTATCTTAAAACCTTTTCAGCTTGATCAGGCAAAATGAATACTATCGTGAGTCATAATTTCAAGTAGTCAAACACTTCTGTACAAAATGGGGCATCACTGTCGAGATTACCCCAACAGTGACAACCGGTCATGTCGATAAAGTAGGTTTCAGTTAGAAGTTATACTCCATAAAGTAAAAACTTGTGATCTTGATATTTATCTGGAGTCCAATGATGTCATTTATACCCAGCAATCGTTGTTCCCCATCCTAAAATATAACTTGTTCAGCCACTTAGTTTTGTAAATTTTGAGCTTTGTTATGGCAACAGTTTACAATCATCAAACTTCATAACCCATTGATAAGTGGTGCGTTTAATTCATCAATATGTTTACATATGCAATAATGTGATATACAGCTCATTACCTATAAACTTTTCTCTATAACTGCAATATATATCCATTCTCACTTTGCCATTAGTCAGAACATATGGTTAGTCTGTCAACGAAACACTTATGTTCGTTACGTCTAAGTCCATTCGTCCACCTGACTGTTCGTATGTATTTTACAATAGTGCCCGCAATGTCGAGTCACCTAGACTGTTGGCCACATTGCAACATGATCGATAGCATTCGATCTGCACTAATAATAAGGACTAGACACTCATGACATTGGTCACCCAGTGATCAATCAATTGTGATTTTATTTCATTATGCTTCAACGTGGTTTTGCAAGACATGAAGTGTAACTTGTCATTGTAAAACGTTACCAATAATACTAGATTTCACAACCTAAAGGGAACACGGCTCTGTGTATCTTTTCTTAATAGTTGCGTTTTTTCCTCTAGTCATCTTTCTAATACACATTTAGCAAGGTATGTGTTGACTGTATCGACGACTATACGTACTGACTTTTCATTTTCTAATTGTATCCACCTCAGTACAATAATGAGGATTATCCACCAGTTCAGTCGTCATTTAGGAAACTAATTATTCTTTTCCCACATACAAAGGCTGTGTTTCCAATGATCATTTATCTTTAACCACGACTTCAAAAAACAGCATAGAGTCACATAGCAGTCCAGAGTTAAATAAAACTCAGAATCATTGAGGGATAAAAGCTTCTGGTCACTCAAATTATTATCAGATTTCTCATGTTATTGTATCAGATGTGGTTTGTTCTAAGAACATACATAGTTCTGATGAAATTTCTTATAAATCTGAGGGAAATATGTTGAATGAATCAAATCATGATCGAAAATCTGGTGCAGTTTTGATAGATGCTGATTTTTTTAATGATCCCTTACTCTCCAACGACATTCTTAATAAATTTTAGGAAAATGTTTCGGAAGAATCGAATCCTGATGTCATGTCAAATATTATTAATCCTTGTAATGTGTTTGTTTCTTGTGGGAAACTTGTTTAATACGAAGCACGAGTACTAAATGTGTTTGATTTGAATTATAATTCGGATAATTTTATATCAACTGTTGTTTATTCTTATCATGAAGTCACTTCTAATGAATACTCTAGTGAGTGTGAGAAATATGTTTTAAATGAAGCCACATTATACATAACTTGGGGATATAAAGATTCAACATGATTTCGTGGGGGAGAATAGTGTTACAAAGTTTATGGTACGAATTCTAGATATCAGTATTCACAACCAACATGTTGATCATATACAATTTCAGTAACAAGGTGAGTCTTTCCCGATTTCGGCTGTTAATTCTGATACTAATGAGTACATTTTAGATAATACAGAGTCTACATCCAATGCACTGTCGGACAGACACAGAACGACATTAAGGAGAAAAGATACAATTGATTGCAGAAATTTGGATTCTCCTTTAAGCTGTGGTGGATGTTATGTTTCTATGAACTAATGATTCCTTTGTACTTCGTGACTGTCTGATTTGGAATCCCAAATACAATACGTTCACTGATGCTCATCTAGTACTTCTTGGTTAAATTGCGTTATTTTCGGGATTCCTAGTTCGTACATTAATTCAAATACTCCACATTATCACACTCACACAGTAATACGCTTAAAATGTCTGACCACAGGACAACCTTGGACAAGGAATTATAATGTATGTATAACTTAGTTATATGTGATTCAAATTCAGAGTAATAGTAAAATAGTTAATTAATGATAAATCTAGAACAACAAGACAAATGACAACGATTTATGGAACAAACGTGAATTGAGGGATAGGATATAAAACTATAAGGTATAATCGTCCATTAATTATAAAATAGAAATAGAAATTAAAATCCTTTGTGTGTAAGCCTGGAAAATGATATCTACAAACCATTCGTCTACCGACATTACTTCCGAGTTTTCTAAATCTCTCATGCAGATAAACTGCTGGAAAATTATCACGCTTTGTTTTCACAACATTAAGAACTACTTATAATAACGTGTTTCTTTGATCGCATATTCACTAAAAATGAATTTTTATTCTCTTATGCTCTTATGATGCACTACATCTAGTCGTAATCACATACTAACACTTTAATTTGTGTCTGCGAACATACAATGTATCGAGTTTTTTGCGTATGTATGACATTTCCGTAGTGTACACTTAACCCGCAATAGTCATTGAACTATATATAAGCTGTTGTTCCTGCCATATGAGGTTAGTTAAGCCTCACTTAGTAAACTCGTTAGGCTTATTTGGACTAGAATCCGCTTTCTGAGTCTCATGTACTCATCGCGTGGACAGGATTTCGTGGAGAAATCGTTTAAACTCCTGGGTCTTGGAGTACTGGCGTCAAGTGCAACATAGGAGTGATGAGTTAGTCCGATCTCCACCGACCACTCAAATAAGCTAGCAAGGTTACTTGAGCCTTTAAGTTTTGACTTTTTCCCTACCGGTCAAGTATTCGCATATCTTTCACGTATAATTTATTTTCTAATACAGTTATTTATTAAAAATTAGATTTCTGTATCATGGGTGGTAGGGAAAACTTGTTTTAGCAGCTTCTCTATTATCATTCGCATACTTATTTCATTCTGCCTTGTGGAAAGACTTCCATAACTGTTAGGAGATCGAGCATATACCTCGAAAAAAGCCCAGAGGGGCCCTGAGAACGCTTTATTTAATCAATATTGAATAGAAGTTTCTCGAAAGTATTCAGAAAGTGGAGAGTCATGACTCACATTCCTGATTAAATGATTTTACTATCCTGCTACTATGTTCAGTAGGGTTTTAGAAGCCCAAGGTCATCTGAAAGGCTATAAATACCCTCAGTTTTCTGTACATGAACTAACCTCGGAGTGTAGCGTACTTTCCATATTTCGCGCCTTTTATCGTGTTCAAGTGTTCGCGAAGAGTTATCCTGGGGTTTTTAGAACAGCTAAGGGGACCAATCCAAGCATTCAGTTAGACGATTTATCAATAACTCAGTATGATTTTACCAAGTCACTTTTACCCTCTGAATAAATGTTTTTTACATAGGCGATCGTGACCTTCCGTAAAACTATCATTTTATTCATATCCTCGTTAATCTATGAGTTTAGGCCTTATCTATGCTCGTAAATCTGCACAATTATTATCTTATCAAATATATGTCTCCCTCCTCGCATTATTCTGAATTATATTAACGCCCAAAATGAGTGATACTTTGAGAAGGGGAGATGCCCTTTATCCTGTCTGTATATAAAATGTGTGAAATGTATTTACCCGAAACACTGATCGTTTTCAGCTTTTACTATCTACGTTGTATTAATCCGGCTAGCTGGCAGAATATATATGAAGCTAAGTAGAATATCTATCATATTGGTATCGTTATCGGTCGACCATAAGAGAATAAAACACAGCCACTAAAAAAAACTTATTACCAACTGCAAAAGTTGTAGGAATGATAAATCTGCGTAAATAGTGGGCAGTCGAAAGATATTGTAATGACTTGGTAATTAAGATATCAAAGTTCAATACTACCTAAGAAGTTTTAAATCTGTCACTATTCTTACAGGTAATCGAAAGTTATGATCTTTTAAACAAAGTAATATGGTATGTAATAATGACGCATATATGAAATTACGACCCAAAGGAAACCATTTCACAGATGACTAGCCGGAACCAAAATTTAACCAAATATTACTTACTATCTAACAAACATGAGACTTAACATACTGTGGGGTCGCGCTTCATAACATATAATAGAAAACACTATTGGGATGCATTATTTTAGGAAGTATACTTTTACAGAACTGAAAATTAAAAAAACCATTTGAAATACAACTTAGTCTGTGTATTTATCTACTAATTGAATGAATATAGTATTATTGTCTTATTGCTCAATTGCAGAAACCACATGTTTTGGCACACAGACTACGAGCTTCTTCTGAATTCAAGTGGCATTTTCTACTTTGCTTTAATACACTACAATCCATTCGTGTTAATGAATCACGGCATTCATCTGTAGAAAATAAAATAAAAAATAACTGAATAATGTGGATAACAAGAAAAGTTTATAAATGAAAAGATATTTTTGTCTTTTGTGCATTAATTTTGCCAAATAAATCGCTTTGTTAATTTTTGTTATCTTTTCTGTTTATGTGAATTCTAAGAGCAACTCTAGAGCCTATAAATTTGTAGAACTAGTTGATTCAAAGGAGGAACTAAGTTGTTAATTTAGTTATACTTCCATAAAAGATATTTTTAAATTTACGAATTATGAAAATTTTAGACGCATTTGAGAGCCAGTTTGAGTTTTGAACAGAAGGAATTTTAGTGAGAGTTCATGGATACGTTTTCTCTATGTTAAATAAACGAGTTTATTTCACCATCGACAATTTCACTTCAAGCCCTAACTTTCACCCTATTTTTAAATTTCCCCCAACATATTGGGTTACACTACACTGATGTGTCCATAACAGACAGATGTGTGCAACGTCAGATGTATAAAATGAAAACTCCACTGAAAATTACATCCTCATATGCAGAGTTTACCTACTAAACGAAAGGAAAAATATTTGAAAGAGCTAGAGAGTGTGCACTAATTACTTATTAAAAAAAGAATGGATAAACAGATCTTAGCTTCTACAACATACTTTGCCTCATATTAGTTCTCTTGTATTTTACATCTAATAGTGTCTATGTTTGGCTACATGGTTGCTTACTTTAGTTCCTAGCAGAATATCTAACACCCACACTTAAACAAGTTATTCAACATTACACTAAAGGAAAATAAACCTATTCACTTTACAAAGAAATACAACTTAAATATT
The DNA here is from genome assembly GCA_946903255.1 of Schistosoma spindalis. Lineage (NCBI taxonomy): Eukaryota > Metazoa > Platyhelminthes > Trematoda > Strigeidida > Schistosomatidae > Schistosoma > Schistosoma spindalis. The sequence goes on along the minus strand of OX336416.1, from coordinate 70,769,213 downwards.
GGAATGTGACATGATTACTTATAATCGCTCCTAATGAGTAAATTCAAACTAACAATATTCTCCGGGTGGATTAAAAATACATAATACGGGGTAATTTCTAACAATTGTTTATTAAAATTAATGGTAAAATTGGGGTGGAATAATGTTACTAATTATTTTTTTTGGTATCTTATTCATAGTATATTCACCTGATTTCTAGTTTTTAACTCTTCAGTTAGTGATTGTTTTAATACTCTCATGTAACTGCTACTTATTGTACTTCACTTAATAATTTCACACTCTTATTCCTCACAAATGTTCTTTGATCACAAACTAATATCACATTAAAAAATCTTCGTATCCTGCTATTTTAAAAAGTATGGCAAGTGAATTCTAAACAAGTGTTCACTGTAAAGGGATATCATTTGAAGAAACTTTAGAAGTTCTATATGAAGTTTGTGCTGATAATGTCGTTCAAAAGAACAATGAAAGCTTCACGGCGAAACCATCCAGCTAAGAGAACGAAATTCCGTCAAAAAGAAGAAACTTTAATTTTAATAATGTTTTGTTTATTACCAATGTTTTACGATTGGAAATTAAATAGCCGATAACAACATATACCTAATATGTTTATAATTCTAAATGTTTCATTCGATTACATCTATACTCACTACAGTAATCTGATCTATAAAGAAATGGGGAAAACGTTTTGCGTTTTAAAAGAAATATCATACCTCTAGGTAATCGATTGTCTATCGAACATTTCTCTCGTTTAGTTATTGTTCGTTGAATACATTCACTTGGTTTTAAAGATGAAGTAACCCATGGTCGAGTATAGAATATAATATGTTTTAATCTTTGTTTGTTGTAACATGGACTATGTTTAATTCGAGGTAATGGACAATTTTTACAATTAAATCTTCTTTCAGTTCTTCAATAAAAATTAAAAAATATTATAAGAAACATTAATAATGAACAATATACTAGATGTCCCATGGCAACTGATAATTAATAAGTAAACATGAACTTCTTATTCTATTCTATCTATATTGCATTAACTAATTAACAAATAATACATTCACTGGTTCAAATCAGTTATCTGAATATGTTAAACAATTGACTGGAACATTAAAATAACACAAATACATTCTTCCTCATTGAATTCAGTCTTTTGTTTTGTTTATTTATCTTCATTTAATGTATGCTCTGACATTTTTGATTCATATCATATATAAAAATTATATGTTTTCTTCAAATTTACCTACCAGAGACAATATATAGTGAATGAAATTTCTTCTCACACCACTTACGTATACACACAATATGTTATCTTAACACTTTTCGTTTCACACTACATGTCTCTTACACAATAATGCAAATACCTACTTTAAACATTGTTAACGTTAATTGGATGACTTATCCAGTATACAGTAAACCGGAGAACCATGTATCTATTTATATTCGATAATTTTGATTATGTTTCCTTGAAAAAGCTTGGGCCGTACTGCCAAGTGAAACGTTGGATTTACTTAAAATTCATTCGCTGAGATTTTACAAATACATTCTTCCTCTTTAATATCTAAAATCGACTCGGCGCCCAAACACTGAAACTGTTCGATCAAATTTAAACAAATGTTCTTATTCAATATACTTTTAATGACAAAATGTTACAATATATAAGTTTACTTGAATATTTCTTAATGTAAAAGGCTATAACAACCTTATAGATGTTATTATCTATTACTGTTTATATCTTTAGATAAAAGCTGAAATGATCTATACTATTTTTATAACAAGTTTATCGATAAATACAAAAAACTACTTAAAACAATGTAAAACATCCAGATATAAGTAGTCTGTGTTTTATTTTAAGGATAAGTCTATAAAAGTATGCAGTCGAATCAAATGACTTTCAAGAAATGGTGGTAGTTCACTAAAGGGTAATTATTTGTATTCTATTGTAGTCAGTATTATTTGTTACAATGTGATTCAAATTATTCGACTAATGATTAAGAGAAAATCTTTCAAATAACTCCATCAGTGGTCTAAATTCATATAATACATCAAAGTATACGTTGTTTCAAAATTTCACACACATTTTATTAGCGAGTATAAACAAGATGAAAAATTCAGTTATTGTTATCATCAGCTGATTACCTACCGCTGAATCAATATTATCTCGTTATTTAAGTTATTTAAAATACAAATGTAATGGTTAACAGGCAAAACTGAACTAGTCATTCCTCTTAAAAACAAACAAACTAGAAATTCTAAGAAAACATTCTGTTATTTGTTTACAAACATTTTATGGTTATTGAATATTTATTTAATCTGTCATAACACGATAGGAAATCTAATGCTTCTAACATCATTAGTTTAATGTATAACATAAAACAGTGACGAAATTCAACTTGTGATTAGAATTTAAAGAGTACCATTAATGGATACAGGCGAATTATTACTCTTTGACTTAGTTTACATCAAGTTAACTTACATCTCTATTAAAAATATAAATGGATTTACATTTTAGTATTAAATAGTTCATAATAATTCATCAGTAAATGCTTTAAATAATATTGAACTTGAACGGGAAATCTTTCGAATAAGTATTTTTACTTTACCTCTAAATGTTTTTTGAATTATTTAACAGATAAGATTATACCAGTTCACGAAATTACGCCACCGTACACTATTGTCTTCAGTGAGCTGATAACTATATCTATATTATTTTCAGAATGTATATTATGATTTATGATTATTATCTAACAATAGACTTGGTTGAACTCCACTGGTCACCGCTCCTCACTAGAACCCCAGAAAATGCCTCTTGAAGTCAGTCATTAGTGAGCAGATGATTATTATTAGAAGGGGTTTTATGAAGATTTTTTAGAAATTTCAATAGTTGAATTCATGAGTTAATTGAAGCTAGACCACTATAGAAAACCTGGAAGCAGCGGACGGCCGTTTCGTCCTAGTATGGGACTTCTCAACAGTGAGCACCCACGATCCCTCTCCGTGAGATTGACCAGTAGAAGTACTAAGAAACATGTCTCCACAAATTCAAATGCCTATTATAAGAAGCGATTGATGTGTTAATGTGTTTCGCTTGCAAAATTACCAGTACATGTGGAGATGAATAATCTGAAGTGATTAATAATGATATTAAAAATAGTTATGCCGTCGATTGATTCAGTGAAGCATATATAAAGACTTCGTTGAGTTAAATATTAAATAAAATCATCGAAAGATTCTAAACTATTAAAATAAGTAAAGTTTATACGCAATTTAATCGATTAGGATAATTAAAAATTGATTACCGTTTTGTCCTGCAACAACCATTCTCACTGATCACATATTCTGTAATCAAGTTTAGTTGATAAACCGATTTCCTTTGTGCTGATTTCATTGGGTATTGTTTACAAGAAGTTATTGAATATTTGTTTCTGTAAGCAGCTAAGCATTTGCCACATTCAAATTTATAATTTTTTGTTTGAATTGAACATTCAAATCGTGGTTTTCCGTCAATATTTGGTGAGAGTTTAATTAACTGAGCGGTAATTTTGTTAACTGTGCGTGATCTAGTTAGTTTATCACATTCACGTACATGCTCAAATGTTCCAACAGGACAGTCTGAAAAGGGAATGTTAGTTAAATTGAAGTCTCTTTTTATGGGGTAATATGAAAATTCAAATTTGTAAGAGAAACAATGAAGTTACTTTTAAAAAAACAACGTTTATCATAATAATAGTTTACAGTACCAACAAAATCCCAAAATTAGTCAACTTAAATTCGGTGAATCGTACGCATGTGTGATTATTGCACATTTTACGAACTCTATATCCTATTCTGAAACGTGTATGCACTACTGAAAGACCTTTCAACAACATAACTGTCTCCATTTTCTACAATGGTTAACAGTGGAATTCAAGAATTCCGTGTAGTTTTATTTAAGACTCTTCTTTAAGAAGCACATGGATTCTAGCTGTGGTTTTCTAAGCAATACCGAATCCCAACATCGGGAAGCCAAAACCTCTTAAAATTATGGATTAGGAAATGTTAATAATTTAATTTTTATGTAATTATTCAGTTATTAATAATACAGGTAATTTTGAGATTTAAACTTCTCTTTTCCCGGAATCTCTTAATCTTGTCAAATTGAAAGAAGTAATTATTATAAAGTTGATGACAGATTGATATTATCAAAGCTTTAACTAAATTAAATTCTAGGAAAATAAATTAAAAGTAACTTACATTCACAAATTGACAAACGCTTTTTCACTTCAATAATACATATACGATTAATTGGATGAGGCTTATAAATTATATGAATATCTAATTTATATCCATTTGAATTACATTTGCCGTTGAATATATTTATACCATAACAGGTACATAGGCCACATGTTTTAGAACATAACTAATAAAAGACATGGTATAAAATGTAAAACATAGATTTACTCTTTATTATATTGTCAAAAGATATTAAGTCAATAAAACCCTTCAATAACTTGTCATCATACTTGCAACATAAACAGATTTTAATAGTTGAAATCATGAGTCAATTGAAGTTAGACCACCATGGAAAACCTTGAAGCACTAGACGACCGTTTCGTACTAGTATGGGACTCCTTAGCACTGCGCATCCACGATCCCGCCCCCCGCGAGATTCGAACCCAGGACCTACTAGCCTCGCGCGCGAGACTCCACAAAACCCCTTCTGATAATAAACAGATTTATAAATATCGTACAATTTAAAAAGAACATATATATTTACATAACGGTAATAATCTATGGAAGGTTATGGTATCAATTGATGCGACATTCCGAAATATATGAAATCTGTGTGAATTCATCACATAATGGTTTATAGTCGAATTTCTAAATTCATAGGTTACACCTCTGCAAGGAAATGATAACCATATCTCAATATATTGTGAAAGTAATAACATTTTCTCTAATAGTAATGGGTATCAAAGAAAGATATCCTTCAACATAATGAATCTGGTAGAAGAAAATTGGATAGAATTTTCATATAGAGATAATGATCTGAAATGTTCACCAAGCACATACAAATAAATTAATTACTGTAAAGAAATATTAATTTCTGTTGTTATAAATTTATTCAGTAAATACGTGACAAAGAAAGTTTAGTATAATGTCATTGGAATCATTTGATGTTCTATAATGTTTTCGAAGTTATATTTCCCTAAAGAGATAATTATTTTGATTTAAATAATTGATTTCCGAATTTATTCTCCATTAAGTACCTGTTCTCTTCTTAAGCAACTTTAATCAAATTAGTAATCTTACACAAAAATAAGGAGATTAAAATTTAATACCATATTTTTGATTGAGATCATGAACCGCTTAATGTTAGACCACTATTAAAAACCTGGAAGCATTGGATGGCTGTTTCGTCCTATTGTGAGACTCTTCAACAGTGCGCATCTACTATCTCGACGCGGGATTTGAACCCAGGACTTTCAATCTTGCACACGAACGTTTAACCTCTAGACCACTGAGCCGGTATTCAAAGGTGTTAATGTCTAAGCTCAACGAATCCACAAAATCGAGTGATCATCTTCCATTGTACTGAGGTAGACATCTAACTCTACTCGACACGAATTAGCTTCACTGGTCACGGATTCCCTCACGAAGCTAGTCACTAGTGAGCACATGATAATTATCAATCGGTTCATCATCTCAATCAAAAACTTAATAATCTGATAAGTAATACCACGTGATCAACATTGAGATAATGGAAAAGAGCAAAGGCTATATGAGTTTATTTTGAATCACAAACATTTGTGTCGTAAAAATATTTAGATCAGTTTCTTTTTTCATGATAAACAACAAAATTAATTTTGAAAAACCCAGAAAAGTTCATAAATAGACAATTAATTTACCCTGCTGAAAACTACATCTTTACACCTCCTTTGATCATCTGCTAGCTCCGCTTCACACCATAAAGATGATTTTAGATTATTACAGTTATTTAAATTCCTTAATGATAAATCACGATACCTTGGATTACTACAGGGAGTATAGCCTTGCCAATTTTGTTTTTGACAAATACCCGATTTTGATTGAATGAAATATTGAACATTGATAAGTTTAGAGCAGTGTAGAGAAGTTTTAAACTTCGGTGATTCTGAAGGATAGTCATAATGGTTTTTGTAGACTTTACATTCACATTTAGAAATTTCTGTCAATTTTGGGCTTGAACAAGCTGTTGAAAAATGATTAAAATGGTCATCAGGTAATAACAACTGATTATTGAAGACAATAATGATTAAGAACATAATACTTGTTTGATTGTTATCTGATAATACTTAGATTTGTATAATCACACTTTTCACACACTCATCCAACCAATGATATATAAATGAATTTAAAAAAGCATGGCTCCAATGTGAAACTATTAGTGGAAATATAATCCGCAAAGGATTTCGTACCACGTTTAGTTGGTTTGAGAAACAATCATCTTTTGAGTAAATCAGATATGTTACATAACTATTTGCTTATCCAATAGTATCACGAAGTCTTTTATTAAAATCTTCATTTATCTTAGTGTTTGTGCATCAAAAAGTTGTATTATGATAAATAATCCAGGAAGTATGACCAATAAGGATATTTGAGAAATGCTTAAATAATGAAGTAATATTTAGGTATAGAGTTAAAACAATTTGACCGGAAGTTCTACACTAATTGACATATGAGATAATGATTTTATCCAGAACGGGTAATAAAGTTTTGCAATCGGATCACATAGTTCAGAGAATCCAAAATTTTCAAAAACTTACGGTATCCTTTTAATTACTTTAATAATTAGTATTAAACGTGCGATAAACAAAATAGTGATTAAAGTGTCATTAGTAAGTAAACTCTTCTCGTAATTTGTAATAAAACTTAGTTTTATGATAACTAACAATAAGATTATAGAGATTAATTGAATTAAGTTGACAAATATACTAAGTGATAAATCTACCGAAGCGTCCAATCACACGACTGAGGCACGCGCGAAACCAAAGTTCATAAAACAACAATTTGTCTAAAAGGCAATTCTTTACTGAGGAATAAATGTAAATTAGTAACAAAACTCAACTAGTGAGGTATATGTGGCGCTTAGAGTGCTGATAAGTTTGAAAGATAAAGGGCTTCCTGTTATAATAACATAATGAATGATCATGACATAAGATAGTGCAAAGTTTATCAGTACGTATTTCGGGAATTAACAGCAAACAAACATGTCATAAGTATATATAAGTATTTTAGAATATTAAATGACAAAATTGCTGTACAAAATACGTGCAGAAATTGTTAGGAATAGAACTATTTACTGAATAAGTTGCATAAAGCAATACACAAAAAACAAGTTGGTCAGAAGAGAATAAGGACATAACATTAATTCTGAAACATTTGTTGCCTTTAAGTTGAATCAATTAAATTATGTCACAAAGATCTCATTACAAATAACAGAAATAATATAATCTCAACTTAATTAAAAACAGTTGATCATGATTGTTCAATGTATATACTGACATTAAACAACTTTTAAGGGAAAAATTTTTTCATATACTCTATAAGAAATATTTTTGAACTCACTGTGTTTGCAAATTTTACGGAATGCAAAACATTTTTTAGTATACGTAGGCGAAAAAACTGAATCGAATCGCTGACTAGTTTGTTGTGGAATAAAACCAATCGAATGTTGTTGATGTTTTTGTTCATGATGGTGTTGCTTGATAGCTAAAAGATCTACTCTGTACAACATACATTTGGTAGTTTTATCAATTATATTTGAATCAAATTCATGTGACATAGAATAAATGAAACTTAGGCAGTTAGTTTTATTAGCGCAAGCTAATTTACATGAAGCTAATGTAAGTGTTGTTGATATAGTTTTAATCAGAAAATTGTTCAAAATATGTTGATTATTTTCAGGACACGGGTAATTTGCAGTGATCATTTGATATCTGATATTGTTCAGTTTGCAACCTATAGAAAAGAATGGGAGAGAATAAAAGTGGTCATCACAAATGAATGAAATTTTGACGTACAAACTATCGGATACGAACTAAAGTTTAAGCTATCGACAAGGAACCTGAAAGTCATAAACACTATTCCCTGTGAGGTCATGGATATTCGCTGCTGGGGAGTCTCACTGCTTTCCGACTTTTAGTGGTTATTTAAGGTAGGTCGGTTCGTGATCTTAGTAACTGAATAATTTCAAATGTGGTAAACTATATTGCATAGATTTTTAACGTGATAGCCTCTACTCTTTCCTGTTTTTAATATTGTTACAACGGTTCAAGGTGTAAATACTGTTGACTGTTTGAGAATGTTTTGAGTGCCTTTGAATAGACTTTAGATTAACTCAATTAAAAAGTAATAATTGTTTTGTCCTTTGCCTATCAATTATCACGTAATACTGTGGCCAATTAAATATACTGACTTATACGATCAGACTAATGACACATTAAACAGCACGAGCAGCCTAGAGTTCTGATTGGTCCTCTGAAATAGTATCTTCTCTCCTAATCCATCCTGTTCAGTCAAGAACATCAAAATCAGCCTCCGCGATACGAATCATATTTCAGACATACATAAAACAGAAAATAACAAGTATACATGATCAAGCCAAAAAGTGACTGTGATTGTGAGACACTGTTACTGATAAATTAGGAATCTCTGAAGAATATCAAGTCGTATGATAATAGTAAATAAGTCAAATAAAAGCTTATAATGAAAGGAATAGTTATACAATAGAAATATATGTAAATCATTAGTCCATAGTTAATTCCTAACGGTTACCATTCATTTATTCTTCGTTCGGATATAACAATAAGAAGCTTATATAAATTAAATAATTCAGTAAAAAAACGTACCTAAACAACGACGACATGTTCGACGACATAGTAAATCAGATAATCGACTAGATTTCTCACAGATACGTTGTGATGATCCACTAATTTGTTGACAGTTTTCAGAAGGAAGTAAATCAATACAGTCTGTAATTTGTTCTACTGTAGTTAACATACGTTTTGATGATTTAGGTTCAACTTGTTTGATATTTTTCGATTTTTCTGGTTGATGACATTGTACTTGTAAACGTCGTATAGACTCTTCACATTTACAATTATGAACTCTGTAAACTTTAACAATCACTTTCATTTGACCATTTCTGCATTCGGAATAGTGAAGAATATTTTTTGGACATTCTAGAAAAATTGAATATAAAATTTGGTCGCTATTATGATAAAGAAGAAAACACAAACCACTATAGTTGAATTCATTAGTCGATTTAAGCTAGACCACTGCTGAATACATGGAAGCACTGGACGGCTGTTTCGTCCTAGCATAAGACTCTTCAGCGGTGCGCATCCACGATCCCACATGCGGGACTCGAACCTTGGACCATCGGTCTCTATAGCAGTGTAGTATTAGAAATTTCTAAAACCTTGTTCTATGAACACTTTACAACTATTTGATATCTTTGTCCATAGTCTTTACGACGAGAAATTTTGTTGTTTCTGATCACTGATACTTCCAAATTATTTCATAAACACTATAGATAGTGTAGGTTGTAGTAAATTACATTAATTTCATCTCCTCTAATCTTATAAGTATAAGCATGGAACTAGTAAATGAAATATTTAACAAATGCTATTTCGTACGAAGCATTAATTAAATGGTTAGGTCTATTGGCGAAGAGTGATCAGAATTACCTTCTACAGCCACACAAGTTCAATTTATATAGGAAATAACTAATCAATACAGATTATTATGTAATCAACGGCAAGAAATATGTGAGAAATCGCTATTATTTGGCTTAGTAAAATGGTGAATTTACTGACAGTTACACAATAGCAATGAAATCAATAATCATAATAACAACAGTTCAAGATGGAATAGACATTTTCTCGAAGTGAAAGATCTATTTCTAAACTCAATTTAAAAAAAAAAACAACGTGAAAAATAATAATTGTAGATGTGAAGTGAAAATATGACTGAAATGAACCATGGATGTGTTGTTGTTGCTGTTCGATGATGATATCTTTTTCGGTTTAAAAAAAAACTTGACAAATGTAGTTATTAACAACTATTTCAAACGAAATCCAGTGTTTTCAGGTTATCCATAGTGGTCTAGCTTCAATTGACTCATGAATTCAACTATAAAATAACCAAAATCTCCGAAAAACTTCCAACTGATAAGAATCAATTTATTCAAAAATCACACACTATTCTGACGTCTCAGTATGTTTAGATGCTTTTAGACTTTTATGGACTTGTGGAGCAGTCTATTATGTAATATTGCTGGAGTACATGCTATGAGATACCAAAACATTTTTGTAATTGTAAAGAGTACCACATAATTACCACATTTTAGCTCTTTTAATATAAATGTCAGTTTACCCTATATTTTAGGTCATATAGAGTCAAAGACAACCTATGACTTTACAATTCATAGAGTTTATTGGTAAAACTAGTTTCTCGTCTGTACATAAATAACTTAATGGGTAAACATTAAAATGTGCACTGTTTACAGCAGCTTATTAACAGAATATAAATATTTTGTAGGAGAGACTAAATAATGGTTACAGTTCATGCATATGAATACTACGTCATTGTTATAAGAAAAATTACCTTTTTCTAACAACAATATGAGGTAAAACTACATTATACTGACAGCCTTGAGTGAATCGATAAAAACTAAAATAGACCCCGTTGAATTTTGCGCGTAAATGATAGTGACGAGCAACGTAGCTTGTATTTTATTGATAACTAAGGGTAAATAGACAATAAGTAGTTTCTAACATGCTTGGAATCAATAAAAATACGTTATATGCAACCAAAACGTGTATATGACCGAGTACCTAAATTAAATTACAAAACTTTTCGGGTGTAAATCCAGTTTAAGTGGATGATGTGATATAATTCATATCCAAGGATGTTTGCATAAATAAGTATTAATCTCTGTGACTCGAAATGTTAATCCGAGCTTATTAAGTTTGAAAAAATGTTACAAAGCATTATTGGACTGTAGCTGATGTCAGTTCTTTATGAAAACCCTAACTCTAATTCATAATTAGAATTCATAACTCTGGTTTATATCCGAGTACTTAACCTTAAAGTAGTTGCATTAAAGTTGATGCCAGTTAGTAGCAAAAATCCAATTCATAAAATAAAACGTAACCTTTTTCCTTCACTAATAAGAATACTCCAACATATACTGGTTAATTATTTCTATTAAAACTATTATTACATAGAAGTATTGTTACATTTTATCATTAGTTTTTTCATAACTAAACACAGCTTGATTGGCTGATATGTTTCTCAAGGTCATCAGTATGACATAGTTGTACCGAGTATTATTATAAAGTAAATATCCAATAGTACTTCGGTTTCAAAACTACTTACGGATAATATTTTCTTTCATTGTTTGTTCTATTTTACATTCATATTTATATTTACCGGACGGTAATTTAGTTTTGATAAGTTTTTCTTTAATAACATAAATTTGTAGTTTATTTCTATAACCAACACATTTCTTTTGTAATCGAACAGGAAGACAGCTGCATATTTGTTTTTCTATTAACATTGGTGGTAAATTTTGACAGACACAGTTGGATTGTTTCCATCTATGCACTTTGATGGCTTTGTATGATCGACCATTTTCAGCAGGTTCACATGGACCAATAGAAGTTTTCGTTTCAGGACAGACTAAAAATATTAAAACATAGAAAGTACTTGGTAGTTATTGTATTGCTAGCAGAAACTAGAATAACTGTTGATGATTATAATAAGACTACTGAAAATAATTTTCCATGGTTAATATGTACTCAAATGTAAATGTTGTTTTAAGGATGCAAACATTCAGTGGACCCGAGATTAATGAGTTGTTTTTTATCATAAAATCTTATAAACAGTTGAAAGTATTTCTAATACAAAGGTGGATTATTTTAATAAGTTGAAGAATCTATTTTCATCCATCTTGTTAAATATTTGTATCCAAACTACTGAAATTACTTTATATAGCTTTTATCACAGAACCATGGAAAACTGGATGAATTCTGTGTCCGATTTGTTATGTCTTAAGCCCCAGCAAATATCACGTGATAAAATCGGCAATCAGAACACCGGGTTATACGACCTTGAAACTGTGCCAAACAAATGATGCATAAAACAGTACGAGCAACCTAGAGTCAACTCTGAGTTCTTATTTGTCCCCTGAATTAGAGGTTTCTAGCCTAACCCATCTACTTCAGTCGAGAACACCAAAATCAGCCTCCACAACATGAATCATGTATTTCAGGCATACTGGGTTTATATACGAATAAATTAGACCGCATCATATCATAAAACAGAAAGTGACAATTATACAAGATCAAAATCAAAAGTGGCTGTGATTGTGAGAGACTGTAAATCGTATAGTAGTAGTCAATAGGTCAAATGTAAGCTTATAATAAAAGGAATGTGAATATACATATAGTATAGTCATTTAATAGTTATCCAATAGAAATATATATAATAATAGTCCATAAATAATTCCTAGCAGTTATCATTCATTTGTTTTTCGTTAGCACATTACACAATTATTTAACTTTTCGACTAGTATAATGTCAGAATTACTAATGTTAACCAGTAGTATCAGTTCAAATAATCTACATATGAAAAACGAAGTCTTGTGAAAATCACAACTAAAGCTATGGAGTTTCCCTAACATTGAACAGACCATCGATCAGTATAAACGTATTCATGAACTGGGGATGTAAAATTTTTGTTTACGGAGGTATGTTAAGTAAGATAAAAGTGATCAAATGAAATGTTATGTAGAAATACGTACTTATTTTCCTTACAGATTCTATAATATAATATGGACGACATTTGGCATCAGATAATCTATTCAGTCGATTTAATTTGGTATATTCATATGGAATTCCAACAATTTCTAATCTCACTTTTTGTTTGTACTTCATTATTACTCCAGTTTGTTGATCACATTTATTCTTGGTTGTTACAAAATTATTAATGATAACAGATTCATCACAACCACATGCTTCAAAATATGATTCATAATACCGACGACAATCACAATCTTGGATTTTCCATGTAACTTTTTCAACTAGTCTGTAGATTAAACCAGGATCAACTTGATCATTTTCATAATTTCCTTGTTTTACAGAATCTTCAACATTAAAACGTCGACAACTATGATAAGTTATTGATGGTTTATTTGGACAAGCTTAAATAATTGTAAAAAAAGCACAGGTAGTAATTGTAATATTGTAAATAAAGTAGAAGATAATAAGAATACACAAGTGATTTTATCTTAAAATAATCTATGGATCATGCAAAAGAATAATCTGTATATAAATAGAACATCATCGGTAGTAATTCTTTTTATCTGAATTCGAATGCTTGCTGATTAATCTTTGTAATATACACACACTAAAAGTGTAAAACTAGTTGGTGGTTATTACTTGTTTAGTATTTATATGGTACGAGTTTCGACTGTCATTTCTTTACTTGAATAAGAGATGGAAGAGAAAAGAAACTACCATCCTACATTAAACTACTTACGAAAATGAAAATAAACACAGCGAGCTACCACTTTTAGGTTGTTTGATTAAAAGAGATTGAAATGGAGCTCTACATCTAACTATTTAATGAAAACCAACACAATCTAATCATTATATTGACTCAAAATTAGTATATTATTCAGTGCATGAATCTCGCTGGCCCTAAATCTCTTTAAAAGAGTTAACTACATCTGAAGAGAATAAACAAGAACAGAAGTATATAATTAACCTTTTACAATATAATGATTTCCCCATGAAGATTATCAAAATTCCATTAAAATGAGACAACTTAATATCAAGTAATCGTTCGAATGAATTACCGTAAATTGATACCGTTTTTTTTACTGTACCGCTACGAAACAACAGAAGAACTCCAAAGAGTCTTAAAACAACACAGAATCAAAGCATGCTATAAAAAAACTAACTCGCTTCAGAATGTTTTAGTTCGTATAACAAATAATATCCCCATTATGGTAACACAGAAGAGAGTATACAAATTAGGGTGTGTCGATTGAGATGTCTTCTATATAGGAGGTTTATCTCATGAACATTTTAGGTATACAAAAAACAATCTAATAAATCTGTAGAACTTGAAAGATTCCAAGTTAGATCGGGAGTAACAATCTATGGCATCTTTAATACTCGTAAAGTGGAAATGGAAAATATCAAAATAATACAAAATAGTCTTCTCTGATGTCAAAGAAAGGCGAGTAGCAGAATCTTTTCTTACATTTGCTAATTTCTACCGATCTCAATATAAAAGAAGATCTTACTGTCCATTCGACTTGGAACACCTATCCGAGCTAATAACATTTACACCACGGTGATTTTTGTATTTTTATATTAAAACGTTTTCCATCTCGTTTTGTCCAATAAAATGAATAGTTTAAAAAGGAAGATATTGGTCGCTAATTTTTTTAAAAGCAATATGAAACGTTTCTTCAAACCCTGAACGTTAATAATTCACCCAGAACTAGGTTAATGGTCTGCCACTCTTAACTGACAAATGTAATTTGATGAATTTAATAATATTGTTTCCTAAAGGGTTTACTGACGCATCTGAATTCGCAGGATTCCTTCAGTGTGTGACAAATAGTGTTCTCACAGGTCAATCTCTCAGAATAGTGTATATGTCTATTTACTTTGTGATTCTACTATACCTAAAAAGTCTTTTAAAGATTCTTGACTAAGTACTCGGAACATAGTGAAGGGCTATTTTATTTCACCAGTGATATATTTTATATAAAACTCTACAATGCAAGTTTAATTCCTAAGAATTATGAAATCCAGTTAAAAAAAATTAATAAATCAGTAACTCACTTATTGGTTGAAAATAATAAGAAACTCGTTGAACACAAGAACCATCATGAACTTTAGGATCAAATACTTTCTCTTCGAAGACTTTTACATCGTTATGTTTACAACCAACATAATTTGATGTACGATTTCCCTTACAGCCTTAGGTAATGAATTTAGAAATGTAAAAAGAAACTTTACTATCTGACGGTGAAATAAAAAGGGATCACAAACTAATTTTGGCCTAGATTTTGAACTTGCTTAAACTTTGATTTATTGAACAATATCTTTAAATAAGACTACAGGTTTGAACCTCGCCTACCTACTTTGGTTTAGGTAACTGAGTAATGTCATGAGCTCTAAATAAGTATCATATTAATGCTAAGTACAAAAATTTGAATTTGATAAAAATTAATAACAATGATAGTTAATGTTTTACTGGATTTTCATTGAAACTTCACTTAATCTTTCCATATGGTTGACTGTGTTGTGGCTTGGAAAATACAGAAGCAAACTCTGGGATCATGGCCAAGAATATACTGCTCTACATAACATTAGTTTTATTGAAAAATCAAAGAATGATTGCTTTGTATTTATGAAATTTAGAATGTTAACATATTCATGTAATAAAGTTATTGAAAATGATTCCTTAACAAAAGCCAATTTTTCGTCATTATTTTATGGAAACATAACCATACAATGAATGGAAAGTGTACTGTAATCAGTTGGCTAACCTATAAATATTCACTTGTCTCAAGGAATGATGTTTGTAATATTTAGAATCGTAATTATTACTAAATTTTTCTTATGGATGACCATACTAATCTCTAATAGTTGTTATTAGTTGAACATTCTGAACAGTGAATTGCATGAGAAATGAAGTTCCATGTTAATCAATGATTAACAAATTAATTCGGGAAACCAAGTATTCACAAAAGATTATTGTGCTCAGCTTTGATACATAATTTTCCGTGGAGGTTAATGATATAACTCCGTTTTCATAAACCAAAGTACTGCCATACACTTCATAGCCCGTGACAACTGATCCATATAACGAGGCGGAAATCCGCAAGGGACTTCCAGTCTTAAAGCGCTACAAATCACCAGGCCCAGATGAATTATCTCCATCTGTTTTTAATATTGTAGTAACATTCTGGTTTAAGGACTGACTAAGTTGTTTATGAGGGTCTGGCAGTTAGTGTTCCAGCATCTTGGAATGATTCGATAGTAGGACTTATCCCCAAAAAGGGTTCACGTCGTTTCTGCAACGATTATCGGGGGATAAGTCTACATCCGATTGTGTCCAAACTATTGGCTTCCGTCATATTTTGTAGATTGTTCAAAACCCGAGAAAGATTGGCCCGCGAGTAGCAGGCTGGTTTTCGTTCTGGTCGAGGATGCATTGATCATATCTCAACCCCTGTGAAATGTTAGAACACCGTCATACTTCTCACAGGCCAACAATCGTAGTGTTTCTTGACATCAGGGCTGCCTTTGATTCGTTGGACAGGACTGTTCTCTGGGATTGTTTATGGAAGAAGGATGTGACTGAGAAGTTTGTTAACATTTTGCAATCCCTACATACAAACACCTCAGGTAGATCGAAAACATACAACCACCTCTCTCCATTGTTCCATTCGAGTAGTGGAGTTAGGCAGGGTTGTCCAATCTCACCAATCTACTTAAACTTTGCCACTGACAACTTTTTGAAACCAGCTATGATGGCGTGGATGTTGTCTAGAGAAAAACTTTACGACCTTGAGTATGCGGATGATATTGTTTTACTTTGGGATTATACCAAAGTCATAGAATATGCATTTAATCAGTTGGCAGTTACTGTCCGTAGGTATGGTACATGCTTTACACACTCCAAGTGCAAAGTGCTTTTAAATGACTGGCGGGACCCTGGTCCTGCACTCACCCTAGGTAGTGAGCTGATAGAGGTAGACGAGAAGTTCGTGTATCTGGGTAGCTGCGTAAGTGGTAGTGGTGGCATGAGTGATGAGAGAAATTTACGTATAGTGAAAGCCAGAACGGCTTATGCCACTCTGGGACATTTATGGTGCCTTTATTACATTAGTTTGGCTGCAAAAGTTTGGATTTACAGAGCGTCAGTGAGAGCAGTTTTGCTCTATAATTGTAAGACCTGGACTCTCCAAGATGGGTATGTTAGACGACTCTCTGTGTTTGATCATGGTTGTCGCAAATTGCTGACATCCAGTACCAGAGGTTTAGCATCGTGCGTTTGGCAATTTGTGACGCCATCTTGAAACATTGACTTTAGTGGTTTTGACATATCCTACGAATGTCGTTCCAGCGAATTCTATCAAGTTTCTTATCACTAATAATAATCCATTGAGATGAGATACACAATTTTACATCTGATTAGGTTTCCAGTTTTTAATTCCATATACACTTAATAATCATAAGTATATCTAAGATAATTTAATAGTTACATCTACATAACAATGAATAAACAAATTTCTTCATAAATGGTTTTACAAGTTAAAAAAAGACAATCAGTAAAATAAACAACATGTATCAAGAAAAGCATTTGAATTATGGTTAAATATACAACTTAACTTACAACATGTTTGATGTTTGACCGTTACAAAACGTTTACATATACATCTTTGAGCAACATAACTAACTATTGTTATACGCTCCTGACATGTTAAAGAATCACAAGGTGATTTGAATATTTTTGGACGTTTGCAAGCTGAGTTTCAAAAAAAATTCATCAATTTTAATATAAATAAAAATTTCGAAATGAATCGCATGGAAGATGACAAAGTAACATATAAATTCATCGAGGTATAACAAGTACTTTTTTTTAATTTTAAGGCATTGAATTTTTCTGTAGTTGATATTCAGGACTGAATTATGTAAGCCTCCATTAGTATTTGGGCTGCATCAAAGTATATCTAGATATTGTTTGCATTTATAATTTGATAATAAGTTGAAGCAATCTAAACCCACTACAAATAATAATAAATTTCTTACTCTGTAAAAATGTCTAGTGACTTTCAGGACTCAGTAACATAATGGTTTACGATCGATTTTTTTTTTGGTTTTAAGTATTCGCATGAATGTCAATACTGGGATTTAAATCTTTTCAGTTTATGAGTGATAAATTAAAAAGAAGGTATGGATACCTAATTCGCTTATATTCAATATTTAAATTATTTAAAACAGTTAGTCCCTTTGAAAAATTTCGATAATGCAATGAGAAGACAAAGTTTATCAGAATTATGTGATATATTAGCGCAACACATTTCGAACAATCTGATCACACATACACTTTCCAGACAAAACTAACCAATTACATAGAAGTTTTAAAACTACTCATTTCATTGGACGAAACAGGGGATGAAAAATATTGTAATTTTGGGGTGGAAAAAAATTTTTCAGGGGGGTGGGGAACACTTTAAGAAATAAATTGCCGGTGGGATAAGATAATTCCACTTGTTAAGAGCATTTATATATAAAAATAAAAGGTCAACTAGACAGGTTAAGGGTAAGTCATAACAAAGGAAAAAATATTAAAGTACACAAAACAAATGTGATTACCACTTTGGATAATAAATCAGTATTACCAGGGTAGGTTTAGTGTAAGGACAAATCAAGCATTTGTAGTGTTATACAAAAGCCTTCAAGGACGTATACTAAGGTTTATTGAAGCCTTGGCTATACGGAAACTAAAACCCCCTTTATGTGATCAAAAACAATAACTCAATCAAAGGTTGATAAGCATCCTTTTCATGTTTCCGCCAATTGTATTTATAAATTTACGTGTACCTGCCAAAGCAGCTACATCGGCCGAGCAGAAAGGAGAGCATATCTCAGATTTTTTGAACATGTTCCAAAAAGCCTCAGAACAAGAGAAAGAAAGACTTTAAATAGTGCAATCACCAAACATCTCCTTGATACAGGACATCAGGTCGATACCCTACAATCATTCAAGGTGATTAGTAAGCAGCCAAACTCCAGTCTTCTGAAGTTTGCTGAAGCAGTTGCTATCAGACGCCAAAAACCTGATTTATGTGTTCAAAAGGAGATGGTTATTAATCTTTCCTTGCCTTGGTGACTAATATTCCTTCGCTGTATCTCAATATATATTTTTTATTTTATTTTATTTTTTTATTTTTTTTTTCGTTTTCTTTGAACTCTTTCTTGCACTTATCACATCATTGAATTTTATTCCAACTATCTTCCAAAAAATTTTTAATCTTATTTTTATCAACTGAACTCTACTCAATTTTTTTTCCTATCAATGTTTACTTGTTTCTAGCCCTTTGAACCGTTGTCACAATGTTCTTTTATATAAGGTATATATTTACAATATTCAGTCTATTAAATTTATTTACGCCCTCGCTATACTGTACGAATATGCCTTCAATATAACTTCCAATCAAACTTTTTCATGTAAGTAATTTAAACCCATTATGTAATTATAATTTTAAATATCACAGGTTGTAAGCAGCTGACGAGAACCAACGAAATAGAAATGAATTCATGCTATTCTGCTAGAATGTTTGTTCTTGCTCTTTTCAAAATATGTTCTTGTAAAAATACATTGAAATAGATGTAAATTTTGATTGTTTATAAAGGAATACCATATTTACTTACCCAACTTTTTGTGTACATCTCTTCGTTGTGGTAAACATTCACCTTCAAGAAGTCGTTCAAAATGATAATGATAAACTATGAGATCATCACCGAAACAAGTTTTAGTGTTATGCTTTTTAGTACATCGACAACGAACAATTTTATCGGTTTGCTTAGTCTAAAAATGTTAGAAATTTGAAAGTGTACATAAGTCTAAAAAAAGTCATTTCAGTCAGTTGTAAATATTGGATTTTAAAGAATCTATATTCAAAATTTAGTCTTACCAGGTATGGCATTTCATTTGATAAATTGCAAAAACGTTTTAACTCATATAAATTATAATGATAATTAAACATAAAGGTGGTAAGTTTTATTGGGTCATTACTTTATGAAATGATATATATAACAGATATTAGTGGTTTTGGGTGTTTAGCGATAATGTTATCTTGAGTGAAATCACTAACTCGACATATTTCGTTATGCTAAAACAAAATCAAAAGATTATGGTCGATTTGTCTGAATAGTCCATTTAGGTTTCTCAAACTGATGACTAATATATTGTTTGACGTTCAACTGTACTACATTTCAATGGTTGAGATAATGAGTCAATTAAAGCTAGACCACTATGGAAAACCTGGAAGTACTGGACGGTCGTTTCATCCTATTCTACTACATTTGTCAAAACTATTCCACACAGGTCAAAAAAATTTTAACAGTAAATAATTAAACGAATATTGGAGCATGAATTTTCTAACAAACACTGACTGTCGATAGGGAAAAAAGATTTCATCCAGATAAAAATGCTTTTAGCTGAAGTAAATTTTAACTTGATTCTTAAATGTTAAAGGCGATGAACATTAGTGTCAACTATGTGGTAACTATGTTGAATCGCTCTATCATTGCTTAAGACCTCATTTGAGAAAACCTACTTTTATATGCACCGATATAAAAAAGTACAATCTGTCTTTTTACCATATTGTTTGAAGAGTAGTGGTTCTCTCTTCATTTCAAAAGTAATTTTTTCTAGTGAATCGTATCTTTTTTCGGTTAAGGGCAAACTGAAGCTTAGCAATATCGCAATGTAGCTTTCACCTAAAGTTTAATATCGTTTGATTTGTCCCAATTTGCACAGCATGTTTAACCATGATACGATTTACAAGTAGACATTTGTCATCAGATCTGTTAAATATAAAAATAATGTAATACTATAGTATTTACTGTAATTAATCATTAAGTAGTAATAAATTTCAAACTGTTGCTTCCTTAAGCAAAGATGGATAGTAGCTAGCATTGGAATCCAGGACGCGAGTTTCGTCCTATTTGGGACTCGTCAGCTGGATGTACCTGCATCTCAGAGTTGATGTTCACTCTGGGACTCGAACCAAGTACAATTCGCCATCACATTATCTACTCAGCTACTAAGTTCTGATAGCCATGCACGTCCTGGATTCTACCGCTAGCCACTATCCATCTTTGCTTATAAAAGCTTGTGAATTAAGGCAATATCGATGCATACACACAGTATGCACATATGCCAATAAAAGGCTGATCAACTATAGTCTTAAACCTCAATGAGAAGATACAAGCAAAACAATACCAAGGGAATTTGTTGATTCCTTAGTCCCAATAAAAGTGCATGAATTGGGTTGACATATTACTACCATCACGAATAGCTTGATATTGTGGTTGTAGAAAATTGTAGACAAGAAACCTATGGTCGAAGTTTTGACATATATTGTACTAGTCAATCGGACACATTTGTACTCCTGACGCTATCACTGTGTCATTACGATTGATGAAGTTGTTACGAATTCTATTGAGGACATTAGTTTTCCTAATATATTACAATCTTTTTACTAGTAATTATAACAATCATGAAACCTTGGTGCATCACTTTCTGTAAATAAAGTATTACTTGCCTTGCATTTACAATTTTCCATATAGCGATAAATTGTAACTTGAACTGCTTCACCTCTTATGTTACACGTTTTGATGAAAGTTTGGTTTGCTGGCGTACATTCTAAAATAATAAAAGTGGAATGTTTTCAAAATTATAAAGAATATCATTAAATTCATTGTTTTATGGCAAAAGCATCGAATAATTCACTCATTTTATAAACTTCCGTGGTTTTAAACAGACGTATAAATCATAAATGTGAACCGTTTTCATGAACGGCTGCTTGATTCCATGATGAGGGAGCAAACAAAGCACGGTTACACTTGCTACACTTTATATTCTTATTGTCACCTGATACTCAGTACGCAACCAACAGTGCCATTTTTGCAATCAAGTGAGTCTGACAATTTTTTTTGACGTAAGTGTGATTATTTGACCCTGCACAGTACTGAGTTTCTTGCACAATTATGTTAAAAAAAGAACGTGATTACATTCAGTTAAGCTCATATAATGAAGAAAGGATTGTCTTAAAGCTTCGATTCTCAAATTGCTAGAATATTGCTAAAGGATATTACAGTAGGATATAAAATCTGGTCGTATGAAGACAGACTAAATGATCGTGAACTAAAAGATCAGATAGTGAAATAACTTTTCTGAAGTGAAACGCTCTTCATTGTATTGAGTTTATATACGTTTAGATAATACATTTTCATTGCTAGCCCAGTTGTCTCTTTAATCTAAAATACAGTCTAGCTTCCTGTAAATCATATAGTCATTCAGAAAATCAAGACGATTTTTACTACAATACCTTCTTAGAACGTAAATTCCCAACTAATCCAGCTGGAAAGGAAAATTATCTTAGTTAGATCTGACAGAAATGAAAATTGATGAATTTGTTACGGCGTATATTAAACATGAAAAGTAATTTTTATATACATATAAATGAGAATTTACTTATGGAGTTTAGTCAGTATTTGATAGATAAGCAAAAATTATCTTTTCACATAACAATGAGGTATTCAAAGCACTTTTCGACTCAATGATTCTTTCGTTATGTGTTCATTATTTAGATCTTTGTTGGATTGTATATGTATACATAAAAGTTTGAGGAAGAAGTACTTACGACTAATCGCTAATCCAGTGACATCTCTCCTAGTTACATATTGTTCACAAAAGCCATTTGTACTTAACTGCCAATTTTCTGTATACTGAATCAAATGGTTATTTTCACATGTAGTCTTACGTCGAACTTCTTGCATACAACCTGAAATTTAATCATCATAAATAACGAGAATGGTTTACATGATTACCTATTATCAAACTTCGGATCATATTAAGACAGCTTATGTAAAGTACAATCCTAACTAAATGTCATTCTTCTCAACTGTTTATCAATCAATCTATTGAGGTCCGGTAACCTGAATATTCCTCTTCTTTGTTAAGTTTGGTCTTATAAATCCTGACTTAACAGTGACTAACTTACAGTCATAAAGTCGGACGCTTACAGCTGCAACACTTCAATACAACAGACGGAATGGTAGACTTAGTTGTCTTTTCCTGAACATCATTTTCACCTTTGATTATTGTTTCGTTATCTTTTAATTAACTCATCATCATACTACCTTAATTAATATTTTGTATAAAAACTATAGTAATTGTTTGTTCTACTAGCCAATAGTTCTGTTTTCTGAAATACATTCATTTGCGACGTGAATAAAGGTCGTATCAGTGCTTGATCAGTGAAGTATTTTGTAATAGCAAAGTATGCTATATAGTTGGTATTTAATAGTTCTATTTAATAGTTTAGTTTACTTTTGAAAGATGTTTTATAGTAACAGGACAAAATTTGATCAGTACAAGCGTGCTTTGATAATTGTCTTGCTTGACTGTAAAGCGAATACATTCACGCAAATTAATGGTTTTATGCTTGAATGGCATGCCATATATTGTTATATAGGTCTTATAGGATTTTTATTTGAAGCTAAATGTAATTATATAATTTGCTAACCAAAATAATGATTGATAACTGTGTTATTTAAGAGCTCTCAGTTCGATAACTTCCAACTATAATATACTATTTGCTCATAAAATATTTGTGATGTTCAAAATACTATTAGAATCACTTTTATAATTCTTTAAATTAATGAGATTTAATTGGAATGATACTTACAGCATTGTTTGCGTTCGACTATTGTCTTTCCAATACACAAACCTTTAACTGGATTGTAGCGATACATATAATTGTAAATGCGTCCAATGCAATTTGTTTGACGTGAACATTGACTTTCCTTTTTATGGTTTACTGGACATACTAAATGACAGCAAAACAAAATAGTAAAAATGAACTGTTTCAAAGCAAGTGCTTTTTTTTAAACGAAATCTCATGTTTATAATACAAATTATATAATTTACCTTTCTTGCAATTTGTATCGGCTATTCGACTTAAATGACTTTCAAATTGACCATTCGTTGCTTTCAATTTTACTAAATGGAGTGCAGTCGGTGGAGATACTAGTTGTTTAAACAATATTTCATGATTAATATGCCCTGACGTTAATAATATTGCATTTATTTGAACATTATGTGATTTTAAATAATCAGATAACTGTTTAACACCTGTAGGTTGAGTCACTACGGCATCAGTGATTAGATATACGATTAATGATGCTCCAGGTCGTATTTGAGATAAGATCTGAAGTTTGAAGTATTCAGAAAATTTAAAACAACAAAATGTAATTCCGGTTAATACTTGATTGGCTGTTATAAAAGATATATTGAAAATGTACTGATTACTAACGACAAGAAATCATCAAATAAACAAATCTGAAAAGGTAATGTAAATGGCTAATTGAGTTCACTTCCTCATTTATATATGTTACAAATAAACGCGTTTAGAAGTTATTCACATTATAGTTATATAATTTTAATAAAAGCATTCAAATTTTTTCAACTCTAACAATTTGGAAAACGAAACACAAATGTTTATTTTCCGTCTTCCTAACAAAGTTAGTGTATTTGAAATGGAAAAACTATATCTTTTGCTTAACAAAATAAATAAACATAATTTTATTCCTGAAGGTTTGATTAATCTCTGTTTCACAATCCAGCGATATCTGAACTTTATACCTCAGTGGACAATATGTTGGGTGTTCACGGTGAAAAGTATTGGATTTGAGTCTGGTGTAGACATCAACTCTAGGATATAACTAAAACTGATTAGTCGCTTATTTTTTTTGTAAAATGGCATATATCTACCACTTAACTGCTTAAAAGCAAAAAATAACTTCATTGATGATAATACATAACATTGAAGTATATTTGAAGATCAATTTACCTGATTTTTAACAATATTTAATGCAACTCTCAGATCTGATTGACGTCCATTAAATGTCAGTTTCTTTATTTCAGCATATAGTTCATATAACCCTGGATAACTTTTTAAGTTAGAAACAATATCTGCTTTTAATGAATATTTAATTACACCAAAACGAAATTGTTCATCTATATTTGATGACTGAGATGATTCGTAAAATACATTCACAGTATATTTTAGTATTTTATTAACATAATATGAATAATTCATCTGTCTACTCTTTACTGTTTCATCTACAATAAAGATGACATCTGCAATACCAAGTGGATCACAAGCTGAAATATAAATTCATATTGAATTTTAAACAAGAAAATATACTATCAAAAGTAAATAAATTAGCTATGTTGTAAATATGGAAATAAATAAAATTGTAAACTATCATGATGTAGCCATTCACGTAAAATAAAAGCTTACTGTATTGTGTTTGTACAGTAGTTACATTGAAGTGGTGCACTTAAGTCTGCTATTGTCGATAATCTTCAATATGAAATGACTTAAGAGAAAATCCATTCTCCTTCAAGAGATGAAACATAAGTCGTTCAATATTTAGGTTAGAGACTATCACTTATCTGTTTGTAAATGCTCATATATATTTCAAATACCAATTAGATAATCCAATGTTTATTATTATATACTCATTTATGACTGTCCACTCTATGTATGATCATATTTTGTTTCGCTTAACCTATATCCTATTCAAACTAACTGTACTTTGTTTCATTTTTTGAATGACGTAATTATATTTTAATAGATGAAATTGCTTTGTAAATGGCAGTAATTAATAAAATTATCCTATGATAATTATTCAATAGGCCACTAATAGTCAAATTAAACAAATTTCAACAATATGGCAGCAGATTGTTGAAGTGATAAGTATGACGTTTCAGTTTGATGACAAATTTCATTATAGTTATGAAGGTTATTTGATAATTTACGTATTTATTATACAGTAACTAACAGTTCTACTCAGAACTGAACTAGAATGTAATGAACTACTACTTAAAAGCAACACTTAATATTGTTGTTGAGTGCTCGATGATGTCACTATAGAAAATATAATAAAATGAAATTAAAGACACGAAGTTCAGCGAAGGGATCTCTTTTCAACGAATTTATTATCAAGCTATACAATCGTATATATATGAAAAATTTTTATCTTTGTAAAAGTTATCGTTACCTTGGCCTTAAGTATTTTCATTATCCTGTTATTATTATTATTACTGCATTCTCTCTTATGTCTTATATTCCCATTATTTTATTCGTAAATGCTCATCATATCACCTTATTTATTTTTACACATCTATGACCTTTAATTATTGTAACAAAAAAACATTTTAATCATTTTAATCATATTATTATATTCACTAAATCTATTGTTCGTTTAAAGATCCCCGTCATTTTAAAAGACTAGTATTGTTATTATTCGTATTACGTAATCTAGTATTATAATTTTTCTATTACGTCATCTTGGTTAATTGTGTTCACATTTTCTCACGGAATTACTACTTTTACAAAAACAAAAAAAATTTCATATATATATACGATTGTACAGCTTGATAATAAATTAGTTGAAAAGAGATCCCTTCGCTGAACTTTGTGTTTTTAATTTTTAATGTTTAAATGGGAATTATCTGTCAAAATGAAATTGTCTGAACTTTCATTGAACAAATTCACTATACTTACCACATGGTTTTGTAACAATACGCTTGTTTAATTTACATTTGCATCCTTCTCGTATTTCGCGTTGATGCAAGTTTTTCTGTTGACCTTGACGACAAACTGTGATAGGTTTGAAAAATTCTTTCTTATCACAAACTTGAACGAAAAAAGAAAAACACAAACCGAAATGACTTGTTTACTTACTGAATACAAAAAATACATTCACTAGAAACCATCTAAACAAGGTACTATCATTCTTTCACAATCTATAAATTACAGTAGACGAAACTTTTTAATGTACTTGTTCAATGTAAACAGAGTAAAATTACTTTCCAGAAAAAGTTTCTTTTCTTTATGACATCTTTGTAAGTATAAAAAGAACATATATCTATTATAGATACACGATAATCAAGGAGGCTTTATTATTGAAATCTTTATAGGCTAAATTGAAATGAATAACACTGCGTCGATAATCAATTTGTTGAATAAATTTAAGTAACTATGATGAATTTCAGTGAATGGCAACTATACATTGATTTATTTTGTATAATATGCAATAACTTTCACTGAAAAGCTTCTTAACCTTTTTCTAAACTCATTCATAGAACAAAACTTGGAGATAATTGAAAACAGAACTGATTTTCAACCAAATTGCCTTCAAGGTAAATTTATGAAAGTCTTGATGAAACATATCATGATGAGGAAGTAATTCTTTACATGCCTCATCTATTAAATATTATCATAACATTTACAGAAAAAAACATCTGTAAAAAATCATTAGTCATTCTAATGCCAATGATCTTAGCTTTTAGCTTGACGGGGTAGGTTAAAGAGATCCTACTTACTCACATAATACATTTAGACTGAACCCTCAGTGAAAGTAAATAATACACTAACCAAAAAACAGGGGGAGGGGGAAGTAACAACAGATAAAACATTACTGTGTAACTGGCACACTTACTAATAAAAATGTTATAGGAGTATTTTAAATCAAGATTTGGAATTTTTCTGAATTCTGTTGTGCATTTTTGATCTCTGTTTAGTAATGAAGTCCCGAACTCAATAATTCTTAACTGTACTAAGAGGTCATATCATTTAACGCGTTATGAGCAAACATTTTGCTGATTGACTAGAGTCAAATAAACATATAATCTTCCACTGGAAACATCTCGTCAATTCAGTTCTAATAATCAAGTCATATCAAATAAAACCGATTCGTGACTAATTAAAAATTTATCCCTAACCTACTTACCGACTGGAAGAACTGTTCTGTGTATAACTGGCCAACATTTACCATGTTCAAGATTCCATCTAATTGTATTGTTCAATATTACCCCTTTATCCGGATCACATAATGTATTGACTGATACAGACTGAGAATTGTTGGGCAAATTAAATTGAGTCATATCTGGTTCCGTTGGACAACAACATGCTTCTCTGTATTGTTTTTTTTCAGTGATACATTTACATTTGTAATTTGTGTAGGTTTTGTATTCTTGTATAATACGCATACATTTCCCAGCCGAACCACACTTGTATATATGTTTTATTAGTGATTGGCTTTGTTGAACCTTGTAGTCGGTTGACTCTTGAAGAAGGTCATCAGCTAATGGACATTTAATATACTTGTATTGAAGTTTATCCGACTTTGTGCATGTTCCTTTCGGACTTAATTCATACGTTGTTGTGTTGAGTTGTTGAACATTTTGCATTGAACATCTGAATAAACAAAAGTAAAGAGAAATACTGAAGATTCCATTAATTAACCATTGAACGCTAACTGTTGACATACTTCACTTCTATGTGGTTATCTCAAACGACAGCTTGGCTCATTATAATTTATGAGTAGATCGTTTTAAGCACTATTCTAGTAACATAAAGTTGGTGTCAGGTTATTTCAAATAATTGACAACATAACTGTCTATGCCGTAAAAGTTTACATGATATAGTTCAAACAGACTACCATTAAGATCCCTATCAGTGTCATCGCCGGAACTATTTATTTATTTATTATTTATTTATTTATTTAAGCGAGATTTGAGTCTACAGATTAGTATTGTCTACATGTGGGTACTAAAAAGTAATAGCTCAAATTGGGAGATTTTTCCAGGAATATTTTAGATAAGTTTAACTTACGATACAATGCCTGTTTGTACGATCCGTGTCCTTACTAGGCTAGTAACATAGGCTCCAAGCATTCGAATAAATAAATCGGTCAAAAAGTGAAAAAGTCAAGACGGAACTATTACTTAATTGACTAAAACTATAGCATGATAATAAAAACTCATCGGCTAGTTCGTCATTGACTTGACAATTTTTGAATTACATTTTAGGATCTGTACTTTGTCAAGATAAGCTTGTATTATTATGTTATTTCGGCATTAAATACAAAGATATAACGTGTGCCATGATTTGATTTCTGTCAAATAATTTTATCAGACATGAGAGTTCAAAAATCGAATCAACTATATCATTTGAGGACCAACAAATTAATTAGCTAATCAATAGTAGTCAAATCTGTAAAAGTATTTGATGGTAAAAATCATGGTTACACTAATAAAGCTACACATTTTCCAGGATATATCTACCTCATTTCTGATCGTTGTTCTGGACATCTACATCTGCCAGGAATACGTAGTTCTTTCTTCAAGCATTGACAACCAACACGTTTGAATTCTTCATATATATGGAAAAAGTTCCCAGTTTCAGTATCACATTGAGTTCTGCCTTTATATTGTGGGCCAACTGGTGAACAAGTAATTTTAATTACACGACGTGATCTACGTGGTAAACAACGTGATTTATCTCCAGAAACTTCATAATGAACATTTTGATAAATTAAAACACCTTCTGAACTGAAATTTAAAAGTACCAAATTAGAATCGGAAGTAACTGATAAATGTAACCAGTGGTAGTTATTCAATACTTATGCTAATGTAGAAAATTTACAAGAAATATTTGAGGACAATACTTTATTATACCAGCGACTAATTGTATAATTACATAATTTCAGAAGGGGTTTTGTGGATATTATAGTGATTTTAATAGTTGAGTTCATGAGTCGATTGAACCTAGACCATCACGGAAAACTTGGAATCACTGGACGGCCGTTTCGTCCTATTGTAGAACTCCTCAGCAGTATGTATCCACGATCTCACCTCACTACATTCGAACCCAGGACCTATCAATCTCGAGCAGAAACGCTTAAACTCTAGACCACTGAGCCGGCCGGCATCCAACGGTGTTAATGTCTAGCTTCAACTAATCCACGAAATCGAGCGACACATCCACCACTGTCTTCAGTGAGTTACTATCTCACAAGAGACCTGGTTGAACTCCACTGATCAGTGCTTCTCACTAGAACTCCAGGAAACACCTCTTGAAGCCACTCACTAATCACAGCCGTCCAATGCTTTCAGGTTTTCCATGGTGGTCTAGCTTTAATTGAATCATGATCACAACTATTGAAATTACATAATTGTCGAATAATTTAAGTGCTGAAATACGAAAAAAGTGATGAACATAGTATATATAACTGACTAAAAGACTTCATTTAACATCTCAGATGATTCTAGATTAGAAAAAATCGAGTGTACTGAATTCTACCTCTGGATAGAGTCATTCACACTCAAAATTAAATCATTTAGGTATTGAAAAGTTTACAGAAGTATTATGTTAATCAAAGAGGCAAATCGATTCATTCTAGAGAACCAAGAACTGCAAATACTTTTCATAATATAATCATTTCCGAGCTATACAATCTAGTTTTCTGACTAGGAATTTCAGAATTGGGAAGACTATAAAATGAACTGTAATAATTCCCTAAACAAAGTAATTTATCGAACCACAACCCCACACTGATAATTACCATGTGCTCACTAGTGACTAGCTTCGTGAGGGAATTCTCGGAGTTATAATGAGAAGCCGTGACCAGTTGAGGTAATCTATGTCAGTACAATGGAAGATGGTCGCGCAATTTCGTGGATTGGTTGAGGTAAGACATTAACACCGTTGGATGCCTACTCAGTGGTCTAGAGGTTAAGCGTCCGCGCGCAAAATCAAAAGTCATGGCTTCGAATCCCCAAGCAAGATCGTAGATGCACGCCGTTGAGGAATCCCGTAATAGAATGAAACAGCCATTCAGTGCTTCCAAATTTTCAATAGTGGTCCAACATCAACCGGTTCATGATCTCAACCAAAAATTGAATAATCTCCAAATCCGCATACTGATGAAAATAAGAATCAGTAATTTAAACAAAATGATACATGCTAGATTCTGCTAAACAAGAACATATGAAGTCATTGGCAACAACACATTCGTTAGTTGATCAAACTTTCTGATATACACAAACTGATTTCCAAAAGAATCATAAAATAATTTGCTAAGGCGTTCCACTTCTGTAATTATTTTGCATTTTAACATTAATTAACTAGAAAACATCATATTTGATTCCATCAAGTGATCCGAGAAACCTAGTTAAAAATCTAGTCATTTCATATGTTCAGATGTCTGAGCTTAACCCGAACTCTAAGAGTTACCTACTCCATTTTCACTCATATCAACAACAATATGTTTTTATGGCTATTATGAAATCCATACATATATAATGCTACTTAATATAAGCACACATTTACAATAATAAGAGTAACTTACTAAAGACAGGACTTTTCTCTATGTGGGCGTGTACATTTACAAACTGTAAACACCTGACGTACACTATTCTCAATACATCGGCAACCATCAGCATGAAATGTAGTCACTTGATCAATACGAACTGAAGCATGTCGACCAACACTCATCACGCATTTATTTGACTTATTCACATATTCTTCAGAACAGTCAATCGGAACTCGATCAATAATTGTGTCTAAACGCGAACATGTTGGTTTACTTTCCGATAATTTCCATTTAGTTGAAATAGTCTCAAGAACGAATTGTTCACTATTGGCTTGTACACACCGACGCTGGGTAACTGGCGGAGGACAATCTGTATAACAAGAAAAAAATATTTTAAAACGGCCTAATAATTTATCAAATTTACTGTTGAATTTTTCTTTTTTTTATCAATTAGTTGTAAGATTTCTGAAACGGATATTTAAAAGTGATCACGCTAATGACTACACGGAAAATCTAAATCCTCTAAGCAAAAATAACGTGTCGATATTTTGCTTCTTATGTAGTCATAAAACTGAAACTTATGGCTAAGTTTGTAAATAAATGAAGTTTCTTCAACGGAGAGAACTTTTTTTAGGCAGCATCACTTATTGATAATGTAAAATTGCATTTAATTATTTAACGTATATAGTAGTCCTTTGGAAAATAGGATGGAATTATCTAAAATAGGGTTCAAAATTTTTACCTGTCAATAGGAGTATACATTAAGGTCTAAAATTCAAGAAATTACGCCTGAGATAATATTACGTAAAATCTTATCTTTATTAGAAGGGGTTTTGTGGAGATTTCTTTTAGAAATTTCAATGGTTGACATCATGAGTCTGGGTTCAAATCTCTCTGAGGGCGGGATTGCTGAGGAGTCCCATGCTAGGACGAAACGGCCGTTCAGTGCTTCCAGGTCTTCCATGGTGGTCTAGCTTCAAATGACTCATGATCTCAACTATTGAAATTATTTGTATTTTCTTTGAAAAAGTCTTTTCTTCTAGTACTAAGAGCATTAGAGCCACAATAGAATATGAAGTTGATTTTGTACACGAACTTCAGCATAACCATCTGCTATGAAAAAGGACAGCTAAGAAATTATGTACTTGGATGAGACAGCTGTTTAGTGTTTTCTCTTTTTCGTTATTTGCCTAGCTGACGTTAGTTCGTGGTGTAAACTAGAAAGTAATTTATATTTGACTTTCATAACTTATCAGTACGACAATAAAGTTATCATACTGGATGGAAATATTCTAAATAGGATCAAACGTAGTCGTCTCTACTTTTTTTCTGAAATATATGTTGACTAAAACTAAACCATTTTGTGCTTAACAAATAATAACAAATCTAAAACTCTTCAACTGCCCTGATCGTTTAAGGTCATTAAGAAGGATTCAATTAATTAAAAGATATATTGTTAGTTAAATATAGCTTTATACTTGTTTTTCTGTTTTTAGTCAAGCAAACTCATTCAAATGAGTCATAGGGTAATCAGGAGTA
Source organism: Schistosoma spindalis (assembly GCA_946903255.1). Lineage (NCBI taxonomy): Eukaryota > Metazoa > Platyhelminthes > Trematoda > Strigeidida > Schistosomatidae > Schistosoma > Schistosoma spindalis. The sequence goes on along the minus strand of OX336416.1, from coordinate 70,736,661 downwards.
GTTAGTTTAGTTGAAATATTATCACTGTAAACTAACAGATTATAACTGTGTGTAAAGAATAAATTAGAAATTTATTTGATGTAAGTCAATGAAACTAAGTTGAACAACATCCTTATAGGAATTTACTCAATGCTGTTCTTTATGTATTTTACACATTTTGTATCAAACAATCAACGCTATTCATGAACACATCGACATCAATTAGTTTATTTCAGTGTTATAGTTAAAAATTCGAATGATATCTATGTTCATATCAAACTTTGATGATGATGATGATGATGATGATGAGAAGTTGTAAGACTCATGATGGGTAAGTAATACCAGTGATATATTATGAATTATAGATAATAACATCTAAAAGAATATTTACATAAACATTTTATCAAAAGAAAGTGATGATTACTTGGTTCTTATGATGACAACAACCGTCTATCATATTCATTAACTATAAACAACTTAGAAGCATAATCTTATTTAACTAAGAAAGGTTTCATGTAAATTAGTCAAATTAGATCATTCGAATAGTTAAATTTATCATTGATTAATTGGCCCGGAGGTTGATTATGGCAAGAGGAGCAGTTAAAAAATTTTCTTTTTAACTCATAGATTCGGGATTTCAAGTCCAACGGACATTGCTTTTGCCATTTGAGTCTGACAGACTTTGACAAAAAGTTACCGACCCGATAAATGATTGAGAAAGATCCGGCTATATTGAAACTATTATTATTGCTTGTTTAATGTCATTATTAATAGCCTGAATACATGATTAATCTATTTAACATTCACCCTACTTTATGATTTCCTAGTGAATTCATATAACTTTATGCAGAATATAGTCTTCCATTAATCATTTGATCAAATATGTAATTAGAACGAATCGAGTGAAGAAATTTCTTTTCAATTAGTTTTTCATCATGACTCTACACTAATTTATATATGTATGATTTACAACAGTGAAATAGTACTAACCGAATAGTTACGTTACGTAACACACTGACTAAAATAACATTGAGTAATTGAAAGAAAGGGGATAATAATAATTAAAGTAATTATTTGAAAAATTAAACGATTGCTACGTTGTATAACATGTAAAAAAAAGGAAGGAACTAACAAAAGATTCTGGTGAAAGGTCAATATTAGAGTAATTATGTAAGAATCAAGGGATGAATGTTGAGAGTAAGTAGTGAGAGTTATTGTACAAAAGTATTTTGGATACAAAGGTTTAGTTGATGAATATGGATTCCAATAGCTTCAGTAATGCGCATAAGATGAAATCGGGAATTATGTTATTAGTTTGATGGAATATGGTAGATAACCTTAAAATATTTATTCAAATTAACGTGATGACCTGTGTTCATCAAGTGAGCGAAAATAGAACTCTTAATAACTCTTACATGTAACTTGCTCAACCAAAAGGGATGGTGTTCTGCTATATGATAACGGACTTGCCGAATTGTGCACCCTGAGTGTACGTTAATCGCACTATTGTTTCTCACTCTGTGTGACACATATTTATTCTGGTCAATAATCTCACAATTTTGTTTAATGTATGGGCTTTTTCAACTTAACACTGCATACTAGTTATCTCAACATTATTTTATTTCACAATCTAAAATTTACATGCTACAATTCTAAACAATGTACTTTGCCCAATACCTAGCCACTTATTGGATAACCTTATTTCAAAAATAGTATTATATTTTCATTGTTAAGTGCATTTCCTGACGTCGTGATCAAATGGAAGTAATGAGTTAAAGTCTCAAAACTAATAGAATATAATCAGTTTACTTATTTCCAATAAAAATTTACAAATCAAGCATGCACATTCCTAAATGATGTTTAAAATTCGATCATGTGAACATGAATACAATGATAATAGTACAATGACATCTTAATTATGGCAGTTTCTGCTGAAATATGCAACGAATGTATAACTAGAATTCAATCCAGTCAGAAATAATTCGTATATCTTGATCCATGAAAAAAACTCAATATTTGGAACAAAACAATATTACAGTTCTTTAAATTCAGCTGGTAATAAATCATATGAGTTAACTCAGCTACTTTATAAGTCATCTAATTTTGAGATGGTGACGAAGAATTGTAGCTCAGTTTGTGTTGATGATGTCTTTCAGAACAACGATGAAGTGTCCACAACCAAACCATCTAGCTCAGAGAACAAAACTCTAACAAAAACTTTATAAGTTAGCTAATCATGAAACCATTCATATCTGTAATAAGAAATTCTAAATTCATAATAATCAGGCAACATATATTAAATAGGTGAGAAATAGAAAATGATAGTGATACATCATTTGGCTTGTATATAATGCAAAAATAAATAATTCACTTAATTTGGGAAGGACAGATTATCCAACTGTTATCAATAAGTCATTAGTTTGTATGAGATCCATAAAATACATATTTATCTTAACAATAATTGTGAAGTAGGTTTTGTATATGTCTTCTTGCTTCACTAATGATACACGAACTGTCGTACACATGAAACAAAGAGATCGATTATTCCATATTCACTACTTTTACAAATCGTAGTCATTATTGTACAGAGGTCTAGTGGACACAAAAGCTGTTCTAAATCCATTTATGGTGAGAAGTATAAATTTTGACACATAGATTTTAGTTAATCAATTGTTGATATAGTTCAATAAAAAGTATTATCAATAAAGACTTACTCCATTTATCATAATCAACAATGAGCTTCCGAACACAATTACATCCATCACGTATATTAAATTGTTTCTCAATTCGTATCCAACCGTTTGGCTGTTGATACTTCACTATTTTTTCGTTCTTTTTACAAACTGAAATAATATAGGTAGTAATAATAATTATGATTATAATAAGGAAACAAAATGTTTTCTCTAATTTCTTTTTTAATTTTAGCATAAAACCAATGCAATAATGCAAGTTTTTCTTCTATATATGTTTTGAGTGTATAGAATATCTAACAGATATTATCAACTGTTTACACGTAGGTCGAGGTAGGAGGATACTAAATGTTTCGAGACAGTTTATTAATGCAATTAACTTTCCATATGTACCTTAATTGCATATGTTTTGTGTTAGATTAATTAGGTTCAAACTGTAAGTTTAGAACTATTATCGAACTGTATTTTAAGTTCTAAATCATTTAGTTCTGCAAAATTAATATCTCTGATTGAATAGATAAGGACATTAGGTTTATAAACTAAATTATTGATTATAATTATATCACCATTCATTTTGTTAATTTTTCGGATATTTTTCATTAGAAATTAGTGTGGCACTAAATGTCTTAATTCTATTTATATCCATTTTGTGTGTTATTTAATTACATTATTACTCTTCCATTTATTTTGTATTTAAAAGTATTGTTGAGCCCAACTTCGCGATTATTGCCGTACTTTGTAGATCATTCGACCGGAAAACCGTTTGCACATACAAAGACAGGAAGTATTGGATCTAGTTTAGCACGCAAATACTGTGCATGCTAATAGATCATCAACTGCTTGGGCAGTTAATATTTAAGTGGGTGAGAAATAAACATGTAGGCTATCATATGCTTTTAGTCATATAAACTCATTTATGTAAGGACATATATAGGCATTACAAAATGGGCTAAATCAAAGACTTAACTTAATTGAACATACGCAAACCTGTATGTAGGTAGAGCTGACCATGATATATTCATAGTCTAGATCTAATGCAACAATTATTTATTTAGTAGATTACTATCCTTGCTAATCGGGAAATCAACATTCTGGGTAACTGACGGAAAAGTGTAGTAGGATTTAGATTGTTATGTAATAATTCTTATGCACTGAACTGGCTTTCATTCTGATCATCCTTTAAATCAGCAGGATATATGTTACTAGGGGGGGGGGCAATTATAAATGTTGAACATTTGAGTTGTCCATCTGTATTGCGTTCCTTGTATAGTATTAGAAGACCTATTTATGACATATTGATTGTATAAAAACTATTAGAATTTCAATATAACATCGACTCCAAAAAAGAAAACAACTAACCAACTCTTTCTCCAATAAATCTGTCTTTGGATAAGCATTTTCCATTGATTAATTTAAAGTTGCGATAACCAGTTTCCAATAATCCAATAGAACGATTACAAAATGTACCTAAATTAACTTCAGTTGGGCAGCAACATGATTTATCTTGAACGCGGTAATAAAATTTACATTGACCTTCTGGTGTTATCTTCTCCATTAGCCATGTATATCGTACCTTACATTCTGGTGAACACTGAGATTGTCGAATTAAACGAGGTTTAGTATTACATTCTGGAAATTACAAGGAAAGTAAAGAACACAAAACAAATAATAATAATAATGCTACACTGAATTCGAATGGTATTTGAGGGAAAATTAAGGAAATAAAGACGGAAAATTGTGCCTCCAACTATGAAAAACTGCAGCCAAACATTATTCACAGATGGTAGCATTAAACAATAATGGTTAATCTTAACAATTTGTTTAGCGGCTTAATTTCATAGTTTAACTAATAAATCAGTAAACTTTTAGTGAGAGTTTCGGAATTTTAATGGGAATCTATGACAAATGGAGTTCAAAGATTGAATTGAATTGAACATATCTCTAAACAGATGGTCAAGTAATTGTTTGAATTGTCTTAATTTATAAATTTAAGTCAATCTATCCCAATTCATTGGTTTCTACAATTAACTACTTCACAATATGAAAAATCCCAATAATATGAGAAATTGAAAATTTCTAAGAACATAGCTGTAGTTAGCGAAATATATTCTAACCCAATAATTTACGATTTAACACATTTTCGGAAGGAATTTTATTTATTTATTTGAACACATAAATATTGGTAAAAAGGGGCACCAGATACATATGCCCTACACATATATAAAAAAGAAAAAGAATAAATAAATATGAATTGTCTGAATTTTAGTCGAGGCGAAAATAATATTTCCAGTAATTTTCGTCATTTTATTTTATTTGTGTGTGGGCTGTAATACTGCCCGGGTGCCAGACCGAAGCAGATGGTTTCCTTAGGGGCAACACCCGGAGCCTTCGACCTGTATGTCTGATCCACAAGGCAGTAGAGCAACGTTGGGAGATGCAGTTCCATAGTAGCCGGTGACCAACAATTGGTTCATACGCCATTCTCTCCTTCAGGATGCTGGAGCCCATGTGCACCATTGGTTTGGAATCAGGGTTTTCCAACTTCCCTAGGCGGACTCTCCGTGTCCACCAAGCCGGTTAAAGAGACGGATATTAGCTTTTTGTCGTCTCAGTTCCGTAAAAAACACCCCTGGTGCGAGAAGGCAATGAGTAGGATTTCCCTGGCAGTGGTTGTATACGTGTGGTCATGTGAGAGCGTTTCGAGAGGGAGAGATGACACTCCCCACACTCGTCCGTATCAGGGCATTTGAGGGATTCTAATTTCGGATAGTCAGTATTCGTTTATTTAAAATATGGAATATTTTGTTTAATTAAAAAAAATTATATTGTATTTCTTATTAAGCTAACTGATCATTATTTGCACATAGATACTTAATTGTCATCTTTCTGTCATAAACAATAATGATTTTTATGAAATAATGTCTTATTCAATCGTACACATTATGCCTAAATGAACCATCTGATTTTCGAAAGAATAGAATGTGAAAATCTTTCATTTTACTTACTGCATTTACGATGAATTACATTAACACGATACTGTCGTCTACAATTTTCAACATATGGTAGTTTTTGCACTACTGTTTCCATACCAGTTTTAGGATTACACTTTTTGTTATATTCAGGTTTTCCAAGATCTATGTATAAAAAAAGAATGCGATAACTAAAATATCTTACTTTTCATAATTATGTAAATCTGTTATAGATTGTAAATAATGAAATTAATAACTGTCATATTTAGGTTCAATAATTTTGCAAGTGATTTTTGTCAGTGTGAAATCAACTAGGGAATTATTGAACTACATGGAATTGTAGAGAATGAGTTCCTTTAATGGTGTAAATTTATCATGTACAACCAGGTTAACAATAAATTAACTAGTACCGTTTTAACATCATATATTAATCGAACTTACATAATCTCTCAACATATCAATATACAATGACAAAAGTAATTGAATAATAACTTATATGCAATAGTTAAAAGTCACTTACGTATAGGATTACGAACTTTAGATATGACAATTCGTATACATTGCCTTTTATCTTCGCTTATTTTTCGTTCAGTTTTTCGAATTTCCAATATTCTGTCCATGATACATTGTGTTTCATATTTTATATCAGGCGAACAGTCTATGTAATGAGGTGTACATGTAAGCAAAATTGAAAGTAGTTTGGCTGGTTAAAACAAAGGTTAATTACCATAATTAATCCATTTGTAAACAGAAAATGCGGCATAATCCAGTGATCTCAGAACAACTCAATAGTACAACTTTGAAATATCAAGAGAGGTATAATTTCATTAAAGATTACCTAGAGATTTTTCTAGGGGGTTGTCTTTATACAAAGTTTCGTGACACTCTTGTCTCAGTAAATGAAATGTTTATGAAAATGCATTCAATTGAATAACGGAGCATTTATAATTGACACTTTATCGAGTAGCGATCAATATCATGTTTATCTAGTCCTGTAATGATGATCGAACTCTACCAAATAAGTTGGAATGTAGTCACAAATCTGAGTAACTACGGTGGTGATAAGATTAAACCAAGATTGAGGGATTACTGCTGACCAACCACAAGAAATCAACATGATGGTGTGTAACTTATTGTTTAATTTATAACTGAAGACTGAATTTTATGCAGATATAGGATAAAGATAATGGAAATTTGTGAAACGAAAGACCGGAAATTTTACGATTTTGTCAACCTTTATATTTGATTTCAAACAAGATAAATGGAACATTGCAAAGAGAGATCATTAAATTGCATTTGTCAACAACTTTAAGAGATAGGTCAGATAACAGAAGACATGTAATCATGTTGTTGTCATACCTGGTAACTTGATTCCTTATCACCTATTGATGCACATATTGCACCGGGGATTAGAGGCAGACGTGAAAAAAAGCATTTGACGAAAGCTCGAAGGGAGTTCACAAGACAGAGTTAGTTGGAGGTCACTGGATAATGGTCTATGTCTCACGAGAGATGACAGGTGTAAGTAATTGGCTGCACTGAGCTTGCATTTAATATTTACAGCAAGGTGAGTTATCAGTAAAATGTATTGAATGAACTTAAATATATGAATGGTAATCAAGAAATCTGGGTAGAAACAATATCTGTCATACTAATAATGATAATAATAGTAAAGTAAGGTAAATTAGAATCACCTTTATTAACGTGGGTGAGGGGGAACGAACAATTGTGTTTAGATGTCGAAATTTTCAGCTAGGTAGCTAGCTGGTGAATAATATAATTCACTAACTTTTGGTGTTACATGTGATCTTGTTTTTCTCTTTTTTTTTTGAAAAAAACACTTATATTTTCCGAAGACAAAATGTTATACCATCTTTTATATTTGAATCTACAATATTGTAATATTCATGCAGTGCTGTCTATTTATATTATGACTCAATTGAAGCTAGACCACCATGGAAAACCTGGAAGCACTGGACGGCTGTTTCGTTCTATTTTAGGACTCGCCTTCTGATATTAATCAACATAGGCTCACCAGTGACTGGCTTCAAGAGGTGTTTCCTGGAGTTCTAGTGAGAAGCACTGATCAGTGGAGTTCAACCAGGTCTCTTGTGAGATAGTAACTCACTGAAGACAGTGGTGGATGTGTCGCTCGATTTCGTGGATTAGTTGAAGCTAGACATTAACACCGTTGGATGCCGGCCGGCTCAGTGGTCTAGAGTTTAAGCGTTTCTGCTCGAGATTGATAGGTCCTGGGTTCGAATGTAGTGAGGTGAGATCGTGGATACATACTGCTGAGGAGTTCTACAATAGGACGAAACGGCCGTCCAGTGATTCCAAGTTTTCCGTGATGGTCTAGCTTCAATTGACTTATGATCACAACTATTAGAATTGCTTGTAAATTAGTTTGAACTTAATCCGCCTAAATTCAGTAATTCAGAATTAAATAAAGCAAAACCTCTTTTTTCAACATTTTCCACTTACAACATGGAAATTGTTCCATAAATCGTTGATGTTTGCATTGACATCCCACGCGATGTAATTTATTCCAAACTAGATTTCTATATAGATCATTCTTGTGTATATAAATAGATTCATTTTGAGGCAATTTATGACATTTACCGATTTTTATTAATTTTGGAGGTTCATAACAACGGATACGGGAAGACTGAACATAATACTTTGCTTCACAAGTGCACTGATCATCTTTGTATGAATATATTGCCTTTATCTTGCGTAATAGACCATCACGACTTTGACAGACTGCGTTAGTCTTTGGTTTTGGACAACTACACTGACAACGACGTTTAGATATTTTCTGTTGACATTCACAACCACGTAAATGTGTTGTAATCTTGGTCTCAATCAGCTCATTATTGACAGGATTACACTGGGACCTGAAGAAATTTTCACAAATTTTAGTAGTTAATAATTGCGATAAAACACATCTGATTTATATTATTTTGATTATACACGGCATACCTAAAGGTGCCGATGATGCACATGCAATGTTATTGTCAAACAACACACGAACATTCTCACTTAGCAGATACTATTGTTCAATGCAATAAATTAAAGCGATTTATTGAATTATGAACCCTTGGGTAATTGAAGAATTCAAAATGTTCTGTGTAGTGGTTACGTAAGAATTCAAAAAATTTAGATTTTGTCAAAATTTCATAGACAGTTATTCTAGATTCTTAAAATGAGTATAAGTGGTTGTATCTCGCCTGAAAATTTCATTAGCTAACTAAAGGTAAATACTTGGTGAGAAATTCTATATAAATAAACACAGCGTTAATCATCAAACTAATCAAAAAGACTCTTGAATTCTTTTAAAACGTTGGTTCCCAATATAATATTTTTTGGTCGAGATCATGAACCGATTGATGTTAGACCACCGTCGGAAACCTGGAAGCACTGGACGGCCGTTTCGTCCTAGTATGCTATCCAGAGCTTCCAGGTTTCCAACGGTGGTCTAACATCAATCGGTTCATGATCTCAACCAAAAACTTCATAATCTCCACAACCCCAATACTGATGATATAATATGTATTTGTTTTTAAATTGCATTTGCTAAGTACGCGTCTATATGTATGGTTTTCAGAGACAATTTTGTGAAGAATGATAAAAATATTTGTCTACAGAATCCCAGGGAGGTGGAACCAGGTTTGAAACTATAATCTGTCTGTTGGAAACTGAATTTTTTAACTATTAGTACATCCCTGGCTTCAATGAATGAAAGTACGTTTATTTTAATAAAGAATATCTCATAACATAATTGAATGCTACAAACTGATCTTCTTTGGATGATAGACAGTGTTCTGCTGTCATTGTCAAACTGTATAGATAAAAGGTACATTTGTCGTTAGCTACATATCGAGCTGCTTACCTGTGTAATTGACTTCCTACTTGACAAACAACAGGATTCTTCTCAAATTTACGATCAATATGACATTCACCTTGTTGTAGAATATAATTAGTATATATTTTAACTAAATAAGCCGTTTGGTTATTGTTAGCTTCATGACATTGTTTAACTACAAAGCCAGGACGGCATTTACATGCCTCAGTTGGTCTGAGTCCTAATGCTTGTTGTTCCAAGTCAGTAAGTTTCTGCCAAACACATTGACAATGTTGAGGTCGTTGTAGAAGGTAAATCAATTGTAAGTGCCCAGTACTACTACACTGCCCCTTGATAATCCTTAAATTCTTCGGACAAGCTGTAAAAAAAGAAAATTTCAAATACAATGTCTGCAAAGCACGATATATAAAGTAGTAAAAAATTTGATCCGTAAATAATCGAATAGTGACTTCATTTAAGAAAAGAATTTATTTGAAATACAAATAGAAATAATTAAAGATTGTTACCTTATAGGTATTGGTTTATTGATTCTTCAAGTTGATTTTTAGGACTGCATTTGATCAGTCCCTTTCCTTATCGTACAAGCTAATGGCTACCTGGACTCAGTGGTTAAAACAATAAGATAATGATGTTCGAAAGGAACGGTAATAGGATCGAGTTTCGGAGTGAACATGGAATATAGAATTTAAATAAATCCAGACGACGCGTCCCGAATAGGGCGAAAAACATGTCCTTCATTCCACTGCTGGAAATTCATTGTATTGTTGCCCAATGTTTGCAGTTTAATTTTTAGCATACCACGGTTTAGTAATCTCAGTGTAGCATGAAATAGGTATTATCATAACAAACCGTGTACATACCTATGTTAACAAGTTTCTGGTGTAGTAGGATGAGTAATGTAGAAGTATAACTTGTAGGACTATCATACGAAGAATTTATATTTTTATTGTATAATTAGCAGACCTTTAGTTAGTTGTACTTTTGTTTGGCCTATAAATTGTCATACGCTCTATTGATCCAGATTCATGATTAACTAATTATTTCCCTATTACCTCGGTTATGTATCATTTGACTAAATCGTCGAATTCCCTAATTTTGTTTCAATATGATCAGTTATTCCTAGCAGATACTGTTTGATGTATGATTGTATGGAGTACAATAAAGAACTGATAGGCTTTCTATCTGGTCGAACTCTGGATTAGAAGGAGCTCGAAGGCCAGTAAGGGTCAAGGTTTTGGCAGTTATTGTTGATCAGTCGGTGTGTCAGCCAGTAAATAACCTAGAAACCTATCCTGCTGACAATATAAGTGGACCGATCGATAATGGGAGTAAAGAGAGATTATGCATTTTCTTTTCTTTGATTACAGCCTGATCATACAGATCCTAATAAAGCTCAATCAACTGTCTGCTTTTTGTATTCCGTTGCACCAGCTTATCATCAGAATAGAAAGAGTAAAGTGAAATTAAACATTCAAATCCACTCTTAGCTGAGTAATTACACCAATAATAGTTAGAATACTAGAAACTATTAGGTTTCAGTGCATAGTTCTTTCAATAAAATTACTCAACATTAAGTGTGTTGAATAAAAGTAAGGAAGGAATATAATAAATTTTCAACTAAATAAATCCATTTATTGAGATGGTGGAGAAGATTTGTAGCTCAGGTGGATGAGCTGGACCTCAGAAAACAAAACTCCATCAAAATCCATTTATTAACATACCTATGCTTTCTATTTGTTTTTCTGTTCTATTGAAACATTGTCTACCATGATTAAACCATATTTTTGTTATTGTAAGACGTTGATATCCATTTGATAAACATTTTGTTATTACTTGATTTGGATAACGTGCATGACAATTACAAATCCATTTATTTTTAATTACTTTCATTAAACAATTACATTGATTTGTTTGCCAGTGCTTTATTATTTCAACTTGTTCATAATTTTCAAATTTGTTACATGAAGTTTGTGTTACTTGTGTATTAGGACAAACTGTAAATATACAAAAAGTTGAACATTTTTGTTACCATGTTATTATATTTTCTTTCATTTAAACGAATCTACATATGGAATAAAGTAACTAAACGGTTTTAAATTAATCAATATTGAATATTTTATTTTGTAAAGAAATCACCGTATTTGTTAAACAAGATAGACTGGAATTGTTAAAGTTTGGTATTCATTTGGTACTTGACTTTCATTGTTTTTTTTTGTTAATTTGATTACCTGTAATCAGAACAGTTCACCTAACGGTTTAGGCTTTTATATAGCTTTATAATTCCTGGGAGTGCCACTTTTTACAATTATCATACCTGTTTAAAATCTAAACATTTTAATGAAAGACATTCCAAAGGGGACTTTCATCTGTATAAAAAAATCAGTGGTTTTCTCATTGTCTTCTTGATTTTAATAAGGTTCAACATTGTGATATAAATAATTGTTTACATGCTCATAACCTTACTGTATTCAATATTTATTTTTCCTGGTATATGATAGTAGACCGAATATTATTTGAAAGACTAATATTAGTCTTTTAATATGATGGGGATCTTTAAATGAATATTATTTCTCCAAAAAGTTCAGTATGAGTGTTCTATATATCATAATTCATGCATAGATTTCGTCTAGCTACTAATACGTATAAATTGAGTTAATTATGTCTTTTTGTTTTCATTCTGTTGAGAAAAGAATTAAGACTAACTGATTATGAAACAAATAGTTATAATCTGTAGGTGATCCTTAATACAATTTCCTTATTTTTTGGTACTTATTAAGAACAAGTGTTTGAAAAATAGAGATTTAGAGTGCTTTAAGAATTTAACTCTCGGTCCTTTAACATTACACTCAAAGAATTCATTTTAAGTCAAACAGGTCAAGGTATAATGAAAAATATTTTAGTGATCCTTTATCATTCATTGATTAACATTCGGATTTTAAATACCTAGTCAATGTCACAATCATAAGGTGAATATACAAACTGTTGTTTGACCTTTTTCTGTACTGTAACTTTATTGATTATAGTGTATGCATGTGTGTCTATGTCAGTTTGCATATATTATTACTTGTCTATTCTTATACATCGGTCATGCTAATTACTCACTATTTATTTAATTTGTGCTCGCCTATCTATACGTTCACTAGTTATCTGTAATTCATATGTGATTCTTATAATGAAAGCTATCCATTATTCATTGAATAGGTGTTTACAGCCTCAACTACCTTCGTGTATTCCGATTCCAAGTAAATCTCCTACCTGCATATACATAACACTAACACCGTCCATGGTAACCTTAACAAATTTGAATAACATCTAACACGAATAGTAAATCGTGGTACATGTACTATGGCGATGATAATTTACTCACCCAATTTTTTAAATTCCTTTGTATTATACCTTTCACAATTATTTAGTTCCTTATTCATTTTATAGTTTATACGATGAATAACCAGTAAACTGTGGTTCAAACATTTTTTGAACACTTGCATAGGTGGACATGCACAACGAATACGTCTTTCTTCTATTACTACCGGTTTACATGATTTCTCTGTAATATGAAAAGAATTATTAACACCAGTTGGTACAGCGTTTAATCCTATCCATTTATGTATAGCCCATTGATTTATACATTTTCCAGGAATATGACGCACAGCAGTTGGACAACCTACAAATCCATAGAAAAACAAGGTTTTTTTGAAATTTGTCTGACATTTAAATAGCTTACGAAATATATTGAATCATAAAGTTTCATAATGATACTTTGACGAAAGAGAGAATGAAACGCCACAGCATAGTTTGGTTCAAAGAATTCGATTAAAAGACTAGGCCAAAGTAACGTTGGTTGTTACTATGTGGTCGATTGGTATATCTCAGTCCAACTGGGAGTCAGTGATGGCAAAAGCTTCTCAGTAGTAGCGTCTTTAAACGACACTGAGTGGAAAGGATTTCAATATTACTGTTACTTTATCCTGACAAGTGACAACTGGTTCGAAACCTGAATTGACGACTTATTGCCAATTGTCCTATGCCACTTGACATAGTTGTAGAATTATTTAAATTCATCTGTTTTGTAAACTATCTCCGGTCGTTTGAGACCTAAATTATTTAGAATAAATTTTTAAAAACGGTTCCACAGGAAAATATGAGGTAAATAGGGGACGATACCTTTGGAAATCAAACATTAACTACGAAGGGATATGTAAGAGGTACTCATTACATCGAATATTTACATAATAATTAGGAAAGAGACTCATAATTTGAAGAAAAAGCTGAAAAGTGCTTTCAGCTAACGATTTTGCGGATGTTGGAAAATAATGACAGACATTACACAATTAAAAATATACATGTTAAATATCTGATATAGCAAAATTAGCAGAGCTCAAACATGGAAAATTAGGGAGAATTTTAACTCGATCATGATAGTGACCTCATTAAATGAAATGTTACTAACTTTGATCAACTAATCTGAAATCAAATGAATGTTTTGTGTAAAGCTAAACAATGAATTATTTCCTCGGTATGGGGTTGTGGAGATTGTAAACTTTCATTGATATTATGAACCGATCAATGTTAGGCCACAATTAAAAACCTGTAAGCAGTGGACGGCCGTTTGATCTTATTATGAGATTCCTCAACAGTGTACATCCACAATCCCATATCTAGGACTCGAGCCTAAGTCCCTCGATCTCATACGCGAACGCTTAATCTCTAGACTACTGAGTCGGTATCCAATGGTGTTAATGTCTAACCTTAATCAATCCATGGCATTGTGCGACCATCTTCAATTGCTTTATCATTACATCAAAGATGACTACATTTGTCAAAGTCACCTAATGATTCGAACAAATCTCAAACTATTTAGTAAATTAAATAAAATCAGTAAAATATGAAATGACCTCCAAGGGATAATTGTCGTAAATTTATACCTTTTTTCCCTGTTTCTCAAAGACATAATTAACAACATATTCAAATCAATTCATCCAAAGAATATTTATTCATCTTTTAAATAAATGTTTAACAAAAGAAGTAAATGATTCTAAATGATACATATCAAGTTTATGTCGTATTGGGATTCCTTCATCGGCGGCCTGCTTGAATATCTGGGCTACCTGTTCCTTCCATCTAGATATTTCTTCAAGTTATCTATTTTCTTGTTTGTTTTAACACACTATTATGTCCATTGAGCTCACAACCTATTCAGGCGCGTTTACGAAAAGTTTACAACCTTTCGCTGTACGGATTACAAAAAGGTACAACCAGCGACATCATGGTGGCTTGCAATATGCATTGAAACGAATGAACATTATTTAAATGTCGATTATCGAACTCCTAACATCTAACTGGCCATCACTCAATATTTATCGTCAGGATCGATCAAGATATAAGAAAAAGAAACTTGTTGAAATACTTTATGCTGAGAATTCAATAGTGTACCACAAATATAATGTTGAATAAAGCTTATAATAATAATAATAATAATTGTCTCCGCTGTTGATATCATGGTTATGTAATTTGTTCTAAAGATAAAGAAGACGATAAGGAAACTATAAAGTTGACTATGACTTTCGTTAATGACTACTGAAATATAAATAAGTTATTTAATAGTGAAAATAAGAAGTTAAATGTATATATCTTTCAAGGATATAAATATATTTAAATATTATTTGATTATTTTATCTAAATAGAGAATATAAACAACGACAGAATTCACAACTTACCACATCTTATTTTTTGTTTATGTATTAATTTTTGTTTACAAATACAATTTTCAACAATTGGTTTTAATATATTAACAATATGAAATTCACCATCACATGGTTTAATACGAATTCTTTGTAATTTTTGACCACATTTTACTTGTACAGAAATTTGTGATAATTTTGATTGACAATATGATTTAAATGCTTTTGTATTATAGGTTGGTATAATAAGTGAATAATGAATTTGTTTATGTATAATTGCATTTGTATTCGGATCACAAATAGATTGATTTATTATTGATTTAGGACAACAACAAATTTCATTTGAAACTTTTCTATAATATAAATAATAAATGAATATATATTATCAATTGCTGAACTTTAAATAGGAATATCAGAAAGGGTTTTTGTGGATATTATAGTAATTTTAATAGTTGAGATCATAAATTAATTGAAGTTAGACCATCATGGAAAACTTGGAAGCCTTGGACGGCCGTTACTTCCTATTGTCGGACTTCTCACCATTCATTTAATCAATAAATTCGGAATTTTAATGGAAAAAAGTGACTGGAGAATGACTCAGTAAGACAATGTCACAGAATAAAGTTTATTTTTCATGCCTGTTTAACTTGTTTCACTAGAAAGATATCATATTCATAACCGTTTTCAAATGATGTTAGTAACTATGGAGGAAATTGTAATGTTAATTTGAGCTATTCAGTATTTAGCAGATAAATTTCTTAGTTATGAAGATAATTAGAAAAAATTAAAATAAACTAATTAAAGATTCGTAGTTGCGAAACCAACAATTATCAGTTATTTAATCAAGAATTAAATAATCTCCCCAGCAGTGATTATTCACGATCATGAGCTCATGAGTTGAATCCAAAACCTCCAATCTCACGCACAAACACAACCTCTAAACGACTGGTTCAGCATCCAATTGTGTTAATGTCTAACCTCACTCAATCCACCATATTAAAGGATCATCATTCATCATCTTAGGTGGGTCTAGCTTAGATCCCATCATGATTCTAAAGGTATTCAACAATCTGCACAACTGCATACTGACAATCATTATATGTTCACTACTAACTACCTTTGAGGGAACATTTCTGGTGTTCTAGTGAGAGGCCGTGGTCAGTGAAGCTATACTGCGTCGGATGTGAAGTAGTTTCTCACCAAAATGCATACAAAAATACAATAGCAGTTAGCTAATTCAACTCTGAACAAGCGACTATTATTTTTTCCAATAGGTTCTCTAAATATTATAGGATATCCTGGAAATTTTATATGATATATTCAATAGGTAAACATTTTATCACGTAAGTATAGAATAGATAAAGTATTGCTGTCAATGAGATCCAGAATGCACGTTTCCTTTTATTTGGTTCTCGTCAGCTGGATGTATATGCGTCCCCAAGATTGATGTTTCGGAATTTTGGCGATGTCTGATGTACATTTCAGTGAAATGAAGATAGTTATAAAAACTTAACCAGGAACTATAACTTTACCTGAAAAGCATTTGAAATGATTTTTTGCAAATGATAATGTATTCAAGATCAGTACAGTGAACTTATTCAGATATTTGAATTTTGGGGTTTACATCATGGAATGACACTAGTTACACAAATATTAAGAACTAGGTAATATTATACAACTAATTTACCATAGCGTTGGGGCCTCCAGCATCGCCAGCCATGAGCTCACTGGGAATCGAATCCTCTATCCTCAGGTCATTCATCAAGAACCCAACTTTATAGAACACTGAGTTGACATCAAATGGTTAATATTTATACGTTCGCTCGATTCGCGATACTGGGAAACCGTCATCTAATACTAATATTGATGCCAGTGATACTTAATAAGTTTTATTCTAAGAAATATTAAGTGAAATATAAGCAGGTAAATATTTTTCTTATTAGAAACCATAATTTTATTTTTAAATACTTATTAATTAGCCGCGAACAAAGGATGTTTGGAAAATCACTTAATAAAATGTTTAATTTATCCACTAACTTTTGAATTTCACATTGACAATTCTTAGAGGAAAATCGATAATCTACACGTTGAGCTTTACATGTTACTGGATTACATCGCCCAATCTGGAATAGTGGTCTGTGGTTGAAGGCTTTTTTCACATGTGCACATGGATCGATATCCAACAATTGTTCAGATGCTCTACACTTATCGCCATCCAAACTGTATATAGTAGTAATATACATCAGCTGACGTCCATTGTTGTAACATTGGGTCTTTTGTATCGGATCCGGGCACTCTAAAATTATAAGTGTGTAATACAAATATATCGATCTAATTTAACCAGAAGAAAACATCAATATAGAATTATCACACCGTTTATCATATACTTTTCTTAACCCAAGTTAGGTTGATGCGAAGTGCTTTGTTAGGTGATTTGGAGAGATCATTTTTAATTCAACATACCTTACATCTTGGATCGATGTTTAGAGAATCATAGAAAACGAGTGTGTTCTTGAAAGCTAGTTTTATTACTAGTTTGAAAGCTTTTAGAAATCTCACTTAATAACCGAAACTAGATGAAACTCAGGAATTTCAAAGCTGAAATTTGGTTATAGAAACTACCCTAGGATCATTATTGACTAGACAACAAACATATTCCTAAATTCTGTTAAATGAACAATAAAATTAAACAATTCCTGCGTTAATTAAATAAACCAGTGGTTATATAAAGTTTGCAAAGTCATTCACAGATCAAATGATCGAAAATTTTATTCTCTAATTCGGCAGATATTATTTCCGAGCATAAGATTTACTTTTTCCCAAGTATTGCAGACAGACAACATTTTCACATTCAGTGGACAGAAATGGTAATATTATACAAGGTGTACCAAAAATCCTGAGTACAAATAATTTGGTAAATATTTTAATCTCAGATGAAGCAATATTTTAATTTAGAATTGATTTACAAAAATTGTTTAGTGTGCACCTAACGAACAACCAAAAACCGATGCATTAACATTGATCAATTAATAACCAACAAACTTTCTGTCTAACACATTGAGTAATGAAACAATCGTGAGGATAATTATGTTAACTGAATCATTTGCGCATTCTACAATTTGTATTTAATAATCAATATGTCAATAAGAAAGATAATTTAAGGCATTTAATGGTATCATATCAGGATATCTGTCTTAACGAGTTGCTTCATTTTTGCAACTGTTAATAGTATAATTAATAAAGGTCAGGCTTAGCTAAATATTATTACAAAAAACATAGTATAACACTTCATCTACACTTGAATCTGTTTACGTTTAATGTTGTCAAGTCTTTAAGATGACTTACTTAATAGATAGTATCATTCGAATAGTAACAGTTTGTCCATATCTTTGCATTATTATTACCACGTCTGTAGGAATATGTTTGGTTGATCACGAGTTACAGCATACTCACATGTCCTTTAACTAGCTTAAATGTTAGTTACTTAAATTGCTTCATGAATCGTTCTCTTTCCTATATATGAGAGCTTGAATCTTATTAATTCATTCGACTCTTAATTCGTCTCTTTAATCGGCTCTGTATTCGAATTTCTGTTAGAATTCGCTGAGTGTTTGTGGCTAAGTAATCTGATCTGTACAATAATAAACTGTAGTCAACGCTTCGTATTGTCTTCTGAAATTTGTACACCATTAGGAGTTATCTGGACACGTGATTATTCCACTAAAAAAGTATTATAAATCATAAACTTTTTAAAATACCTGGAATTTACTATTACCTTAGATATGCGTGTCCACACATTTCCAAAAATTTCAAACATATAACTTACTACAGATTTTTCTTTCTGAATGCTTTATTCGCCATTTACACTGACATTTAATAGATGTGAGATGTAATTCATCAATTCGTTGAGTTCCAACATTATCCGGACCAATCTGACACCGTCCAACATTGATTCGTTTCAGTGGTCGACAATCTATAATCAGAGTTATTCAAGTGATACTTTTAATGATAGTTATTAAGACAAAAGAAGGTCTAGACTATACATTGTTGGAGATTCAGGTATTGTTTTAAAACACTTATGCATCATTATACATCTTCGGAGTTCAGAAGTAATTAACAGTGATTAATGTTCCGAATATGTTAAAGTTTATAGAATTAATGATTACAACTATCAATTAGAATATAGCTACCAAATACTGAGTGATC
Source organism: Schistosoma spindalis (assembly GCA_946903255.1). Classification (NCBI taxonomy): domain Eukaryota; kingdom Metazoa; phylum Platyhelminthes; class Trematoda; order Strigeidida; family Schistosomatidae; genus Schistosoma; species Schistosoma spindalis. The sequence continues at coordinate 70,717,271 of OX336416.1, read as the reverse complement.
ATCTTTGAGAATCTGAAAACTTATCAGTTGTTCATGAGAAAATAACTAAACATTTCATATCAAAAATACATTAACTTATCATTCCTAGCCTCATGGATCTATTGATTACATCTTTTTTCATCAAACGTTTTGTTAACTTCCTAACTATCATTTAGTCACCATGATTTTATTACCTTAACTAACCATTATTCATCACGATTTTTGATTGATTTAATCATCTAATAATTCAAAAAGAACTATGAAGCAAACTCATTGAATCACTTGAGAGGAATTAAAGATGACTTCATTCAATTGAATTGTGCAATCATATTTAAAAGAAAATTCACTGTGTTCACTTTTTCACTACAAATCGATTACTATGAAACCAAAATGTTAAATATCATTTGGGTATTATGTAACTTGAATAAATGTTACAGAATTAGTTTTTTTTCACTGAGTGCTTTAGTATCTAATACGTTTAATCACTGATGATTTCAAGATCTAAAAGGACATAGAATACTTGGTTGACCATAAACAAGGAGAGATTGTGTAATCACTTTTTAAATTTTCAGTACACGTGTAATATCAAACACTTTTAGGCATTTTTCTATCCACTTATTTGTTTTCATTGAAAATTTCATGTTAACCTCTAACTTTCACTTTACTTACTTTGTACTTCTGGGAGTTTGAAATGCACTATGGTAGATTTTGAAATGGTGAAGAAGATTTGTAGCTCAGGTGGATGATTTTGATGGAATTTTGGTTGCGGAGCTTTCATCGTTCTTCTGAACGACATCATCAGCACAAACTTCCGATAGAAGATAGAAGACTGCTGATGATGTCGTTCAGAATAACGATGAAAGCTCCACAACCAAAACATCCAGTTCAGAGAACAAAACTTCATCAAAACTATGGTGGATTATTCACAGAAGCTATATGTGAATAATTTTAGATGACTGAAATGAAATCTCCAGTAAAAAAATACTTCTCTTATATGTAGTGCACATTCACCAAATAATATTTACTCTAATTGAATGTTAAAAAGTAAATGAATGATCTCATAATCATAAATGAGAATTTTCAACACATAGTTACATATCATAAATCAATTTTATAAAACTAAACAAAATAATAATAAAGGATTATATTCTAACAAAACTTACTTATTGGCTTTTTATATACAGCTTCACTCGGTAAACATTTACCTTTCACTAAGGTTGAAAACGTTTTCCTTATTAATAAACGTTTATTATTATAACATCGTTTAGAAACTATTTGTGGATATATTAATGTACAGTCTGAAAATTTATTAGAAAAAAATGTAACTTAGAACATTATCACTTTTTTTAATTATAAAGTCAATAGTTACTATCAAGTTTCAATAAAGACTGATAAGTTGTTGATTAGAATGTCAAGTTGTATTATTGAACTGCTACATAAAATAATTAATGAAAACAAATATATAGTATTATCAGAAAGGGGTTTTGGTAGATATTATAGTAATTTTAATAGTTGAGTTCCTGAATCAATTGAAGCTAGACCACAATGGAAAACCTTGAAGCACTGGATGGTCGTTTCTTCCTAGTGTGTAACTCTTCAGAAGTCAGTAGAAAATGGATAGGATTTTGAAATTATTTTCCAAATAAACGTAAATGTATCCTTAATTAGTGCAATCTCGAGACTCCTTATAAACACAAAATGTAAAAATCAATTAAATCAATACGTTTATTGTGATGAAAACTACAATTAACTTTAAATATTATTCCTTATGACATAAGTCATTCCCATCAAATGTATACAAAAAATCACAATCACTCATTCATTACTCTTCTAATTATAATCATCCCTACCTTTTACAAATTCAGAAATTCATTAAAAATAACTCGGTTCATTCGATTTTTGAGATTTTATTTTGATAGTTGAATTCATGAGTCGATCCAAGCTAGATCACCATTGGGAACCTGAAAGCACTAAACGGCTGTTTCGTTCTAGGATAGGGCCCCACGATCCCATACGCGGAGCTCGAGCCAAGGACTTTCAGTTGTGCGCGTGAACACTTAACCTTCATCATAAGCAAAGATGGATAGTGGCTAGCAGTGGAATCCAGGACGCGCGTTTCGTCCTATCCGGGACTCGTCAGCTGAATGTACCTGCATCTCGGAGTTGATGTTCACTCTGGGACTCGAACCCAGTACCGTCCGCCTCAAACGCCATCGCGTTATCCACTTAGCTACTGAGTCCTGATAGCCACTTGCTTGTGCAATGGGGTGAAGTTTAATTCACTTGATATTGTTTTACTTGAATCTTCCCATTGATGTTTAGGACTACAATTGATCAGTCTCTCATATTGGCATATGTGCATACTGTGCATATTGCCTCATCCATTTTATTTACAAGAATGATCTCGTAGCTATTGTCCACTACGATTAATATATTCTTTTTTCATAAATCTGATATGAATTTCTACGATTAATCTCAATGTTGCATGGACAATATAATACATATAAATAACTGTTATATGAATGTGTTAGATTGTTTATGATGTGTCGTGTGTTGGTAAGCCTTGATACCTCATTGAATTCAGAAAGACAAACCAAGTTTTAGTAGTAAATGAACATGTAATATCTTACTTATATTTCACTGTATTGTACTCTGAATTTTACACTGTGTGACTGATGACATTTTATGCCACTTCAAAGTTGTTTCGGCTCATAATTTGGTCTCAAATTGTTGGTTGTTATCGTGAGTCCTCTTTTCATAAGATGTAATCTAGAGATTTATTTTTCTAGCGTATTGTCTAGTAATACGATGTAGTATGCCCACTCCAGTATTATCGAGTCAAGAGTATTTATCACAAACCAGTCATATCAGCAAGTAGTGAATAATCAATGATTTAATTCTTCTGTTATACCTGTTTTATTTATTTGCATTAAGAAAATGAGCGTAAAATTAAAATTAAAAACCCCAAATTTTTTAATAATAGAAAATCACTTACTGCATGGTTTACGTACGAGTTTCTTCTTTGGAATACATTTACAATGTTCTGCGATAAAATATCTGATTTTGCTAATACTGTAACCTCGATCAGATGAATTCCGATCATGATTACATGGGTAGTGTTGTGCAATTGGTTTAGGACAATCTAATATTTAAATAAAATAAACGGAATACAAATGCTCAAACGTTATATTACGGGATTGATAAGTTGATGTAATAAACTTTTACACAGACAAGATACTCCACTTAATTAGTTGTGCATTACTATAATCGTCAGTATTGACCATGATTTATAAAGAATATTGCTCAATGGAGTAACTGAATTAAGTGATACAATACCACATTTTATTATGAATTAAGTTAACTATATAATGTATTCGGAAGTATGTTTTATAACCACGCTTTTAACTAATATACATATGGTGGATCATTCAGTTCAGTGATCAATATTTGTTCATTAGAGTTATAAATAACCAGTAATTAATTGGTTTGCCTAAACTAAACCTTCAAAGGATTATTTTTGATAGAGATATCACCATTTTGACTTGTATAACTGCATAGCTAAACAATTTTGGGACATATGATTTGTTAATAATATATCACAACAAATATGGAATTCCTGTTCAGAAGTTTTACTATGGTTACTATCAAGTCGTTAGCACTTGTTAAACATTTTCAATACATAAAAATAATGCAATAATGAGAAAATAAAAATCAGTAAACAAAAAAGTTTTACATCACGAAATTCCTAAAATGGAATCTAACAGTGAAAACGAGGTTGAATTTCTTCTCAAACAGAATAGAATTCATTTATCTGTTTACATGAAATTAACGAACGAGATTGTAATGTAGTCAGTGTTATCTTACTATAAAATACAATCTAATGGAATCTCGGAAAGAGATTATTAAGATTCTAACTGAGAAATATTTTCATCAGGAAATAGCTAAAGTTATGAATCAAAATTATTTATTTACAGATGTCATTGAATGAGGGCTATTTCTCTCGTCGACCGAATATTCAATATACTAACAGGGGATGTTTATTTTAAAAAACTGAATGTTTTCATAATCATTAAGAGATCTCCAACTTCTAGCTTCATAAATGCATGTTACAAAACATTCTCAAATCAGTAAAAAAGCTTATATTTAACATTCCCTGATTTTCAATTATTGTTCAGCTAATGCCATTTAGGGAGTAATTGTTTCAATTTTCATTACAATTCTGTTTAAAGTAAGTGAATTTGTGTGTAGATTGTTAGATTGAGTTCTATGATCACTCATATTAACTGATCACTGTACAAAGTCATTTTTAATCAAAAAAATATGTCCAAAAACTTCACTTAGAACTAAACAAAATCAAAATAATTCCAAGAAACTTTTACGAAACAATACAAGCATCGTTGATTACACTTGTGTCATAAAGATAACATTCCATTTATTTATGGAAAAGATTAATGTCATAAATTACACTTACTGAGTTGAGTAGAATACTTCATACGTTTCGGCACACAATCTCCTTTTATCATTGTATACTTCATATAATCAACTATTGGAGTATTGTGATTGAGACATCGGTGAACCTTTTGGTTTAAATGATCACATCCTAGAAAACAATAGAATATTTTTTAGTATAAATCTGTTAGTAATCTATCCTATTCATTTCTAGATTCCATAGAATTAATCTATGGCCCCTTTTATGTTCCTGAATTCCATCTACAAATGTCGCTCCGATTCTTTTAATCACCTTATTATATTATACCTTAATTTTGTACTTAAACGAAAAAGGTAGTAAGCAGCTCAAAGGTAAATGACGAAATATAATGGACTCATACCATTCTGCCTCAAATGTTGTTTTGTCTTTATTTATATTTATAGTATTGGTGAATTGGCAATTTCAGTAGTGTTTAGTCTTATCAACTCAATGATAATTTGATTAATGAAAAATAATTTTCTTCATATGTATTCTGTAAAAAGTAATAATTTATATTTCGTTAAACGATGAAGACTTGTTTCATATAATTTAGACTACTGAAAGTCACTACCACCTACGGATTCTGTGTATATTTGTAAATAACAATGCAAATTAGTATATAAGCAGAAATAACATTAATTCTTTAAAAACAGCTTTGGAATCATTCTAACCCCTGAATTACGAATCTAAATTTCAACGTACTCTTTCAAAATATTATATGACACTAGTACTTCTAGTAGGTTTTCATATTGTTGTAGTGGCTTAGCTTGTTTAATCAGTAACATTGACAACCATTATTATATAAATCCCGATGGTGTTTGATTTCAGAAGGCAATAAGAACCAGCGACTACAGTTATAAGCGGATAGCACGGATATCAAAGTTATAAGTGAATTCGAAACGGAGAGGCGAATATTGTATTTGTGAGCGAATACAGACGCAAATTTATAGCCAAATCGAATCAAGGCACAGCTAGGTAAGGCAAAGGCTATTGATAGCGATTGGACTACATATATATATGTGCTTAAGCTACCAATATTTAAGCTAGAGAGAGATATATGTGGCTATCATGTGATCAAGAGTACACTTTCATACAGACAAGATAGTGATCATAATAGTACGAAGAAACGGACGAATTGTTACTGTTGGAATAAGTTAATAAAAGAGCTTAACAAAATTTAATCATGATAGGAATGATTGTAGGAGAGTTGCTAAATTTTAAACTAAACAGTTTATTTTTAGATAGGAGAATGAAATTTTTGCTGATCCTATTGTAAGGTGTTTGAAGATTACGTAATCGATTATTGGAAATATATATATTTTTAAATAAACTCATCAATTAAAGACTTTTCCCCTTTGAATTCATATGATGACTATTTATGTAACAGTGATCCCTAATAATAAATTATGTTTTATGCTGAATAATTAATGTTTTACTTACCGCAATATTCTGTCCATTCATTTTTAACTATTGCATTACATTTACAACTAGATCTATTCTTTACAAAATGTACATATTGGATTAATTGTTTAAATTGTGTCTGTGAATTACATTGAGAAGCAATACGATTTCTCGGTCGAGGACATTCATCATACCAACGTACACAATGTTTTAATAATCGACATGCATGTGTTTTAGGATTATATACATATTGTGTATTACATTTTACCCAACGTCCATCACCATCACAATATACACGGTTCATGGGGTTAGGGCAACCACAACGTTGTCTACCAAACTGTTGTTGTCGTACACATGTTCCATTTATTAATGTAAATGAAATTATTCGACGAATACGGAAATTCTCCTTACATTGTGAAATCCATTGTCTTCTTGGTGGACAACCTTGTAAAAAAGGACGTATAAATAGGGCATGATTTTTTGACATTATTGCACTCTAGAAATATTCAGTCAAAATCTGTTAGAGATACTGAATAAATACCTCAAAGTCATATTTTATGAATCCATTACAGGTTACAAAATATGGTATTTAATTGATATATCCCACTTTTTGCTAACTTATGCTGGTAAATTTTTTCAGAGTCAGAAAAGTAATTCCTTTCAAATAGCTCATTTTCAAAACTGTAAGTGTCTATAATGTTACATTTGATAAGTAAAATAAATGTTCTTAACATGGAACGCTAATAATGTCTTGACTTATTAGAGAGAAATATATTAACGATCATGACTGTTCAGTAAATACAACAACTCATCAATAATGTTAAAAGTCATGTACAGTTGTTTTTATTAGTGTATAATTTATTAAGCCATACATAATCACATTTTGTCGGTTACTTGACAAATATGGAGTGATTATTTACGTGTGATTTAAAATAAACAGTTTAGTAATGTAGAGCATTTAAGCTGAGAAAACTTGGTTTTGCGATAACACAGGGATGTGGGGACAAAGAATAAGTTAGTTAACCAGTTTACATATTATTAGTCGAAAGACAATCTGGTTTGAGCTTTCCCGGTAAAATCACTGAAATTTAGTTCAGTTCCTCCTACCCTTCATTGGTTTCTCCTGTTGTTATCAATCCATGAAGAAATTCAAATTATTAAAGATAGTGCGGTTAAATTTCACAAAAGTGCAATATCCAATCTTATTCAAATGTTAATCCTATTTATACTGAGTATATACGTCGTCTTATGTATATATATATATATATATATATATATATATATATATATATATATATATAGAAAAAAAGATATCCGACGTGTGAACAATGACAGAACAACTGTTGACGACGCTTAGTCAAAATCGATATTAACAAAACAACGTATTAGATATTGGTAGAGATATTGTAATAGCTCAATTCCATATGATTTCAACACAGATGATTTCGTCAAAAAACCATAAAAGCTTCACAAAATGACCACCCAGCTAAAAAAAGAAAACTACCAAAACCGTAAATGTACGTGTATGTTATTCTTATCATAATCAACAAATCAAATGACTGGTTAATTCATTGTCACTATCATAACGCCATAATAAAACTATTAGTACGTAGCAATAAATTTCTCTTGAAAATCTTAAACCAGACGATCAAGTAAAACATTAGATTTAATTAGGCTCAATCGTTGATATATTCACAAATATACTGTCCTCCTTAACATCAGAGTATGTGTTAACTTTTGTTTGAGATCATGAACCGATTCATGTTAGACCACAATTGAAAACCTGGAAGCACTGGACAGCCGTTTCGTCGTATCGTGAGACTCCACAGCAGTGCGCATCCACGATCCCGCTCGCGAGATTCGAACCCAGGGCCTCCAGTCTCCCGCGAGCGGGATCGTGGATGAGCACTGCTGTGGAGTCTCACGATACGACGAAACGGCTGTCCAGTGCTTCCAGGTTTTCAATTGTGGTCTAACATGAATCGGTTCATGATCTCAATCAAAACTTAACAATCTCCACAACCCCTATACTGATATGTGTTAACTGTTTAAGCGATTCGATTATTGAGTATGATTAAACTCACTTTATGTTAGACGCAATCATTCTTATCACTTTTCACAATTTCATCTTATTAATAACCCGCTTCACAAATTTAAATTCAAATGTCATAAAAAATTTAAGGAAATGATGAAATTCTGTATTATTCCCAACTTATATAGCAATGAGTCTCATAGGGTATTTTGCAAGATCTCAATAAACAACCATGGATTGGACTTATTTTACCTTTAATGAAAACGGTAAAGTAAACCAACAACATACTTTCTTAATATTTATTTTTAGATTCAAAAACTTCACATTTCAGTCACTGAATAATTTAATTCCCTTTATGAGAAAAGTACTATAATATTATGTATAACATTTTTTATTAATTATAACTGAGATAAATCTGATGAATAACAAAAGGCTTGTGTACTACAGACAAACATACTAGTCTGTGATCATGGAATGATTTTTACAGACGGCCTGCTTGAATATCTGGACTACCCATTCATGATATCTGAATATTTCAACAAGTCATCTGTTTTCTTGTTTGTTTTAACGCATCATTATGCTTATTAGTCTCATAACCTATTAAGGTGCGTCTGTGAAAAGTTTACGACATTTCGCTATACAAGTTACAAAAGAGCCCAATCAAAGACATCGTGGTTGTTGGCAATATGCATCGAAAAGAATATACATTATTCACATGTTGATTCCTGAACTGTTAACATCTAACTGGCGACTACTCAATAACTATCGTAAGGATTGATCAAGAAATACGAAAAAGAAACTTGTTGAAATGTTTTTTGCTGAGAATTCTATATTGTACCAAAAATATAATATTGAGTAAAGCCATTAACACTTATGATAATAATTACTTTGTGAGTAACTATGAATAACAAACTCTATATTCAGCACATTAACAAACTAATATCCATCACGAAGTACTTTAAAGACATAAATAATGAATGAATGTTTAGAATTTTCAATCAGATTTTTTACCAGTTATTCAATATAAGATTTTACTCATTTCAGTAGTATTTAAATAAATCAAATTGATTTGTGTTTCTTAATTACGTAACTGAATAAATGCAGATTCGAAAATGTAATTGTTGAGTGTTGCATCTGATTAGGCGTACTGATATAGTTCTAATATAGTTTAGATGAAATTTCTAAAGAAACTGGTGAATTAATCACAATCTTAAAATCTATGACTACTTAAATGGTTTGTTAGACAAGGGAATGAAAACTTTTAATATCATACAAAATGGTTTACCAAGATAGTATGAATAAGTTATTTATCAGATAACATACGATCAGTCGACAATACAGATGAAAAATGAAAGTAATCAGTGATCCTTCAATTCGGATCTCAGAAGTTGATTGTGTTATATCCTAGCGAAGACTAAATTACAAGTAACTTCTGAGAACTATTCATTGACTAATATTATATATATATTCCTATTGTACAACTGTTCAGTAACTAGATTATGTATATCTATATTTCCCTTATTATAAGCTTCATTGTGACCTGTAAATTATTATTATTATTATACGATTTACAAGTAGATGCTTTACATCTTGACACAAAAAGGTATAATGTGCTAGAAAATGTAATAATTCCTGACAAGGCAAAAGTAAAAAATCCATCGAATTCATTCACAATTAAAATCAAACAAATTTCATGTAATATTGTGTTAAATTTACCACATTTTCCTCTTATAATTTCTTTTATTGGTTTGCATTTACATCCAATCCGTTTATAGTACGTTTTGACTCTGGTGAATAAACCGGTTTTTCTGTCACAGTTTTCATAACTTACAGATTGTGGACAAACAACAGTTTGATCTTGTTGTTCACTAGTCACCTTTTGAATTTGATCATAAATAATCAAATCATCTCTTTTAAATAATATCTGCAATTTGAATAGGTAAAAACAAACATATGACAGTTTATTGTCGAACAGAACCTTAGTATGTCGGTAGAATAAGAAACTGAAATTCAGGTTAAATCAATTCTTTTGAAGTTAAATAAAAATAAATATATCGAAAATAGTAGACAAGAAAATACTGTGAATGCCATAAAGAGGACCACTGGAAAACAGGGAGCATTGAACAGTCAACTTTTACAATCTATCGTTTAATGAAAAGTTATAGTTTTCATAAAATAAGAAAACTATATGTTGAATACTTGATTTACAAATCTTTCATCAATCATCCTTTACATCTTTCATGAGTTTTCCGATTCGCAATTCCTTTCTGTTTTCTTCAGCTTAATCTTCGCAACCTTCTTTTGACTGGCATTTCACTTCTGATCAGTGTTGTAGCATACACCACACTACAACCATCACCAAAACACTACAAGTATTTATGAACAACTGTCCATGCACGATACTCAATGTCCATTGACCGGATACTTTCAGCAAAAACCTCCCATAGCGGAAAACAAAACAATTTTTAGCCGAAGAGGAAATTAGGAAAAGACGATGGAGGTGAATAGGACATAAAATTCGGGAATCATCAGATTGCATCACGAGGCAAGCCTCAAATTGGAATCCTGAAGGGAAACTGAAGCGAGGAAGGTCAAAGAATGCAGTGTGCGGGGAATCCGAAGCAGACATCCAAAACAAGAATAGCGATTGAGAACAACTGGAAAGGAATGTCCAGGACAGAGTTGGTTCGAGAATTCTGGTCGGTGGTCTATGCTCCCACGAGGGGAACGGGCATAATTAAGTAGTTTAATAGGCAATACTTATATTTTGTTTGAAGTCTGGCACGTATTTTATATAGATTATTACATTTTTAGTACATCCTACATTTATTAACTTACCGATCCAGAAGCGAGTACATAATTTTCAACTGCTTTCATCCATCGACCTTTAACTGCATCACATATCTGTTTCACTTTTGGCTGACTTGTACAACATCGACGTTGAATTTGTATGATTTTTAACTGACACTGACAATTCACTATGGTTGGTACGCTTATTTTCAATGTTTCTAAACAAGGAGGTCTACTTAAATCAAATTTATTTAACGGTTGTTTTTCACATGTTGATCGATCAATTATTTGTGCTTTTTCTTGACAACCTGTTGATATAATTGTAAACAATAGATTGTTCTATAAAAATTAAATTACCTCATTTACAAATGAAGAAAGCAAATAGTTAAAAGTTTATCATTGTTTTACAACGAGTTAAACAGTTTTAGCAAGCTAAAACGAACTAATTTGTATAATATTGAAGTACACTCTCCTTATAAATCAGATCATCCAAAATACTACCTAATTGGGCATCACTCAAACAATACACGTTTCTATTTAATTTATGAAGCGATTAACTTTAGCTAAACAGTGGTAATAATGTATATACATGAATTTATTCAATTTGTGCAACAAAAACTAGTTAATTCTCTGTAAATATATTAATCTCTGTAACATGAAATAAAGTCAAGAGATTCATGCTAAAAATAGTTCAACCTAATGCAATAGATTAAAGGTTGTGCAAGATCATAGATCGATCAAAGTTAGACATTAACACTGTCGGATACTGGCTCACTGGTCTAGAGGTTAAAGGTTCACTCACGAGATCGAATGTCCTGTGTTTGAGTCCAGAGTGCGGGATCATGGTTGAGAACAACTGAGGGGTCCCGTACTAGGACGAAACAGCCGTCCAGTGCTTCCAGGTTCCCAATGGTGGTCCATCTTAGATTGACTCGTGAATTCAACTTTGAAAGTACTACAATCTTCAGAAATTCTCATTCTGCTAATACAAACTAAGTGTATAATTTAAGTCCCACCCAGTATTATCTTGTCTGATTTATACTCAAAATTAGTAAGATGAAACGATTTAAACCTTTAAAAACTATGTTCACTGTGTAGTATTTAATTGTTACCAATGAATTCTAGTTATAAACAAAAATGGACAGAGTTAAACTAAACTTGAAAAAAACATTAAAGTCACTTAGTTAAGTAAGAAATAGGATCTTTAAAATAAAAAATGAATAAAAAGCACTGCTGTACAATCACTGTCACTATCATGTTAGTTCCCGGATTAGACTTATTCTTGAATCCGATGAATTTCCTTACAATATTCTTTAGAAGCGAAATGTAGTATCTCCCAACGTTTTTGTTACTTGTTTAACTGAATCGAAGAATAGTTAATACAAACTTCAAATCGATATATCAGATACATGTCATTAAGCAAAAGGATTACGATCTTAAGAAATTCAAGATAGTTTTTATAACATTGCACAGTTAACAATAAACATGATTTGATAAAATCTTCAGACAAAAATGAATATTCAAAAATAAAGTGTATTTGATTTTCACATTGCTATTTTCCAATTCACATGGATTCTTTTTTATCGAAATTCTCTTAGTAACACCTCTCTTATTACATATTATATTTATACATCGGTATTATTATTATTATTACTTCGATTGACAAGATAAAATTCTCCTAATATGGATTTTATTCACATGATTTTTTATTATGTCATATTACTAGTTGAAATCATGAGTCAGTTGAAGCTAGACCACCATGGAAAATCTGGAAGCACTAAACGGCCGTTTCGTCCTAGTATGGGACTCCTCAGCAGTGCACATCCACAATTGCGCCCTCCGCGAGATTCGAACCCGGGACCTATCAGTCTTACGCGCGAGCGCTCAATCATTAGACCACTGAGCCGACATCCAGCGGTGTTAATATCTAAACGTGCACTGCTGAGAAGTCCCACACTAGGACGAAACGGGCGTCCAGTGCTTCCAGGTTTTCCATGGTGGTCTAGCTTCAACTATCTCATGATTTCATCTAGTGAAATTTCTAAAATCTCCACCAAACCCCTTCTTTTTGTTATATTACTATAATACTGATTATGGCTTGAAACTTAACTAAGAATCATTCCGACCTTCATTAAATAACCTTTCTAATTTATAAATGAAACAATTTCAAATTAACAAATGCAAACGTTCATCATTTTTAACATATAACACTCAAATTCATTAACGCATGCTTTATTTTGGCCTTTGTAAAATATGATATTAATCATGCGCTTATGATCATAAAGCCTGGCGAAGTTATTAAAAACAAGTATTCCTTCAAATATTGCGTTTTTGAATATTCTATGGGGATTTTTTTAACTGTAAAGAGGAATACATAACACTTTAGTTAATTTCAAACTCATTAAATTAATTTTATCAAACCAATAAAAACTTTGGACTCTATGTTCTAAACTTACGTGTTTCAGTAGTGATAACTTGTTGATCCGGTATACATTGACCTCCAATATTTATGAATGTATTTTTATAAGTTGCTAAATTTACTGTATCTAAACACTGTTTTTTAATTGTTGGTTTGGGACATGCACATAAACGTAATATCTGACGACGTTTAATAACACATTTACAATTAACTGCTTGTTCCCAACGTATTTCTTCAGAGTAATAAATTCCATCTGAACGTTCAATAACACATCCACTGGATTTAATAACTTGATGCTTGATTGAACATACTAAAAAGAAATTTTCCTTTAATAATTTATCAAGACTTAAAACTTAATTAATACAAAAAGGTAATTCACCACTAATTGATAATGTAGAACGTTCAATCGTTCAGATAAGAGAGAATAGAACTTAATGTGAAAACATTTCATTAAATCACTAATTTTCAGTATTTAAGAGCAGAATAATCGGTCATCTATGGTATTTATTTGTGCGTGTGGTGTATGCTACTTATGTCGACAGACATATGAATGTGAAGGACAAATAACGGAGTTTTGAAAATGAAGTATTCAATGTATGGTTCTCATATTTTACCAAGAGATTCTATATTTTGTGTTAATGGAATTATTTGTTTCCACCTGAGTTATCGTTCACTACATATGTATATGTACCTGTGACTTTGCAAACTGATTTTCCAATCAAAAAGAATCATTTTATTGATCGAATATGAAAATTGAAAACGTTTTTCAATTACTAAGAAACTGTTGTAAGCAGATCCAGTTTCATAGCATATCTGACACTTTTGCAATTAAACTCACCATTAGTCTAATCAAATTTCTATAAAGTAGAAGGAATATTTTTGCTCTCCGAACCTTGTTTTTCTTACCATATCTAAATTTATTAAGGGACCTAATTTTTACTAAATTTCCTCGATTGAAAAAGCTAATTTGTTTTGTCATGGATTTCAAAAACTACTATTAGTTGAATATGTCAAAGGATTTTTCTAGATTTGAATTGTTAGAGATTTAGAAAACAGATCAAACAACGCTTACAGTGATGTGCAAATTCCTTGATATACAGGTGTGGAAAAAACGATATTAGTAAACAACAATGAACACAATGAATCTTTGAAAACCGTATACATCGACCAGATAATTTGACTAGGCATACATACTGACTTGAAAACTGAACGCTTATTTTACTAGACTAAGGAATATTCTAGTACTGATGTAGTAAAAATACCTCAGTTTTAATTTTTTCTTATTGTTAGAATTATTCATTTGAAAGTTCGGTCATAGAAATTATGGTCTATGTTCATGACCATGTTTCGCATTGAAATAACAGTTTAATATGAGAAACGTTGAAAGGTTGGGTGGGTAATTAGTTAATAGCTTATCCGAGATTGATACAGTTCATCTCCAATGTCATTATCAAAGCATATTTTATAACTAAGTAAAGAAGTGAATTGACTTACCTACAGGACGTACGCTACGTACAATCGATTTCACGCAACGTCCTTGTGATTGACTGAAGACGTTAATTTCTTTATTCACAACTCGAACACCATTTTGACAAAATTCATTGATGCGATTATCTTTGTCACAATCTATTTAAAAAATGATTCGGAAATAGACATCAATTAATTTTGAGTTTTATAGCTCATGACGGACGATGACTTAATTTGAATAATAATGACCGGAATTTGTATTATCTCTTGGATCATAAGAGTATTTTCGAAAGATACATCGCACAGTTTATGCATACACTGATTAAATGTTTATATTGTTATTCACTTATCTCAATTATAATCAGTGATGAGCAATAATTCTTCATCTATTTCTATTTTCATGCAAATTAAACACCCGTCCGAAAGTATTCAGCTGCTTCGCAAACCAGTTTACGATTCAAAATTACGAACATAGAATGAGATTACTCAATGCTCTTTATGTAATATGACGGCGATTCACAAAAAAGAAAAGTGCAGACATGACCAATGTGATTTAATGAGAAGCAAAGCTGGAACTAGTAATTATCGTATCGCATTAAACATCATATTTCTCGAAATGCAGAGAGGATACTATGAACAAAATCCATCTCCCTTGCAATTAAGTAACCTTGTATATGATTAGTATCAAAGAATGACTACGAACTACTCTATGCTAGAATGAGTTTTACTATTCGTTTTAAGTTGAAAACCGTTTACCTAACGGTTCAAGTAACTTCCTTGAGTATTAGGATTTTTACAATCAGATTTAATTGTCAAAAGATGATAACATTTACTGTTCTTTTCCATTACTGATTCTTCTTATGACTATAGACTTCAAGATTCTAAGGTTAATTCGTTTCCTATGAAGTAGACCGTTATACCACTATAATAATAAAACACTAAAAATTCATCCATATGATTTGCTTATAGATTAAACTGACTTTCACAACAAATTCTTCACAGTAGACAGCACGGAAATTTCGAGTATCTACTGTCAAAAAATCTATTTAAGATATTTTACTAGGATTCATTCACAGACTTTACATATAATCAGACTAGGGTGAGAAAAATAATATGCTTACCACATTTCTCAAATTCAACTTTCACTTGACGTCGGCATTCACACGTTTGCTTATCCAGAATCTCATGCATGAAAGTAGTACGTTTCAAACTATTTTGGCAAGGCTCCTCTTTCATTCGTACAGCATTTACTCGACAATTAACTGGAATCCTCTTTATGTAGTGACGTACAGAACAGAATCGTTTATCGTTTCTTTCGACAAGATATTCTACATGTTTCATGAGAATTTTATTTCCGTTTTGACATTTTTTTGTAAGTTTAGGTTTTCGGCAGTCTGATGGTATAATATTAACATTATTAATAAAAAATGGTAGAATTTAGACTACTAATTTTGATATCAGTATATATGAAGTAAACATAAAGAAGTGATTATCTCAACATAGTGGACGCGATATGACTAGTGGTCACATTGCAACTTGATCTATAGAATTGGATCAACATTAAAAGTACTAGGCAAATACTACTTAATGATCATTCAATTGTAAAACTAGGTATCTCTTATTGATCACTTTTAGACAAGTGGTTTTATTTCTAAGTATTAAACTATGAACTCTACTGTCCTCTGATAAATGGAAATATGAATCCACAAATGATGTTAAATGGATGGTTACAATAAGTTAAATTGGGCTAGAACAACTTATATTAGTATTATGTTGTCATAGACTTTATTATTTAAATCAGATCATTTCGTAATCTCAATTATTTAAACAAATGCTGTTGTTTATTCGTTAGAAATAACTATTTACGTTGTAGCTTCAGTGATTGACTATACATTAAACAATTCAAATTGTCGACAAAATTTAAGGGTACAAGTACTGATAAACCTCTTCTTTGACCAGAGTTTTCATAAACCAATCGTTGTTTTATGTTTTAGAAACACATACACTCAACTCAGTTAACTTTCCGTCAACACAAAAGAGACACATGACGAATAAAAATAAATAATCAGTAAAGAGCAATAATAATCATGATTCCGGGATCAATGCACGTAAACAATTTGTTGTGAATACCTTTATTGAACACATGAGACCTATTAAGTTTTTCCTTCAGCCTTTAGTATGGTCAAGTATTGGATAAATTGTTAGTTTTTCATCGCTAATTAAACATCAACTGTTTACTTACGACAAGGTTCTTCATATAAATATTCTTTTTCTTGTTCACATGCCACTTTTCCAGATTCATCATTCCTTCTAAGAATGTAAATAATACGCCATACTTTACGGGAAAGCTTTCCTGCAGTACAATTCTCCTTATGTAATACTGGTAATGGACATGCTGAAATTCCAAAAATTAAGTTGGTTAAAGAGGGATCTTCTAATGATAATAATAGAAACATCTGGTTTCAAACTTAATGGACAAGTTATATCATTTTTTTCCAAAAAATGTGTATCTTAAAAATAAGGTTCAAAAGTATCTGGTTTCTGCACCACTGTCAGTTTAATGTAGTTTTACCTAATTATAGTACAAGTTGAAACACATACAAATTAGGAAAAACAGCTTTACCCAACTTTTTCAAGTGGATTTCCGCTTGTAATTCTCCCTAGTAGTTACGTTGAAGAGGTCACAAACCAATGACTATGCTCACCATTTTATTCATATTGTTGAGAAATTTTGAATGAATGTTGTATGTACATCATCTGTCAAGTGAAAAGTTGTATGTTTTGTAATAGCAAAAAGAGAAACGTTTTTATCATAAAGCATCAACTTACTACATGGTTCCATTGTAGATTCAATTTTCAATTGACATTTACAACCAATTAAATTATAGAAACGTCTTTGAACCGGTCTTATTTTTGTATTCACATCACACTGACCTCGGTTAATTTTTTCTTCAGGGCATACTAACAGTTAAACAAAAATAACCAAAGTAAAAAGTACTAACCCTTAAGTTTCTTTGAATAAATTCATAATTATGAGAAAACAATCTTGAGATATTTCCGAACCTAATAATAAAGTTATGTACATATTCACACTCACATATCACTGAATAGTAACCAATGTTTGTTATTTCTTTTATAAGAAAGGATAATCTGACTATTGGTGGCTCAGTATTTGACTTCGGTTTGATCGTATGAAGATTCTATGACCATAAATCTGCTATTTAACTTCATATATTACCTAGTTTAAACCTGTTTATGTTACGACATTAATAGGAAACCAAATACATTTTGCGTTGGATGAATTTATTTCAAGCACTGGTTTATTCAAACAGACGTTCAGAATGAGAAGCGGGAAAGTAGAGTGGAGCGGAACAGAGAAAGAGAGTGAGCAAACTCAATTTGATAAAACATGAATTTATATTTACAGTCAGACAAAAATAAGCTGCAGGCGCGTAATGCATAGGGTAAGTAATATACGTACATACGCTCATCTAAAAGCAGCCAAGGTTAATAGGCGAATAATTAACAAGGTCAAAATATGATTTAAGAAGAATGAATAAACTTCTCTGTTGGAAGCTAGAATAACTCAGCTGGGCTTGACATAATATTAGACACAACAAACTAGTTCATTTATGACTTCCATCAACTTTGAAACCTAAATATCTTATGATTTTATGATCTACTTAAATTGCACACTGTCAGCACTCCTTCGTTGCTTCAAGATTAATATAATTCCATACACCATAAAAGTAGAAAGTTAGTTGTTATCAGTTTTTACCCTCAAACATGATAGTGATTCGAATAAGATTAAAAAAATGTTTTCTCGTTTTTTCTAAAGTTGAAGATATGGATGTGATAAAGATGTCTTAATTTTTACATCAATGGACTACAGATGAATATCAGAAAAGCATACATCTAATGAATCTGGTGTGCATGGCCTTAAAAAAGAAGTAGAATGAACCTGCACTGTATCTTTATTAAGTAAACAGAGGGAATCAATTTGGCAGTCAGTATTAAGTAAAATAATAAAATTGATCTTCGAGGATAACCATCTATTTTTCAATGATTAGTAAAAATGCTATACCTATCATATTCGAGCACTTCCCCGTTCATTTCGGTGCATCAGTGTTGTATATAAGACTGTAATTCTCACAACAGACTGTTCATTTATTCATCTGAAACTATCTACATGTGTTTTTTGTAAGCACACTGCTGTATCACATTCCAACTTAGTGACTAAGAAAAGCAAATAAAGTAAATGTTAGGACTTGAATTTAAATTTTCAGTGAAAATTATCCTCTAAGACTCAGGATTCATTGACTAAATGAACGAATTAAAGCTAGATATTGCACATTGTAAGGCACATGAGCTATAAATTTAAGGATACGTATTTTATCCTAAATTATGAGATCTTTCAAATGGCCTCGACGAATTTCCAACTCATCTAATGCAAACGAAAAGCAGAAAATATGAATGAATCATTTTAAATACAAAATAAATCCCGGGAATGTCAAAGTCCATAAAATGTCTCATAGTAGTCAAAACATGAATAGCTTTCAATCAATATATGAAATGTGTATTAAAATACGATAATTTTATGTAAAATCAAAAACGGAATAACTATTGTATCAGTTGTATATTGATCAACTATCCACATCTCCTACATACCCAACCATTTTACCATTTACTAAGCACATTTGTCTAAATTATATATTAGTTCTCTCTTAGGAACTTAAACTAAAAATAATGATCACAATTATTTTGTTATTAGGGAGTTAGATGAAAAATAACTGAATTTATTTCTATTACAATCATTGCTATTTGATTTTACCAAGATTATTGCTTTGTCAAATGATTTCCAGCATTAAAATCTATTTTTATTTAATTTATTGGTCATCATCTTCAGGAACTTACCAACTTTGTTCTCATCAACAAATTTTCTAGTGATACATTGTTTTTTGAATAACTCATAACGATACATAATTCGTGATAGAATACCATAATTTTGATGACATTTTTCTTGGAATCTTGGATTTGGACAACAACATCGTATATTTCGATGAATAATTTTTTTCATCATTCTATGACATTGACAGTTTTGAAGGACGGTTTTCAACAAAATTGTAGCAAGATAACAGGTTTGTTTATCACATACACGTTTAATAAAACGTGGACCATGGACACCACATACTGATAAAATATTTGAAAAAAACGGAGAGTTAATAATGATTTCTCAAAGAAAAGAAAAAATTCAGTGGTGAGAAATTCCTATTATTGTAACCATCCATTTAATTAATTAAACCTGATGTTAGTAATTACAGTGTCATACTATTTGTTATTCACCAATTAGACATACTTCATATCTTGTAGGAAGCGATATTCTCTGAACAATCCTTACCACAGGCATTTTCAATAAAGTCTTAGTATCTATATTAGTTGATTAAACATTACTACCAATACTGATAATAATAATAATAATTATTATAATAATAACAACAATAACAGTAATGGTAGTAATAATGAAATGATGCAATCACATTACAATTACGTTATTCCACCAGCCTTATCATTCATGTAAAACTTAACACAACTAGGTAACTGATCAGGAAGAGAACAAGAACATTAAGATTTAAACTTAGTAAATATTTGATAATAGGCAATCGCTAGAACAATAGGCTAAAGCGGTATCAATAAATAAACTAGAAACCACCAAATATCATGAAAAATTATCAACGTACTTCTACATTGTAACATATATACATTACCATAATCTTTAAGACAAACTCTATGAATGCTTAATATAATGCATTAGGTATATAGAGATGAAGATTTCTCTACCTTAGTTGTCAGGTGGCCAAGCACCTAATCAAAGAGCAAAATACAATTTTAATAACAGAGGATTCATTTTCTCCAGTTAGATTATACCAGCATGAAAATCACAAAATTCCTCGAAACTTGTTGAAATGACAATAAAACATTTACGAAGTATCCTAGTTCTAGTTCGATTCGCCATATTTTTAAAGAAATAAAAAATCATTTATTTTGGATATTTTGTCAGATTTCTGAGTAAACATAGTGTGTTATCATTATCATTTGAAGTCAACGTGAATAAATGCACTTCACTGTTAACCATCAACATATTTAGCTAGTTATTGCTAATTATTTTGTATTTTGTCTACCATGTAACCTGAAATATATCTTCATAGATGGTTATTTCATTCAATCTAGTATGCAGTAATTCAATAGCCCTCATTGATCGATAAAAGACGGATTGAAATCATCATGAGGACCAAAAGAAAACAATTATGTAACAACTATCCAGTTTTTACTTGGTTGACTCTGTTTTCATGAGGCGTTAAATTGTAACAAGAACTAACCTCAGAACTGACTTCTATTCACAAACTGTACAACTAAATACTCATACAAATAATTTCAAAATTATTTCTAAATGATGGTATTTTTCTTATAATTAAACTACTTACCGACATTCTTGTGTAACTGATCTATTTGACGGACACATTTTCCTTTATATTCATCCAATTGATATGTTATTTTTTTAGTAATTAACAAACTTCCTTTACGTCGGCATTCACGATATTCAACAGGTTTGGGACAACAACATTTTCCTTGAATATATTTTTGTTGTTTCTCACATTTACATCCAATTTTATTAAACCAACTTATGGTAGTTAATTTATTACATGTGGCAGGATCACATTTTACATCGACATTTTTTTTACTTGGACAAACTGGGCGAAAATATTGGAGAAATAATTTTAATAAACAACTTTAGATAGACTATAAAAAATATAGACTATATTGAACACTATATAAGTAAAAATTAAAGATATGGTAGTGTAAAATATGATGAAGTAATGCCTTGGGCTGAGAAACATTTATAAGAGGTTGGACATTAACAACGTTGAGTGCTGGTTTAGTCGTCTGCAGGTTAAGCATTCGCGTGAGAGATCAAAGTTCCTGGGTTCGAATCCCGCTAGCGGGATCGCGGATGCGCACTTCTAAGGAATCCCACAACACGACGAAATGGCCGTCCAAGGCTTCCAGCTTTTCCATGGTGGTCTAGCTTCAACTGACTCATGATCTTAATCATTGAAATTACTACAATCTCCACAAAACCCCTTCTGAAAATAATTAAAAATTAACTTATCAAATTAATTTAGCTACTGGACTGAATGGTACAGCTAAAAAGTATTTTAAGTGTTTTCAGAAGCCCGTCTAACCATAATTTCATTTATTCTCTGATTAAAGTAAACATAACTGATTAACTAAATTGTGACGGCGAAACTATAGTTTATGGACAAGCCAATCAGAAACAAGTGAGTGATTTCCATAATTACTCACGATTGGTTTACGACTGATTTCAAGGAGGATGTTATAGTTAAGCGGCTACAACGGATGGGATTAGTATGAAGTTTTTTATTTGTGATTGAGGTAGTCAAATTACTTCTGAATTTTGTGAAAACTATCGTTATGATGTACTTCGACGTAATATATGTTGGAGAAAAACGTCTGCTAGAACGGGAAATTTTTTCGTTCGATTCCGATTGAGATTAAGACAAATTATGATGATTGCTGCAAACTGGATAATAAAAGTCCCAATAACACCGACTGCAACCTTCGCAGATGTTACTGAAGCTTCAGCAGTTCAATGGTATGAGTATTGTCAAGATATATGTGCAATAAAAATGACAAGCTTGAATCAGTCGTTCGGAGGGATCGGGAGAATCGTATAAACTGACAAAACATTAGTTAGAAAACGTGAATTCAATAGAACACGAAGTGTTAAAGAAGACTGGGTAAGTAGCATTTTTATAAATATCCTTCTCAGGTTTCTGGTTTATATGATGGATCATCTCAAAAGTGACATTTCTAGCAACTGAGAAACCGATAGGATACAAAGATGGTATCAATTACACGAAAGTACATGCAAACGGGTAGCACAAAAAGCAAGGATGACTGGTGAGCAAATCGATGCCTATCCAGACTTGATTGCGTGCATCATTTCATCATTCACAAGAGACATTTTATAGACCTAACCATGGGAGCACACACCAGTAATATAAAAGCAATGTGGTCGAGGCTTTAAGAATTTTTGCGACCTTATCATGGTTCCAGAGTTTGATTACTACGGAGGCGTATGGATGAGTTTCTGTATCGTTTGCATTACGATTTCAGAACTTCAGCGCTTCTTTTTAACCTTGAGAAAATTTTAAACCATGTCAAAGAAGTGTATCTACTCTATTTTTTTGGTTTTGTATAATATATTCTTACTCTATATCCACTGTTTTCTGATTAGGCGAATTTCCTTAAGGTCACTTAAGATTTGTTCATAGGTCGTCTATAAATTATAGTATCAATACTATTTCAGATGACTAATTCAAAACATTACCCTAAATTTTACATAGTGAATGAATGAAACGGACAGAAATTGTGACTCTGTGTCCACCATAGTTCATATCTTCTTTGAGTCTCTTATTGTTTCGTAAATTTTAATAAAATTCATTGTTAAGTTGAATTTATCAATATTATTTGAATGATAACTATAGTGAAGATTGTCTGTTGTGTTTACCATTATTTCTCATATCATTCACATCTATTTAGATTATCATAACTTACCCACAACTTTCTTCATCCAAATTACTTTAGGTTGACATATTTCATTTTGAAGTTCATGAACTATCTTCTTTTGTAATAACATATTAGTTTGCTTAGAGCAGACAGGATTCTTCATTTTTCTGTCCAAATGTTTACAAGCTATAAAAAAAGTTAAAAGATTACAACATAAAACTGTTTACAAATAGACCTAAGTATGAAGTACTCTTTCTGTGTACACTAAAATTAGTTATAATATACGTAAAAATGTACTTAAAATGTTGATTGAACTATTTGCCTAAAATTTCTTTATTCTCATTAGTTCATCAGTAAATGTTACATACTATTGAAACCTATTTACTATTGTAAAAGTCCCATTAACATCATTAAGTAAACGGCCTAATTTCCACTAGTAACTAGGTAAGAAAACGGTTCTTCAAAGTTGTTGTGAAAAGCTATGATTATAAAATCTACCGTTAAATGAACTTTATTACTTCTTCAGTTGAGTTTAATATTTTTTAAAAAAGGAAAGCTAATATAGACCTCTACCAAATCAATAAGTTAAGTATGGTTCATTACAATAAAGAAATCATAAACATGGATTAATACTAAGATGGATAGTGGCTGTCAGTGGAATCCAGTTTGACGGGGCGTTTAGTCCTATTCTGGACTCGTCAACTGGATGTGCCTGCATTACAGAGTTGATATTCACTCCGGGACTCGAACCCAGGTAAGTACATCCAACCGACGAGTCCGAAATAGGACGAAACGCGAGTCAAACTGGATTCCACTGCTAGCCACCATCCATTTTTGCTTAAAAAGCTTGTGACTTAAGGCTATATCGAGGCAATCCGCACAAGATTCACATATGCCAACATAAGACTGATCAAAATCAGTCCTAAATAACAATGAGAAACATACAAATAAAACAACAAGTGGATGAATTAATACTATTTAAGAGAGTTTGATTAATACTTCAGCCAGTAAACCTAACATGTACATTCTTTTAAACTATAGTTTATTATTCTTAATTTGTTGTTGGTTAAAAAATTGAATGAATTTCCATTCACAGGTAACAGATGAAACTGGTGAGAAATCGTTCCTAAACAACATAGTTTTCTTAAAAAAAGTAAACTACGAAATGTATGAATATGGATTTACTTCTAAATGAAATAATTTTTAAAATTCATTTAAAATGTGTGCACCATACTTAATACAGACTGAATGATAAATAACTACTGAATCTGATTACATAACGATTTTTTCTGTAACTTTTCACTTAAAAATAAGAACTATTATCCACTAAATTATTAGATTACTAGAAAGATTTTCTTTGAAATGTGTAACGGTTAATTTGTGGATTCTCATTTCAATCATCAATCACTCTCGACTGACAAATGAAACAGAAAATGTTTAGTCTATATAACTGGTAGTTCGCACTACACAGACGTTAATCAATTTCGCATTATTTTTATTAACACTATGAAGATAATTATATAATCAAGGTGCCGAATTGGAATTAACAGTGTTAAAGGAGAAATTGTCATAATCCTATACTAATTTATTATCTTTTAAACTCACAGCATAATCGTTTTCGGTAATTTGTTCTTTTAACACATTTGCATTGTGATGTTAATGTTTTCCATGATGTTATACTATCCAAAGCAATTCCTGTGACTAAATTACAACTACCTTTAACAACATTTATTTCAGTTGGGCAAACTGAAAGAAAGGACAATGTCATACAATTAGTTTATAATCCCAGAAATTTCAAATGTCAATGTTGTTTAGATTCAGAAAATGTGACCAAGAATACGTTACAACATTATGAAACAAGTGAACCACCCATTTTTCAGAAATAAGGAATCTCACATTTTACTAGTTTGTATCTACAAATGATGCCTAATTATAAAACGGTATCATTGTTTAATGAGTGTTTTCAACTCGATTTTTTCCACATAGAAATGGTGTTGTATTCATGCAGTGATTTGTTTTGCAATGGACTAATACTCTAAGACTCTGAGCACTGAGATAATAACTATGCTATTTATTTTATTGAAATATTATCATTAATTAATTATAAAATGGTATGCTTCATTCTCCGTCAAGTATAATGGGGGAAAAGTATTATTACTGCTATCATTTTAATAAGTTGATTTTAAATCTGAATTTTTCACAGTATATCTGTACAGTATATCTTGTACAGATGTTAATGCACGTACTGGTAAATATATTCGTTGGGGCTTTAATGTAATATTTCACAAAATGCCGACTCTATTTCAATGTATGGTCTAGCTATTATCATAATCTTTTATTGGTTTATTTTTTGACTATAATGCCTTGTTGTTTAGTTAACAGACAATTAACTTTATGAATAATTCTTTACTTGTTAATGATGAGTTCGATGGCGTGAGTTACTTATATACATATAAGTAGTATATAACGGTGACCAGGCATATAATATATTTCAGCAGAAGATCAATAAGGAAAGAACGAAAACGGAACGCAATCGGTATGAAAATGCATGAATAATGAAATCTGAGACAATGAAGTGATATTTGCAAAAGGAACAGTCAGGTTTGAGACAATGGATTGATATTTAGCAAATTAACTATTTACTATATGATTTAATGTTAAGAACATTTGATTATTCTCACTATTAAGACATCGCGTTGATTACTCTTCACTTAACTTTCATTTCACACGGTTTATTTTGTGTGAATATGTTACTATCCGTCCATTGACCGTTTTACTTCATTAGTGGCTGTGTTGATTATATTTGGAAGAGCCATGATCAATATAAATTTACTAGCACACTTATGTACTAGTTAACTTACATTTAGTTAGAAATATCTCTACTGATATTCAGCATTTTAACTCACCAAGATTAATAAGTGTCTTTACATCTTTAAATTCACATAATTCTTTATGTGGATTAAAATAATATGTACGATTTGTAATTTCTGTTTGTCCATTAGTAGGAATACATTTTTTAAATAAATTATCTTTATTAACTTCACGTCGACAACAACATGGACGCATTCTAATATCAGGATGTAACCGATGACATTTTTTATCTTTCTCTTCAATTGCCCATTTTGTTACAGTGATTTGTTGAAGACAAGTATTTGGATCACATGGCTTTACATGGACCGTTGGAGATTGACAGGCTAATAAGAGAAACGTACACAGTGTTTGTAAGAATCAGCCAAAAACGAAAAACAATATCAATAATAAAAACTCTGAAATAGGTACATATAAGTAGTATCAGGGCTAAAACTACTGGTATTTAAATTTCAATGTAGAAGATATGTAATTTAAAGCGTGAAATTTGAATAATAAAAATACTTTGGATTTCGCTTATACCAGTTTGTAAATACCTCGACTGTTTTATTGTTGCGACGGGGTATTCTGAAGTCAATTTAATAAATATTCTAATTGAACGCTAGATTTGGTTTCCTAAGCTCTCGAGTAACACCTAGGCTAAATATATACGGCCACTTGAACACGATAGAAACGGCGTGAAATAAGAAAGAAACGCTTTGCCCCAAGGTTCTTTCATGTATAGAAAATCTAGGGTATTTATAGCATTTTTGATGGCCTTGGGTTTCCGGAAAATTCTGGAACGCTACTAAACATAGTAGCAGTATAGGTAATCATTCAATCAGAAACGCGACATGTGACTTTTGACTTACTGGATATTTCTGGCAAAACATCTACTGAATGCTGATTGGATAAGATGTTTCTCAGCGTTTTCAGAGCCTTTTTTAGCTTTTTTCAAGGAATTTTCAGGATCTTCCCAACACAACCCACTTAAGCTTGAAGTACACATACTAAAAATCGATAGCTTACTCTCTCGAACACTTTTCATTCTGGGAATTGTTAGGATCATAGGATATATTTCAAAAGAGGTTTAATTTAAAGAAATGACCATCTTCGTTGAAAAGAACTTCACAAGACTACAATATCCAATGTTTTGTTATCATTTTGACAACTGGAAGTCGATGTTTTCGGTCCAATTACAATGACGAAAAATAGCTAGTTGATATGTGAACAGTCTATAATCTTGTTTTTGTCTCAGGTTTATCTTCCTTCTTTATATTATGAAAATATTGTAAAATTCATTATGTTTGAATAAATTTAGTTCACTTACAGAATAATGCATTATATATTTTATACAATACTACATACCACATATTCGATCACGTTTCTCTCTGTACACCACTTTGCATTCACATTCTTCAATTATGGATCGTGTAATTAAAATTGGTTGTTTCCCAGTTGTTTTATCACACGGACCTATAGGTGTTACATCTTGTGGTTTACATACAGGCGGTGATAGATTCTTAACGACATTTGTCTTGACACATTGTCCATTATGTAATTTCCACAGTTGTGCAATCTGTGGAATTAGTTAATAATGAAGTATGCAAATAGTTTTGATTACGCGAGACAATTATTCGAGTAAAAACACCGAGAAAATACTAGAAGTTAAATATTAAATATACAACTATATAATAAAAGATTAAAGTTAGATTATCGAGAAGTGAGTAAATAAAAGACATTAAAATCCAATTCTGATTTATAATGATTTTCATTTGCCTACTTGAAACATTACATTGAAACTATTGACTATTTCGTCCTGCCATCAATTTTTTGGTGTCGAATATTTTTTGAACTTTTTAGTTGGTTCAATAATTTACTGATTAATTGAATTGGGTTCGAATCCTGCGAGCAGGACCGTGGATGCTCACTGCTAAGGAATCCCACAACACGACGAAATGGCCGCCCAGTGCTTCCAGGTTTTCAATGGTGGTCTAATATCAATCTATTCATGATCTCAATCAAAACTTAATAATCTCCACAACCCCTATACTGATAATTATAAATTTATATTAACCATATTCAACAAGTTTTGATTGCAGTACAGATGGATATATTATATATGTATTATTTGTTTCGATATAAATACGATTAAATAGTTTTTAAAAATGTACTATTTCTCTTCATTGTACCATTTGTAGAGTAGCATAGCATTCCGTTCTTTAAATAATGGGGTTATTTAGGAAACTTATTTACATTTGTTTTGTGAGAATGGTCCTCGCTTGAACTCGAGGAAGCTCTAAGAAGCTGAGAAAGAGCCAAAGATATTCCATTCAATCATCTCTTGGACGAATATCCCAGAATCCCTACGTGTAGCTTCCCTATTGGATATATGCTAATAACCCCCTGTATGCAGATTGGAGGACTATAATAATGATTTCGTTTTTACTAAAAACTATAAATACATGATACTTCTGTACCGTAAATGACACTTTGAAAAAGCATTCCTTTGACTTATCTTCTATCATTTCATTTGCGACTTGGAATGTTCTAGCGTTCGACTGTTCACGTTATAAGTAGGCATACTAAAAATCTAAGCTCTAGATATAACAGTTTTGAAACGTTGATGATAGTTTATATTACTAACTAAATATCAAAGAAATTATTTTAATGTATCACTATATAACAGTCAGATTGTTTAATGCTATGATTATAAGATAATGAAATTTCATAAGATGAACTTTATTAGAAATATGTGTTTCGGCAAAACACTGTAGAATAGTTATTAGATTATTTTAGAACTACATTGTCTGAATGAGTCAAATCTAGACACTTTAAGAATAGAACAATAAGGAGATCAAGAAACTGTTGGTAATTTACAAACTTTCATTCTTTTAGTAACAAAACAAACAAACAAGATTCTTGCATAATTTTCCGTAAATATAGTTAATCACCGTCTTAATTACAGTATTCTAAATGTGTAAAATGTAACATTTATCAATACATTCTTAGCACAACTTAATCATAACTCAATTTTTCTTCAGTACTCAAAAATCGATGAAAAAATAGTTCATACTTTTGTAACCTGTAAATCACTGCTGAGGAGTCCCACAATAGGACGAAACGGCCATCCAGTGCTTTTAGGTTTTCAGTGGTGGTCTGACATTAATCGATTCATGATCTTAATCAAAAACTTAATAATCTCCACAACTTAATGCTGATCATATTTTATCAACATATTCCAACATCAACTCTTTGGCATGTTTGAAATAAATGGACAAATTTATCAAATGTTAAACTTATACAAATTAATCTTATAAAAGTCTATAAAGTTCTACTTACTGATTTATAACTTCCATCTGGTGAACAAATTTTTTTTATTCTAGGTATACGGTTTGTACAACAGCATACCTTTGGAATAGTGATTATTTGTTGAATACATTTACATCCTATTCTATTCCATTGATAAGTTGTTACGATTTGTTGACATGAATTAGGATCACAATATTGATTTTCTTCGGATTGATTTAATTGAATTGTTTTAGGGCATATAATTTGTTTCTCTTCAATAGTTTCACGTTTTATACATTGACCATTTTCTAATCTATTGTGTCAGTAATAAAATACATGTAATTAATTATTATTTTAGGTAACTATAGGAAAGATGTCATATAAATATGATGATAAATAAATGACCTTATTTTTTAATGATGATGGTCATACTACTGATCATGAAAGAATATGTATGACGAAACAATGAAAAAGAGGGCTTTTTATATTCTGATTAAAATTACTCAATTAGTTTGATGTTTTGATGTTTTGAAACTAGCGTTGGGGTTTAAGACCAGTTTGTAATGTATTGTCGTTTAATAGTTGATTTTATACACAACACGTTTATTCATCACTTTCTTCTGTTAGTTTTAATTTTCTCTTTCAACTTTTTCTATCTTACGTAGGAAAAACTATTTCGCAAACGGATAAATTTCAAATCTTTAATAAACGGATATTCTAAACTCATTCAATTAAATCATAAGCAAAGATAGATATTGGGTAACAGTAGAATCCAGGACGTGCGTTTCGCCCTATTTGGGACTTGTCAGCTGGATGTACCTGTATCTCAGATTTGATATTCACTCTGGGACCGGAACCCATTACCGTTCTCTTCAAATGCCATCACGTTATCCACTTAGCTACTGAGTCCTGATAGCCGCCTGCTTTTGCGATGGGGTAAAGATTAAATTCACTTGGTATTGTTTACTCGAATCTTCCCATGATGTTTGAAGCGAACGGTACTGAGTTCGAGTTCCATGGTGAACACAAACTCTGAGACGCAGTTACTCCAGCTGACGAGTTCTAAATAGGATGAAACGTGCATCAAACTGGATTCTACTGCTAGCCACAATCCATCTTTGCTTATAATGTTTATAAATTAAGGCTATATCGAGGCAATATGCACAGTATGCACATATGCCAATAAGCGACTGATCAATTGTAGTCCTAAACATCATTGGGAAGCTTCAAGTAAAACAATATCAAGTGAATCAAACTTCACCCCATTGCACAAGCAACTGGCCATCAGGACTCAGTAGCTAAGTGGATAACGCGATAGCGTTTGAGGCGGACGGTACTGGGTTCGAGTCCCAGAGTGAACATCAACTCTGAGATGCAGGTACACCAGCTGACAATTTCCAAATAGGATGAAACGCGCATCAAACTGGATTCCACTGCAAGCCACCATCTACCTTTGCATATAAAGCTTGTGACTTAAGGCTATATCGTGGCAATCCGCACAGGATGCACATATGTTGATGAGAGACTGATCAACTGCAGTCCTAAGCATCAATAGGAAGATTAAAGTAAACAATATCAAATGAATTTATCATTCCATTAAATATTTATGTTAATCTTTTTCATCGCAGCATTTTTAATCAAATTTTCAACTTCAATATTTCAATGAAAATCGTTTTACAATGATTTCTTCTTACTTTTAAAGTCATGAAAACGACTTGCTTCAAACGTTTATTAATGTCAATATCAATTAAATGTTTTACTTTAGAAATATTTCGAACACTTTCAGATTTACTTGTTTTAATCTTTTCTATATATTTTAGCAAACACAAAACTCCATCAAAATCATCCACCTGAGCTACAAATCTACTCCACCATCATAAAACCGATCTATTTTTAAGGTTAACTTGAATATTTTTTTATAATATACAGATGCTAAGGACGAAATCGAAACTACAGAAACCGCATCATGATGTGTAAACATTGACTATTTCTGCAAGTATACGAATTTACTATGATTGGAAAATAAAGTGCTATAAAAAATTATTTTAAACTAACTGATAGTAAATATTTTTATTTTCAATGACTCCTTTATCTTCAACACATCTGCTGCCTAATTTTTTTGATGCTGGACAACAACAGCGTTCATGACGAATTT
Source organism: Schistosoma spindalis (assembly GCA_946903255.1). NCBI lineage: Eukaryota > Metazoa > Platyhelminthes > Trematoda > Strigeidida > Schistosomatidae > Schistosoma > Schistosoma spindalis. The sequence goes on along the minus strand of OX336416.1, from coordinate 70,685,833 downwards.
GCTCTACAGGTCGACATTGACAATTTTTGATATTATAACTGATATGACGATTTGTTTTGAGACATGTACCGGTAGCATCACAAGTACCTTCAAGTATATGGCGTTTTGGACATTCTAGTAAAAAGAAATAAATAGACCATTGTTTTATAATTCACTTAAATCCTTATGATGATATTTCAGTTGTATATAACAGAAAAAGATAATGAACTCTAGTTTCCAACAAATTATGGTTTAACATAAGAATCTCCACAGTACCTTAATCGATAACCAAATAAACAAATGTTAAGAAGAATTTAATGAAAAAACAGAGGAGATCTATTGGAACTGAAGGCTACTTAAGACAATTCATTTTGAAGATAATTTTCATCATTGACTAATATTAACCAGACAGTTCTTTTGTCATAAAGCTGAACGTAGAATGGATGCTTATTTGAAATTGTTTCAAAGTTTTATTTTCACTCCAGAGTAATTAGCAAAGATGATAAATGTCTTATATTGTAAAATCCGGAAGAATCAACACCACTCGTTCAGTAATGACTCAAAATATAAATACGTACAAAACAATCAAATAAACCACTTACTGGGACATTTACGACGAATAAAATTCTCTTTAACACAACGTTCATTAACTTTATCAAATTTAGACACTTTATTCACAACTATTTTACAGTTTCCAACACAAAATTCTTTTTTCTCTTGTGATTCACCAAGACAACCTTAATTATTTTTTAAAAGAAAACAGAGAAAAAAACTAAATAAAGCATAGTGTTATGATTAAAGTTGTATTTTATCAACATATCATAGACTGAAATAGGCTAATGAATCACTAATAATCAATTAATAATAATTTCGCCCTAATATGAACCTTATGTAACTACCGTTTCTATTACATATATAACTTAGATTGTCCATGCTTCATAACAAACATTTCATTAATGAGTTGAAATTCATCAATTATATTCAAGTTTAGTCGGTTCACGATATCCAGCACCGACCATTTCATATTATCACATATTATGAAAGTTGGAAATGTCTTCCGATACTTTAATGATTATTACATAAATCAATGTAAAATACCTTTTTTGTAAACTTCATTTTTCTTGTGGAACTTGAATTATTAGTTAAATATTTTAAAAGTAATCTAATTAACAATATAAAGTAAATAAATTAAACAACTCTAACAACAATATAAACAGAGCCTTCTATTATTATGGCATAATATCATATATATATATATATATATATTATGGATACAAGAAACAATATAAATCAAAAGTATTCCTCAAGAAAAATAGATATGGCCAACTTTAAATGAAGTATGAATGATGGATGAAATTGACCCTACCTAATTGTCAGTAACATTTAGTCATATTTTAAGGAGTAATTATATAATTTGGTCAATTAGTTTTATCAGTTGGTTATTGATAATTAAATGTATGATATTGTATATATCTCCATACAGTAAGTTATTGATTAATCTGTGTTAAATACTATACGGTTTAACTAACATAAATTTAGCTGTAAGTAAATCACATAAAATGTGATGTATCCATATATCATTATGATTGAATTGTAGGGTCAAATAAATTCAAAGCATTAGTCTTGTGTTCTTCTTATGCATTGTCGGGCTATGGGTTCAAGTACAAAGAACAAAATAGTTAGACAGTTCCGTAGGCATTACACAAATGCTCGATGTTTTAACCATATAATTGAAAAGCATTATGAGTTACTATTATTCATCGAATAATAGTTTAACAACTAAATTGTAGTGCTAATTTTCACACAACGAGGTTTTTTTATTATCTATCTATAAAATATATATAGTATGCGACTGTTTCAATACTGTTACCTGTATCGATGATCCGATTAGTTCTTTATTTGATTTCACCTAGGAAGAAAGACTTTGAATGGATCTAGTCCTGAATATCTCTGACTTTAGCTAGATTTTATACTAATGAAATAATTTAAGCAGTTGTAAATTTCAGGAACAATCATTCAGTTAGCCTTTAAACTCATTAGTGCTAGAGACAAAAATAATTAAAGTTTATTCTACATTGCTTCGGTTAACTTATTGTGTTTTAAGTTTCATACGCAGATAAATATTTAGTTCGACTGAATGATAATGAAATAGTATTAAAATATGCAAAAAATTAGTTAGCTTACAACATTCACGTTCTTCTTTTATAATTTGCTGTTTTTTACATTTGCAATTATGCGGATCAACCACTGATTTGATTAAAAATAGAGGTCGTCGACATGTTTGTGGTCTACATTCACCGTATTTGATTTTAACTGCCTTTGAGCAAGCTATAGAGATTAAAAAGTTTTTAAATAAATTACGAGTTCTCCAATGCTTCACATTTATGAAAATATACTACTGCTTATTGGAAGTAATATTGACAAAATAATAACGACGGACAAATAGTTGTAATAATAGTGGTCAAATGCTTTTTTGTTTCAAGCTACTTCTCTAACAGTTTATCCCTCTGTGTTTTCTGATGTGAAAACCATTCAATTTTGATTATATTTTGCTTTTTACATTACCTCAATTCAGTGAATACACGACTAAGGTATTACTTACTTTAAATGGAATGAGTCGTGATATTGTTCAAACTGTTTGTCACTAACCCCAATAACATTCGGAAATATGCTTTTTCAATATAACACATCCTAGATGGCACGAAAGTACAAAATGTGACTACAGGAATTAATAATATAACCATGGTAACGAATATATATTTATGGATTATATATGCTTTAAAATTTTCCTTCCCAACGTACAACTGAATTTTAAAGACAAACCAATCAATACATTTACAGGCGATTGACCGCTTATGTAAGTTATCAACGGAGAATTAATAAGTTGAACTAGATACAAATATCATACAACAGCCGTTTGTACGATGTCTGAGTCTGCTACTAACATATGTGGTTCTTAAACACAAGTCCAACCTAGTGGCCCGAATGAGCGAACCTAGGTTGAGTAAGAAAATTCATTGAACAAATTCAAACTGAGAATGTATACGCACTCAAAAATATACATCTTTTGCCTTTAGAAGCAATAGCTACGTATTCAACCAATTGTGGGTTGATTTCCAAATTCTGGCCAATAACGTGCTGCTATCTTTTGTTCTATGTCTGATTGACTGAGCGTTTCATAAATATATCTTTAATATATGCTGACTAGTTAGCCATGGAGTAGTTAGTCAAGTTTTATGGATCAGTATATTTCAAAACACTTTTGAAACTAAAAATAGCATACGACAGATAAAAGTAATCACACATCGACAAATGGGATCTAACCTAGTTACCAAGCATTTGTAATTCTGGCACTAAATCTAAATATCTCATTTTGGTAATCACTCAAGAAAGTAATGGTATATAATACTAAAGCATTGTGACCTATTATAGGATAGATGTTTTCTACAAACGAAGATATCATTAGTTTTTTGAATGATCTTTGTACTGGTAAATGTATAGTTCAAATTATTTAGCAACACAGAAACAGATTGCTAAATGTATAACTCACTAATCGGGATTATTTGTTTCTTGGTAGATTTTACACACTTCACGTTTTCCAAAATCATTTTATGTGTATAGATCTCTAATTGTCCATTTCTACAGAATGTTTGTTTTTCCTCTTCCTTTAAACAGCCTATAAAATGGGAAGAAATAATTTGTAATCAATGATGAAATTAAAATAGTAAAAAGATAAACAACACGTTTTTCTAGTAAATAGTTTCGCAAAGTACTGCAACAATTACATTTTTGAATAGGTGTATGGATTGACATGTTAAGTAGCCTGTTGTCAGTTGACTAATATCGATGATGTTTTGTTTATCCAGTTACTGATAACATTATTGATGTTCAAATATTGAAAACAACTTAGATATTGATGAATTAATGCGATTGATAACTTCAGTATTGTCTCGAGTTTAATACATTACAATGGGATCTTGATTACATAGTTATTACATAAATTGCAACACTTCATTTTCCAATATGCCTATAATATTTATTAACCACTGAATTAGTATGTTACTAAATAAAAAGGTTACACTCTAGTTAGTTGTGTATCTATAGTTAATATAAAAAAACTTCCATTGTGTTGTGGTCATTATAATGTTAGTTTTCAAATTATGTTCAGAACAATGAAGAAACATTTAACAGTAATTATTCTAATGGTTGAGATAACGAGTTAATTGAAGCAAAATCACCATGGAAGACCTGGAAGCAATGGACGACCTTTTCATCCTCACTAGTGTCTGGTTTCGACAGGTATTTCCTAGAGTTCCAATGAGAAGCAGGGACCAGTGGAGTTCAATCAGGTCTGTTGTGAGACAATAACTCATTGAAGACAATGGTGAATATGTTGCTCAATTTCGTGGGTTAAGTGAAGTTAGACATTAACACCGTTGGATCCCGGCCGGCTCAGTGGTCTAGACGTTAAGCGTTTGACCGGTAGATTGATAGGTCCTGGATTAGAGGCGGGATAGTGGATACGCACTGTTGAGAAGTCCCACGATGGGACGAGACGGCCGTCCAGTGTTTCCAGTTTTTCCATGGTGATCTAGTTTCAAGTGACTCATGATCCCAATCATTGAAATTACTATAATATCCACAAAACCCTCTCTGATAGTAATCATTTTGTATAATAAATAAATAAATGGAAATGCAAATTAAACATAATAGCTTACAGCATGGACGTTTATCTATGACTTTTGGAGTTAATAAACATCGACAATTTTTAACTTCGTATACTGAAGCGATAAAAGATTGTTGACAAGTTCTATTATCACATTTACTCCAATATGCTTGTGGTGGAGAAGAGTAATCCTCACAGGCTAAATATTATTTTTAAAAAAATGCAATATCACAATTTGTGTAAATGAGTTTAAAGTACTTGTAAGTAGTAAAAAGACTGACCGAAAGAATTTAAACTCGTAATTTGTAAAAGTATGTAGGAAGGTGTATTAATAACATCTACCCAATTATCGTTTACTCCTTTTCTCGGCCTAATTAAATCAGTGTTGAAATCTTTGATGTCTCATTCTATCAGAGAAATCGTTTAGAACGATTAAGTTCTAGTTAACTTTGTATTGTGTATCAACCGCTCTCTGTGCTAATCTCTTAGAGCACAAACAATAGGACGAAACGGCCGTCCAGTGCTTCCAGGTTTTCCATGGTGGTCTAGCTTCAACTGACTCATGATCTTAACCATTGAAATTACTATAATATTCACAAAGCCCATATGATATCAAACTACTGAGTAGACCACATTGAAATGTTCCGGTTATTAGTTACTTAGTTGTCACTGAACGCTGATAAATTATTACTAAATCATTGGTAATTACTTCTTTGTAGTAAAATTCTTTTCAGCTGACTTCGATTTAGAATAATAAAAAGAATACATAGTCCTGATTCATATAATTGTGTACAGAAATGCAGTTACTAATGTTGAAGTGTACAGTCGATACATCAAAATGCTTCACTTTACATTTAATACAGATTGCCATCCATCCGCAGAATGTACACCAAGAGCAGGGCCCTAGAACCTCATGCTCGATATCTGCTAACAATGACGATACTTATATTTAAAAGACTAATATTTGAACGAAGAATATTGTTTTAGACAAATTCTCCTCAGGTTCTACAAAAATATATCCAAATTAATAATTCGAAAAATGGCCAGGTTAAGGGCTTGTTGTTAAACAAAATCCAATAAAATTGTTAGTGTTGATATGACTCATATAGAATGTTAATTTGAATCTGCGTGTATGTTAAATGAAATTTTAAAATCCATGATCAGAATAAATATGGGTCAAATAGGGTGAGAGAGAAATAATAGTGCAATTACAATTCGATCAAATTAGTAAGAAGTAATAAGGAGGGATGAATGCGAAGTGAATAAATCATGTAAATGAGAGATTAATAATGATATTTAACCAATAATAATAATAATAATAATAATAATAATAATAATAATAATAATAATAATAATAATAATAATAATAATAATAATAATAATAATAATAATAATAATAATAATAATAATAATAATACCAAGATTTATGAATAAAGATAACAGAGATAATTACACTTGACTACGAAAGGTCATAGTCGATTTATTTCAGTTTAAAATCCTGTAGTTCAGTTGTTACTGTTACAATGAAAATTTTTTATCAGTGTTTCATCACTAAATTCTACATTTTCATCAGGGGCAATCATGATTTCTGTGGAAATGAAGGAATATTGAAGTTTGAGTCAATTCATTGACATTTTGAAGACCATGTATTTACTGTATGGCTCTCAGATTTTACTAAAACGTTCTGTAATTTTATGTTCAAATACATTCGATTGTCCTCACTTGTGTTCTCATTCACTACAATACCTGAATTTCACCTACAAAACTGCATGTAAGATTAAATGGATTTACTTTATTTTAGAAAAGTGTATTACTCTTACTTCATTAAGTTAATACTCGTATACAAATCGAATACCATTAGATTACTTAATGGATAAATTTAATTGTTGAATCAGTTTATGAATACTTTTATTTCCAAACGTATGATTTTTGATAAATAATTAATTGGCCTATCCTCAGTCCTTACACCTTCTGAAGTACTTCTTTTTTATATCAACCTATGCACAATTCATATAATTCTTAATTAGGATAATTGTTTAAACACTTGTATTTAAACTAAATGATTTTTGTGTAATTTGATAAATAACAGAAACTCACTTATATGATGTTTAACCGTTCGTACACGTCTCATACATTCATGACCACATCGATGTTGTTTCGTCGTGTAATATGTGATACTGACAATTAATAAATTATCATTTTCACATAGATACGATAAGTGTGGTTTTGGACAACCTGTAGGATATTTGAAATAAAAAAAATTAATTTAATCTGTGCATAAGAAAAATCTGTAAGATGATTAAATAAGATTTTGTTATTACATAATGCTCCATAATTCAATTTCATTGTACATCAATATTCATCTTATAGAAAGACTATTTCGTTTAAATTGGAATATAACTATGAATTCATTTGTTCTGCATTAGTAATAGGACTATAAATGAAGTAAGATCATGATTTAATTTTAAATAACAGATTTCAAGCTTCATCTGTTTAATTGTTCAATTGCAAGTTTAATTTAACATCTTCATTACAGAGGATGATAATTTTGTGGACCTTAATCTGACTCCAGGTTGATCATGTAAATAATTGTTATCGATATATACATCCCAGCTACCCTCGTATATTATCATCGACTTAAATCGCGTTGGTGAACAGCGAAATTAAATAAGTCAAATACGAGAATGAAATTTTGAATATGTACATTTTGTACACTCATTGATCTGGACAGACAATCGCAGGAACAAAGTGAAGGAAGCAGGGAAAACAGAGAGAAGCGAAATGACGTACAGTGGAGGTGAGTGAGTCAACTCAATTTAATCAAGTGTTAATCGATATTTATAGTCACATAAAAACAAGTTACAGATATGTGATGAATAGAATAAGAAGTGCATACACATATGCAAATAATAATTAACAAGGTCAAAATGTGACTCAAGTAGAATGAATAAATTGGTCTGTCGAGAAGCTCGAATAAGCTATGGGAGCCTGCATAGCAATAATTCCGGATCAATAAAACAGATCTTAAATTTAAATTGAAAATCTACAAACTCGAACCAAACCACACATTTAACAACTATTCCTATGAAACACCAAAATTGTTCAAATAGTTTTATGTTCATGTTATTGATTGTATTAGAATAAAGTAATCAAGTGTGCATTTCTCAATTCGCACGAATACTTTACTATAATATGTCATCATGCATATAACATAAGTTGACAGATTCCAAAAAAAACTTATTTAAATCATTTTCTGAACGAAATCATTCCCGTTTCAAACAATCAGTTTGTCTTATGAAATTGAATATAGTAGGAATAAAATTATCAGTAAAATAATATAGATTAATTATATTTCATTTGTTTACTTCAACTGCTAACATTCTTTATTAATTCTACTAACTTTTTAATTCCTATGTGACTCATACTAATAATTTTCCGGTTGCTAGTAGTTCTTGTCCCATCCCCCTCTAAATTAACCCTCATATTTGTAAAAATATAAAAAGAATCCAAGCCATATGATGTAATAACATTACTACAGTTGTTGTTCTTACTTTCTTCAGATTCAGACGGTCATAAACATTATGTTTATCATAAGATAATTACTACTAGATTATAGCAACTATCCTACAACCAATTTCGATTATGGTTGATTTCGGTTGAGCCCTTTTTTAACAGACGATGTTATTCGAACAGTAACAATTCTCATGTTTCTTTGTACCCTTATGATCACTAGATCACATGACAGACTAGCTAAAATGTTGATTGCTTAAATATCATTCGATGATTCATTCCCCTCCCCATGTACATATGTACCCAAATCCTATTATTAGCTTTTGTCTTTCCTTGCTGTGCCTTTATGCGATTTAACTATAAATTTGCCTCCGTATTTGCTCGCATTTATATTTACCTTTCTGCTTCAAATCCGCTTGATGTGCTTATAGCTTTACGATCTTCGCTATCCGCTAATAAACTGTAGTTGCCGCTTCTCACTGCCATCTGATTTCAAACACCGTTGAAATTTATGTAATAACGGTTACAGGGGTGATCGATTAACGAAGCAGTTACTATAAAAGGCTGATCAACACAAATCCTATCTTAAGATTAGTCCTCTATCTCAGCATATGTATACATGTTTATAATAGGTTTCCAGTAAATATTGGACGTATCAAGATACTTTTAGTCGTGATAATAGACTATATGTTTTCAGACTATTAGGGGACGTTTTATTTTAAGATAGGATTTCTTTATTCTAAAAATGTTTAGAAGCATTATTTGTTTCTCTTTATTTTAATTATTATAACTTACCACAACATGTACACCTTTTTTTATTGACCAATTTCCAACCACATTTACAAGTATTTGGATTATATTCATTTGCATAAGTTTCTAAACTTTTTGTACATGTGGAACGATCACATCTAGTTTGAAGATGTCTGTAAAACAGTGCTTGATATTGTTTCGATTTTCTTAATCCATCAGTTTCTTTACACACTGGTTTGTATCGGAATTGTCTGACAAACTGCTGACATACTGATGTCAGTTTATTCAATTTAAAAGAAACTTCCTACAGAAAATATATTATTTAAGATACATTAAAACTAATTAAGCTAACTAGATATGATTTATAAAAATAATGATACATTTTAGTAAATTTCAGTTTCATGAGTGAGACAAATATCATTAGTGTCGCTACATAATTGTTACACAATAAAGCGACTTAACGAAAGTTATGGATACTGACCACTAAATTTAGCCTCACTTGTCTAAGATATTATAACCTCCGTAAGAAACAAAGGCAATGTAATGTGAATTATGCGAATGTCTTAATGCACATTAATATGAAGCTCAAATCAAGAGCAAACGAGATGTGCAGTGCTGTTTGATCCTGAATGATTCAACAGTTCATATCAACTAGTTAAGAAAATTAATATCGAATTCAATAATTTTATTAACAAATTCAATGAAGGGTATTTGTTTCAGTCCTAACATCCTCATGTATACATTATCATACATCATCCCAGAATCTATATTGGAACTATCAAGTTACCTATTGAACAGGCTGATTTTCAAAAAATCTTGTCTAATTCATTGGTTAATCGGTATAAATTTGTTCTCAAAACATAGCAGACAGCATACTGTCAAACAAGTTTCATTCTTTTCTTTATGATAAACAAATTGACTGAGTTGAAAATTGTGAAATGATTCTACACTAACATGTACTAACATCAAGTTCCGTGATAGTAGTAAACTAGAGAAGATTTTCTAAGCATCAAAATTTAAATATTTGGATAACTTCGTAATTTTTCTTAAAAAAGAGGCTATAACTTACTGTTCGAATCACAACACCGTTGTTACATTCTGTATTTACTTTTTTCTGTGGACATTGACAAAAATGTTTGTTTTTCATAGTTTTTACAACGACACACTTTTGTTCATGATCATCCCATTTTCGTTCTAATACTAGTTCCTTCCAATAAGGATGAATCTCACTGCAATTTCCAATGTGAATAAATTCTGTTGGACAACCTATATACATTTTTATAAAAATCATGTAGAATTCAAGTATTTCTTAAGATAATTTCAAGTTGGTAGATAAATAGTAAACCTGATATGAGATATTATACATACCGTATGAAAATAAATCATTTCTCATTACAGGTAAGGAAACTTACGACAATCGCGATTGTATGTTCTTGTCTTTTGAATGCATGTACAGTTGTTTGCATCTGGAATATTTTCAATGAAGCTTTCTACTAATTTTCCATTTGTACATTTTCCACGTACAATACGTACTCGAGGTCGACAAACTAAGGTTCAGAGAAAACATAATACTGTTCAGAAAATTCATAAATATTTTATGTAATGAACAATTATTATTACTGAATTCAAAATGTAGAAAAATGATTCCGTGCATATCTTTCTATAACTCTCAGTTATCTTACTATCATTAATTTATTATTAATTTTGATGCTTTTTCAGTAAGTTTGGTTAAGATACTGTCAACTTTGAAAGTAAATATAATTCATTTCACTACTTATCTGCGAATAGAGTGCAGTATTACTACGTTTAATAGAAAATTTATAACTACACTTTGTCTATAAACGCTTACTACATACATTTGACGTTTCTAGGGGATGATATTGTTCGTGCAACAGTAGTTATTATGATCTCTCCAACCATGTCAGAAAATATTCCACTTATCTTAGCTTGGACGTACTCGATTATAAGTTACCGGTTGAGAGATCATCATTACAACATAAATCATATAATCAATGGAGTTGTTCGTATACTAATTAGTTCACCTTTATTTGCTAATCCCAAAAGTCTTAACTGACAGTAGATTAGCGTACTATATACACTGAGGGTAGAGTTATGACAACAGTGTCTTATAAAATTAGAAATTGACCATATGAAGTTATACATCCTTAACATTGATTCTACGAGTTAGTGTTATATTGGAAGTTAATAGATACCAAGCATAAACTTGGGAAAATGAACTTAAAAGAATAACTAACTCCTAATCAAATCACATAATGTGAACTAATTGAAATTTCCTTATATGTCAAGCTAATTTTGGTGTACAGCACTGTTGTACCTATTCATAAAATGAATATGGAAAAATATATATCGATAAGCTACTGTTCGAATTTTGTTCTATTTGAAAATAAATTTCAGTATAATCCAACGTTAACTGAAGAACCGGGGAATTAATGACCCCGCAATCACTTTCACATTTGAAATTGATAAATTCAATATCGTGAGTTTTTGTTTGTACATTACTGACCATTCTAGAACTAAGAAAAAATGGCTACTCTATCACCTTTGGTTTTTAATATTTTTAAAGCAAATATTAGTTTGCAGTGAGAAAAAATACCTCAAAAGGAAACTATTCTAATCAATTTCTGAACTCACCAACAGGTTTCGTTTTAACTTGATCCACTTTAACACAATCATTTGATTTATCATTCCATTCATATTTACGTACTATCGTTTGTAAAATTCCTTGAATAGGATCACATTTTTGTTTTATTTTTGATGGTTTTAACGCACATCCACATGGTTTAGCTAGTATCTGTTTTTGTTTTATACAATGACAGTGACTTCGTTTGTAAAATTCTAGAACTAATTGTCGAGTACCATGTTGCATATTACATGGCATCCATTTTGCAATAGGCGGTGGACAAACTATACAATAAAAGTTTTGACCAAAAAATGAAGTAGTTTAATTAGGTAATAAGTAAAACATTTAAAGGTGAAATTATATCTAATTCCCAGACGAATCTTTTTTAGATCAATATTGCACTGAAAAATGAATAAATACTATGTGTGATATCCCAATAGGTCGGAATTTGGATTTCTGATATTTCTTGACATACTGTAATTCAATTCTTCATTCTACCATCATTTACATATATACACACAGAAATGACTTACATAGAATCACCTTGACCAAATTTACATGACATTAATGTAATCAGGCCTTTTTTATTTTGATTTAACTAAATGTTTTACTTTATTATCTGACACTATTTAAACTTGTATTAATTGAATTCGGTTATTTGTTCATGTTGTCGGAAGAAGTGGCTTATGTCTAGCACGAAACGACAGAAACTCAAATTTCTACTCATTCGAATATCACAAATATATCATTATTACATCATCAACTTTCTACCTAATGCCAAATAAGTTTTTTGAAAATATTTATCGATATAATTGTTTATTTACAGAATTCAAAGTTTGTCATTCATATTTAGTAAATAACCGAAATGATTATTTTAAATTTTACAATTGTTTTTTCCACTTGATTTCAATGAAATTTAATTATTGATGGTTCTCTCTTAACCAATAAACATCATGTTTTCATGATCACTTATCTCCTACCCTTTTAGATTCTAACTAGTTATTATTGTTAAGCCGATAATAAACTCAGAAGGGGTTCTGTGTATATTATAGTAAATTTAATAGTTGAGGTCATGAGTCAATTGAAGCCAGACCACAATGAAAACCGTGGAAGCAATGTACGGCCGTTTCGTCGTATTATGGGACAACTCATCAGTGAGCGTCCACGATCGCGCCCCGCAAGATTCGAACCCAGGACCTGTCAGTCTCGCTCGCGAGCGCTTAATCATTAGACCACTGGGCAGGCATCCAACTTCAACTAATCCACGAAATTGAGCTATATATTCACCATTGTCTTCAGTGAGTTACTATCTCACAACAGACCTGGTTGAACTCCATTGGTCACTGCTTCACTAGCTTCAAGAGGTATTCCTGGAGTTCCAATGAGAAGCAGGGACCAGTGGAGTTCAATCAGGTCTGTTGTGAGACAATAACTCATTGAAGACAATGGTGAATATGTTGCTCAATTTCGTGGGTTAAGTGAAGTTAGACATTAACACCGTTGGATCCCGGCCGGCTCAGTGGTCTAGACGTTAAGCGTTTGACCGGTAGATTGATAGGTCCTCGATTAGAGGCGGGATAGTGGATACGCACTGTTGAGAAGTCCCACGATGGGACGAGACGGCCGTCCAGTGTTTCCAGTTTTTCCATGGTGATTTAGCTTCAATTGATTCATGATCTCAACTATTAAAATAATAAACTCTTTAAAAATAATTTTTAAAATGAAATCACTTACATGTTATTTCAGATTTATAAGTTACATGTCTTTGACATAATAAGTTCTCTTTATCCAATCTATAAGTGATAAATTTACGAACCCATGCATTTAGTTTATCATCACAATGCATTAAAGTATGTGATTTGGGGCATTCTAGAATAAAATAAAACATTATGTTAAAGTTTATTAATTTTGTTAATATTAAAGTTCAATATCAAATAAACTTGGGAATAAAATTAAATTACTTCAGTTTCCTTAGAAGTACACCCTTTTTTACTTTTTTAGTGATCTATTAACTAATTATTTAACGAATGTTTTAGATTGGAAAGAATAGCTTGCATAGATTGTTAACAGATTTCGTGATTATTAAAATTTATCTAATATATTATGATCATAATGATGTTTGAGTACTGAACTCAGTTAAATGTAGATCTTGTAAATAAAATTTGATCTTGAAATAATTCAATCATTTCTCGTCTATGTCGGATTAATGTGTATATTTCTTTACCAACGCTTGTAAATATGTTAATTTGTGCACAGTTTTTTCAGCAATAAATGAATCACTATTCACAATCTCCCATTACACTAAGATATATCTTTGAAATACATGACAAATTTATGAATGAGTCGAAAGGATTAGTTTTAAATAAGAATGATAGACCATTTCAACAGTGTATAGGTATATTTCTCAACCAGTTACAATAATGACCGTTGACCACAATTTACTCAAACAAGCAACTATACACACAGCTAAATCGATCTATAATACATAGTCATTTTATCAGAATATAAAAAGGATAAATTTATCTGATAACCTGAACCAAAATGAAAATAGATAAAAGCTTACTACATAATCCTTCCCGAATAACCTGTTTCACTCGTTTGCATTTACAATTTTTGGGTATCCATACATGAGTAATAATTTGTGCACGTCCAGTAGGTCGATGACAAATTAGTTGTCGAATTTTCCTTCCATTGTTTCGTCTTATTTCCATTTTCATATGTTCATCACAACTAACTGGCTCTTCAATAATATCTTTTTGAGGTAAACAATCATTATCTAATAATTCATAGTGAATTCGAATAGAAATTAATTTGTTATTTGATATATCACATTTTTTCTCACTCACACGATCCTTTGGACAAGCTGATAATTAAAAATAAAAAAGGTATATATATATACTGTGGTAGATTGCATATCTCCAAGTAGGGGATAGTATGTTGAACCATTAACTAATCAAAAGTTCCATGCTAATCGCATGACAAGTAACAGTTTTGTGTCCATATCTTTTAAGCTTTTTCACATTACCGGCTGTGGGTAATCTTTTTTATTTAACGTTTTTAGCCATTTGTTCTTGTTTGAATTCTTACCGGCTAATTTCCATACAGTCTTCTTAGTCATAGACATCCTTATACATCGAAACAATATCCTAAGGACCAAAATTTATTACAAGATCTCAAATTCTCACAGATTTTCACTTCAAAAAAACCTTAGATATTTGTGCAAGATAAATAAAGCATTTAATTAAATGGCTTTTACTGGTTAATCCAACTCCTGAGTTAACACTGATAAAAGGTTATTCAGATCAGGTATGAGACGAAATGTTGAGCGAGAAAGATTAGTTTCATCAACCAACTGTCCATGACATTAAATTCTTGTTTATCCGCTTCTTAACACAGTCTAAAATTATTTTATTTCAAACACTATCCAATCTGCATTATTTAAACATATAATGCACTTCAGTGAAAGGCAATGATTCTCCATAGATCGAATAATTAAAAGAATTCAATTTAACAAACATCATATGACTGATTGATTGACAAATCAAGAGCACAATACTTAAATGACTCGGGTTGTGTTGACTCAAAACAGACTATGATACATGGTTTTTGTTATTGCCTCGTCCCAGCAACGGGGAAAAACGATTGGCTTATCAAGGTGCAAAGAAAAGCGACCTTGTAAAGAAATGTAAAGTTGTAAAGAAAGAGTCAATGAACGGAATGGGATATTTCGATTTAACCATACTAAAACAGACAGGCACAGTAATAATCTTTTATACATACAAGTAGACGGATTCACTACAGTCCATTCATGTGTATGTGCGGTAAATGTATTCACTACGGTCTACAGCTGGTGGAGCAGATGGTAACGGTACAGTCCACCGCTAGTACAATTGTACTTTTCTAGAATATTCAGAACGTTGAATCCAAATTCAAAGCGTAATTAATGAATACTTCACTGGATAACGTGGAACTCTCTTCCAGGTAATGCTGTATATGTATATGTCAAAATGCACGTATATGAGATATGTACATTTCACTGATATACACACAGGCATAGATGTGTACGGTAGCTAGTATGCGTTACTTGCAATCATATAATTCATAGACGAGTCTACACATCCCATAAATACATATAGGCAAGTATACGTTACAGACAAATATAGAGCCCACAGGCCAAAACCGATACACTCTATATTAAACATATAGGTATAGATACGACGACCCCAGGGCGTAACCCAGCGGCTTCTATTATTGGATGAATACCAAGTGCTCAAATCAATGTGTAAATAGGTTGTCATGGACAATATGCTCCAACACGCTCATGTCACAAAGAAGTATGGTGTCAATCACTTTATACCAGTTATGGCACAGTTTATGGTCCATGCTCTGGACACCCTTGCCAAACCTAATGATTGTACCTTGAAATAATCTGGACAATAACCAAAAGGAAATTCTGTCTTACTCGCAACTTCACATGTATATAACAAATATGAGCCCATTTCCCGTTAATTCATAATTAAGACAGAGCCAGGGATTAGCGCGATCTTCATCCTACCGCTTGCTTTAACTCATGTGGTAGAAGATTACCCACTAACAGAAAACACTACGCGGAAGTTCAAGTTGAAATCCGATTAATGATAAAATAGTTTACACGAAGTATATTTAAAACTATCAATCCCTTTGATAAATTTGGATAGTGTAATAAAGAGACGAAGATTATCAGAGCTATGTGATATATTAGCGCAATCTGATCACACATATACTTGTTAAAAACATTTGAACATGAAAAATTAAAAGGTCAACCAGACACATTGAAGGTAAGACGAAACGAAGATAATAAAAAATAGTGTAAAGAACAAAATGAAAATCACCACACTGGATAATAAACAAATATTATTGGGGTAGGTTTAGGGTGAGAACAAACTACTTTTGAACACATCAAAAGTCTTTCAATTTTTGTATTCCTTGGTATATGCTCTTGGACACTTTTGTACAAAACCATAAAAGCTAAATTAAGGTCACTCTTATGACCTGTTTTGACTATTTGTTCAGCGATAGAGGACGATGAATGTTTATCATTAACTCGTACTGTCATTTAATCCCATTTGTTTTTGCAATCAATTTGGTAAATGTTACAATATACATAGGAAGGAGCAATCTTGAATTGCAAACTAGGGTACTTCCTCCTTCATTCTGTTTGCCTGGTTGACCTTTTAATTTTTCATGTTCAAATGTTTTTAACAAGTATATGTGTGATCAGATTGGTCGAAGCATATTGCGCTAATCTATTACATAGCTCTAATAATCTTTCTCTTCTTATTACACTATCCAAATCTAATTATATTTATTTACCAAACAGTTTATTTAACTCGCTAAGAGTGTTATTTAATAAAGTAGTGACAACTGAAAGAGTAAACTTGGAAATTATGCGGATAGAATCAAATGAAATGAATGATCCAATAGCAATAATGACATTTATATACACACACTTACCACAACGTCTTGTCTTAACTGTAATACTCTCTTTACATTCACATCCTTCTTGAAATTGAGTTTTATAGGTGCTTGTCTCCATGTTTGTTATTGGTGAACAATGTGATGAAACCAAAGTGGTATACTGTGGGCAAACTTTTTCAAATAAGAAAAATTAGAAATATAATGAACAGTATCCTCTTTTATGGTCGCTTTATAAAAAATTCTGACTATCTGAACAACTTGACAAAACCAGTGTTTACTGGGCTCTGCAACATTGAATGCCCATGATTTAACCATGGTCTGAGCTTAGGATATTGCTAAATTGTATAACTATAAACCTATTATATTCAAGCCAGTGGTAAATATTTATTGATCTTCTTGTGGTGAAGTAACTAGGTTATGGATTCCGTTAGTTTAAATGAGAATTCATGACCAACCTAATGGAAATGTTCACCGTAGACTAGTGAATACTAATTGATTGCAAAAGAAACAGGTCAAATTATGATCATTTTAGTGAAGTGGTTAGAAAATTTTTAATGTTTGATATTCTTAGAATGTATTGACAAGTCATAAAATTATCTTGAATTTAGTTGAAAATCAAATGATTCTTTTTTTTCTACTTTCTTGAATGATTCATTTTTAGACAACTAATGGTACCCAGAGAAGAAGGCCAGAATTACTTCAACTTTAAATATTAACTTACAAACTTTTGTTCTTCGTTTATATATTCTTTCTTGACAACTGCAAGCAATGCTGACATAATCTGTTTTTTTATGCAGTAGTTCACGTGATGCTGAATCACATTCCACTTCATAAACCGGTTCTGGACATGCTAATAATATTACCAATAAAATAATGAAACGAAATCAAGAATTCATGAAACACAACAGTGAGTTGACAATATTGTTACTGTTGAAAATAAAACTTTTTATTGTTAGTTGACTCAACTGTTCGAGGTTCAATCAGTAGATCCAGATACCGTCTGTAGGTTATATAGGTTCATAGCTATCACCAAACTTCAAAAGCCATTGTATAACTTGAACATTGGTCTAAATCGTCAATGATATCACTGACTAAGTAGACAATTTTCAATCAGCCAGATTAACCAAAAAGGTTTTAATCAAACATCTAAGGTACTCTACATTCACTTGATATTGTTTGCTTGTATCTCTCCATTGTTGTTTAGGACTGCAATTGATCGGTTTTACGTTGGCATATGTACATCCTGTGCGGAGTGCCTCTATATAGCCTTAAGTCACATGTTTTATAAGAAAAGATGGATGGTGGCTAGCACTGGAATCCAGTTTGACGCGCGTTTCGTCCTATTTGGGACTCTCCAGAAGGATGCACGTGCATCCCAGAGTATTAATTTTTAGTGTAAAATAATGTTCATAACAAATTGATGTAAACAAATGAATCATTGTCAATTAGTTTTGTATTAAACAACGTCTTGGTGTTATCTAATTTTCTAACTAACTTCGTATTCATTTCATTAATTGAACAACAATTGTCTCACATTAATCTAAATATGTATTGAACCTAATCTACTAATTGTTATATCAAACATTTCTCACTAAAGAATTTCATTTGTTACAATTTTAAAAACTTCTTTTAAGACATTTTCACTAGATAAATTAAAGAATTGTACCATTTAGTGATTTGTTTAACTAATTTGGATATTCTAAAACGAATTTCCAGATATATTTCAAATTTCTAACTATACGAAAACAACGACGTTCTTTAATGCAAAGGTAAACATTTGTTTTTAGGATTTCCCTAAAACTTTTAAGAAATATTTATTCATGAGTCGATTTAAGCAAGACCATCACTGAAAACCTGAAATCACTAGACGGTTTTTTCGTCCTAGTATAGGGCCCTTCAGTAGTGAGCCTCCATAATCCCCCTCTCAAGACTCAAACATAGGACCTTGCACGCAGACGATTTTTCCAAACAGGTTTTCTTCTCAGAACGTAAATATTCACCTTATTACAATACTCGCACAAGCAAGTACATAAAAACACTAAGATATTTATAAAATTGATTATAATATCATTTTCCTCTGTTATTTCTTTTTATGATAGTAAACTATTCAATGTTCATTAAAAATCTAGACCATACAGCTGTTTAGTCCAAGTTTTCCACTGATAATTTCAGTGATTAGGATAATAAATTAAAAACAAATGATGAAGAAGATAGAAAAAGATAAGTAACAATAGTGAGTAGCAACTCTATCACAGGAGACTTTATAAGCATCTATTCATGATACTTATTGTTATTCATATGCGTTGGAATGAATTACACTTTGAAAAAAACGTAACTTAAATAGATGATAGTATGAATTACTAATTCTATTTGATCTACTATTGACTTACATTGATTACACAACTTTTCTTCGACACGTATTTTACATTGACAATGTTCTCGATATCCATATACTGACTGCATATATCGTTTACCATGTTTTTGTAAATTTATCAGTGCTTGTTTCAATAGTCCAATTTTACACTGAATAGGTTGATGAATTCGTTTAACCTTCTTAATACATAATTCATTTTTCAAAATACTTTCTTCGGTTTCAGTTATCAACGTTTTGCCATTTTCACTACATAATCGTCGGATTTCTTTTGAATGTTTACAACCTAGGGAGTCAAATATACATTTAAGTATTTAATTGATAAATTATTGATACAAACAATTATTCATAATAGGTAAGTTGTGCTAAAGGTTATTACTAATGTTTATTTCATAACTTAATCCTTTACATTACCTAACTTCACAACATACCACTTAATTTTCACTAGTTATCATTAATCATGTTACAGTCATGTGCTGCTTTTTGGTATTTAAACCTCAATTCATCTTGGTCGTCTTTGGGTAGGTATCTCAGTCTTCAACGTTTCATGTTTCGATGAATTTTATTTTATTTTCAGTAATGTAACTTCCTTTAAGGAATCTAGCTTCTTAGGCCGGAGATTGTAAGCATAATTTAATCCTCGGTGTAGAGTCATTGCACTGCTTTCACACATACCTAATAAACATTCATACACCTTAACGACTTCATACTTACGGTGTAATGAATCACAATAAAACAGACTTACAACATGGTTTGATAATCTTTTGCAATATTTCTACTTTACAATGTCCACGATTTTCAAAATCGTAAACAAGCTTTTGCCATATAAAGATATTCTGACATCTTTGGTCACAAGTCTCTGGTGTTGCATTAAAACACCAAGATGGACATTGTTGTATCTGTTTCACAACATCAGTTTGGGCTTCAGGACAATTACAGGCTTCCAAGTAAACTTTAGGCTTAAATGTAATACATGCACATTCTTTTATACTTGACTGTGCCACTAACAACTGACGATACATACGATTATCCTCGGTAATTTGAACATTACATTCGGAAATTCTTCTGATATGTTCGTCCATACAATCTACGATTTAGTAAAATGAAAATTTACGAAAAACACACAGGATGATTTGTGGTTAATTAAATTGTGGTTTAATTATATGAATTGTAATGTTTTTTACGTAATCTCAAAAAAACCTGATTCTAGGAGTGATAAATAGTTGCTACATACATTTATTTCTGATAATTTGTTGGATACCCCATTAGTCATTTTAATTTTTATAGTTTTATTAGTTTGTATTATGGTTGAATAACCTGATTAGTTGGTTAGTAATGACAAAGAGTAAACAACTGTACATTTTTCATCCACCTGAAAGCTAGAAAAATACTTTATTAATACAATTAAACCATAAATTTGTTGATGGACCTCCCTAGGCGGCCACCAAATACTCTGGTGTCTCTGAGAGTAAAGAAATTAAACTTCCGTTTTCGAAATACTCTCAAGTGCTTAACTGACCATTATTAATTCCAGAGAAATCATTCTCTTCATTGCTTTATTTCTTTCTATACATATCTTAAGCTCTGCTTTCTTTTATTGACAGTCGAATAGAATACATTACTAAACCAGATTGATTCTTTAATGGATTCGGTAACTTAGTTAAATTCAGAAAATAACATCATTGAATGTGATAACCAATGCAACTGTTTCAAAAGCTGGAGAGATGTTTAAAATTAAATTCACCACAGAACGTTAAGTTAATTAAAAGCTTCTCAATTTTAGTGAAAAAACTAAGCCAAAAAGGATGTCATAACTATTTATCTTTATCTTTCGGTTCTTAAATAAATGAAGGTAAGTGGATGAGATGATTTACCGTTTACAGTCTTACCCTTAAGTTCCATCATTGTAGCTAAACTGCTTAATATAGCTTAAAATATTTGTGTTCGTACCGACATATTAACACTTCATGTCAAGCAAGCGGTTTCCTAATTCGTCCACTCATAAGCTTTATAATAAATTAATTTCGCTTCTCAAAGGTAGACTGTGTATTATCGCGAAATCTTAAACCAGAATAAAATAGCTATCTGCTGTTCTATTTTTTTCAGTGTTTCTATACATGAAGTTATTCCGTCATGTAAGCTATCTTCAAAATGGATAAAATACACACTTTTTATCTTAGTATTGATGAATTTAGTTTTGTTTTGTTTGAAACACAATCGGTAAACAGTAACAGTGTACTCCCCATTGGATAAAGAACTGTAAAGTTACTAATTGGTGTTTACTTAAATCAACTATGTATAATACATTTTATAGTGATTAAGTAGATTCTCATATATGTTTGCTTACTTATTTTATGTGATTCTATTAATTCTACTTTTTGACATGTTCCATCCTTTTGTATTTTATACTTTACAGCTCCAAATAGCTTTATACCATTTTCTGAATCACATTTGACAAAATTCTTAGAATTTGGACATGCTACGAGAAAAAAATGGGAAACATAGACAAAAAATAAACACTTACATTTTATTATAAATACTCAGACATTTTTACTATTTTTTATTATATGTATATCAATAATAATTTGGTAATACATGTGCATAAGTTGGTTGTATGAAATCAGAAGTTTTCTAAAAATCCTTACATTTCGAGAATAACTTTCCTTTCCAAGTAGTATCGTTTAAAAACTCATGAGTAACTATTAGTGATAATCTCATTCAGTAGTTCAC
Source organism: Schistosoma spindalis (assembly GCA_946903255.1). NCBI lineage: Eukaryota > Metazoa > Platyhelminthes > Trematoda > Strigeidida > Schistosomatidae > Schistosoma > Schistosoma spindalis. Next base: position 70,663,729 of record OX336416.1, on the reverse strand, counting down.
CTTCATTACTTTACAACTGGCCGAACTCAAGGTCTTCACTTCTCCCTAAGAGCACATCATTCGGCCACTAGGTCGACTTATAGTAACCGCATTCAGTAACCGATGATCTTGGATAACGTGAGTAATTTGGAGCATATCAGTTAAATTAAAAAACTCCCAATCTAGACAATCAAGTCAGTTACGTAACTAAAGAGCAGATAGTAAAAAAATCCAATAACTTTGGAGTATGACTAAAACATGGATTTCTCATCTAAAGCATTGAAATTAAGAGATATGAATATATATAAGTAAACTTCAATGAGTCTGGATTTATGTAGTTTCTTCGTATATCAATTCTACTAACTTTCCCATAGGTGCTTTTTAAATATTAGTCACGTCGAATATGGACGTAGTTTAATTAAAAGTAAATTATGTCTATAGGGATTTATCAAATATTATGTAATATCCTAGGATAATTATGTATAATACATCAGTTTCTTTTGTTTTCAATATATTTAGCTCTCATCAAAGTATTCATAGCAGTTCTGAACATACTCAGAAATTATCTCGAGGAATTCAGCTATCTTATTTCATATGCTGTACAATATGACGAACTTTCATCATTACTAATGAGTATTTTATATCATTCGTCAATAAATTATAAATCAAATGAAAATTAATACTTTGAGTCATTACCCGGAGATAGATTATACCTTCGTCCTGCTACATCTTAACCAGATTTTTAATTAAACAGCACATAAAGTATTTACCTGTATTTGATCTGAACTTCATATAATGATCCATAAAGTTTAGATATTTATTAGAAACCACAACATGATTAACATGAACTTAACAATAATATACACCTTCGAGCTCAACTGTTACAGTACTCAAGATCACTGAATATTTAAAGTAATTGTTAATAATTCTAATTTTAAAAATATCAATGTCCTGATAAATGATAATTAATTGATGCCTGAACAACTATATATTGAAGTATTCTATCTATTATTTATTTTTTTATGTAAAACAAATAAGTTACATGAACTTGATATGTTGATGTGTTATTCAACCAATTTCATGTAATCAGCACCAATTGTATATTTAATCAATCATATAATTAGAATCAGAGAGGGGTTTTTTGGATATTATAGTAATTTAATAGTTGAATTTATGGGTCCTATAATCGAGCGAAACGGCTATCCAGTACTTCCAGGTTTTTCATGATGGTCTAGCTTCGATCGACCCATGAATTCAACTATTAAATTAATATAATTAAAAATTCTAAATCGATTAAAGCAATTCTGAACTATTAACGACTTTGGAATAACATTTGTTTAAAGCAATGAAAATAATGTAAAAAAGAGACTTACAACAACGTTTTACTGATCGTAAGACATGACGTTTACAATCACCATTTACAAGACTGTAAGTAACATTAACTATTTCAGATAACCCATTTTGGCAGTCAGATTGACTGCTCTCGGATTTGGGACAACCTAAGTCATGAAAAACATGAATGAATTTAGTTAGATATTGCTAAAAGCGAACACTATAAAAAAAAGTTAATCACTTTCTGATGTTCAGAAACATTTGATTATGAATAGTTTTGTTACAGTCAGTCAATCAGTATCACGTTACAAATAGGGTATGATTTAAGTTTCATACGTTTAAATGATAAATTCACTTGGTATTGTTTACTTGAATCCTCCCATTGATGATTAGGACTGCAATCGATCAGTCTCTTATTAGCATATGTGCATACTGTGCATATTGCCTTGATTCGCAAGCATTATAAGATGGATGGTGGCTAGCAGTGAAACCCAAGACGCGGGTTTCATCCTATGTGGGACTCGTCAGATGGATGTACCTGCATTTAGTTAAATGATAACTTAAAAGTACGTTTAAATCAAATATAACTCATCAAATCTTCCCTTTAAAATAATTTACTGGTGAGCAATGGTGAAAATTGTTATGACTTGTGCCCTGTGCCCTATTAATGTATAACGTGATGACACCGTGTAGCTTATCTCGGGCAAATCTAGCGTGAAATTATTAATGTTTTCATAAATGTTTTTAGTAGTGATATATCAGTAGGTTTGTCATAAATGGGCTCAACGTTTAACCAGAGGTATATGTTTGAACTAAGTCTTTAGCTAAACTTTCCGTGTGGCTAAAGACCTAGCACACAGACACGCACCAAGTTATTAGTATGCTTTATTAATAACACTGATGAATTTAAATAACTAGGTAGATTATGATTTTGATGACTCGTTAAAGTTGTATCAAGAACTTTAAAATCCGGTAAGTTTTCTATACCGTCGACTGAACACTTTATAACTTGAAATGCCTACTACTAGATACCAAATGATATCAGTCAAATCTTACCGGGAATTCAAGTATTCTGGTCAAATTTATTTAGCGACGTTATCTTTAACATAACTAATAGACGATCCTGGTTTAAAATTCAGAATTAACAAACGTTTTTCAAAACTACAGGTGGATTTAATGGATGAAATGTATAATTTTGTTGTTTTCTGTAACTTAGTTCCAACAATTCAGTATTAACTGCTTTCATCGTCTAAATTTAAATGCTTTACCATAAGTTTGGAGCTATGCGAAAGTTGTAACATTACGGGAAATGATCAGTGAAGTAAATGGTTATTTAGATGAAAAGAACGACCATCTATGACTCCAAAACCGTAGAATAAGATTGAGTTTATTATCGTCAGTGCACCAAAAACTAAAGTAATGCGAAATTTCATACAGACTACCCTTTGAAACGGTTCTCATGGGAAAAGAAAGCATAACATTGAACTTTGAACAGATTAACGGACAGTTACTTTTCTCAAAGTTCATTTTGTAAGTAACAATAATAATTATAATAATATTTTCTTAGACTTTTCTATATTCAACCATAATACCTGTTTAATAAAACAAGTATATGTAATTTCAACCCTGGATTATAAACATCAAGATTTCATTCACAAATTTGATTAAAAGGAAGACAAGTACTCCATATGTTGAATAACAAGATACTCAGTTAATCAATATTTAAGGGTATATCTATTTAAACATTTTATACTCACAGCATTTCCCAGCTGGATGATTTACATCTACTTGTCTACATTTACAATGTTCACGTATCCATGTTCGACCAATCCAGATACGTTCACATGTCTCAGGATTACAATGAAATCGACCCTGATTTTTAGTTATTAAAGATTGGTCAGCTGATGGGCAAGGAAATTTGGGAATCCAACTAATATTTGAGAATTCTAAGCAATGAGTTCTATTTGGTTTGTAGTAAGTGATTTTTATGGCCAATTGATTTCGATCGGTCATACAGAAAGGATTAGAACGTTTAGTTTTAGGGCAACCTTTAAAAATGAAGAAAACGAATTATATTCATTGGCTAAAACTTTGAAATCGGATAGTTAATATTATAAACCGTTATTTTGATAGGAAAGTTCAAGGTGTATTGATTTACATTACGACATAATGTGGTCACCATAAAATACAGGGATCTAAGTTCATTAAATTATACAGACCGAATTGTAAAACTTACGAAACTTAAATCAATAAAATACATGCTAAAATTACCAACAACATAGAGCTAACACACAAGATAACAATGATCACAAAGACAACACAGTTATTAACCCCATTTTCCAGAAGTTAAGATACGAAACTTAACACTCCGTCGTGTACATCTTAGGTAGATTGAATAATCTATCTACCTGACTATATTAGTAAAAAGTAGGACAGACCAAGAACCTAATGAAACAACATCTGGACATTGGTATATGAGATTTCTGCAGATTGTTCGGGTTCGAAAGTCTACGACTCGGACTCTTGGGAGCTGGTAGGTGAGCTCCAATGTCATATAATAGACAAATCGAATGTTTGGAACTTCCCAGTTTCCATTAATCCCTTAACTAAACTCAGTGCTTGATTTAAAATGTCAAATTTTCACTAGCTTCACATATGAGAGATAACCAATATGCAGTCAACCCCTGTAGGTGTCTAGCCACTAAACATCCTAATCAATAGTCTTATAATAATAGCCGATCGTTCGTATCATTACCTCCATCAATGTCTCCTATCAGCTTCACACCTAACCTGATTACATGAAATACTCTAATTTTACAGGATAAAAGTAGTCTAATTGATTAACAAGAAATAATTGATGCTAATACTTTCTGATATTTATTAGTGTCTTATTGAAATTCGAAGTAATTCATGTATTATTTCAAACTGCGATTGATATAATCAAACTCAACTATTGAAAATAATGATAAATACCATTTTCATCACAAAGTTACATGAGTTAAAAGAACATACAGAGTGATGTTGTGGTTTGTGCTATTTATGTCGACAGACATAAGTAGCATGTAACACCATTCGGAAGTGGAGACCCTAACGGCAGAAGGCTAAAAATATCAAGTTGAAAAGAAATGATGGAAATTTGCAAATGAAGTATTCAATGTATATTTGTCCTATTTTGCCAAGACATTTCGTAATTTCGTACTTAAATACGATTGGTTGCCCCTCTGTCTGTGTTCTTGTTCACAACAATGTTACGCCGAGCATTTGTTTGTTTTTTCAATTTGGCGAATACTTATGTTTTCCCGAATATTCTGCTAGATTCCCAACTATTTAATAATGCACAATTTAATTTTCACAAAACTTTAAGTAGTCAAAACAACTTACCACATATCTCTGTCTCTTCATGAGAAACTAACTGACATTTACAATTCTTAGCAACCTCTTTGGCATAAATTACTTTTCTAGTAAGACCAATTTGTCCTGGATATGTTTGTTTACACTGACCACGTCCTATCCACGGTTTTTTGCATTCTTGTTTATTAAAATTATAAAATAAAGTTGAAATCATAATTTATATTTATCTAATGATTATAAAATATTATTAGTCATATTATAAGCTTCAAAATAAAAGACAGTATCATTGTAAACTTGTTTAGAGAATAATTACAGAGGGGATTTGACTTTTGATTGTTAGATCATGTTCACAAATATGGAGTTGGGTAAATAAACCTGATAATCAGGTATTAATTTTATAGGTTAGTAAATGATCTACAAATCCCATATCTTATTATTTTTTATATTTTAAATAATATTGAATCATGGTAACTTTTAGATCAAATATTTCATGCTGTTTCATCTCTGGATATCTCTTCATTATGAGCACTATATCAATTATTCAGTTATCTATTTAGTTATCACTCAGCCACATTGTTCATCTCAATTTAAACATACAACCATACAAGAACACTCCGCCGTCATAATAATCATTGATATGTGTGTTATTACAGTATTCCGAGTCTATTACCAACCATAGGTCAGTGAATAGGCTACATTTTTTAGCATAACCTAATACCAATAATAATAATAATGTGAATAATAGTAGTAATTCCTATCTAGAATCTGATTATAATTCTAATCAGTCAAAAAATACTTTTCATGTTTAAAGGCAATATAGATTAGTATCTCAGTGATTACGTTTCTTAAGATAACATAGTGAAATAGATATAAAATGATCAAATATTAAACATTTTCATTTACGTAAAATACATCTTTGAAGTATTCTATTCGAATCTGTAAAATTATGTAGACACACAGTAATAAACAGATTGATTGATAATGCAAAGACATACGTATATAAAAATGCAAAATATAAGCTTATTTCACGTTAAATGTACTTATATTTTGATAAACTATCCAATCATCAATGATACATGTGGACGGATAGACAACCGAGAGAGACTGACAAAAATGATTTAACCCTTAACTATACATAACAGCAATTGAAACACTTGTTCATAGTTTAAAATATATTCTTACGAATGCATCATATGATCAAGATCCTGTCATTAATATTCCGTAATTACAAGCAATTTTTGGATATCCACTAATTTAGATTGATATCATGAATGGATCAATATTAGAGGACCACTGGAAAACTGGGAGCGCTGGTGATAACTCTTGCGATTTTGAACGTTATGCTCGGTTCCTAGCTATTCTGAAACCCCCAAGCTAGAACTATACAGCGACCTGAACACGAGAGAAAAGGCGCAAAGTATGCGAAAAGTACTTTACTCCAAGGTTCATTTTAATACAGAAAACATATGGTTTTTATAATATTCTGAATGTCCTTGGGTTGCTCGAAGATTCTGGAATGCTACTAAACATAGTAGCGGTATAACAATCAACCAGTCAGAACCTCTACATGTGACGTTCACATCCTTGATGTTTCTGGCTAAACTCCAAGTGGACGCTGATTGGATGAAATGTTTCTTAAGGTTTCCTGATCCTTGCGTGTCTTTCGCGAGAACTTTTCTGGATTATCCCAACAGCTGGACAACCGTTTCGTTCTAGCATGGGACTCCTCAGAAGTGCGCACCCACTATCCCACAAGGAGGACTCAAGTCCAGGACCTTTGGTCTTGCACGCGAATGCTTAACCTCTAGACCACTGGGTGGGATCGTGGATGCAGCCTTCTAAGGAATCCCATACTAAGACGAAACAGCCGTCCAGTGATTCCAGGTTTTCAATTGTGGTCTAACATTTATCCATTCATGATATCAATCTAACTTCAGCAATCCCCACAACCCCATACTGATAATTATTTGCTAATTGGAAATAAATCGTGACTAATTTCATTTCAGTCATATCATAATCAACGCACTTTTATAATGAAATTCGTAAAAGTGGTATTATTTTTGTAAACATTGTTAAGACTTACCAATAGGTTTTCCAAGAATATTGATTTTTTTGTAGATACATTTATCACATGATGTTTGTACTCGAACCATGGTCTTAACTACTGGAATTTTATTAGCTTGACATGTTTTAAGTGCTAAATTTATCCGATCGCACGCTGTATATTATTAATTAAAAGAAAAAAATAATTACCCAATTCATTGACTGCTTTTGATCAACTAAGTGTATATATTTAGAAAAGTTAGTTGTGTTTATATAGACAACATTAGTTTCATATTTGTGAGTAGTAGTAGCGGTTCTTAACAAGGTAATTTAGGAGTACTACCTGAAAGGAAAACAATCCCAGACAAATATATTTATTTGGTTTGAGGATCTGGAGCTCTATAAATCATCACTACTATTAATATCACTACTAGTACTGGTAGTAGTAGTACACATTATCATGACCAAAACGCCTAAATCACGTGATAAACATACTATCAGTTACTGAGCAAAAATACATTAGTAGGTGTTTAATATTTACCATCATTATTCAGTATAGTTGATAAATCAGTTAATATCATCAGTGAACATCCGTCTTTATACTCCAATTATACCATGACATGGATCTTTTGAACTGTATACAAACACGATGATCTTTACATAAGACAAATTCTAACCGATCTAGCCAAGATTAATATATTGAAAGATATTATTCTGTAAATTATAAATATCACCTAATCAAACTTTTATTTCTAGTCGAAAATTCTCGGTTAAATAAAACCTGATTATTAAAATTTAGATTTATTTACTAGAAACTATATTGCTCGTTTTATCAAGTTTACCGTCATAAAAACTACTGCTTGTTATGATTTAATTTGCAACCCCGTTTATTTTATTTTAAATATAAACAAATTAAACTTTGGACAATAGAACACTTGAAAGGTTTTTGTAGAAAATGTAATCTGAGTACTTACAGCATTTCTCTTCATGTGAACGTTCAACCATCAAACATCTTTTAAAACCGATCTCCTCTCGAAAATATGTGCGCAAATATACCTTACGAAATCCTTTGCAATAGTTGCATTTTCCTGGAATCCTTGAAAGTCTTGTGGGGCAGTCTATTAAATAGGAAAGAAGTAAATTGGATTATATGATCTATGAATCTGTTTTACGATTAACTTATTCTATTATTCAAATACCAATAAAGAGAATAATGATTTCTGATTGATATTATAAGTCATTCAGAGTTCATTTTTGAGATCTGGAGGCTAGCGTGTATTTTCCTGAATGTACACTGACCCGTATATGGAACACCTGATAAAGATTATTTTACTAACAGTGCTTAAAATAAGACACTCGGAATTTGAATAAGAGTTCTAGTTCAAATGTGAATAGAGCTGGTAGAAATCCTTGATAATGGCAACAAATATTTACTATGTAAGTGAAGTATAAAATGTTTCTATGTCTTGAACAAAAATTTATCATTTATATTCTAGAATCATTGGAAACGATTAATGGACAGTATTCATGACCACTGCACGAGAACAACGATTAAATCTTTCTTCCCATTTTTTCTTAAATTGGCATTTTGTTTTCTAGAATAATTATTTTGATTGTATTATGATAACTTACCAATATTTACCATGACAATTTGTGGAAACGGTGTATAATTCGACAACAAGAAAGGAACCATTGGAAACACTGAGGAGTAGTGGATAGATATTTTATTGTAGCTTGATACACCACAGTACTATATCGCTTTACATTTTATCCAATTAATTACTCCACCGTAATTCATAGATTTCATTTGTATTATGGGTACTTACAAATCACCTTGATTAATCTGTCTATTAATTCGTAGATCATTCTCATTGTGTGAGTTCATTGTGTTTCTGTCTTACTTAAGCACACACCAGAAATGTTCTAGCCAATTAGCAGTAAAATTTTATAAATATTTTAGGGTTTTTGATGTATACTACTAAAAATAAGCATAAATTTACAAGTTCTTTAAGCAGTTTAAGGAATAAACTATTTACGCGGTGTCACTCACTTATTTTTTTCATTTATAGTAACTTTCTTCTCACTAAGGAAAAGACTCACCTCCACAAGGTCGATATCTCCTTGTGACTAGTGGTTTACAACTACCGTTACTTTGAAGCTGATAACATATATGGCGTAATTCAATATTTTTGGTAATCGGGTGACAAGATCCACTTTCTACATGACATTTAGGGCATCCTATAATAAATAAACATGTGAAAAATAATGTCATTGGTGTCACGATAAATAAACTATCAAATTAAAAAATTTAATCAAACGTGAGCTAGTGGTAGGTTTGTTCTGGTTAATAGTATTTATATTTCAACGCAGAATTTGTTATTATGATGAAAAAAGAGAAAGCATTAAAACATTAAATGTAGACTGTTGAACAAAGATTTTCTTATCATGAATCATTTAGCTGTAATATAGGTCAGGTTGTCAAATCTTTACTGTCGGACGAATTCTGTTGAGCAAATTACAATGTGGTTCTTAGTCTAATTTATTTGAAAATATTCTACTGTTTTATTGATAATATACAAGTTTGATCAACAGTAAGAAAATGGTAATATTTTAAATACTAGAGAAACTAGTCAGTCTTGCTGAATTGTGATGTCGAAGTTCATGGAGAAGAATGGCTCCATCAATATTACTGGTAACGAATTTAAGCTATCATGAAATCTGTTGTTCTATCACTGTCTCAGTGAAAACATATTATACCAAATAAAGCTAGATATTTAAATAAGATTACTTACTGCAATTTTGTTGTGAACAAGTTAGCATACACATTGATTTGTAGAAATCTAAACTACATTCACCACGTCTCTTGATTAATTCACATTGTGACGTCGCTATTTGATCTTCACATGGTCGCTCACAGCGTTGACATGTTGCCCTACAAAATCGTTGCATAATAGCCTTGTCTTTATGACATCGACCTTCGGCTCTCCATAGTTTACATTTTTCAGTAGATACACGGTCAATACACACTGAAAAGACAATTTGATTTCATAAAAGGAATAACCGGTTAAAACGGATGCAATATAGTGATTATTGTCATTTGAACACAAGAAATGTTGCTATGACTTGTGTCATTATGAAAGAGATCAGGATACTAAATTCAAGAAGCGCTTTATGAACTTCGTTTAAACCCAAGCTGTCGGAATACACTATATTTTATCATACTGATTGTTTTCATATTCTGACGTCATATAAGCAAGTTACTGGTTTCTTTCAAACTCAACTAGATTCAAACACATTTAGTTCATTAATTACAAGATGAGATGGTTACATTAAATTTTATGGACATTAATCAAAAATATGGTCGGAACTTCACAAACTTAATAAAATATAATACCCCTATTTCAAATTCATGATGCATTTTTATTCACACCTGAACCAAAATCATTCACTATACAATATGTCCATTGTAGTCCTTTTTTTATCAAACTCTTCTCAAGACAAAGTAACTTACTAAATAATGAGCAAAAGTCTGGAGACTTAAACATTATGATTCTTAACAAGTGGAATCGTTTTAAAAGATTAGCCTAAAATCACATATTATCAAAATGCTTGATCAGCGAATCTGTTACGAAAAACTTAAATACATAGGAATTTTTTAGCCTAATTGAAGCCTAGATGATTAAAACGTATTCTGATATATTCATCTTTGTTAGCCTTACTATTCAAATCACAAAGTTTGGGTATTTATTCGTTCATATTAAGTTTATTCAAATAAATTAAAAAGAACTATTCATTTACTATTCAGTCTTTTTATGTATATTTTTGAGATATGTTTAAAAGGTTCATAGTCATACTTTTACGTTTGTACAGTCTTTATCAAGCTAGTTGATCAAACTGATTTATAAAAGTGAGTTTGTAACTACAAATTTTAACCAGTATTGGATCACATAGCAATTATTAGTTTTAAAAGTCGCACTGATTGTTTGCAAGATATAATAAATAAACAGTAAAATCTTACCAGATTCTAAACAGCCACATTGACTTGGAGGCACACATAACATACCATCTCTCATGAAACCGGGAAGGCATTCACACCCAGGACCAGAGGTGAGATGGCTACATCTTGATTCTACTCCGAAAAATTTCCCTTCACATGTTTCTGGACATGGATTACGCTCTGGTACGTAATGTTGATTGAGACCACATTTTGAACCACCTTAATGTAAAGATATGAAGGTAATGGATTGTGTTATGACGTTCTGAGGTGTGATATATGTGCGTTTAATAAAAAATATCCTTAAACAAACTGACCGAACAACTGATTCATCTATGCTAATACCTCTATCCATAGAAAATTAGTAATTTTTGCAAGATAGTAATAAGATTTACTAATGTTGAGTTTGTTTGTTTACTTCATAAAATATCATTAACAACAGAATCAATTTCATGATCTGGCATCATGGCTTTTAAAACTAGCATTGATATTGTTCATGGAACTCTTTAAATAAGATGCTTTTTAACTGTTTCGAGTATCGAAAACATAGTGTCATCACATCACTGATGTCAGAAACCTTGATTCATTGGATTTTGACACACCAGTTAGAAAGAATCAATACTCGACCCATGACCTAATCTCGTTTTGTGAGTCATGATAATGACTTCCAAATGAGATTAAAGCAGATATCTAATGCTTTCTAACTTCAGTAATTTTCCAGATAATCTCAGACTCGTAAAAATTATCTACAAATTTAGCGTTACTGTATTTTAAAAGTGATTATATCAACTGGGAAAACTGTGGATCAAATTGTAGTTAATTAGACTATGGTTACTATTAATTCACACCCTTTGATGTGATTTTATTATGTTTCAATTGTGTCACATATGACCTAAATAAAGTTGCTATTTCGATTATTTTTAACTTGACGATTAAAATAATTTCCCTGTTTAATTCATTAAATTGAAGTTTATAGATGAATTATCAAAATATAATAGTTGATTTGGTAAAATATACAGCTACATTTAATCAAAGAAACACTGACGAATTCATTTCCTTCTTGAAAGTATAATCACCTAATTTTATATTTTCCCCCTATTTATTTATGATGACAGACTGATAGTGTAAGCGAAATGTTAAAGTATTTAAATGAAAAAGTTCTGTATTATTCTATTCATTAAAATTTCAATAAAGTTTTGATAATTATTAACTGCTTACTTGAAGTACGTAATTGAATGGATCGTTTCTTTCTAATCATTTTTGATTTAGGTATTTTCCATACATAACGTATAATACAATTTTTAGTATGTTTTCTCTTTAATGGAAACTTTTCACATTTACCATTAACTCGTTTCTCATAAATATAACTTTTTACTGTTTTATTATTAGGACAAGTGTAAATTATTTTAGTAGGTGAACCACATGCTGAAACATAAGTATTTAAAAAAATTACATAATATCATATTTTCAGAATTCAAAACGCTGATATTTAAAAAAATTATTTCCCCTAAGATTCATGCGCCAATATATTTATTATTTAAACATATAAACATTGGTACAGGGAGGCACCAAATAGATATGCGCTACATAAATCATTCGGAATGTGTGTTGGCTGGGATACTGCCCTGGTGCCTAAACCAAAGCAAGTGGTTTTCTTAGGGGGCCACACCCAGAGCCTTCGACTTAAAGGTTGATCCACAAGGCAGTAGAGCAACGTCAGGAGATGCAGTCTCATGGTAGCCGGTGACCAACAATAGGTTCATACACCAATTGTTCCCTTAGGATCCAGGAGCCCATATACACCATTGGTTTGGAATCAGTGTTCTCCAACTCCCCTAGGTGGATTCTACGCGTCCACCAACCTGGTTAAAGTGCTGGAAATTCGCTTTTCGTCCTATCAGTTTTGTAAACAACACCCGTGTCTCTAGAAGGCAGTGAGTAGGACTTCCCTGGTAGTGGTTGTATGCACTGACAGGTAACCATTTAAATATCACTATAAACATTCACATTCGTTTTAGATTCACTTAGAAATAAAATGATTAATATATTAGAATTGCTTAATTATCCGCAATTACAAATTTACCCTCTAAAAGAAATAATTTACATTGGTTTTCAGAAAAACCAGACATTATCCAGTCTTTTATACAATCTGAACAGCACAGTTCAATCCTGCTAAGCAACCACATATATACTATGAACCTTAGTAGACCAACAGTTTGCTAACACTTCATTAAAGACCATTAACTAATAATTATTTCGGTAAAAATGGATTAAATTTCAGGAAGTACCATTTGTATTACTCAATAAGTTTAATGACCTTATTATTGATAAAATGTAGATTTCATTAAGTAAATGGTACTAGATTTCACATCAAATTTAGTTATGATTCATTTGAACACAATAATGATTTGCAAAGATTTTGAGGAAGATGTTAATAAAAATAAAATCAATCGACTTAATTCTAATAGTCTTTAAAGAACAATCATTCTATTGTATTAGTTTTTCATTGGTTGGCACATTCACCTTTCTATAAGCTTTGACTAATAATAATCATAGTTCATAAGATAAACAAGAGTCAGCATATTCAGTTATTAAAATGAAAATACAATAATTTGTTTTAAGATTCTAAAAGTCATGGAAGTGTCAATCGCATTAAGGCTGATCAGTAATTGGTTTTGTCATAATAACTGGTGGAAAAAACTTTTCGGCATGACTATAATTTATGGACGACCTTTGAACGACTCTAAGAAGACCATGAGTGTGTCCACCTAATAACTAGGACCAAATGAGGGTTATAAACCAGTATGAGGAATTGGAATTATGATGGTTGATGGTTAAGTTTAGGAATTAGAATTATGGTTTTCATCACAAACTAACATCAGTTGTAATACCGAAACTTTATTTAGCCAAATGGAAGAGCGACTTTCGCGCCAAAATCCGAGACCTGTTACCTTATACCTGATTGGTTTGTTCATAAATTATAGTCTCGCCAACTTTTCATTAAGTAAAGTAATTAGTGCTTTTTATAGAAATATATTGTTTGTTGAATCAAAGTTGTGGTAAAGTTACTTCCGTGTATAGTTAATGCATACTATTGAATTGACATGATAAAAAAGCATTTAAAATAAAAGATTCTCCAAAAAACTATTACTGGATGCAAACACTTGAAATCTATAGTTCAGTTAATCAATGCGTTATTAATTCAATTTTAAGTTAATGCTAATACTTTAGAGATGACTATTAAGAGGTGTTAAAGTATTGATGAACATAGCCACATCAATGTAACTGATAGTCAGATAATTTAAAGATACACCAGAATATTTTCATGTTGATCAGAAACATTTTTAAAAAATCATATTACCATAGTTTTGATGATAATCAAATATACAACAACAAAGTACTGTTAACTTACGACATTGTTTCATTAACTTATAAACAAATGGTACGCAAACACAATCAGAATTTTTCAGAAAAATGATGACTTTCTTTTGACTAATACCCTTGTAACATGGACCATATGTGTATATTGGTGGCATGCATTCTGTTATTCAAGGCAAACAAATGATATTATTAACAATGTACTTTCTTAAAAATTATATGTTTAATAAATGATTAAGTAAAATAAATAACAATATAATCATATGAATAGTCAAACAAAACTGGAAGTTACTTGGATTTAACAGTTACTTCAAAAGATGTAATACATTATATTATTATGTTGGAGAAATCGAAAGCATTATCTTCTGGATTTCAGTTTGACGGTCTCCAGTTTTATGATGGTTGCCTTAAAGACATAAAACTCAAGAGTTTTGTGCTAATAGTTATTATTCCAGTATTTCTAATAATCTTGTTACATATAGCATCTTATGTCAATAAATTGAATTTTTAATCAAGCTAGCTGATTAAGGCATATTGTACATCCAGTTATTCAAAATAAATTAAGTTGATTTATGATCTAACCTCCGACCTACAGAAAGAACATAACTAACATGGAATGTAGATTACAACAATTACTGTATTGTTGATAATGGATAAATTGGCAAGCCGAGAGTTACATAAACACTATCAGGGTATCTCCCATGTAAGTTACCACAGCTGAATGGTGATTAAATCAAGATCAGTCATCAGTTCATAAATTTATTAACATTTGTTTGATTCTATCCGATTTACTTCACGATAATCAAAATAGATGGTCTGAGGTTATTTTTACTACCCTACTAACTATTTATCTCTTTTATAAATCTCGGACGTTTTATTATTCCCTACATTCTTTGGACATTCAATCTCAGTGTTTCTTTGATTATTATTTTGCACTTATACTAATCGTATTTTTATCTTAGTAATTCTTTTTTGAAGTATATAAAATTTCTACATTCTCCATGAAAGTACTGGGCTGTAATTATTCTCTCCATCTCTTTTTGTAAAAACTATTCTGGGCATAATGTTTTAAAATTTTTTTCAGTCAACCAGATACATTGAAGGTCATCAGTTCAAAATGAGTTTTTGAAACAATCATTTAACACACTTTATTAATAAACACAAATCATTAAGAAACATTTACCGAAGTTGAATAATAATTGGAGGATGAACTAAGGATACTCATCTTGTCCTATTTAGGACTAGTCAGTTAAATCTACCTACATCCCAGTATTGAAGTGAACACCAGAACATTAGCCTAGTATCATTCGTTTCAAACTCCCAACACGTTATCTGCTAAGCTACTGAGCCAAGATAGTTACTGGTTTGTGCTACTGGATTAAATCTAATTGCTAAGTGGTTGATCAATTGCAGTCCTTTATATTAATAGAAGATATAAAAATTTACAATATCCAAACATTACGTTAAACATTCAATTTTGATGAAAAAAGGTAAAAATAAGCATAAACTAACTATGTTTTATCATTTTACACTTGTCTCCATATCGTCTATTTTGTTTAAGATGATGTCTATAAGAGAAGAATAAACAATGCAAGGAATAATTACAGGTTATGTTACTGATTATTAACAGAAAGAAAAACCTGTTAACAATGAAGATTTAGTACAAATCTGATTTCTTATCCTATTCTTTCATAACAAGTTATGATCCTAATGGAATAAATGATAATCACATAGAGTTATCATTTAACAAATATTCAATTAGCTAAAAACTATTAGCCTTATATCAATTATCGAATTTTGAGAATATTAATGGAGTAAGTAAAATGTTAATTTTCGTTGTATATATCATTGTGGAATTATTGTGTCTTGAGTCCTCTGATTTATGATAGATTCTCCATTCAATGTAGAATTGATTTATATACTTGAAACGAATGATAGTTTAATCATTCTTCAGTTAAATATAGATCTATTTGTATGGAATAGATATATTAATGTTACAATTCCATTGGATTGGTATATTGGTTAACTCTGATAGTTATTATAACCACATCCTAAGTGGTCAATTATTTTACAAATAAATGAGTCATTAAATCGACCACATTATTTTTATACTTTCATCAATCAGGTCATGCTTATCTAATATCAAAGATCTTGAATTAAAACAGACATTATTTAAGGTTTAAAACTAAGTCAAAGAAATCTTAATAAGTTGAACTAAATTAATAATTAATAACAGTTTTATTTGAACTAAGATTAACTTTACTCCGAAAATTCTAAAGAAATGACAAATCTTATGAACCTTAATGTTGTGCTAAACAGATATAATCAAATTTTTCTAAATGATATTCGCTATAATTTTAATCACAAACCGATCTTAAAATACCATTGAATACCAGAAATCCATGTACAGTCGTTTCATTCTTAAGGAAACTCAATATTTATAGTATTCATGTACTCCACGATGACTAGCTTCAGGATGCAACTCTTGCAGTTTGAGTGTGAGATTCTGATCGGTAAAGTTCAACTATTTTGCATGTGAGATAGTTATCTACATCAGGTAGTAGATGAAGGCTGCGTAGAATGATGATCTGATTAAAGTTAGATATATACACCGTTTAATGATGGTTCAATGGTCTAAATGTTAAGCGTTCGCACGCAAGCTCAAAGGTAATACGTCCCGTTCCCTGTGGTCAGATCGTATCAAGAGTATCATGCTAGGACGAACCAGCTTCACAGTGCTTCCCCATTTTAAAACGAGCAAAACAACACCTAATAATGAGAAATTTATGAATACTCCTTTTGAAATGTTCTTTAATGTTACTGAAAACTGAATCCTATTGCCTATTAAGTGATAAATGCTATTGAAACCTTGAACAGAATTCACCTATCATAGTAGCTGCTTGAAACCTGGTTAATAAATAGTTTTCTCCCTTATTGAAAAGTTTTAAGAATCTGTAATTGGATGCTCAAAATAACCTTCACCATTGATGGATTCTTCATTTCGTAACAACCATATAAAATAAAATGATTGGGAGAGATAACAGAATAAACATCAAACTCACAAAGTGATAACAGTATTACTAGACAAATAATCTTATTCAGGTGATTAAATTATTGAGTCTATAGGGTTAAAAGAAGGTAATTAGTTAACTGACGTCAGTGGTTTGAGGAAGTAGATAGAAAAGCCTTAAACTAGATTTAAAACCTGTGAAAAAGGCTTATTCATAATTCCGAAAAAACTGGGTATTTTTATCACACAGTTTCAAAGCAAAGATACTACTACTAAGCTATTCGAGGAGCCAATGGTCTCACTAGCACATCGTAAAAGTAGTATTATAATAAATTCCTCTTAGAATATACTGATCTCATTCCCAATATGTCACGGAAAATTTTTTTAGGAATCTAAACTATATTTTATTGATATAACGATTTCATATGAGTTTTGTTTTGGTTACCTCAAAAACTTTTATTATGTTTGAAAATTTATATTATCAGATCAAAAATACTTAGAGAACTAAATTCAATTGGTATTGTTTACTTGAATCTTCCCACTGATGATTAGGACTGCAATGGGCCAGTCTCTTATTGGCATATATGCATACTGTGAATATTGCCTCGATATTGTCTTAATTCTTAAGCATTATAAGTAAAGATAGATGGTGGTTAGCAGTGGAGTCCAGTTTGACGAGCGTTTCATCCTATTTGGGACTCATCAACTGGATGTACCTGCATCTCATAGTTGATGTTCAAGATTTAAGTAAACAATAGTAAGTGAATTTAAACTTCATCCCATTGCACAAGCAAGTGGCTATCAGGACTCAGTAGCTAAGTGGATAACGCTATAGGGTTTGAAGCGAACGGTACTGATTTCAAGTTCCAGAATAAACATAAACTCTGAAGTGTAGGTACATCCAACTGACGAGTGCCAAATAGGACAAAACGCACGTCCTGGATTCCACTGCTAGCCAATATCCATCTTTGCTTACAATAATTCAAGAACTGTTGTTTAAATAATGTTATCTGACAAGAGAACAATCATATTTATCAACAATAACAACGAAACTAGTAATTTCAACTTACCGTTTACTTTCTATGATACCTTGTTGTAGACAAATAATAACAATACATATTATAAAAAGTATAAGCCATTTCAAATATCCTTCACTACTACGTAGTGAAGATAAATGCATGGCTATATAATTGTAAAAGTGTGAACAGTTGACTCAGTAAAACTAATATTTGACTATTACAACTGATAATTGAATTTAAATGGGATCAGTTAACTTTTTCGGATTATTATATATATTTTGTAGAAGATATATTATTTTTTCCTATCCTCAAGAATAGTTTAATTTTCAGTGAAAGTAGTTATTCACGTAAACCCTCATTTATTGAAAAGCAAAAAAAAAAAAAAAAACAGGTTCATATCTGTTTTACTTTTCAATATGAAATTGTGAAATATAAGTGTCTGTTTATGATATACACTGATATGTGAAAGTAATCTATGGGTACCTGTATTTTATTGCGTAATAGTTAATTTATAATTTTTCGACTGAATTATTGAAATACAAATATTAAGCATAAATGTATATTTCAGAATTCAACTATATCAAATTAATACAGTTAAAGTATAAATGCTCCTGTTCTCAAATATTTTGTATTTTTAAGAATTATTCCGATAGGAATCAATGATACATGTTTCGTCTTATTTAGAACTCATCAACTGTGTTGGCTTCTTCGACAAGACCTTCATTTAAAACCTTTATTTCGATTAATTAATTTGTACATATTATTTTAGCTGATGATTTCTAAGCTAAAATAGTAATTTTTCTAAAGTTCATAGGAAAATCTTGTGTAAAGCTACATCTGTATGCTAAACCATTAGTCACCCATAAGTGTACAAATTTATCACTTTGATTCAGATTACTTTACGACAATATACAAACAACATTCTAGTTCGATTAAAATAAATTTAAACTACTATATTTCTTATAATTATAAGTAATATATTTGTATTATTTAAACACGAATGACGTAACTTATACTAACTTGTGAAATGTTTAAAATTTCAATTTTCATCTAACTGCTTTATTAAT
Source organism: Schistosoma spindalis (assembly GCA_946903255.1). Lineage (NCBI taxonomy): Eukaryota > Metazoa > Platyhelminthes > Trematoda > Strigeidida > Schistosomatidae > Schistosoma > Schistosoma spindalis. The sequence goes on along the minus strand of OX336416.1, from coordinate 70,644,556 downwards.
GGGATATTATTATTATTATTAATACCTTACTGTTTATATTGACTACAAAAGATATCTATAACTTCGCTATCAAAGATTTTCATTTCAAAATCTATCTGATTACTTCTACAGTCGATAAATGATGGGTTCTACAAAATTATATTCAAGAAGGAGTTACATAATTATTCAGCAGCTTTGTCTCAATTCGTCGGTATGATTTCTCAACGACAACCAGTTGGCTTTAATAGCGAAGATAAAAGTATTTACTATTATTTATAATTTGACTGACTTTATATGCAATATTTCATTGACAGAAGATTGAAACATACATATCAATTGTCTATATGATTCACAACAAGCGATTCTGAATAGTCCCAGGATAGGATAAAATAAATTTCTGAAATTCTTTGGCCTTTAATAACACTTTGGTTGATATCAGTTTATGGTGAAAACAATTTTATATAAGATGAAGTTTATTACTTAAAAAAGATAATCAGACTCTAGCATTGTACAACAATTTCATGTGATTCACTAGGTAATAACTTGTTAATTGAACAAGTAGAATATTTCATCAACTTTGAATAAAGTCGAATGGTACATTGATTCTCATTTAATTCAATTACAGTGATAACTGTAATTCGTTAAAAAAAACCTTACACTTTGAGTTTCGTACTACGAAAATATTATTTATTATGAAGAGAATTTCACAATGAAAAAACTATTCACACTTCATTCAGAAGAATTATGTCGTCACATGGTGAAAGCCGAGATTTTTCGGAAGCCATGAGGCCAATTCTCCTTCAATCTAATATAAGTTATATTTATTGATAATTCACTTCTTTATCCATATTGTTATAGAAACGGTATTCTACCGTTGTGGAATTTGATATCATACTCTGCTGAGTTTCCATCAATTGAAAAGTCGGAAGTATAGCGAATACATTGGAGAATCTTCAAAGATTAAGTAACGATTTGGAGTTAAAATGGTTATGTTACATCACTTAAATCTTTTTGGCATGAAGTAGCGTTTTAGACAAATCCTTGTCTTAGTATTTGGTAAACAAAAACCAAATATATATATATATATATATATATATATATATATATATATATCATTGAATTTGTCCCAAAAACAGATCAATAAACTAGCTATTTTATGCAATCCACCTACATAATGTTGTCGTAAAGATACTGATGAGGACAGTTTGTGTTGTTTCAAAATAACGTGTAACATCTATTTGTTCGGTATCTTGTGTTCGAATTTTGTAATTTCATAAATGCATCAGTACTACCTTAATGCTTACATTTGATAAATTCTTGGGCTATGAATATTCTTCTCACAAAGTAGGTAGAGATATGAATACTTCAGATAATTTCCCAACCATATACCATTCAAAGCGTAAAAAATTTACCTTTAAAGTTAAGTGAAGTGACACTCATCTAGAACAATGTCATTCTTTAATGTATGTAACTGGATATTGTAGGCTATCATAATCAAATAATTTCTTTATCGTAAAACGACTCGATTTGTTTAATGTTACCTCCAAAGTCCTATTAATTAGTAATGTGTTTGATGCTTCCATTTAGAACATTACATTACCGGTCTTAAATTTAAACCTCTATTGATTACAAACCCCAGTCAGTCAGCTGCAACGTATGACCAGTCACATATATGCATCGGTCCAAGTTGCCATACCGCATTAGCACAACAAGATGAACACCGGATTCATAGAAGTAGTTAATTCAGTGGTGGTAATCTATAAAAGAAAGATTGCATATAAAGAGAAAGTACAGGGAGATAGAATTAGTTCGTAGAAAGAAAGATATGAAGCGATTTTAATCTCTTAGTTTAAAGTAAGACAGAGAGTGTATACACCGACGCCATTGTGATCGATCCTAAGCCATTTCACCAAGAGTCTCCAACCATTGGTTACGAAAGTCACGCGGATCCCAACCAAGTAGTCTGCATCTACCAACATGGTTCAGACCAGAAGTTAGAGACTTCAAGCACTGATGCCATGTTTTGGTTTGGCCGACCCTAACTTTCTTCCAACCATCCCCAACACTAGTCAGCATTGCGCGTCGTGGTCATCGGTGTTCAGGCATACACAACAACTATCTCAGTCGATGAAGGTTCATGACCTCATCAACTGATTTACTATCATTCCCTAATACCCTACATCTAACCTTACTATTACTTACCCGGTGATCCCAACAGATACGCGCAATATTTCTAGGGCATCTGTGGTCAAATACTAGTAACTTACGGGTATCTTAAACTCTTAAAGGCCATGTTTCGCAGCCGTATAGTGGAACGGAACGAACTGCCGCTCAGTATACTCGTCCCTTAATTGATAGACGGATATCTCGCCTTCGCCATAGATGACGTAAGTTGGCAAAGGCCAAACGAGCTTTTCGAATCCGTGCTGAGATTTCGTCAGACACCAACCCATTAGGGCTGATCAGACTTCCAAGATAAGTGAAGTTGTCGACGCGTTCGACTACTTCACTCCCTATCCTTAGTTCAAGTGTTGATGCTGGCCAGTCCTGAAGCAACAACTTGCATTTAGAGGGAGAGAAGCTCATCCCAAACATCCTGGCATTGTTGCTCAGTGCTACCAAAAGACTCTGCATTTCATCAGCCTCTTCACCAAACAGGACTATGTCATCTGCGTATTCTAAGTCGATAAGTGAATCTCCTGGTAGGAGATCAATACCCGAGAATTTAGTCTATAAGAGCGTTATTTCCATCAGTAAATCTATGATGAAGTTAAACAAAAATGGAGAAAGTGGACAGATTTGACGGACACCACTTGAGGTTGCAAAAGCAGATGACAGTTCGCCATAAGCTCTGACTCGACTAGTAGTGTTCGAGTAAAGAGCCTTCACAAGGTTTATGTACTTCTGAGGTACACCTTTCAATGACAGACACTGCCACAGAACCTCTCGATCTAGAGAGTCAAATGCTGCCGATAAGTATGCCTGTGTTCTAGAACCTGACCAATGGTGAATATGTGGTCGATGCATCCACGACCAGATTTGAAACCAGCCTGAATTAGTCGTGTTTGCAGTTCATGAGTCTTAGTTAGGTGTCCGATAATTATCGAGGCTAGTATTTTAGATACTATATTAGTCAAACTAATCCCTCTATGGTTGTCACAGGATGATTTTGACCCTTTCTTATATATTGGGACTATAAGTGATTGTGACCAGTCAGAGGGGATTATGTCCAACTCCCAGATTTTAACTAAAATATTAGTCAACCTAGTCGCTAGAATTGGACCACCATCCTTAAAGACCTCTGGGGCCAATCCATCTGGACCAGCTGCTCTTCCTCGTTTCAGATTAGCTATAGCTTCCTGAACTTCGGCTAGAGTTGGAGGACCTACTTCAACGTTTCATTCACATTGTCTGGGAATGGAGGGTAGTTGTAGAGTAGCTGAAGGCCAACTGAACTGCTCCTTAAAGTGTTCCGCCCATCGTTCTAAACGTCTGGACTGGGAGCAGATGAGAGTGTTGTCTTTTTCCGAGATAGTCTCACTTACACCTGACTTCTTAGTTCCAGTTTCTTTTATGAGTCTGAAGAGTTGTCTTGTGTTCCCTATAGTCGCCGCCTTTTCCATCTCTTTTGCTCTCGTTGCCCACCACTGCTCACGATCATTCCTTAGACTTTTGCTTAACCTAGATCTGATGTGCTTTCGCTCACTATCGTGTTCAGAGCCTGATGGGATGAGTTTACGAGAATCCATCACTGCAATAGACCTTGAAGAAATCCATTGATTCTTTGTAACCCTTTGGTTTAAATTACTAATATATGTCACTGCTGTTTTCACAGCTGTTCGTATATCTTTCCAAGCAACATCTTGGTCAGCCTCGTTTCCAGAACTACTTAAGTGTGACCTCAGTTGTTCCTGGAACCTACTTTTGGTTTTCTCGTTACTTAGTCCAGTTCTAATGAGTCTTTTTTGTGTGGCTTTTTGCGTCCAGTGAGGCGCAAGCAGATGTGTGCTCGTATTAGGGCATGGTCGGAGTCCAAACAGGTACTCCAGAATGAGCGACAATCTTCTATCGGCCCTCTCTAACGATGACTGATGGCAATACGGTCTATTCGGGTTCATTGTTGGTTTGGTGCAGGGGGTCGCCATGTTAGACGATGTCTCTCCTTATGCTTAAAATTTGTGTTTGCTAAAAATAAACGATTGTCTGAGCAAAGTTGCAGCAGAGGATCACCATTATCTGTTCGCTGTGCCGGAATACTAAAATACCCACTTAAATGTCTTTCTGTTTCGTTTAAGCTACCTACCTGGGAATTAAAGTCGCCTCCTACGAGTACTATGTCTGAACGTTTAGCTTTCTGAAGAAGTTCAGACAGCTTTCTGTAAAATTCATCTTTCACTTTATCCGAACTGCAGTCAGTGGGAGCGTAGGCAGAAACGACAAAAACGCAACGACGTGTGTCCCTATCCTTCCGAGTTCTTACGGAGCCGTTTAGCCAAACAGCGCATAGACGACTATTAACGGGGATCCACTCTAATAGCGCTTGTTCTGCCCTTGTACTTAATGCTATGCCTACACCTGCCAGTACACGAGAACTAGCCATCGGGTCGCCAGATACACGGAGGGTATATCTTTTCGGATCTCCGTTTTGCCGAGGTGAGGTCAAGTGAATGACCACACTAGGATCCTGTATGCGTGTTTCGGAGACACAGCATACATCAATCGTACGAGATTCTAGGGTTTTAGCCAAGGAAGCCTGCTGGTCGATTTGACATAGTGTGTGTACGTTGAAGGCTCCAATGTGTAGTTTGGAGCGAGGTTTCAGTATACCTGGGACAGTGTTTTGCGCACTAGAATCGTTGGCTGTGGTGACACTTGAGGAGGAAGCCGAAAGAGGAAGTTCAGATTTGAAAGTCGATGTAGGAGGAATAATAGGAATTGAAGAGGGAGTTTGATTATGAATACAGTGGTCTTGAGTGCTGTTAGAGGTATGAGAGCGGTTATTACTACCCGGTTGCCTACACCGTGGAAGGGTTCTTCTGGAGGTGCCTGAAAAGGAAATTGGATTAGAGGTGGTCATAGTGACTTGAGAGCGTGACCGCAGTGCCCAAGGGACAGCTGTTTGAGGTCGGTTACAAATGACCTTTTTATCAGTAGTTTTTGTGTTAGCTCCGTACTTGTTGAGACCTTACCGCCGGAGACGGATATCCGTGGGATAAGGCGAGGTGTGCATTTTAAGGGTCGACCTTTTCTAACCCCACCCCTCCTTGTGGGAAGGCAGCATCGCTGTTATGCTGGTTGTCTGAAGGAAACACCTTACTGCTGTCACACCTCTGTACAGTCAGCCGTACGACTTCGCCTTCGGAACTTGGTTTTGTTGCTTTTAGTCTTACCGCTCTTCAACCGACCTGTCTGGCATAGTAGGACCTCGAGGAACGGTTTTCTAGCCAGTGTAGCTCAGTTGCTTCATCACGATAGGCAAGGCCGACCACCACGTCAAGGTAGCAACAGCGATCGGGATTACGAACACCATTAACAGAAGACAACGGTGACTCAACATAATTAACAATAAAATCACTAAATTTTAAGATCAAGACCAGATATTTACTGTAGGTCAAAAAGCATTAGTTTCCAACCAACAATCGGAATATAAATAGTTTTCTGAAACGAAGGCTGAAATAGTCTAACCCGCTTGCATTTTCTACAACTGCGCTTTTATGAATCACATTATACTGCTTACTAATAATCAGTAAGCACAGCAAATTAGAATGCTTTTGATGTCTAATTCCAAATTACAGCGCAATGTTCTTTGGCGTGGTTTGTGATGCATTTGGATGATTTCCATAGTGTGTGTCCTATCCACCTCCATCATCTCCTAACTTCCTCTACAGCTGAAATCTAGTCAGTTCTCACCCACAGTAGGTTGTTGCTAATGGTATCCGGCCAACGGACATTCAGTATCTTGCGTGAACAACTGTTTTTACATACTTTTACTTTTTGATGTTAGTCATAGTTCTCCAAATCTCAGCTCCATAGAGTAGAACTGTCTTGACGTTCGTATTGAAGATTCTAATTTTGATATTGGTTGACAGTTGTTTCGAGTTCCACATGTTCTTCAACTGTAGGAATGCTACCCTTACTTTTCCAATCCTTACCGCTAAGTCTGCATCTGATCCTCGTCATTCATCGATGATGCTTTCCAAGTACGTGACACTTTCCACATCTTCCAGAGCTTCCCTATCAAGTGAGATTGGGTTGGCGTTCTCCATGTTGTATTTGAGGACGTGGTTTTTTCCCTTGTGTATGTTGAGGCCTACTGATGCAGAGACTGCTGCGACTACACTAGTTGCTTTCATCTTCATTTGTTCGTTGAGATGGAATAGATGGACTAGGTCATCTGTCAAGTCCGAATCGTCTAGTTGCATCCAACCTGTTCATTGTGTTCCGTGCTTCCCCTCAGATATGGAGCTCTTCATAATCCAGTCAAGCACCAGAAGAAAAAAGGGGGAGATTAAGCAGCATTGTCTGACTTCGATCCTCACTTGGAATGCGTCTGTCTGCTGCACTGCATGTACGACTTTGTAGTGTGGCTCATCGTATGAATTCCGTATGATGACGATTTTCTCAGGTTCACCATAGTGTCGAAGAGGGTTCTGTAAGGTCATCCAATCCTCACTGTCAAATGCTTTCGCATGACCAAGGAAGTTGATGTATAGTGACGGGTTCTATTCAATTGATTGTTGAATGATTATCCGTTGTGTCGCAATTTAATCTGTTCACTTCCGTAACGTTCTCATACCCATGCTTTTTCGCTTCAGACATTCGAATTTGCTTAATAGGCTCTAACCAGTTTATCGAATATTCTTCTAAGTATCATTACATATCCAATTTAGGAAGTACACTTCTTAAATTATACATATTCGCATTTTTTATTGTGAAGACCTCACAAGTTCAGTATTGTTATGTATTTAATATAATTTCATCATAATCGTACTGTCTTTTTATTTCATGGATTTTACGTGTCATTTAATAGTGTGTTTCGACTATTACAGCAAACAGCTTCCTAAAAATAGTAAACTATATCTGGTGCCGAAAATGACAAACTCATGAAACTATTAGATTTTAATTAGTGAAAATTGTTTACCATGAAGACAATACCGCACAACGAAACGAATCAATATTAATGTATGCCTTACATAAAATAATGAGAATAAAAATTTTTTTGAACATAACAAGGTACATTTAAATACATGGACAAAAACAAAAACTGGGACCTATTTAACAAAAAGCATTTTTTTTATTATTTAGTGCAGTAAAAAAACAGTAAATGGTTTATTATAATTATGAAAAGTGCAATAAGAGAAATAACGTAGAATATAAACCACAAAAACAAGTAACATACTAAACTGTCAACATTTTGTCATAAGTAATATGTCCATTTCTGTAACAGTTATAAGTATATACCAAAATGAACTTTAATACAATATGGTAAGGAACATAAAAGAAATATATATATATATATATATATATATATATATATATATATATATATATATGAGTATATGTGTTAAATTTCTAGGATGAAAATGTCCAATAAAAAAACAGGGAGAGGAATATGTAACAATTATAATGGAACCTCGTGAAAGAGAAATAACAGTTGTTTAACAAAAAATGGTTCAAACAAAAAGGATTTCTGTACAAGTGTCTAATCGGAGAATTCAAAATCTGAGTCATCTAGAGCTCCCTTCTTTGACCTAAAACATGAGGACCAAAAGGAAAACAAAAATGAACAATATTGAATATCATAAGTAATACACAAAATCCGTTAGAAAAATAATCTATAGCTAAGATCAGTGAAGGAAGAATGAAACGCGCATTTCTAGACGGCGATTTTAACTATTAACAAAAAAATATTTGTACAGGGAATTTGTAAAAATTGTAGGATCTTCATAGTTTTATTCACGTACTAATCTTAGATAGACCACAATTGGAAAGTTGGAAGCATTATACAGATACAACCAATAGAGATCAGGATCTTTGATCTTGTATTCCAACTTTTAGCAATTAGACCACTGACTTAGCATCCAGCGGTGTATATGCTTAACTTAAATCAATTTACGATACTGAAAAAACCCTTAAACGCTGAGGAAGATAGCAGTCTGACAGCCAACGTGGTTTAGCTCCACCGGCCAAGGCATTTCACTAGAAATTCAGTAATCTTATCTTGAAGCTAGACACTAGTGAGGTATAGAGTTATTGTTACTGTAAGGGATTTATAGAGATCGTTGATCTTTCATAGATCAAACGTCCATGCACGTGACCGAAGGTCCCGCGTTCGATTCTCTGAAGGGGGTTGTGGATGCTCATTGTTGAGGAATCCCATACTAGGATGAAACAGCTACTCAGTGCTTCCCTGATTTTTAACGATGGCCTAAGTAAGACTAGTCCGTGACTTAAACGATGAGAATCAAATATTTATTGATAGATCTTAGACTGAAGAGAAAGTTGAAAAATGCTGACCTCCATAAGAAATGTCAGTAATTTTTTCAAGTCAATTAATTTCTGCAAAGACAAATTTATTATCTCAAGATGCAGAAGTAAAACACTATTAATCGCTAATTCACACGCATCAATTTCAAATAAACAAGTTTCGAAAAACAATGTTAATATGAGTATATTGGATGTATCTTAACGAAGGAAAGCTCATGAAAATGCATTCATAACTAAACATATTTTTCTGTACATAATGGAAAAGTAAATTACAGGAACAGTTTATATGATGGAAAATGAAAATATGTTTGTATCAATTTAAAGTTTTGAATTTCAGTGAATGCTGTTGATCGTCCTTAATTATGGATTTCAGATATATGGGGGAAACCGATCTCTGAATTCTTGAAATTTCTTTGAATGAACAGATTATTGTTATTACTATTACTATTATTATTAACGGAAACTATTAGTCTGACCAATCTTACTTACTTGCCCTTCTTAACCTTTTCGGGTTCAAAATCGCTATCATCATCGTTTTTCCGACGTTTATGTGAACCACCTTTGGATTGTTTTTTGGCACCACTGTCATCTGAATCAACATCTAGATGGTCATCTTCATCATCATCATCATCAAATACGTATCGAGCACGATTTGTTACAGTACGTCGAGAATTTACTCTAGGCTCTTTTTGAGAAGTAGTTACTGATTTGGGAATAAATAAATCATAAAAAGTCTATCAAATTAATGCAATTTTCACAGTTATTTTCTTTATATAATACTACACAAAACAATAAAAAGTCGAACATAAATTTAATATTATTTTCACTAATAAAAGTTTAATTCTCAAAAGCTTGTATCTATTATGTTGTATTACTATGATCTAGACTACAAGTAAAACTGTAAAAACACTGATTAATCAATATATAGTCATTATCTCCACGATTACTCAGAGTAATATATTTGCTTTATTTTATTTTATTTAAACACATAAACATTGATACAAGAATGCACCATATATATGCGCCACACTTCGTCATTTAATTTGTGAGACCTGGAATAATGCCCAGGCGCCCAAACCGAAGCAGGTGGTTTTCTTAAGGAAGCCAGACCCGGAGCCTTAGAACTAGACGCCTAATCTACAAGACAGTGGAGCAACGTTACGAGATGCGGTCTCATGGTAGCCGGTGACCAATAATTGGTTCATACACCATTTGTTCCCTCAAGATACCGGAGCCCATGTACGTCATTAGTTTGGAATCAGGCTTTTCCGATTCCCCCAGGTAGATGCACAATATATGCCAACCCGGATATTCGCTTTTCGTCCTTTCAATCTCGTAAACAACGCCCCCGCTGTGAGAAGGTAGTGAGTAGGACTTCCCTGGTAATGGCTGTATACGCGTGGCCATGTGAGAGTATTTACAGAGGGACAGTGGACTCTCTCCACTCTCCGCCATACCAGGGCTAACTGAGTTGCTGTGACACTCATCCTACATTTGGAAAGCATTTAAAAAAGCGAGTTTCATAACAGAGCGTCCACTACTCAAACTTACCAAAACATATCCTATTATGAAATTCAATAAATTGTGATGAACACTATAATTTTAGAGTCAGACGGTTAAAAATTTAGATCAAGGGATTTTGACGATTTACACCTACTGTGAGGTTACTCTATATATGATAGCCACTAGGTTAACGTTTTGATACTTGTTTGACTGGCTAGTATTACGACCTAAATGTAGCAGTGAATCGGTGAATGAAAAATAACAGATAAGTGGATATAACATACAAAACACAGAACTGTTATCTACAATGCTAATAATGTTTAATGAAATACACTAACTACTTGCGGCATCATTAGAATCATCGTCTGTTGAAATATTTATTGTGGTTTTCTTCTGAGTAGGAGGAAACATTGATTTGATACTAGGTTGTGATTTAGGTGGAGCTGAAAACTGCCGTCCTTTGCCACCACGACCACGTCCACGACCTGATGCAATAGCAGAAGCACCACGAGATGTTGACCTAGAACTAATATTCAAAAAAAAAATAAGGGAAAGACTAGATAAGTAATATCCTCAGAAGTTATAGAGCATATGTATACATATATACAAACAGAAAGCAAATATCTGAATCATTTAGGAGATAGTTAAATTTTATAGTTTAAAAAAATCTAGTTCTTCATTTACAATGTAATTTCCTTGTTCACTTCCTATAATATTTCTGATTTGCATTTTTTCTAGTTACTGATGATGAAATTCTTATAAATAATGAGATATATATTATACAGGATAGATGATTAACCTGAGTTGTGATTTTTGGCGGCAGGGATTTTAACCTCTGTGAAGCTGCACCGAACAAGATTAGTGATATACGAATGAGTGTCACAAACTACAACCTCATATATATATATATATATATATATATATATATATATATATATATATATATATATATATATATATATATATATATATATATACATGAAAAACCACAAGACAAGTAGCAAAAGGAATAGTGGGTTAGAGCTTTAGCAAAAAGTAAAATGAAGACGAAATGGATAGAAGACAGAAAAGTGAATACTCACTCAGCCTTTACAGATGTACAACCACCACTGCTACTTGATGGGATTGACGATGACTTAGTGTCTGGAATTTCTGGGACAATCGGTATATCAATCTCTTTATTTCCTTGTCCGTGATCAACAACTTGAAAATTCTCCTCTCGTTCATTGTCTTCTTCATTACTACTACTGTCATTATCGAAAACATATTTTGTTGCTGCAGCTTTTTCACGTCGTACACGATCAACAGCAGGTCCACCTACATGATTGGAGAGTGAAGTAGTTAAACACGAATGATGTTAAGTAGTGACAAAAATAACTATCAATAATGTTAGTTGACTACAGTACATAACATTTTACACTGAACAAATAAGTATAAATCACAACTTGCATAAATATACAGACATTAAAATGAACATAAATATAAATTAAAACTTGTGTCTTGTGATCGAATAGCAAACAACAACTAAGAGCATACATATAAGTATGCACCATTGAAAGGAAATAACAGATCTCGAACTTCAATCAGCAATTTAGTACTTTGATACAAATTATAAAATGCTCTATAGTACATTGTGTTCAAAATATTGAGGTCAGCTCAGCAACCATTCAAATCAACACACATCAAATAGTAATTTAAGTTATAAAAATGAAGCGAATGTTTGGCGTAACAAACTAATTTTTATTACGATCGAGGTACTTCGAAGAAATAACCAGCTTTCATCAGATGACGACTTTTAGTATCTTAAGACGTTATTAACTGCAATACAAATAAACTCGTATCAATGACTCAGATGGACAAATGTATGGTTAATTATGTGTCGATTTGCAGTCATTGATGCATATCATTATTTCTTAAATTGTCTAGAAATGCCAGAAACTCACATGCCAACACATTCAGAATCAGCGGGTGTAATTCAGATTACAAGAAAATCTATAAAATAAGCTAGCGGATAATCACTACGTTCTGAGAAACATCTATCCTGTTGTTTAAACAGAAGAAAATATCAATCGGTCACAATGTAGAAACTGTACATATGTACATCGGTTCAAGTTGCCACATCCCATTAGTACATAGAGATGTTGTCAGGTCAAACCCTAGGATAGTAGAGGTAGAAACAGTATTAGTGGTAATAAGAAACATCAGGCATCGAAGATACGACTCGAAAAAAACATAAATTAGAGAAAGAAAAACAAAAAATAGTTGTGAAAAATTTAGAATCTCAGGATTTAGGAGAAGACAAAGAATGGATGCACATGAGTCATTGCAAACGATTTTGAGCCATGTCATTCAACGTCTTTAACCAGTGGTTACGATAACCACGAGGACCCCAAAAAGGTATTCTGTACCTACTAACATGGCTAACTCCAATTGTCAGTGAATTCATGGTGGCAGTTGCGTGTACGTAAGACATGTCCAAACCGCCTCAGTTGACGAAGATTTACTACCTCATCAATCTGTTTCCTGTTAACACCTAGAACCCGATTTCTAATCTAGGCGCTGCTTATTCCGTGGTTCCAAAATTCGCAAGCAATGCTTCTTAGACACCTATAATCGAAGATCGGTAACTAACAAATAACCTATACTCTTACAATGCTCATGTTTGAAATGCATCAAGTAGAACGGAAAGAACTGCTGCACAGTAAACTCACCCTTTAGTTGGAATACGAATATCCCACATACGTCACTAGTGATGCAAGTTGGCAAATGCCAATCGAGCCTTCTAAATGCGTGCTGGGATTTCGTCAGACACCAGACCATTAGGACTGATAAGTGAAGCAGTCGATGCGTTCAACTACTTCACTGCCTATCATTAATTCAGGCGGTGACGCAAGTCAATCCCGAAGTAATATTTTACATCCAGAGGGAGAGAACTGCATTCTAAACATGCTTGCATAAGCTGGTCAGAAGACTGTATTTTGTCAGGGTCTTCACTAAACAGGATTATATCATCTCCGTATTTTAAGTCAACAAGTAAATCTCATGGTCGAAGATAAACTCCTGGAAAGTCAGACGATGAAAAAGTTATCTCTAAAACCATGACTAGGACAAATCTACATAAAAATGAAGAAAGTAGATAACCCTGACGAACACCATTTAGAGTAACCAATTACGATAGCAGTAAGCCACAAGCTATGACTCGACCAAAAGTGGTCGGCCAGGAAACAGAAGAAAATATGACAGAGTTGAACATGGGGTAAAAATGAATGAATATTTTTATCACTGCAATGTGGCTCTATACAATATTTACTAGTACTTCATACCATGAATTATTTGTCAAAAGTTTTACATCATAATATTTACAATTTTGAGATAATTTAGTAAATATATTATGATAGAGAATGTAATCTACTTTTGACCAACTGATACAATAAATATTATAGCGAAACTTTACAGTAAATGCAAACGTTTAGCTCCCCAACTTATATTCCATCGAAATAAATTATTAATGCCTAAAAATTTGTAAATCCATAAATAAAACGTTTCAAAATATTATTTTTGAAGAAAAAACTGGCTAATGTAGGTTTATGGATATTAATGAATGCAATATAATAGTAGACAGTGATTAAAGTTGAACAGATGTGAATGCAGTGAAAAAGATACACTATTAACTTGTTATATAAAGTTGACATGGTGTGGTTAGATTTGTGGAAGTGAACATTGACAATGTTGCTATCTAGAATGACAAATGAAGCTTCGCAATTAAATCATTCAGTTCAGTAAATAATTACAACCAACAAACCATCAAAAATCAGATTAATATACAGCTTGGAAAGATAAAAGAACACTAACCAGAAATTGGGGAAATGTAATCATTATCACTATCAATAGAGACATGACTTTCTGAGTCTCCTGTGTCAGAGCCAGACTCCCATGGCATACGACTAGACCGTTTACGCTTGGCATTTCCACCCACATTTTTACGTTTAACAGGACTAATATCTAAAAGAGAAATGTACCAACTTGTTTATTTTCAACAGTGGCAGTTCATAGGTATAATTATTTATATTAAATACAACCACTGAAAAATATTAAAAAACAAATGAGAGGGAATTAGCAAACGCATATAAATTTGTTTGTCCACCATGCTGTAACCTTCAACCATAATAGGAAAAAATTACTAGTACATGCTTTCATATGTTAATGAACAGTATTCACCCGAAGAATACTCACTTGGACTAGATGGTTTCGGAAGCTTTGGACGACTTGTTGGGACAGTTCTTCCTTTACCACGTCCACGTGTAGTAGCTGTCTTCAGTACATCTGTTTTTTCAGAAACACCAAGACGCTGAGCAAGCGGTTTAGGTTCATCATTTCCATAGTTTTCTTCATCATTCACTTCGAAACTATTATCCAACTCGTTACCTTATAGAAAGAAAAAGGAAACTGAAACGAATGGGAGCAAATATACGCTAATAACTCGAAACAAAATTGAGAAAATGTTTCAAACCAACAGTTAAAGAAGAGTAGGAGAAAAACAAATTAAAAACATCTGGTATATGGCAACAATTTCGAAATCAATTTCGTTCACAAACACTAAACGACACATAACGATGATGTTTCAGTAGTCAAAATGAGTATCCATTTTAAAGAAAATTATTTTTAGTGAAAACCTATTGTTTTAATGAATGAATGAAACTGCAAAGTATATCAACTGTGCAATTCGTATACATGTATGAAATAATAAACAAAATTAACATACAGTAGAAGACCTATTTGCAACTTATAATTGATTTCTCACTAACGACAAAAGTATAATGCCATAAAACAAACCTTCATTTGGATCATTTTCTGCTTTATTTCGTTTCTTCTTATTTCCCTCCACCTTCTTCATCATATCAGCATCTACTGTCGGAACAATTCGTCTACCCATTGGATCTGGTCTTGTTTCCATTGCTAATTTACGTGATTTTGTAGCAGCAACACGACCAGCTGCTGTAGTCGATGCTATTTTTAATTTTTTTTCAGCTGCTTCGATTGCAGCCTGTTCCTCAGTGGCCAACTCCGCTTCTACTTTCTGAACAAAAACAATATGTAGAGAGATATCATTTCATTATTAAAAGATGCAGGTTCATGAAGTATTATTATTATTTGAACTCATAAATATTGGTACAAAGGGGCACTGAATACATACGTGTCACACAAGTCACTTGATTTGTGTGTGAGATATGATACTGCCCGGGTACTCAGACCGAAGCAGGTGGTTTTCTTAAGGAAGCCAGACCCGGAGCCTTAGAACTAGACGCCTAATCTACAAGACAGTGGAGCAACGTTACGAGATGCGGTCTCATGGTAGCCGGTGACCAATAATTGGTTCATACACCATTTGTTCCCTCAAGATACCGGAGCCCATGTACGTCATTAGTTTGGAATCAGGCTTTTCCGATTCCCCCAGGTAGATGCACAATATATGCCAACCCGGATATTCGCTTTTCGTCCTTTCAATCTCGTAAACAACGTCCCCGCTGTGAGAAGGTAGTGAGTAGGACTTCCCTGGTAGTGGATGTATACGCGTGGCCATGTGAGAGCATATATATATATATATATATATATATATATATATATATATATATATATATATATATATAGTTTACTAAAACTACAAAATGATCAAATAAGAAAATACCTTATACTCCTCCTCTAATTTCTTAAGATCTTCACGCCACAAATCGGAAGGAGATTTACTTTTTAGAGTGAGTAATTCTTTTTGCTTAGCATCTCTTTGAGCGAGTAAGTCATCTTTACGCTCTTTTGTCAAACTCCATAAAGGCATATTTAAAATATAATTGTAGTCAGGTTGACCTGCTTCAACCGCTTCAGTTTGAGGGGTACCTTCATCTGTACGAGCTTCTTCCTGTTCTTGCACAGCAGCTGCTTTGTCTATGCTTTCTTTCCATGCCTTAACAGGATCTGAATCATAATTGGCTTCTTTAAGCATACGAATCAATTCTTTCTTTGGTTTATTTTCGATCACCATAATAGACTGAATTTTCTCAAGGACGAACCTGGCTTGATTTTCTAGTTTCCGAGCCTCTGCAGACAATACACCTTCTAAGTAGACCTTCCGTTTTTCATACCTAAATAATCGATATCAATCATTTTACTTCGATAAGTACTGTATATAGAAAATGTTATCAAACTTGTTTTGAAGAATTTGTAAATAGTTACATAGATATACATTGTGTTCACAGACAACGAAAAAAATCAGTTGACAAAATATAGATGTTCAAGCAACGGCTAGTAACTGTTGGATTGATAAGTAAATTAATGTATTAGATTTGTTTACTTCCATCCCTCACCACAAAAAACTAGCTCAGAGTGCCTACACCTTTAAAATATGTTTGGATTAAGTTTCAATTCCACACTAATGGCCAAATTCCTTAACCTCATTTGTTTCGCAATTTCAAAGCTTTTAATGGTGTTTGTTTTTAAGTTGATTTGCCTGTTTAGTGATATAGTTTGTTATCCCATTAGATCTAAAAGACTAATCAATGATTACCTTCTAAATTCAAGTTAGCTGGGATTGGGTGAAAAAAAAAGAGGAAATCACCTGCATTTTTCGTTCATGGTATATATATATAAATATATATATATATATATATATATATATATATATCGTATAATTGTTAAATAACTAGACTATTCATATTCAGATTCCTCTTATTATAAGCTTTATTTTGACGTATGAACCATTATTATACGTTTTACCATTTTTGAATTATGCCCTGTCTATTAGTCACTGCCATCCACAATCACAGCCACATTTTGTACAAATGTTATTTTCTATTTATGGTACGTTGTGGCCTGTTTGATTGGTATATAAACCGAGTTTGTTTGAAATACATGATTCATATTTCAGAGGCTGAGGCTAGGCGGGAATCAGGACCGATAAGGACTCTAGACTGCTCTTACGGGTTTTACGCGTCATTGGTTCGATCGATAATTCTCTACTCTCTAATTGGTGGTATCATCACGTTATACATTAACAGGGCACACAGGCCACAAGTTATAACAGTTAGCATTTGAAAATGTCTACACTAAATTATCGAGACAAAATAGTTATTGTGAAAGAGACAGCTTTAAAGGGAACAGAAATAGCATGAACATTCTGATCATTAATTAAAAAGTCAGTAACTTGTCCTAACTAAATGGTTATAGCACAAACAGCTAACAACTAATGACTGGGGTAATGTTACACATGCTTCTTTGCCATCTTTCATGAAATGAAATGCTGATTGAATTCAGGGACAAGTGAAATAATTTCAAGAACGATCAGATAAAAAATGATACCTGAGCTCCAAATGGTTTGGATGAGATTTGAAAAATAGTAAACACCAGTGATTTAGGATTATTGATGACAAAATTTAGAATCGACAAAAATGACACAGATTCGCTTCATACTCCACTTCTTATAAATCTTGAATATTATTCCGGAGTTAACAATGGTCTTGACAAGTTGAGAGCGTGCTCGCGGATCACAAGAGACAGTTGTTAGAGGTCAGTCAAGCACTTCCTTCTTATGAAAAGCTTTTGACGTATAAAGCTTTACAGGTTCTCATCACCGGCACCGGAAGTTTTTGCGGCAAGGTAGTGTATTATTCTTAAGGTCGACCTTTCCACACACTCCATTTTGTTGCGTGAATGTAATATAACTGGAGAACCTGGTTATCCAAAGGGAACTTCTAACTATTATCAGTACAGTTGGCAATAAGATTTCGTTTTCAAGCTTTATATTTGCTGCTCCTCGTTTCAATTCTCTTCGACTGACCTCGCTGGGATGATAGAATCTGAAGAAACGAGTATGAGAAGCTAGTGAAGCTCAAACGGGTTATTATGACAGACACTCGATTACCATGGGACTGAACACTAAATTTTTTAACGGTGCTTGTAACTTATGATGTGTATAAATGGCTGAAAAATGTGGGAAATATTAGTTGACAATCACGTTAGTTACAAATACTAATTAGACTTACCATGTAAG
Source organism: Schistosoma spindalis (assembly GCA_946903255.1). Lineage (NCBI taxonomy): Eukaryota > Metazoa > Platyhelminthes > Trematoda > Strigeidida > Schistosomatidae > Schistosoma > Schistosoma spindalis. The sequence continues at coordinate 70,626,546 of OX336416.1, read as the reverse complement.
ACGTAATTCGTAGAATTCGCGGATGATAACCATCTCATTGGGATAACACTTTAAACAACCTAAAGGATCGAAGCAAACCATCGAACCGGTACTCATGACTGTTTGAAGCTTAAAAAATTTATGAAGTCCATTAGATTCGGCTTCCCGCAATTTTTCAGGAGACATCTTAACAACGAACCGCACAGTGACATCTGTATGGTATTCTTTGTAATCTCTACAATGAATAAAATAAAAGTTAGACGCATTTTCTTAAAAGTTAGGAAATTTTATATATGAACGTTGAAAGGAATATTTACTTACGTGATACAAGCAGGGACCTTTTCTGAACCATTCAACATAGGCTCTAAAACAGATTCTTTGTAGTTCTGTGTCCAGACCCGGATAGGAAGTTCAGTAATCTCCAAAGTATCATCATCTAGAACAGCAACTTCTCCATAGCAAACATAACGATTATTACCCAAATCCTAAAAATAAATTTATTTATTGATATATAAATAGTAATAAGTACAACATGACAGTGGAGCACATAATCTAACAAACGACAATAACAATAATAATATCCAGTGTTCTTTTTTCTTACCTCAATGGTACCAGTAAAGCCACGGAAGTTCGGCAACATACGATGCGGTTCTTCGCCATCTAACATACGATAAAGGTTGTTTATTATCTCTATAACATTATAGTTGAGAATATGCGTTGCATAGCCAGTTCCGATACCATCTGCTCCATTGACAAGGACCATGGGAATTATTGGAGCATACCATTCGGGTTCAATACGTTGATTATCATCGTATAGATAATTTAACAGAGGATCATCCTCCAAATGGAAAATAAGTCGTGTAAGTGAGTTCAAGGCAGTGAATATATAACGAGGAGATGCAGCATCTTTACCTCCACTAAGTCGTGTACCAAACTGACCAATTGGTTGAAGCAAATTTAAATTATTTGATCCTAAGGATAAATAATTATTCATAATAAGACATTTTAAGAACAGCTTTTTACACGACCAAGAATAAAACTCATGTGATATTTTTAAACTCAACACAACTATCTGTGTACATACACTATACCCTTGGAAACGAACTCGTGAAGAGCAAAGACCTTTAATATTACTGATATGACCGATCTCTACCAGTCATAACTTGCCGTCAGAACTTCGGGAATCTATATTTCTAGGTCAGTAGCTAGAGAGAAAATTATTACTGACTGAGTGGTTTGTGAAGATCATTTAAATTTGACGAAAGTTTTCGACATGAACCAGAATTATGTTGATAAATTTATCAAACAGGACTAGTTTTAACTGCCAGATATTCACGCGAGACAACTAGTTACAGGAGCACACATTGCAGATAAGATATAATCGTTCAAAACTGATCTCTATGTAGAAGACTCATGTCCAATCCCTTATTCTTCCATGCTTTTATCACTTTTTACTTATTATCTTATTCTTCACCATAGTAAAGTAAACAGTTGTCGTCTATATTTCATCAATAAGTTATTTATTATCTCTAGAACTGCTAGATAATTTAATCCTTTGGTAATATTTGATTACTTTGTTACGAAGTGGAGTACTTCTGTTCGTTGAATACATGAGAGCTTTTAAGGACTTTGATTATTTTATTAAATGAAACAATACCCTTCTGTGTTGTCATAATCAATACTTGAAGTCTCTCGAAAATTTTGATCACTTTATGATCCGAAACCATTCCATTTTTATGGACTTATACCTGATACATAACAACGTTTAACTATTATAATTTTGGTTTAGTGATGTAACACTCATCTATTCTATTGTAGACATGTAAAATTAAATATAAACACGATTGTACAAGCTTACAAAAATGATATCGTCGAAAAAGGAAGTTTTCTTCGCTGAGACATCACTCATTTTAATAAATCAGCGGGTTTTCCTCGCCGTAGTAATTCAGTCAGCTACAACGTAGGACCGACCGTAGCTGCTACCTTGACGTGGTGGTCGGGCTTGCCTATCGTGATGACCCAACCGAGCTATATTGGCTGGAACACATGTTCCCTCAGGTTCTACCATGCCAGGCAGGTCGATTGGAGAACGGTAAGACTAAAAGCAGAAACTCAAGGTCTGAGGGCGAAGTCGTACTGCTGACTGTACAGAGGTGTGACAGCAGTAAGGTGTTTCCCTCGGACAACCAGCATCTGCAGCGATGCTGCCTTCTCACAAGGAAGGAAGGGGTTAGAAAAGGTTGACCCTAAAAATGTCACACCTCACCTTACCCCACGGATTTCCGTCTCCGGCGGTAAGGCCCTTTGAAGAACGGAGCTAACACATTAAAAACCTCCCACAAAAAGGCCGTGCGCGACCGGCCTCAAGCAGTTGTCCCTTGGGCTCTGCGGTCACGCACTCAGGTCGCTAAGACCAACACTAATCCGATTTCCTTTTCAGGTCCCCCAAGAAATACCCTTCCACGGTGTGGGCAACCGGGAAGTGATATCAGCCCTCATACCCGTAACAGCACACGAGACCAAGTTGGTCACATTCAAATCCTTCCTACACCTCCTAATAACTCTCTTATCTCCACGACTAACCCTTCTCACGTCCCTTTATCACCTCGCCCCGCTAGTGCGAACGATTCGAGTACGCGGAATGTTATTCCTGGTCTCCTGAAACCACGCTCTAAACTACACGTAGGAGCTTTCAACGTCCGAACACTGTGCCAAATAGGACAACAGGCTTCCTTAGCTAAGACTTTAGAATCTCGCTCCATCGATGTGTGCTGCGTCTCCGAAACGCGCACACAGGATCCTAGTAGTGTCATTCATTTGACTGCACCATGTCAAAGTAACGAACCAACTCGATTTACGCTTCGTGTATCTGGAAGCCCTGATGCTGCATCCCGTGGCCTCGCTGGCGTAGGTATAGCATTGAGTCCTAGGACAGAACTAGCTCTCTTAGACTGGATCCCAGTAGACAGTCGTTTGTGTGCTGTCCGACTAAACGGAACAGTAAGGATTCGAAAAGATAGGGACACTCGTCGTTGCCTCTTCGTCGTCTCTGCCTACTCTCCCACTGACTGCAGCTCAGATGATGTAAAAGATGAGTTTTACAGAAAGCTTTCCGACCTTCTCCGAAAAGCTAGGCGTTCAGATGTAGTAATAGTGGCTGGTGACTTTAATGCTCAAGTAGGTAAACTAAGCGAAAAGGAAAGACACCTGGGTGGATCTTATGGTGTCGCGGCTCGAAGAACAGATAACGGCGACCGTCTGTTGCAGCTATGCTCAGATAACCGCCTGTTTCTTGCAAACACTAACTTTAAGCATAAGGAAAAACATCTTTTGACATGGCGACCCCCTAATTCGTCTCAACGCTGGACCCAAATAGATCACATCGCTATCAGCCACCGATGGAGGGGCTCGATAGAAGACTGTCGCTCATTCTGGAGCACATGCTTAGACTCAGATCATGCTCTAGTGCGAGCGCGTATCTGTCTACGTCTTACTGGACGTAGGAAACATGCTGCAAGGAAACCCCTTAGGGTCCTACTTAATGATAGTCAAGCTAAGAGTATATTTCAGGAACAACTAGAAAAACAGTTAGGCAGCCATGTAAGTGATACCCACCCCGAGGCAGCATGGAATGACATCCGAAAAGCTGTAGAAACAGCAGTGATGTCTGCAAGTACGGTAAACCATAAGGTTAGGGAGAAACACTGGATCTCAGCAGCATCTACCGCACTGATAGATGCTCGAAAACTCATTCCATATGGCTCTGAGCATAACGAAGAGCGGAGTCAGCTTAAGCGTAAGCTGACTAGAAGCCTACGCAAAGATCGTGAACAGTGGTGGGTAGCGAAAGCAAGAGAGATGGAAAAGGCAGCGGCAATAGGTAACAGCAGGCAACTGTTCAGACTTGTTAAGGAAACCGGTATTAGGAACCCAACTGTTAGCGAAACAATCGCAAAGAAAGATGGACATATTATTCATTCTCAATCCAGGAGATTGGATCGATGGGCAGAATACTTTAGGGATCAGTTCAACTGGCCTTCAGCCACACTTCGGTTTCCCACGATCCCCAGTCGACCTGAATGGCAAGTTGATGTAAGTCCTCCGACTCTTTACGAAGTTGAAAAAGCTATAGAAAATCTGAAGCGTGGGAGAGCAGCAGGCCCTGACAGGTTTACCCCAAAGATTTTTAAGGATGGCGGTCCAGTATTAGCAGCGAGATTGACTGAGGTCTTAGGTAGAATCTGGGAACTGGACGTAATCCCATCTGACTGGTCTCAATCACTGATTGTACCAGTCTATAAGAAAGGACAAAAGTCCTCCTGTGACAATCACAGAGGAATTAGTTTGACTAATATAGTGTCTAAAATAATAGCTTCAATAATACTTCGACGTCTAACCAAAGCTCGTGAAGAGCAGACTAGAGAAAACCAGGCTGGTTTCCGACCTGGACGTGGTTGCATTGATCAAATATTCACATTACGTCAGGTCCTAGAACATAGACACACATTCAGACGTCCCACAATGGTAGTATTTCTCGACCTTAAGGCGGCATTTGACTCTGTTGATCGTAAGGTTCTATGGCAATGTTTGTCACTGAAGGGAGTACCAAAGAAGTACGTCAACCTTACAAAGGCTCTCTACTCGAACACAACTGGTCGAGTGAGAGCTTATGGTGAACTGTCATCAGAATTGATTACCTCAAGTGGTGTTCGTCAGGGCTGTCCACTCTCTCCATTCTTGTTTAACTTTGTCGTTGACGTCCTTTTAGAGATGACACTTTCCTCATCTAAATTTCCAGGAGTTGAACTTCTACCGGGAGATCCACTTGTTGACTTAGAATATGCCGATGACATAGTTCTATTTGGTGAAGACGCTGACAAAATGCAGAGTCTGTTGACCACTCTAAGCAACAATGCAAGCCTGTTCGGCATGCGATTCTCTCCCTCGAAATGCAAAATGTTACTTCAGGATTGGGTTGCGTCGACACCCAAACTAGTGATAGGGAGTGAAGTAGTTGAGCGTGTCGACCGCTTCACTTATCTCGGAAGTCTCATCAGCCCTTGTGGTTTGGTGTGTGACGAAATCTCAGCACGGATACAAAAGGCTCGACTAGCTTTTGCCAACTTGCGTCATTTGTGGCGTAGGCGAGATATCCGTCTATCAACCAAAGGACGTATTTACTGCGCAGCAGTTCGTTCCGTCCTACTTTATGGCAGTGAAACATGGCCGGTAAGAGTAGAGGATATTCGTAGGTTACTAGTATTTGATCATAGGTGTCTTCGAAACATTGCTCGTATATCCTGGGACCACCGAGTAAGTAACTCAGTTGTTAGGAAACGGGTACTAGGTAAGGATGGCAAATCAATTGATGAAGTAGTGAAACTCAATCATTTGAGATGGCTGGGACATGTGTTGCGCATGCCCGACCACCGACTGCCCCGACGTGCTATGTTTTATGGTGTAGGAGTAGGTTGGAAGAAAGCTAGGCGCGGCCAGACCAAAACATGGCACAAATCCATGAAGTCACTGACAAGTGGACTGAGTCATGTTGGTAGGTGTAGACTACCTGGTTGGGGACCGCGAGACGATAGCAACCGATGGTTAGAGACCTTGAATGACATGTCTAAAAATCGTTTGCAATGGCGCAGGTGCATCCACTCTTTGTGTTCTCTCAAACTCTAATCTTCTGAATTCTTCATGTCCTTTATTTTCTTTCCCAATTTATTCCACTGGACTATACTCCTTTAATAACATCATCAAACCTTAATGTCCCCTATCTCTACTTATACTTTCAGTACCTCTACCACTATGGGATTTGAATCGATAACTGAATCTCTGTGCTAATGTGGTATGGCAACTCGAACTGATGTACGTACGTACGAAGTTCCACGTTGTTACTGACTGACTGACTGACTGACAACGTAGGACCTGGCACATATATGCATCGGTCCAAGTTGCCATACCGCATTAGCACAGCAAAATGAACACAAGATTCATAGGAGTAGTTAAGTCATTGGTATTTATTTATTTATTTTAACACATAGGTATAGGTACAAGGAGGCACCAAATACATATGCGCCACACGAATGTCAATTGATTTGTGTGAGGGCTGTGATACTGTCCGGGTGCCTAAACCGAAGCAGGTGGTTTTCTTAGTGGGCCACACCCCGAGCCTTCGACTTGGACGTCTGACCCACAAGGCAGTGGAGCATCGTGAGGAGATGCAGTCCCATGGTAGCCGGTGACCAACGATTGGTTTATACGCCATTTGTTCCTTCAGGATACTGGAGCCCATGTGCACCATTGATTTGGGATCCGGTTAAAGCGCCGGGAATTCGCTTTTCGTCCTCTCATTTTCGTAAACAACATCCCCGCCACGAGAAGGCAATGAGTAGGACTTCCCTGGCAGAAACTATAAACGCGTGGCCATGTGAGAGCATTTCGAGAGGGAGAGCGGACTTTCCCCACTCTCGGCGGTACCAGGGCATTTGGGGGCTAAGTCAACGGTAATATATAAAAGATTGCATATAAGGATATAGTACAGAAAGAAAGATTTTGTACGTAAAGAAGGATATGAAGCGACTTTAACCTCTTAGTTTAAGGGAAGATTAGATGCTTAAATAATATTTTGGTATTCCATCCAGTTTTTTTCACTCTTAAGTATTACTATGAAAGTAAAGTAACTAAGTGACTCTCCGGTTTAGTAGTTAGTATTTAGCAGTGAGTGAACGATGGCTTCAAGATGAAGCTATCAACCAGTTTTAAAGACATATCAATTTTTTGGGTTTTTTCAAAAGCAATATTCAAACGAAATTCAAAACAATATTGGACATCAAACATGAAGGGACAAAACCTATGTAGCATAAGCAATCAATACCTAACTGTTAAATCCCGATAAGCATAATGAATGGTAACTTTTGGGATCCATTTATGGACAAAACTAAACGTATATTTCTATCGTATAATTGTTAAATAACTAGACTATTCATATTCATATTTCTCTTATTATAAGCTTTATTTTGACGTATGAACCATTATTATACGTTTTACCATTTTTGAATTATGCCCTGTCTATTAGTCACTGCCACCCACAATCACAGCCACATTTTGTACAAATGTTATTTTCTATTTATGGTACGTTGTGGCCTGTTTGATTGGTATATAAACCGAGTTTGTTTGAAATACATGATTCATATTTCAGAGGCTGAGGCTAGGCGGGAATCAGGACCGATAAGGACTCTAGACTGCTCTTACGGGTTTTACGCGTCATTGATCCGATCGACAAATCACTGCTCTCTGATTGACGGTATCGTTACGTTATACATTAACAGGGGGTACAGGCCACAAGTTATAACACTAACAAACTTCGAAACATAAGTCGTTTAACTGTGATCAAATATATATCCGTGTACCTGGATTCAAAATAAACTACTAGTTTTCCCAAACTTAAGTAAATGAAGCGAGATTTCATCAAGTAGCCCTATATATAGGGAGAATACTGTTTTGAAATACTCGGAAATAAATAAAACATACCGACAAAGTTTTGAGCTAAACCAATAATCGTGCTCATCAAGGATTGTTCACCATGATGATAAGCCGACAGCTCAGCAACAGAACCAGCAAGCTGAGCAACTTTAATTTCTCTAATAAGATTTCTTTTTAAACAGGTGAACAGTACCTAGAAAAAAGGAAGAATAAAGTCAAAATTTAATAGGGTAAAAGTGTTCGTTAGTTAAAAGTCCTAAAATCAGAAAAGTATAGATAAGATTTGTTTGTGAGGTTTATTGTCAAACAAAATGTGTCTCGCATTTGTATGTTGTCTAATACTATTCTTAATTCTGAAATAACTATTAATGATTACTGACGAGATTTCTTCAAGAGATAGAGTACTGTAGGTGATAACGTAGCTTAGTAAAAACACCAACATTAGAATATAACTGTAAATAATGATATTGAGAATGAGAAAGTTCATTTAAAGAGCATGTGTTAAAGCTTATATTAATTTGGAATAGTAATAAACACTATAAAAATAATAAGAACTCAAGATTTTATACCTAATAACTGTCCTTCGAGCATTTATTTCATAAACCTAACTGTAACGTCGATCAATGTTCACAGCACATAGTAATACCGAAACGCAGACATATTGTATTTTTCTGGTGAAGTGAACAAAAGCAACAACGAAAATATTGGATTCGTGAGAATAATGAGTAAGCCTATAGTTGTAACTCGATACACCTGAGAAATAATGGTCATAAATTTGTAAAATTTCTGATACTAACCTTTCTCTGTCCAGGTTTCAACCCGTCTACAACAGATGGAATACTCCGTTCGTTGTCCAAATTCGAAAACAACACTAGCTCTTTGTGAACAAAATCGTGATAAGTTATAGCTCGAGTATCTTTCCCATACAAGTAAGGTTCCGGGAGACCTAATTCACGTCGACGTTTACGTTCTTGTGTAAAGTTGGTCAACCAGTTTTTACGATCAGCTATCTTACTTTTGTCGAAAGCCAATTGAATGCTTCCATCATCTTCAATCCCACTGTAGCGAAATCGAATCCGATGACGATTCATATCAGAAAAGTACTCCTTAGCTTCCTTGCTTGTTGAAGTACCCAAACCTAATATGACGAGAAATAATGCAATGTAGAGTTGACTAAATATGAAATATAAGACTCTTAGTAAATGTTTTATGCTCATGAGTAAAAGGAAATATAAAAAACAATTAAAACGAGATGTACCTTTGTAGTATTTTACACGCCAAGTATGCCAGTTTGGAGTTGATTTTTGCCACTCCTCAAATTCTGGTAAGCTGTAGAATGAATATTCTTGTTTCCCTTTAAACACTTTTACAATTGGAGTAATGAATTCCTCCACTACGTTATGCTTTAGTAAATTTGGCCAGTTACAATGAACAAAATTTATTATTAAACCCTTAATATGAGAACCATCCTGATCCTGATCAGTCATAATCATAATCCTGTAAATGTAAAAGACAAATAAAATCACATAAGTGAAAACTAACTACTTGAAATATCATGAGGGGTCTTTAAGCATGACAAGACTATATATATATATATATATATATATATATATATATATATATATATATATATATATATGGCCTGAAAGTTCCAAATAGTAAGGAATGTCCGACTTACTTGCCGTAGCGTAAATCTTTCAGCGTATCCGCCGACTCATATTTCAGTTTGTATTGGAGTCCAAGAATTTTAATCAGTGCGTTTATTTCTGCATTTTCCATAATTTGTTTGTTGGATGCTTCACGAACATTCAGTAGTTTGCCTCTTAATGGAAAGACACCATAATTGTCTCTACCGACAACGCCAAGACCAGCCACAGCTAAAGTTTTGGCTGAGTCACCCTCTGTTAAAATAAGAGTGCACTGAGAGGAATTTTTAGTCCCTGCATTATTTGCATCATCTAATTTAGGTATTCCTTTGAGCTTAGAATGTTTGGATTTGTGACATTGCTTGTCCATTTTCTCCATTGCTTTAAAACGAATCCAAGATAGTACATTTTCAACTATACCCGATTTTGAAGCCTGTAACATATGAATGAGAATGTATGAAAAAAAAAGAAATTAAAATTTGTTAACACAATGATACACAACTAGTAAACTAACCAATGTTACAAAAGCTCGCCAGTAAACATACCAACACATTTTAAAAAGTCCAAGACCCCCGAGTACTCAAACTATTTTAACTTTTGTTATAAGAAAAATGCTTCTAAGGCCAAACGCTGATATCAACAACCTAAAATTAGTCAAGATTTAGCATTACTTATTAGTGGTGAATTAACTATCAATAACCAAGATTGCCACTCGATCTCTTTATACACTCAGTATAAAAGAAATCTCACCGAATCACACCACAGAAAACTGAATAGATCATATTTGCATCAGTAAAAAACTTAGGAAAATGGAAGACATGAGAACCAGGAGAGTAACTGACAGATCCCGATCGACACATGGTTATTGCCAAGATGAAACTAGAGCTAAATAAACATTGAACTGGAAAACAGCATTGCAAAGGTTCAATACAGCCTTCCCTCGAGATACTGAAAAACTCGAGACAACTCTCGACAACAGGTTAAAAGCATTACAAGACCTACTCAGAGAAGAAACTGCTATGGAGGACAATTAGAAAGGAGTTAAAGAAGCACTAACTTCAACGTGTCAGGTGCTGGACCGGAAGAAGCATAAGTAATGAATCACCATGGAAACTCTAGACACGGTTCAAGAAAGGAAGAAAAAGATAGGGATTAACAACAGCCGAACAAGAACAGAGAATGCACATAAGCAAACAAGTAAGTAAAGAAGAGCATTAAAGCCGACAAGCAGAAATATGTGGAAGACCTAACAACGAGATAAAAAAAGTTGCAACAGGAAATATAAGACAGCTATATGATACAACGAAGAAACTAGCAGGGAAATATATTAAACCAGAGAGACAAGTTAAGTGCAAAAAAGGCAATCACCGAGATCCAAGAACAGAGGAACAGATGGGTAGAATACTTCGAGGAACTCTTAAATAGACTAGCATGACTAAACCCACCGGAAATCGAGGCAGCACCAACAGACCTTCCCACAGATGTCAATCCACCAACAATCGAAGAAATCTGTATGGTCATCAGACAAATCAAGAGCGGGAAAGCAGCAGGACCTGACAATATACCAGCCGAAGCACTAAAGTCAGACATAGAAAAAACTGCAAATATGCTCCACGTTTTATTCAGGAAGGTTTGGAAGTAAGAAAAAGTGCTGACAGATTGGTAAGAATACCTAATCAAGATACCAAAGATCAGAGTAAATGTGAGGACTATGGAGAAAACAAAACACTATCGGTACAAGAAAAATTTTTCAGCAAAGTGTTGCTGAATTGCATGAAAGAATCAGTAGACGTTCAGCTTCCAGATCAACAGACTGGATTTCGTAATGATCAGTCGTACACAGACTAAATTGCGACACAACGGATAATCATTCAACAATCAATTGGATGGAACTCGTCACTATACATCAACTTCCTTGATCATGCGAAAGCATTTGACAGTGAGGATTGGATGACCTTACAGAACCCTCTTCGACACTATGGTGAACCTGAGAAAATCGTCATCATACGGAATTCATACGATGAGCCACACTACAAAGTCGTACATGCAGTGCAGCAGACAGACGCATTCCAAGTGAGGATCGAAGTCAGACAATGCTGCTTAATCTCCCCCTTTTTTTCTTCTGGTGCTTGACTGGATTATGAAGAGCTCCATATCTGAGGGGAAGCACGGAACACAATGAACAGGTTGGATGCAACTAGACGATTCGGACTTGACAGATGACCTAGTCCATCTATTCCATCTCAACGAACAAATGAAGATGAAAGCAACTAGTGTAGTCGCAGCAGTCTCTGCATCAGTAGGCCTCAACATACACAAGGGAAAAAACCACGTCCTCAAATACAACATGGAGAACGCCAACGGTAAGGATTGGAAAAGTAAGGGTAGCATTCCTACAGTTGAAGAACATGTGGAACTCGAAACAACTGTCAACCAATATCAAAATTAGAATCTTCAATACGAACGTCAAGACAGTTCTACTCTATGGAGCTGAGATTTGGAGAACTATGACTAACATCAAAAAGTAAAAGTATGTTAAAACAGTTGTTCACGCAAGATACTGAATGTCCGTTGGCCGGATACCATTAGCAACAACCTACTGTGGGAGAGAACTGACCAGATTTCAGCTGTAGAGGAAGTTAGGAGATGATGGAGGTGGATAGGACACACACTGTGGAAATCATCCAACTGTATGACAAGGCAAACTTGGAATCCTCAATTGAAGACAAAGGAATATGGTGCATCGAGAATCGAAAGCAGACATCAAAAGAATGAATATCAACTGGGAAGGATTACTCAGGACAGAGTTCGTTGAAGAATGCTGGTGCGTGACCTATGATTCTTCACGAGGGGCAACAGGCGTAAGCAATTTGAGTAAACTCACGCTAACATATGTTTTTAGAAAACAAATGTAATGCTTTGTTAAACACGATTGTTTTACCATTTTTTTAATCGCTTAAGGCTATTAGAAATCGGTTTCGATAGAAATCCCTGTACTCCAGACGTAACACTGTATTGAACTAGTAACCCTGAAAGAAATAAACCATACACATCATTTCTGACTACATCGTGACGTGAAATTAAAAATATTAAACTTAATAAATTTTAGAGTTAAAACCACTACTATGTAAATCAGTAAATAAAAGTGGGTCTAAGTACGTTCGAAACAATAATACTTGCACACAAAGCATGGCAAGACACAAAAAGCAAAGACAAATGAATTTTTCTCACCTGTCCAATAAACTTCTCACTTAAAGTACACGTAGACCCGAAACTTTTTGTTTGCAGAGTCATATTCTCCTTTGTTTGGGAATCAAACGTGGGGTTTTCTATAAGACAGTTGACAAACAACCACATATGATTCTTTATTTGAAAAGGTTTGATTTGGACACCAGATTTCCCGGATTTTTTTTTAACGATATCCATTAACTTGTTTACAATTTGATCACTCACATAATTAATATGTGTTCCGCCTTTAGTAGTTGCAATGCTGTTAACAAAACTGACTTGCTGAAAGCCTGTGTTACTAACTGCTACTGCTACCTGCCAACGCGGGTTGACTGCTTCATACACAACCTATTTGCAGAATAGCCAGAAAAACTTGTGACTTACTGCTAAGTTTGACAGGATATATAAGGTTATAAAACAAGAATTATGATAACAAGGCCTACACTACAGTAATAGTTCAAGGTTATGATGGGATGAAATTGATATACTTTGATAAACACCATATAAATACAGTTAATATAGTATTTGTGTTTCCTACTAAAACATTTTCGTTGGGTTTAGTTAGAAAAGAAAGATAGCAAACATATTGTTGGTATTAGCATCTATTTGGTTACAACCTTGGTGAAATAATTTTGGATTCACTACATATGTGACCTCAGATGTAAGAAACCCATAGAACCCACAAGAACAAGTCATGGATATGTTGGGTCAGTCATGTTTCTTCTGAGTGAAAACTTTGACAATTTGTAATCTGTGGAAAGTGGACCAACAGAATCTAACCAAAGATGAGCTGACGGTACAGTGAGGTATTTGTCTTAATGGAAATAAGTTGCATTCGCAGACTCACATCCACCACGAGTATAAGAATACTAACGAACTAATAAGTCAAAAATGGTGAATATTGCTTAGGTTCCGATCAAATACGAACATTAGGTAATTAAGGGTGGCACTAACACAACTTTAACTAATTTGATGTTACGGATGCCATGAATGAACGAAAGCACTCAGTCAAAAGCTTTACATCAGTGACCACGATTGAAAGCTGCGTGAGAAACTTTTAAAACAAGGAATCGACTGAGCAATTAGTGGAAAATGAGGTTTATATCCTTTACCTATTTTTACATTTTAACCATTAGAGATCCTAATGCTTGGTTCCTAACTGAATGTGTTTGAGAACGCGGAATATCTTGATGCAGCAACAACCTGACTTGGTCGGTATTTTGAAGTTTAAATGAAACCGATGTGGTGAGAACATGACGATATTTATGGTTACTGTTATGTCGAAAAAATTCCGAAATATTAATATGGGTTTCTATGATTACCTTAATACTGTCTCCGTCATCTTTGTTGGGTTTGATAAAAAGGTTTACGTAGTCAACAAAACTTTTTATGGGTAATCTTTTGCCATTAAGGAAAACTTTAACTCCATTACAGGTTGCAGCCATGTCATATGCCCGACGAGTAAAAAGAGATACGGTATCTTGTTCTAGCTCACTCATACCGAAACGTGCAAGATCGGGATAGAATGTAATGCAAGTAAAATCATCGCCTTTATCAGCCAAAATTTTCGGATCAGATGTCTTTGTCATATTTTCGACCCATACCTGGAGAAATGAATTGGTTATACATACTTATACCTGCCGGAAACTTTTCTTGTATTCTTTAGAGGATGTTTCTACAATGAACTTCTTGCTAAAGATATTGCATAACTTGGCGCCATAACCATTTCTTCCACCTGTCACTTTCCGTTCAGTATCATCATAATTGCTTGAAGTGAGTAAGTGGCCAAATATCAGAGTAGGGACGTAGGTATTTTCAACTTTGTGGTGAACAACTGGGATCCCTTTGCCGTCATTCCAGATGCGGACCATATTTTCAGCACTTTTGGAAAAATTATAACGAAATATACTTACGGATTGATGTCAATTTTAATACATGACATGGTTGGATCTCTAACTTTGTTGTCGGCAGCATTTACTAAAAAGATTAGATTAACAACAGTCCCATACCCAGAATTTCATCAAAAATCTTATATAGACCAGGAGAAAATGTGATGTCGCGATTGACCATATGCTGCTGACTCTCATCCAAGACCCACATTTGCTGAGTGTCTTTCAATGTGGAACCAATATAAGAATCAGGCCGAAGAAGTATGTGTTCTAGTTGGGTTTTCTTCTGATAAATCCGTTCAACTGACAACCGCTTCTTGACAGCCTCCCCTGAAATACCATTTCCAGGACTGATTAGAATGTCTCCGTTAGGTTGCGGTAGCACAACAGCATCCATTTTAAAACCTGTACGATAGGGAGCTACGCAACAGTGGTCTGGAAAACGTCCAAACACAAAGGGTTTGAAAAGTAGTTTTGAGAAGGCAGAAGTGTACCAACGCCTTCTACTAAACTGTAGGGAAGCCTGAGATAACACCGTACAACGTTACGTTAAAAGTCAAAATAAACGCACTGAAAGCCCGCTCAAATTATTCGGTACATAAGATCATCAAACTTCAAACGCTCGACAAGTGGATTTTTAATTTTCTGACACTAAAAAACACTTCCGCATGAAGAGGTTTAAGAGATTATACCGAATTACACATTTGAATGGCTTTTATTTCTCTCTGTACCTGGTAACAGTAAACAGTTAGTAATAAGGAATGAACTTCAGAAGTATATATACATTGTAAGTTCCAATAACTCCTGAAGATAAAGAGCTCTGTGGACATTCAGTGTTGGTGTCTATATTATTATCTGCAATCAACCCTACGACCTGGGAGCGCTCGGTCAACTGAGTTATCCAAATCCTAGTAAACATGTACTATAAAGAGTTCCAATACCAATCCCTAACATAAATTCACTTGTTGTTTTATTTGTACCTTCCAATTGTTATTCAGGACTGCAATTGATCAGTCTCTTTTTTATATATGTGCATCCTGTGCAGATTGCCTCGATGTAACCTTAACTCACAAGCCTTTTTAAGCAAAGACGGATAATCCCTAAGATAATCCCAAAAATATGTAGTGAAGCATGTACCTGGCTTCGTGCTGGACTGCATGTACCCTGGCTTCGTGGTATTTACCCCAGGCTTCAGCTATTGTAATTCCTAACATATTCAGAAGTTTTTCCTGTGTAAATAAATATAATGATTATTTGTGACGTAAATGAACACAGTTTGACCGTTTATAAAGTAAATTTACGTTTTACTACACTGACAGATTTATATCAACATTATATTAGAATTTAATTTATGGTTAATTCAAGAATTGATCAATAATATTCTGTCTGTAACTATTCTCTTAGTATTAAATCATTTAAAGTCACTAAAATGGTTTAAAAATTCACATAACAACTGTATTATAAAAAGTACAGGATGTCCGTTATGAATTTATTGATTGTATCCATATGTACCTTAGCAATATGAATAAAAACATAACTGGTAGTAAACTATTTTCCACTGATTATGCAAGTTTTCAAGTTAGGAGAAGCAGTCTTATGATAATCTTCTCCCGTGGATAATTGACTTAGTGGTCCAAATTTCATCTAAATATTGCCTTACTCGTGTGTTTTTCCTCTCATCTTTATTGATCATTGTTTTTTTAAATACCGTGCTTATCATTGTACAATTCAGTTCTATCGCATATGACTTATCTTCAGCGTTTGTTTCATCGGAGTTACTACCTAAAAACCATCAGACTACTCACATTTCACTGGGAACCAGAGTTGTCTTTTTGTTTCTGAGAATTCAGTCCTTGTTCAACTGCTTCATCATGAGTTTAATGAGTAATCTTAACTTATTTTAGGATTTTACCAATATTCGCACATTAATTGCGCTGTAATGGATAGTACATCCCTCAAGTAGATGGATTTGTGAATATTTGATGTTGATGCTAATTACGTTAATTTTACTAAATCTATGGCTGGCTGAAAACGCTTGGCCAATAGCCAGTCACGCTCTATTCCGTTACGCAACGAATCCTCTACAATACCTGTCCGACTTAGTAGCTAAACATTATATTACTTCTGTATTTAACCTCTCCATATTGCTTTTCTACTAACCATCATCGTCTTCTTCAATCGATTTTAGGAACATTTTTAACACCAGTGTTGCCAAATACACTGTGTTTGCATAAGTAGTCAGCTAGGACTGAACAAGGATGATGTGACCGCTTGACTTCAGCCAAAGCCAAACCAACTGATAAATCCCTAAGCTCGATTACTATAACGTGGTGACCAGGCAAAACCACATCTATGTTGTCATTAAAAAACAGTTGAAATAGGTTGGCAGAATGACTTCGCCGACGGTTGAAAGCCTCACTTTCAGCTGCAAAGTTATCACAATGGTCTGACGCTCTTCAACTCATGTTTCTCGGAAGTCGGTGTGAAAGCTGACGTTGGATTCCCTGCATCCGAACATGATTCAAACAAGAGACTTCGTATATTCCTCGCCTTCTTCAATGAATATGGATCCAGACATTACCACGCATCGGCTTGAGAACGCGACGCGTTCAGTTAAAACTGCTTCCACTCTACTGCAATCAATCGATGTTGTGGTCCAACTCACCTTATAACTAAGTACACTGTTTTTGTACGTCACACCTCATATCACTGAAAGGACGGACCTAAAAATACCATCAGCATCAAATAAGCAAAAGCGGATATCTAGGAAAGCAAACTCCTCTATGTTGAATTTTCACCAAACAACTGAACGAAGAAATCTCCACAACAGTGCGATCCTCGACAGCCAATAACTACGAAGAATCCTCTCTCGTGTTCAATAGCCAGACTAAGACGACGTGCTCAGAAAGAACTGTAAGGTTTCCAGAACACTTGAACGACTACTGTATCTACTACATTCTATAAGCGCAGTCTGTTTAACCTGTCCCTCGAGTTCTTCGGGTATCTGGTAGCGTTTTCAAATTTTATTGGATAAAAACGAAAAAATATTGGTGATCCACTGCTATTAGACATGGAAGCCCGTTAAGCGAAAGCTTCTATTCCGTTCACAACCATTTGAATCATTTGGACATCTTTTCTGGATAGATTATAAAAAATCAAATCAAGATATCGTTTATGTGATTGTATATATGTGCATATAAACTATTTTTGCAAAATCTTTCAAAACACCTTTCCATGTATACTTTTTCGCTGTCGCATGGTATTTGTACCCATATATGATGGCTAATTTTTACGTTTTGCTTTCTTGCACAAGTAAAACTGGATTTCGTCCTACACTTACATTTCCATGTTATCTTTTCCAGTCTTTCTGAAGATGATTTATCGAACTATCCACTGCACAGTTTTTATTAATATTTGCCACATGGCTCCTTAGAGTAGGAAAAAAGGCAAGACATTGATTGAAATAGCAAGCTATCGGGAAAGTGTTTACCAATGGCATGCTCGTCAGGTTTGCATATCCGGATGGTGAAGTCTTATAGTCATCACCACCACACTAAGAGGGTAAAAGCCACCGCGGGGAAAGAATTACCAACATAAACAGTGCTGTAATTCTTCAGTAATATTACTAGCCTCGTTAGATTTACTAGTGTGGTGTGGTGTTGAGTCGCAGTTGACTACTACCACTACAAGAAGACTACGTTCCACTTAAACAATAAGATCCCCGTAGGCCAATATCAGAAGGCAGATGATGGCTGTAGTCAAGATGTATTTGTTGGCGATCTCGTGGTATCGAAAGAATACCGAGATCGTGCCGGATTACAAGTGGGATTACTGAGCGTAACCGAATTCGTACAACGTCAAAGTCAATGGGAGGAGAATAACGGCTGTCTTTAGTACAGTTAAACAAACGAGCACAGTAAAACAATCACTGAAACAATTGGTTATAATAATGATTGTTTTCATTAAACCAATCGCGTTCTTTTGACAAAAGTAGGTCACTACACTAGATACACCACATCTGAAAGTTCCTTGTCAAGTTCTTGCCCCAAACCACCATTGAATACACTCTTCTAGGCATCCTTCGCAACAACTAGCCAACTTATACCATATATTCCTATACAAATGGAATATAATCTCCAAATATCTCACTCCTGACTTGTGATTTGACAGGATTCGAAATTTTCCGGCCAAAAATATTTAATGGACAACGGCTTTGATAAGCTATGGATTGTCTTGACATTGTAGCGTGGTGTCGAGTTGAGCTGGACTTTGAACACCGCTACCAGACTACTTGCCAATAGACCAATAAGATTCCGGTAGGCCAAAAATCAGAAGGCAGATGATAGTAGTAGTCGTAATATATTTGTTGGCAATCTCGTGGTATCGAAAGAATACCGAGATCGTGCCAAAGGAGTACAGGTGCGATCGGCAAGAAAAGATACGTGCGTAGTCGAAAACCGCGTAGAAGCAATGGAATACAATGGAAGACCAAAATGGCTGTTATTAGCACAGTTAAACAAACGAGCACAATAAAACAATCACTGGTACAATTGGTTATAATAATAATTGTTTTCATCGAACCAATCGCGTTCTGTTGATAAAAGTAGGTCACTACAGGAGCCCCCCGCTAGAAAGGGTTTACACTTTCGATAGTTAGCGGTTTGATTCCTGGGACTGGTCGGCAGAATCGCTGTTGTAGGACGGAGGAAATTGGCGGAACAGGAAGTGATCGTTGATCCTCGAGTTGCCAACGAAAGTCTTTTGCGCAGAACGGTACCAGGAGAAGTGTGCTGTATTTGTTGGTCGAGTTAGCATACCACACCAGAGTGGTTTGTATCCAGGATCTGATGATTGCGTTCGTAGGGATGTGGACCAGAAAACGCTGCAGACGTAGGGCGAAACCACTTTGAGCCAAGAAACCGGACGCGACCATAACGACCAAGCGTATGCCAGGCGAATTCGAGACCAGATAATCGACTGAGTGCGTTGACTAGAGCATGGGTGGCCAAACCAGCTTTTGCCAAAGTTGACTGAAGTCGACGTTATCAAACGGACGATGGTCGGAGGCGTGGGCTCAGGATACAAAAAAAAATCAAAAAAAGAAAAGTGTAGCATGCGTGTAGTATAGGAATAATCCTACACCGTATCCCTTATTGACTGTGCGTTTAGTCGCGAAAGCGTACGGGTAATCGTACTCGGCGACCGGAACGTGAGACGGTAGTCTCGTTCGTACTTCGTGAGCCTGCGATCTCATCCGAGGTCAAGGGCGGCGTGGTCTGCCGATCTGGACGTGAGACGGAAGTCTCGTCCGTAGATGGTGCAGATGACGCGTGCTGTTGACCGGGACGTGAGAACGAGGTCTCTGATGTATCTAGCGTGGGATCCGAGGTAGACGTAGAGATCCCGCTAGAAGGTTTGATAGGTCTAGCATTGAGTCTCAAGTTATCGGGTAGGGCACTGTCATCGACGTGTGCTGGGTTGAGACGATCAATGCTGACGATCTCGACGCAGCCACGTCGATTAACCTTGAAGGTCTTTCCGTGGCGAGAGATCACGTGAAAAGGGCCTTCGTAAGGCTGTTGCAAGGGTCTGCGTACCGAATCTACTCGTATGAAAACATGTGAACAGGTAGATAACTCTCGAGGGAGAGCGACCTGTCGATGTTGTATTCGAGTTGACACCGGAGACAGCGTTCGCATAAATGCAGACAGTCGATGGACGTAGTCTGATTTACCGAAATCATTACTGCTCCGTGGTGTGAAGAATTCCCCAGACAGACGCAATGTCGTGCCGTATACAAGTTCAGCGGCGGAACATTGGATATCTGCCTTCAAACTCGTTCTGATGCCTAAGAGAACGAGCGGTAAGGTTTCGTACCAATTGTCGTTTTCGTGTGCTCGGAGAGCACTTTTAAGTTGGCGATGAAACCTTTCGACTAAACCATTCGATGCTGGATGGTAGGCGGTGGTGCGTATGCGCTCCGTACCAAGCAGCCGGGTCAGTGAGGAGAATAATGCGGACTCAAATTGTTGTCCTTGGTCAGTCGTGACAGTCGAGGGACAACCGTACAATGTTATCCATCGTTCTACGAAGCGGTGAGCAACTCTCTCCGCCGTGATAGACGTGATGGGAATAGCTTCGGGCCATCTTGTAAAACGGTCAATGCACGTGAGTATGTGATCATACCCATGCGATGGTGGCAATGGTCCTACAATGTCTATATGAACGTGATCAAAGCGAGCATCAGGCGTAGCGAACGTGCCAATGGGAGCAGCTACATGCCTGTGCACTTTTGATCGTTGACACTGTAAGCATTGCTTTACCCACATACGAACATCTTTATTCATGGACGGCCAGACGTATCGTGCAGCGATGAGACGTAATGTGGCTGCGATACCTGGATGAGACAATCCATGAAGGGCATCGAAGACGAGACGGCGATAGGTAGAGGGTACGATGGGTCGAGGCAGACCGGTAGAAATATCACATAGGATAGTACCTGAGCTAGTAGATAGGGGTACTTCCTGACACTGAAGGGACGAAGATTGTGGTGCTTCTGTACAGACAGGATCGTTTGCTTGCGCGGCGGCCATAGCAGGAAGATCGAGCACCGGTAAGGTAACTGCATTCGTCTGGATATGTGAAAGAGCATCGGCAACATAGTTCGACTCGCCTTTAATGTGACGAAGGTCTGTCGTGAACTGGGAGATATAGTCCAAATGTCTGCACTCTCGTGGTGAGTAGCGGTCAGACTTGGTATGCAGGGCATACGTTAATGGCTTATGGTCGGTGAATAAGATGAATTGGCGTCCTTCTACTGCGTGCCGGAAATGTTTGATGGCGCAGTAGGCTGCAAGCAGCTCGCGACCAAAAGCGCTATATCTCGTCTCCGTGGGAGTAAGGCGTCGTGAGTAAAATTCAAGCGGTTGCCAACTACCGGAGATATTCTGTTGCATGACGGCTCCTATAGCGAAATCTGATGCATCAACCGCTATACTAAGCGTGGCTGATGGGTCAGGATGAGCGAGGAGTGTAACTTCAGCGAGAGCCGTTTTGATCTCTGAGAATGCAGTACGTGCGGTATCGTTCAATTCTAATTTGCGTGGATTACCGCGTAGTAAATCGGTTAATGGTCGTAACCGTTCTGCCGCGTGAGGGATAAAACGTCGGTAGAAGTTAACCAAACCGAGAAAAGCCTTCAGTTCCTTGATTGAGGACGGCACGTTGTACTCCTTGATTGCTCGAATTTTGTCTTCGCAAGGCAGAATACCCTCTTGTCTGATGATGTGACCCAGAAATATTATTTCTGATTTACCCAATTCACATTTCTCTGGGTTGACTACTATTTCATTATCCGAAAGACGTTGGAATAATAGCGTAAGGTGTTGATAATGTTCATCTACGTTTGATGATGCGATCAGCAGGTCATCAATATAGACGTGAACAAAATCCAAGTCTCGTACTATGCTATCGATAAATCTTTGGAAAGTTTGAGCAGCATTCCGTAATCCAAATGGCATTCGTAGGAACTCAAACAGACCGAACGGAGTCGTGATAGCAGTTTTTTCGATGTCTTCAAGAGCGACTGGGATCTGGTGATATGCTCGTACCAGATCGATTTTAGAAAAGATAGTCGTGCCCTTGAGCGATGCCGTGATGTCGTGTATGTGGGGGACGGGGTAACTATCAAAGCGCGTAACTACGTTTAATGCTCGGTAGTCGCCGCATGGTCTCCAACTAACCCCATCCTTATTGCGCACCATGTGTAAAGGAGAGGTCCAAGGACTGTGAGAAGGACGAATAATACCAGCAGATAGTAAATTGTCAAACTCACGTTTAGCGCAAGCTAATTTGTCCGGTGCCAGTCGGCGTGGTCTTGCCGTGACTGGTGGTCCGCGGGTGACTATGTGGTGTACCACACGATTGGTCACCGATGAAATCTCCTCGAGTGGTTTAGTTATTCTGGGGAATTTCTCGAATAAGGTGTGGAATTTCTCGTCACGCGAATAAAAAGTGCCGAGGATTCGGTAGGCGTTTGTGTGAGCTTTAAAGCCCATGAATTTACTGTTCGACGAAGTATCGATTAGCTGCAGCCTACGTGAATCGACTAGCAATTCATAGTGCTGTAGGAAATCAATACCTAGTATGGCTGTGGGAACATCGGCAATGATGAACGTCCACAGATACCATCGTCTGTTGCCCAGGTTGACCGCGAGTTGTCGTGTACCGTAGGTAGGAATGGCTGAGCCATTTGCAGCGCGTAGTCGAGGCATTGTAGCTTGTGACTTGATGCTACCTCGTGGTACGACAGAAAATTGGGCACCTGTATCCACTAGGTACCTAGCGTTTGTGCGATAATCGTGCACGTAAAATAAACGGCCAACCTGGGGGGCAGGGCCGGCGAGTACGGCCGCTTTTACTCGCCGGCTTTGGAGTTTCCCGCCTTGTATGAGCACGGGGCTCGACAACGGCGGGCACCAGATCCGAAGGATCGATGAAACCAGCACCAACCTTCACTCGCTTCCGAAGCCGCCTTTTGGCGTGGCTTGGAAGATGCCCTCGTTGGGCGAGTGTTGACGGCTTTTCGAGAGCGTGAGCGGACTCGAGGGACGTAGGGTTGGGGTACGTTACAACGGTCTCGAAAACTAAGACGTGTGTGAATACACCCTTCCCTGTCACCTTGAGCCGAGGAGTGGCTGCCGTCGATATCGACTTTCGGACGCGACGTTGAGGCAACTACGTAGTTGTCTCGGTTGCCAGTCCTAGCTAGAATTTTGTCTGCTGTGAGGGCTACCTGTTTCAGTGGTGCGTCCTCGAGCAGGGCCGTAACTGTAGGTTGGATAAATGCTGGTAGAGATTCGAGCCACAGTTCTTTAACAATTTCAGAATCGGCTGCCGTGGGTCCTGCAAGAGATTGCAGGCGCGTGAGGTGGCGGCTCGGTTTAGCATCACCCAGGGGGTGACGTGCTAATAACGTCCTCAATCGTTCCTCCCTCGATGGGAGGAAATGTCTGAGGATCGCCTCCTTGAGACGATCGTAAACATTGGGCACATTGGAATTGAGGACAACCTCACGGACAGCCACTAAATGGTCTCCCGGTAAACATTCGAGAGCGTAAGTGTACTTCTGCCGTTGGCTTGTAATATGACGGGTCTCAAATTGAGACTCTATAGCAGCAAACCAAACTTCGGGATCGTGAGGAATAAAAGATACAGGTCGAAAGTGTATAACCTGTACGTCAGAGTCTATTACGTTAATACTATTCTTATCGTTATCCGTCATGTCAAATATATTATATGTTAAAAATTAATATGAAAATATATGACAGACGTGGATAGATAAGCGATAGACTCACCAAAATTGACTTCTTTGGAAGGTTTGGTTGCGATTGCCAAGTGGTCGTAGATGTAGGTTCACCAGTTGCAGAAGATTTGACCGAAGTTGAGGCGTGTTCCAAAATTTGGCTCACCAAATGTAGCGTGGTGTCGAGTTGAGCTGGACTTTGAACACCGCTACCAGACTACTTGCCAATAGACCAATAAGATTCCGGTAGGCCAAAAATCAGAAGGCAGATGATAGTAGTAGTCGTAATATATTTGTTGGCAATCTCGTGGTATCGAAAGAATACCGAGATCGTGCCAAAGGAGTACAGGTGCGATCGGCAAGAAAAGATACGTGCGTAGTCGAAAACCGCGTAGAAGCAATGGAATACAATGGAAGACCAAAATGGCTGTTATTAGCACAGTTAAACAAACGAGCACAATAAAACAATCACTGGTACAATTGGTTATAATAATAATTGTTTTCATCGAACCAATCGCGTTCTGTTGATAAAAGTAGGTCACTACAACATCTTTACACATTATATAGTGATATTTCTCTAAGTATCTTTGAACTATTATTCCCCGGTTAACTTAGCAGCATTCAGTCATCCAAGCTTGCACTAAGGGATCATGTGCTGAATAATAGGTGGAGCTCATAGTGCCTTATTTCTTTCGACGTTCAGTCCTTTTCCAATCTGCCTAGAAAATACGACAGAAAATTAGGAGGGCCAGTCGAAAAATTATCCTGATGGTATCGAAGTGTTTCACTAAAGATACATTGTTTCAAAGACTAAATAAAGACTGATCTTAACTCGTGCTAGCGGCAACAGCTTCATTACGCACATCAAAATTCCATCTTTTCACAAAAACATATAAATTTATATTATAAAGTTCATCTTTACTATTTTTAGGGTACTTCAGCACAAGAAACGTTACAGTGATGTTACAAACCGCGAATAGCTAGAAAAATATTTTAAAGAATTTACAAATGTCTACTAATTTTTCAGATCTCCCGAAAGCCACACGATTTCCCCAATGTCTTGATTTACTCTTCCAGTCAAAAACTGTTGCAGCTTTCTCATGGTGACTAATTGTTTTGTGTTGTCTGTCCAAATATAAGTAATTGTCTTGTAGGTCCCCATCGTAGGTGATCTATTTCAAATGATTGAGACCCTACTCGTGTTGAATGGAAATGGTGTGACCACAGCTAACTTCAAAGTCACACCTCACGGTTAGCACCTAACGTGGTTTATCCCTTCATTGTATCGAGGTACTACTGCTGCTTTGAAGTTCGTAGAACACAAAGGACGTTACTACTGAAATACACGCATTAGAGTAGGTACAAACGAAAGTGTGACCACTACCGCATGGGTCAGGCTATAGCGTACGATTAACTGACGCGCGTTAGTTGTCCTTGACTTTGACAGGTTCCGATGACGTGTTCGATATTCAGTCACCCAACTGCCGGATGATTTGGCTAGGGCTCAGTAACGTTTCGCTGACCCTACAGACCTGTTATATCCGCGTTGCCTATTACTCATATTTGAAAACAATGGACCACTACAATTCCCACGACGCTATGTAAGAACGTGAATGACTGGTAGAAATGAAGGTTTACTGACTCCCAAACGGACGCGGCTACTCTAGCCGAAAATAGGGCGCCGTATCTCATGTAGAACATAGTTCACGATAATCCAGTACAAAAATATCATATTTTGAATAAACATTGAACTGAAATAAGTCAGTGTTTTACTGAATACAATATCCCACTGAAATTAGAAACAGTACACTTAATTATCATGTTACTGAATTTAAAACGAAACTAGTTTTGAACAAAAATCACAGTGAGTTAAAAACTTGATCCTACTTTTTTCATCCCATCATATCAGATCAGTGTTGCGTGAAGAAGACGAATGATTCACAAAACTGTCGGAAATTTGAAGGATTGTGCCACAAGTCAGTTTGGCTGCAGCACATTAATTCTCAGCTTTCACTGAACCATAAATTCACAGTAAGACAAGTTTGTCCGTACATTATGACAAATTTACAGCTGAAATAGATGCTTAAGGCTGTTGATAAAATCGTTGTATCATAACACTGACTTGTATGTGGTAGTTGTTCGTTCAGAATCGTATTGCACTTAAGAGATTAGTCACAGCATAGCATAATCCAGGTTCTGAATGTCAACCACAGTCCTTCGTAATGATTGATGAGAGACTGAAGTTTTCAAATTGCTATTGGCTAAAAGCACAAGCTACAGCTTCTGCAGCAATATCCTTGATAGATGCCTTTTCTGGCGACTGTGTGAAACGGTCTACAAATGTTAGGTGAGACCATTTATTCGATTTTGAAAGGAGACGTTCATATACTTCAAATTTTGTCTGTAATGAAGTCCAGGCAATATAAACCGAAACTCACTGTATGAATTGCTCCCCGGTTTTGGGTTGTTTTACGGTTGATATTAGTTCGTGATACGAATTATCCTAAAGTGATGAAAATAATTATTCAGTACGATTTTCAACCAAGTTGTTTGTCTGCTTTTCTTTGATTTTACGCTGACAGAACAAAACTTTCAGGAGAATACGCTTGTAAAGAATCTAAATCTCAGAAAAACTTTTCGACTTTAAAAGATAGTTTTTTAATGAAGATAATCTTATAGACAGTTAATAAAATTCTTTTTGACTTTCGTCCCTATAACCTAATCATTACCATATCCACTAACTTCATGTATGCATTGTACAAACATATTTTTCTTATTTACAATGTTGTTATCATTCATGTTTACCAAATTAATTGTTTTGTACTAATTACCGTTACAGTAACGTGGATTTATTTTCCATTCTTTATAAACTCTTTGACTATTTACAAAACAAATAAAAACAATGTAATCAATTTTCCGTAGATTATTGGTCATACCATAAACATTGTCAAAGAATAGGAAAACAGTTTTCATACTGATAACATTATTTGTATTTCTATGGGATTGTTTTATAAGTAAATATGTTTGACGGAAAAAAAAGGAAGAAAATGTTAATAGTGTACAAGAAGGAATTTTAAAAGTAACATAATGGTAGGTAAATCTGGTAAACAAAAAGAATGCTAAGACTAAAAGAAGCTTGAGAAAAAGGTCATAAAGACAATATAGATAATTTCTTAAATGTTACTTCTTTCTTTGTTCTTTTTTTATACCATTTATTACCAATGTTATTTATTGCACAGATTGCCAAACTTAACATTTTACAGGTAGAAGTGACCAGGTTTTCAATGGAACAAATCAAGGTATTCATTGACTATAATTAGTTCCAAATATTATTTTAGAGTACTGTATAAATACCAATATATGTAATTGTTGATTTGTGTCAGTTTTAGGATTCCAGTACATTAAAAACTTCATCGACTATTCTGAGAAAATGGCCTGTTTAATGATTGGAACGAGAACGCATGTTTCGTTCTCTCTGTGAATGTTCATTTTTGATGTTCACAGTGGGATTCAAATACAGTACCTTTCACTTTAAATCCCAATGAGTTGTCCACAAGCCACTGAATCTAGATAGTCTCTAAGAAAGCCTGGTCAAATTCAAGTCCTAATATCAATAATAGTAAAACTCTAACCCCTACATATATAGGTAATTACCTACTAAGCAATTTAGGGGGTGTTTGGATTCAGCATCTTAACAGATAACAGGCTGACCATTCAAATAAAAGGTTCTAGTCTTAATATGAACATCAAAAGTATGTGGCAGGTACATTTCAGCTGACGAGTCCTGAATTCTAATACCAACCACAAATTAACTTTACTAAAACTTGTAACTAAGCCAATATCGAGATCCACTCAAGATGTATACGTGCTAAGAAAGCAATCAAATTTAACCGCTAATATGAGCAACGGGATTACCTAAACCCGTACATATTCAAATATGATCATTTGAAATAGCTCTTACTGGATTAGATCTATTCACATTAGTCCTATTAATTTTATATGATATATTATTCTAAATATTAACATCTTCCATTTAATTTGTTTCGTTTATCGTCTCATATTTCTCCTCTATTGGTAATGGTAGTCTGCTTTATTAATTAGTTTTTTTCACTAACGGATTATGTATTTTTGAGTTAATATAAAATATGACAGCTAAAACAACTATTTGTCGATTGATCCAATAACAAGTTAAAAAACAGTAAAAGCATAAGCAATCTTACTTACGTTCCACATAGTTGTAAAACATTCAGCGTATGAGAATGTAACTATTGTTTCTGAACACAAAATAAGCATTATAACATCTGTTGTAGTCATTATAAACTTCTAAATGCCTTGGAAATAGTTTTCCATAGATCAATATAAAGTCCTATGATTAAAATAATTTGCTAAGTAATCATAAATTTTTTTAAAATCCCATCATTAAAAAGTAACGCAGTTTTGATGCTATAAATATAGATGAAAATATTTAAATCCCACTACTTACTTATCTTGCTAAGTCTGTGGGGTTTCTCATCTAGTTTAGGGTTAAAAGTTGAGTTGAATAACACGGTTTATTAGCAACTCCAGAGGTAGACTTTGTATATATTAGGTTTGGAGAAAACGAAAGAGAAGTGTAGCGTGAACTGTACTAAATTCTTATATGACCGGGTAGTGTCCTATTACTTAAATTATTAAAAAACACCCGTATCCAATCATAGTTACGTTTCATTAATAGTTTATATTAAATGCATTATTTGACTATTCTACCTACTAGTTGCGCTTTCACTGGATGACAATTTAATCAAGAGATTATGTTAATAATTCAATACCATGAGCAAACGTTATATGTTGAGAATATTGTGTCACTGGATATCATCTTCCGAAAAACATTATGTTCATGATTTTAACAAGCTAAAATTATGTCGCAAGCGTTATAAGCAAAGATGGATGGTGGACAGCGGTGGAATTCGGGACGTATGTTTCGTCCTACTTGGGACTCGTCAGTCAGATGTACCTGAGTCCCAGAGTTGATATTCACTCCAAAACTCGGACCCAGTACCGTTCGTTTCAAACGCCATCTCATTATTCACTTAGCTACTGAGTCCTGACAGCCACTTGCCCATGCAATGGGGCAATATCAGCAAAATCGAGGCAATACGCACCAAATATCAAATATAAGTAATAAACATCTTTCCTATTAAATATTTATTTTCATATTTAACTCAAAAATAACACTAAAAATCAATTTATGAAATGTACTGCATTTAATCAAAAACAAAGTTGTTCATAGAACATTCATTTTGAAAAGTTTCTTTTTATTATCAGAAATAAGGTTATAGAAGAATTGGAAAGAAGTATGAAATTAACATAATCATTATCAAATAAAGATGACATGAAAATTTTTCCAGAAAAATATATTCTTTCTTGTACAAAAAAATGTAATGTATGCATAACTTTTTAAATGAAGTCAATTTTCTAAATTGTATTCAGAACGTTTATGTGATTGAAGATAATTTTCGGTTGTACAACTGTTTGTTTCAGTATTCATAACAAGATCACGAAGAATCTACGGCTTTATTGGTAAAAAAGCCATAGAATACAGTGAATAAATTGAAAACTATTATCACAATACAACTGCTTACAGTTATCACTTATTAATATACACATATTTAAGCATACTTCTATTAAATTCTTGATTACAGAGAGACTATAATTTATGGATGAGCCAATCAAAACTAGTGAGCGGCCTCAAGGTTACAGCGCCTATTTCAGTATCTAATGCTCACGTATGGTATAATTGAGCGGCTACAACAAATGAGATTACTAAGAAGTTCCTTTATTTGTAATTGCGGTAGTTAAATGACTTCTGAACCTTGTGCAGACTATCGTGATGATGTTGTATTCCTATGTAATATATGTTGGAGGAGAAAGTCTGCTAGAACGAGAACTTTTTTCTCTCAATCCCGATTGAGACTAAGACACATTATGGTGATTGTTGCAGACTGGATAATAAAAGTACCATTAACACTGACTGCAACCTTTGCAGATGTTACTGAAGCTTCAGCAGTTCAATGGTATGAATATTGTCGAAATATATGTGCAATAAAAATGTCAAGCTTGTATAAATCGTTTGAAGGAGGTGGGAGAATCACAGAAATAGACGGAACGGTTGTTAGAAAACAAACTCAATAGGGCACGAGGTGTTATAGAAGATTGGGTAAGTAGCGTTTCCATAAATATGCGTAACAGGTCCTTGGTATATAGGATAGATCATCCCAAAAAGTACACTTCCAGCGCTTTAGAAACCGATAATCTACAACCATAATACCAATTATACGAAAGTACGTGTAGCCGGGAACCATAATGTATACAGATGACTGGAGAGCATATCGATGCTTACATAGACTTGGTTACGTGTATCATGTCATCATTCACAAGCGGAACTCCGAAGACCCCAACGCTGGAGTGCATACAAATAATATAGGACCAATATGATCGAGACTAAAAGAATTTTTGCAACCCCATCATGATTCCAGAAGTTGACTATTATGGAGGTGTATGTATGAGTTCCTGTATCGTACGCATTACAACTTCAAAACTGTAGAGCCTCTTTCTAATCTCGAGAAGTCTTTAAATCATGTTAAAGAAGCGTATCCCCTCTACCTACAGTTTTCTGATTGAGTGAACTTTCTTAAGGTTCGTTCAAAGGTCATTCACAAATTATGGTCTCGCCCCATAAAATATTGATTTTAGTATAAAATTCCTAGTTCTACTTAGTTGTTAAACATTAATTATTCCGTTCATAAGTATAAGAAATGTATTGAACAAGATTACAAGCTAATCAGTTGTTGAAGTACTATTGACCTAACATTAGTTTGTAATCACTTTTTTCTCTAAAGAACACAGAATAAAAACATCGTAATAAAAATGAATGAGTTAATTGAATTCATGCAAAAATATTAAACAAGATCTAATTACCTATTTAAATTTTCACCAGAATTCATCATTAAACTGAAGATAGCTTCAATTGACAGATAATTCCCATTTAAACATTAAAATTAAAACACGAAGTTCAGCGAAGGGATCTCTTTTCAACGAATCTGTTATCAAGCTGTACAATCGTATATATATGAAAATTTTGTTTTTGTAAAAGTACTAATTCCGTGAGGAAATGTGAACACAGTTAACCATGACGTAATAAAAAAGGTTATAATATTAGATTACGTAATACGAATGATAACAATAGACTTAGTGAATATAATATGATGATTAAAATGTTTTTATAATAATTAAAGGTCATAGAGGTGTAAAAATAAATAAGGTAATATGATGAGTATTTACGAATAAAAACAATGAGAATATAAGACATAAGTAAAGGGGGGAATTCAGTAATAATAATAATAATAATAATAATAATAATAATAATAATAATAATAATAGGATAATCAAAATAATTAAGGCCAAGGTAACGATAACGATAAAACGTACTTCTTTTGTACGCATAGTTCAAGTATAGAACTCCTAACTGCTTTCCTTTCACCCTTATAGAACCAAGCTGGAATATGTTCCCGTATCCGAGTTGAAAGCGAGCGCTGGCTACGGCCAATGTACCTTGCTCCACAAGAGCAGGTGAACTGGTAGATGCACATAGAGGCAACCAGACGCGGAAGCTTATCTTTTATGGATGCAGAAAATAAGTTCCTACTAATGAAGGTTATTCGCAGTTGAGCCGCATTAAATGTTCTTCTAATCGTTGTTGTTAGACGATTTTCGATCACATCTGATGTTCGATCACCTTTAAATTCCAGACTTATATAAAGGTTTTTCTTCGGAACGGAACAACTAGATTTCTTGTCATATTCTTTTCTATGAACCGTTTCGGGGTAACCGTTTTCCGTCAAGGTTTTCTTGAGGAATGCGAGTTCTTCGTTAATGCATTCCGTACTGCATATCTGGTGTATTCGATAACATAAAGAATGGATTAGGTTTCTCTTTCTACTTAACGGGACCCAGCTATAGAAGTTGGCTAGCTGGCCATTCCATGTTTGTTTTCTATAGACGGATCTTTTTAAAGAACCATTACTCCTTCTCATCAGACGTACATCGAGAAAAGGAATTGATTGGTCTCGTTCCCTTTCTAACGTGAAGTCTATGAAAGGGTGGAGTGAGTTAAAAGTGTGTAAAATATCATCTAAATCAATAATATTGTCACAAACGGCAAACGTGTCGTCCATGTATCTCACGTATAGGTGAAATCGATTGATCATTGAACGGAGTTGGTCGTTTTCTACTTTTGCCATGAAACAGTCTGCTAAAATTGGACCCAATGAAGACCCCATTGCGATCCCATCCATTTGTCTATATATTTCATTATTGAAACTGAATTGGACATTAAAAGTACAGCGTAACAATAGTTCTTTCAAGTGTTTAGTCAGTAAACCTAGATCTATGTTGTTAGAATCTATATACTCACATATATAACATATCGTTTCGGTTAAAGGTACGCTAGTGAACAAAGAGTTAACGTCAAGAGAGAACATGTGTTTTTCGGAAGTATTAATGTCCTTAATACGACCAATAAATTGAAAAGTATCATGAATAGAATATTTAGATACTTGCCTTCTAACCGGCTCCAATTTTTCCGCTAACCATTTAGCGATTCGGTGGTACGGTGAACTCGACATGTCCAAAATAGATCGTAACGGTAAACCCGGCTTATGTACTTTCGGTAGTCCATATAAGCGCGGGATGATTGAACCCATGGGACGTATGTGATTATATAGATCTTGGGTTATTATCCCCTTATTCTTAAGATTTTTAACAACATCTGTTAGCTGTTTTTCGATTTGCAATGTTTTATCGACTTCTCCTTTAGGTTTGGAGAATTTAGTACCATTCTCTAGAGTTAACTTCATTTTATCCAAATATTCTTGGCGGTCAAGTAGTACTACACCAGCTCCTTTGTCAGGTTTACTTAGGATTAAATCCTTATTTCTTTTCAGGAGTATTAGCTGATCGAAGTGGTTCTTAGTTAATAGGTTATTCTTACTTCATTGTACATTAACGTATCCATGACTTTTACAAAAACAAAATTTTCATATATATACGATTGTACAGCTTGATAATAAATTCGTTGAAAAGAGATCCCTTCGCTGAACTTCGTGTTTTAATAGCTTAAATTACCAAACATACATAAACACTTACCACTATTTGACTGTACGCTCAACAGTTTCAATGAATTCTTTTATATTATCAAAGTGTTCTTTACCTTCATAATCGATTTGTTCATTTGATTGTTTAGGAAATATTTTAATTCGAGGCATTTTAGTAGCTGTTAATTCTTCATAATCATTTAAATCATAATATGAATAACCAAACAATAAATCGGTTCGATGAAGTTCTTGATAATACTGTGATAATTTTGTAAATTCTTCATGAATTGTTCGATTACATCCCATGCACCATTTGGCTGCTAAAAATAGAATAATATCAAAAGAACTAAGTTTTGCGAAACTTGTAGCTGTATTAATAAAACTTTGTCTAAGCTGGATGCCATCAGTAGATTAATTGCCCGGTAAATTAGAGCTTTTAAGTAATATGTCAACTTATAATTAATTATTTAGGAAGATTAATTTAACTTAGACATAAAAAGAATGAATTTTCACCTGAGAGTTACTACAGAATATCTATTAAATTGTTTTATTTAGTAAACATCTGACCTAAGTTACGAGAATGAAGTCATCAACTCAATTTTATTCCGTTTAAGGTGTGTTTTTTGACAATAACAAGAGGTATCTAATATGTTTTGTCATTCAAAGATGATAAAATGGCATATTTAATTCTATCGGACCGAAGAGAGATAGACTGTGAGCAGAATCTTATTCACAAAACCAAATATCCTATTAAAATGACAAATCTTAAATTAATAAAGTGTAACACGTACCGAAATATTACTACAAGTATATTCATTCAATCTCAATGCTTACATGGATAAGGAGGATCCAATATGGATATTATATATCGAGTAAAACTAAAATATCACTGAATTGACGCATAAAAATGATTCTAATGAATTAACTTTGAAGGAATGTAATAAATGAGAAAACACTTAATTTTTCTGTTTTTGATATCTTCACTTACAATAAATCAGTATAAGTTCTGTGAAACAATTGAAATCTCAAACTAAGAAATACTTTTGATTCGATTTAAGACATTTTTAGATTTTTCCTTAGAATGCTCAGTGGGCAATTGGTGAAATGTAGACAAACTATTCTACTGAAGTTAATATTTCACGCAAATTAGGTATACTTACAGCTAACCAATAACTAATAAAAACCACTAGTGGTCTCTAATATAAAAATGTCAACGATCTACGGTATACATTACTAAGGGATTTGGAAGTTATCTACAAGCCAAATTTATCGATTCGCACGACGCAATCCTCTAATTGATATGAATGAAGTTTAGCTTGATAATGCAGAGTAAAATATTATATATTATTTTTAGAGCATTCATATGAGAATAAAACTAAGCAAACTAGATTATCTGTTTTCGTTAACGCAATACACCTCAATAACAATCAGTATTCATCTTTTTCAAAACTCAGGAATTAATATTCGAGGGCAATGTTTAAACGGCATTAAAAACGATTAAATGTATCATTTTTCTTAGAATAATTCTCATGACGATTGTATCCTTCAGTTTTATGTTTCAGTGAATAACATCTTATTGATTATAAGGTTTCTGAGAGCTATTCAATTTTCCGATATATATTGTAATCATATTTGGGATAAACATATGACTCACTAAAATAAACAACAGATGTCCATTCAGGATTCTTTACTAATGTTTTGAATGTTGCCCCAACAACTTTATGTATAAATTTTAATTTCATCGGTGGTGTTTTAATCATACTGGACAAGGGAATATGTCCCATATTTTCATAATCATCACTGACATTTTCATCATACTCCGGCACAATTTCACTTATATAGTAAGGTGATAATTTACGCTGTAGGAGTTGGTCAAAAAAATTGATAATTTCTTGCGATTCGATCATATTCAACAGATCACGATTATTAAATCCTTTCCGTCCAAATTCAAATTTAGGTCCTTTCAGACGATAACGAATTCGTGACCTCTTTTTGGAAGTAGCCACTAATTGAAATCGTGGATAACCATAACCAACATGAACACCGTGTTGCTGACTAAATTTCAAGTTAATTTCATTTGCTGTATCAACAAAGTAGCAACGTATCTAAAAGAAAAGTCAGAGTAAGAAAAAAATCATTTAAACATTTTAACTGCTGTTAAATTACTTGTATCAAGATTTTAATTAGTTCAATGTTCTGAAGATAAACTATATAAATACAAATCTGATCTTCAAAGCATGAAACCAATCAGTTATGATCTATTTTCATTTATACATCAAATAGTCATTACTAGAAGTTGACAACTTGAGCCTGCATAAACAATTGACTGTTCATCAGTGAAAACTGTTGGATTTAATTTTTGACAACCTGTGAAGCATACTACTTTAATAAAGTATATACATTTAAATCCTAATCATAAAACTATAAAAATAAATTCTAAAACATTCTTTTTTACAATTCTTTTACAATTACGTCAAACAACAGTGAAGGATATTTGATTGCTTTGTTACCTTAACTATTCATTTGTTTTCTGATTCGTAACTCAGTCGTACTGCTTGGATTGAATACTTTTTATCGGAATGAATCAGTTGAGCTATTCTCATACTTCGTCAATCAGTAAACGATTTTATTTTCTAGAATTTATCGAGTTGAAATTCGAGTTTAGGTTCCTTAAGGAGATGTTAAGATTGGTCAAATCATTAAATTAAGTAATTAAGTAGATCAACCAAGCATCCGTCGCAACATACATATACTTAAATAAACACATTATTGTTCTTTCCTTAACGATCAATGTTTGACATTACTTTTGGGAACAAATAAACCTAAAATTTACAGAAATAGTTTAAATTCAAAAGACACTATAATGTAAGTCAACATTTGTGTAAAGCAACAAAATTCTTTAGGTATTAAAGTTAGTCAGTGATTAGAATTAAAAATTTGGCATTACGAACTTCCTAAAACATTGAATATATATATATATATATAAATTTAGAAACTAAATAACAAAAAAAACTATTTCACATACCTCTTTTCTAAATAGTTTACAAGCATTTCGATAATTATCTAATGCTAATGAAAATTCAAAATCAGATTGTATCAGAAATAAATATGTATCATATTTGATTGTAGCACTATCAAAGTAAGTTAATTCACCAAATTGGAATTCATTAACAATTGGTAAAGATTCAATAAATAAATAAGAACCTAATGATTCAATATTCCAATCATCTGAATAAATTAAACGAAATGGCTAAAATAAAAAATGAAAATATGAAATATGTTCTTATTAGTATAAGTGATTTGTAATGTTTATTGCATTTAAATTGAACTTACACTACAGACTGAATCTATTAGTATAGGGGTTGTGGAGATCATTAATTTTTTGATTAAAATCATGAACCGATCGATGATAGACCACCATTGAAAACCTGGAAGCACTGGACGGTCGTTTTGTTCTATGGTGATACTGAGGTAGATACCTGTCTCTATCCGACACGGATGATGGTCACGCAATTTCGTGGATTGGTTGAGGTTAGACATTCACACCGTTGGATGCCATATCAGTGGTCTAGAGGTTAAGCGTTCGTGTGCAAGACTGGAGGTACTGGGTTCAAACTTCATGGATGGGATCGTGGGTGAGCACTGCTGAGAGAAGTCACATATTAGGACGGAACAGCCGTCCAGTGCTTTTGGGTTTTCAATGGTGTTCTAATATTAATTGATTCATGATCTCAAACAAATATGTTTATTTGTATGATTCGATTTATCATTTACCCCAAAAAAAAGAAAATAGATTAAATTCCCTAAGATAATTGCAATAATGGACGATTCCGATTAAAAACTATTAGTAAAGTGCTATAAAAAAAATGAAAAATCAATATCAAAGTTAGACAGAAAAATAAAAAACCCAGTACCTATTTTCTTTCATTGCAGTCTAACAGATAAAGACATTTTATAAATTAATTTCCCAAAAGTGAATTACAAAAAGTGAAATAAAACTAGGTCATTTATATTTTAATCTAAACATTTTTTTCTTTACTCTTAGGTAAAACTTAACATTTACGGTTTCCCGCTAAATACCAAATGAAATTCATTTATTACCTATAATTTTACTTAATATAATTGTACAATGGAGTATGAGTAAGATCCAAAATATGTTCAATATACTAGCAGTCATATTATCATTCGTAGTGAGATTTAAGCTCAGTACGGATCCCTCCAAGCATCACACGTTTGTATGTTCGGGTACTGAGTGATAACCCTATATGTAATAATAAGATTATACTTTAAGACACTTGTCAGGTGATATTTCCTATTTGTTTAGAACAGACTACAGATAATCGTAATGTAATGTTGTTGTTGCGTTATCTCTACTTTGATTACTTTATACAAACAAGGATTCCATTTTAATCATACATTTACTTTTCTATCAAACTTCATTGTTATTCACCGTATAATACTCTAAAGTTAGTAAATTTTTCTTTCACTTGAATTATCACTGAAATTGATTATAAACGTTTATGTAATTAAAATGAGGTTTGATATGAGATTGTCTTTACAATCATTCTTTATAAAGCAGTCTCTGAGAATATCATATTACAATAAAATCACCTGTTGTGACCAGAAAGCGTTAATGCTTCAAATTTATCCGTCTAACTCTCAATATTTAAAATACAATGACATGACTTATCCTCAAAGATTTGACCTACCTGAAGACTCTACACTGAGTTAAAATGGTAGATGGATGCTTCATGATTAATAATGAACGATAAAATAGTTGGAAATTTATAATCAACTGGTCGATAAAGTATCGAGTCGGTATTATAAGTGGAACTTGTCCTAAACTTACTACAATAGTTTTCGGAAGCTTTCAATCTTTATTCATCCATAAAAGATATCTTTCCATCAACTGTGTCTTTATTGATTTAATTAAAGCTTTGTCCTAACTATATTTTACTATTTACTGGAGTATTAAATGCATCAGAATGTCTTAATGATAATATAGTTGAAATTATTGCCCATAAATTCGGCTTAAAATGACAGATAATTTATGCATAAAATTACCTCAGTATCTTCAGACTCTTTTCTAATTAACAATAAACGTTGGTTTGTTATGTTGAAATGATCGAAAACTGTTTCATTATAAACTAAGCCGTATAATATATGATCAGCTTGTTCAGCAACTGTGCTAATATTCTTCATTATTTTTTCATCCAAATCCTGTAAATATAAAAAAGAGATAAATTGGACATACAATGAAATTACTCGATAAACAATTAATGACAGTATTAACAATAAAATTAAAAACTGATTTCTATTAAAAAATGTATGTATATGCATAAATGAATATATATATATATATATATATATATATATATATATATATATATATATATATATATATGCTATTGTATAGCATTTAGAAGAAATTTACGTAGAGGTCTTTCCTGTTTTTGCCCTATGGACTGATTTTAGACAATCATTGAGAACCAGGGGACATGGGAAGTTATTTTGTCATGATATAAGAATCTTCAGTAGTGCATATTGACGATCTCATATCAGGTGTGAAACAAAGATCACAGATGGCAATGATAGTCTCATGATATTATGAATTTAATCGAGTTAGAAATTCAAGTCGTTAAATATCAATTCATCGATCTGGACGTTAATCACTCACTGAGAAATCTAAAGGTTCTGGATTCGGTCCCTGTTGGATCCTGCATGGGCACTGCTAAGGGCTCTCATAATAGAACAAAACAGCTATCCAGTACTTCATGGACCTCAATGGTTGTCTAAAATCAGTATGTGATATAAGACTACAAAAATCGTCGAACTTTACAACCCCTATACTAAAAGAGGTCTCTTTGCAAGATAGTCTATTATAACATAACTATTATGTTTCATTTTAACATCTCATTCATTTAATATTGAGTTGGTCAATACAGTATTTAAGGAGATGCATTTAAAACAATTAGATTATTTTCCAGATCATATGATCCTTTGGACACATTTAAAGGAAATGTAACATTTTATGCTGAAATTTCAAGAAAAGAAATGTTTCATTAATTATACTGAATAGTGATTTAGGTTGATTTTCATTTGCTAGACCATACTATATTTTTCGAATCGTAATCTTTATTGTGCATATATAAAGTGAATAAGTCTGTCAACTGGACCTTACCAAGCAAATATGGTATTCTATTGTACTGCATTTTAATCTTCTATCTCATAAAGTATTTAGTTGGTAATTAAGCAAAAATGAATCTCGGTCATTCATATTAAAGTTTTCAATTATTCATCTGAATAACTGTTAATCAAAACCAAATATGATTATCCTAATTACATTAAAATGTCATAATTTCACATACTGAATAAAATGACACTTATTATCTCTATTGTTATTTACTAAAGACTAAGTGAACTCGAAAAGATTTTGAAGAATGATATCGTTCTTGCATATGAACTATATACGGAAATTAGGATATTACTGAAATAAAACTCAAATTGCTGTCTAACGTATTTGATGAACGTGATTATGTACGTTTACTAACATTGGTCACATGAACAGTCGAGGCAACACTCCCAGTACGCACATATGCCAATAACAGACTGATCAATTGCAGTCTTAAACCTCAGTGGGAAGATTCAAATAAACAACACCAAGTGAATATGAACAATCTAGTTGGAATTTGCAAAGTAATTTAATCGCTAGAGTTTAACATTCAATAATTATTTTTGGATGAGTTTATTTTGAACAATTTAACATGTGAATAGGCTAATTTCAATGAGTATAGTATAAAAATATATGATTTAATATATGATCTTACTTTCATAAATATGATAACAACTAAATTATTGGTCATAATAAATTCATTAGTTTCATTAATACTTCTTAATAATTTTATTGGTGAACCAATTTTTCGTCTTATCCATTCATACATTGGATTACCATGATTTCCATTGATTTTCATTAATTCTTTATATTCGGATTTATATTTCCCACCATCACGAAAATATGTAACTGATGGTATCTTTAACAAAATAAACAAATAGAACATGAGAAAATATTTTATATTATTGTTATATCCTAGTGAAGATTAAATTATAAGTAACTTCTGAGAATTGATATCATATGTATATTCTTATTGTGTATATATACTCCTCTTATTACAAACTTTATTTCGATTCATAGACTATTATTATACGATTTACCGTCTTTAAGTTATACTCAGTTATGCCCAATTTATTAATTATAGTCTCCCACATTCACAGCCACTTTTTGCTAGATCTTGGACAAACGTTATTTTTTATTTTATGGTGTGATGTGATCTGTTTGGTTTGCATATAAACCCAGTATGTTGGAGATATATGATTCATATCATCGAGGCTTAGATTAATGTTCTGAACTCAACAGGAAGGGCTAGACAGGAAGAAGGACCGATAAGGATTCTAGACTGCTCGTACGGGTTTAAGAGTTATTAGTCAAGTAGATAAATCACTGTCCTCTAATTAGTAGTATCATTACGTTATAAACTAATAGGGCACAAGGCCATAAGTTATAGAAACAATATTTAGTTGTTCACCATATCTTCAGAAAAAGCAACATATGATAATGATCTCTTTGTTTACAACAAGTCTTTGGTTACCATTTTATTTGAACTTGAACACATTGGAACTGTTATACGTAAAATCCTCAATACTCTATTAGATTATACTTCAAACTTCACTGTGGTCATATATGAACACTATGAATATTGCTTGACTAAAACCAGTTTTCTAGAAAATGGCATTTTACGACATTTCGTTTAAAATAAACGATTTTTACAACTTTTATTTAATTCAGGATTCATTTATTATGTTACTGTTTTGGATGTAACATATGTTCTATCTTTAGCCAGTAACGAAAACACAGTGTTAGGATAATTAAAAATCAACTTAATCACTTATATATAAGTAACACCATAGAAAAGTAATCCAGGTTACAAAGCGAAAAATAATAAACACTAATTGATAAATGCTCACTGCTTTAGTCATACCAAAGTAATCAAGTCATACTGATGACAACATAATCATTATATTATTAATCTGATTATCATAATAAGGAAATAATTGCTCGGTTATGAAACTTCTGTTTTTCGCATTCTACAATCAATTGTATGGAAAGTAACTATTAAAATTCATAAACTCTTGTGGAAGTACTTTCTGTTTGCTTATTAATCCTTGTATTCTGTCAGTA
Source organism: Schistosoma spindalis (assembly GCA_946903255.1). Lineage (NCBI taxonomy): Eukaryota > Metazoa > Platyhelminthes > Trematoda > Strigeidida > Schistosomatidae > Schistosoma > Schistosoma spindalis. The sequence goes on along the minus strand of OX336416.1, from coordinate 70,585,648 downwards.
AATCTATCAAAAAAGCAGATTATGCGAACAAAGAATGATTTTTGATAGATTAGTCTTTTACAAGTGATTCTTGACTTATCTTCAATGTATTTTTAGTCAGAGCATTATTGGTGGAGGTTTTTTGGTGTTTTCGTGCTAACGGTAACAGTAGAATTAAACTCATTAGACGATATTACTATCTACATTCTTAATATGGATGTCTTGGTAACACTTATGAATCTACCTTACTCATATCCAATAATGAATAATAGTAGAATTTAATACATAGATTATCCAGTCTATTAGATGATCACTAGCAAATTATATGCTTACTCATCAGAATACATAACCATTCTGACTGACAATAAAACTTAATTATGATAGGATGTTCTATGCTTTCTATAATTGTTTTTGATTCTGTTACATTATGGTTCTCAATATTAACTTAGTTGTATTTGGCAGTCAACTTATTTTCAGTAAATACTTAGAAAAACTTCAGTCTACTTCTTACCTGGAATATAATTATGATCATAAAAAAGATACTTATTATACTATGAAGTATGAACGATACCATGAAAAGATGAAAAACAAAAAAAATGTGGCTTTATTGTATTTAATTTTGGTTGTTGGTGAAATCTAGGATATATGTTTCATCCTATTCGGAACTTGTCAACTGAATGTACCTGCACCTATGCTGACGTTTACTCTGGGACTCAAACCCAATGTCATTCACTTCAAACACCAAATGAATTATCCAATAAGATATCAAGTCCCAATTGATTGATCACTGGGTGACCAATGTCATGCGTGTCTAGTCCTTATTATTAGTGCAGACACGCATGACATTGGTCACCCAGTGATCAATCAATTGTGATTACATCTCAGTCCTACAGGAGGTCGGTCGCTGCCGGGATAGCTCAGTGGTAACGTCTCTGACTGTGAAGCTGGGTGACACGGGATCGAATCCGCCAGGGAGCACCAGTTCCCTCGAAGATTACAGGTACACCTTGCTGACGAGTGCCAAGTAGCACGAAACCCGGGTCCAGGGTTTCCTGTCGACTACCTCCAATCACCATCTAGATATCAAGTCCAGATAGCTACCAATTTTTTTCAAAATATACGAGAGTATTACTATGTATTAGTACTAACCTTAACTAAAACTTTTGACTGTTGGTTGGCTCAAGTAAACCGTTGAACTAATATCTTATTAACATAATCAATCTTATGTATATAAAAATACTATTACTTAAAATATTTCTTGTAATCAGATTACATTATGTCCTAGTAACTTAACAATAAGAATAATTCAAAATCACTTTATTCTTTAATTGTAGGTAGAATTTCAATTGTTTAACTCCGCCTGTAACGCTTCCAGAATTACTGCCGGTCCCGAGCCCGGGTAAAGGAGGAGGGTTGGGCATGGGGTTAGCGTCCCCATCCCGTAGAAACTCGCTAAAAAAACGCTAACCAGAAAAAATAACTCAAACCATTTAAACCCTGCCCAGGGAGTTAGAGGTAATATGACGCTTCATGGTGAAAGCCGAGTTCCTTCGGAAGCCACGAGGCCGATGCCCCTTCTAACAACCAGAGCAACAATTTTTATAGGTACGTGGAACGTCCGGACAATGTGGGAGACCGGGAAGACCAGTCAAATAGCAACGGAAATGAGGAGATACAACTTGGCAGTACTGGGAATCAGTGAAACCCATTGGACCCAAGCTGGACAACAAAGGCTAAATACGGGAGAGATGCTGCTATACTCCGGTCACGAAGAGGAAAATGCTCCACACACTCAGGGAGTTGCTCTAATGCTATCCAAAGTAGCACGAAATGCACTTGTAGGATGGGAATCTCACGGATCCAGAATCATCAAAGCATCATTCAAAACAAAGAAGGAGGGGATCACAATGAACATTATCCAATGTTATGCACCTACCAATGATAGCAACGACGACGTTAAAGATCAATTCTATGAGAGGCTGCAATCAATCATAGAGAAGTGCCCAAGAAAGGACCTCACCATTCTGATGGGAGATCTAAACGCCAAAGTCGGAATGGACAACACCGGATATGAAGACATCATGGGACTGCATGGACTGGGAGAGAGAAACGAAAACGGGGAAAGATTTGCAAATCTGTGTGCATTCAATAAATTGGTCATAGGCGGTACAACATTTCCACACAAACGTATACACAAAGCTACGTGGATCTCACCGGACCACACCACAGAGAACCAGATAGATCACATTTGCATCAATAAAAAGTTCCGAAGGACAATGGAAGATGTGAAAACCAGGAGAGGAGCGGACATAGCTTCAGATCATCACCTAGTTGTGGCCAAATTGAAACTGAAGCTAAAGAAGAACTGGACAACTGGAAAAACAACACCACAATGGTTCAATACAGCCTTCCTTCGAGATACTGACAAACTCAATGAATTCAAGGTAGCTCTCAACAACAGGTTCCAAGCCTTACAGGATCTACTGAAGGAAGAAGAAACTACTATGGAGGATAGCTGGAAAGGTATCAAAGAAACACTAACTTCAACGTGCCCCAAGAAACATCATCACAAGGAATGGATCTCTACAGAAACACTGGACAGGATCAAAGAAAGAAAGAACAAGAAGACAGCAATTAACAACAGTCGAACAAGAGCAGAGAAAGTCCAAGCACAAGCAGAGTACATAGAAGCAAACAAGAAAGTGAAGAAGAGCATTAGAGCTGATAAGCAAAAATACGTGGAAGAACTAGCAACGACGGCGGAAAAAGCTGAAAGAGAAGGAAATATGAGACAGCTTTACGATACGACGAAGAAGCTTGCAGGGAAATACAGTAAACCAGAGAGACCAGTCAAAGACAAAGAAGGAAGACCAATCACTGAGATTCAACAACAGCGCAACAGATGGGCAGAGTACTTCGAGGAACTCCTGAACAGACCGGCTCCAATGAATCCACCGGACATCGAAGCAGCACACACAGATCTTCCTATAGATGTCAATCGACCAACGACCGAAGAAATCAGAATGGCCATCAGACAAATCAAGAGCGGGAAAGCAGCAGGACCTGACAATATACCAGCTGAAGCGTTGAAGTCAGACATCGAAGTAACTACAAGCATGCTTCATCTTCTATTCAAGAAGATTTGGGAGGAGGAACAAGTGCCGATGGATTGGAAAGAAGGACACCTCATCAAGATTCCAAAGAAAGGAGATCTGAGCAAGTGTGAAAATTACAGAGGCATTACACTACTGTCAATACCAGGTAAAGTCTTCAACAGAGTGTTACTGAATAGGATGAGAGACGCAGTAGACGCCCAACTTCGAGACCAACAAGCTGGATTCCGTAAGGACCGGTCGTGCACAGACCAAATTGCGACACTACGGATCATCGTCGAACAATCAATTGAGTGGAACTCGTCACTCTACATCAACTTCATTGATTATGAGAAGGCATTTGACAGTGTAGATAGGAGGACGTTATGGAAACTTCTTCGACACTACGGAGTTCCTGAGAAGATTGTCAACATTATCCGGAACTCATACGATGGACTACAGTGCAAAGTAGTGCATGGAGGACAGCTGACAGACGCATTCCAAGTAAGGACCGGAGTAAGACAAGGCTGTCTACTCTCTCCCTTCCTGTTTCTTCTGGTGGTCGACTGGATTATGAAGACCTCGACATCTGAGAGAAACTACGGCATACGATGGACAGCTCAGAACCAATTAGACGACTTGGACTTCGCAGATGACCTAGCCCTCCTATCACATACACACGAACAAATGCAGATAAAGACAGCCAGTGTAGCAGCAGTCTCTGCATCAGTAGGCCTCAACATACACAAAGGGAAAAACAAGGTCCTCAAACACAACACGGAGAACAGCAGTCCAATCACTCTTGATGGCGAAACTCTGGAAGATGTGGAATCCTTCACATACCTGGGAAGCATCGTCGACAAACAAGGAGGTTCAGATGCAGACGTCAAGGCGAGGATTGGCAAAGCTAGAGCGGCATTCCTTCAACTGAAGAACATATGGAACTCAGAACAACTTTCAACCAATATCAAAGTCAGAATCTTCAATACCAACGTCAAGACAGTCCTACTGTACGGAGCTGAAACTTGGAGAACTACAACAACCACCATCAAGAAGGTACAGGTATTTATCAATAGCTGTCTACGCATGATACTCAATATCCATTGGCCGGATACCATCAGCAACAGCCTTTTGTGGGAGAGAACCAACCAGCTTCCAGCTGAAGAGGAAATTAGGAAAAGACGATGGAAATGGATAGGTCATACATTGAGGAAATCATCAAACTGCATTACGAGACAAGCGCTAACTTGGAATCCTGAAGGGAAGCGGAAAAGAGGAAGGCCAAAGAACACATTACGTCGGGAAATAGAAGCAGATATGAAAGAGATGAATAAGAACTGGAAAGAGCTTGAAAGGATTGCCCAGGACAGGGTTGGATGGAGAATGCTGGTGAGCGGCCTATGCTCCTTCACGAGGAGTAACAGGCGTAAGTAAGTAAGTAAGTAAGTAAGTAAGTTTCAATTGTTTAAAACATCTATGAAATTTTAACGATAATAACAATTAGTTAAGCCCATTTTAATGAATTTGTCTATTATAATCAGATTATTGATGCACACTGCTGAGGAGTCCCATATTTGGACGAAACGGCTGTCAAGTGCTTCCAGGTATTCCATGATGATCTATCTTTAATTGATTCATGAATTCAACTATAAAATTTGTTCATTATTTAAACGTTAATAAATGTAATATGTAAAAAAACATAGTAGAAATATATAAGATTGAATGATAAGTAAATTTAGTATTGTATTAAACTGTATACATATATGCATATAGTGCAAATAGAAATAAAGCTATACTTACGTAAATATTCAAATTCTTTTCAATCTCATCATAAAAGGTTGCACATACAGTAACTACTGAAATTGGTAGCATAGTTTCATCTACTTTATGGGATGTTTCATTAAATAATTTATATACTGATTCTTGTTGATGACCATGATCATCTAAAAACATTGTAAAATAATTATTATTAATTAAATAATTGAATTGAACTTCATTTGGTTTCCTATTCATCAAATGGTCAATAAATCTCATTGATGAATAACTATTATCATACACCTCAATTGTATATACCTCAAATTCATACATTCTATGACATGTATATTCTTATTGTGTGATTGTTATGTAATTTGATAGGTAGTAATTACGTTTGATTGTATTTAGTTTATAAGATATTCTTCTTATTAATTATTCAATGTTATCAATTAGGTTTCTTTACTTTACACCAGATTTAAATAATTCTACATTTCAGTATATCCTTAAAATAATCAAAATCTTGAAACTGACATACAGAAAAGTATTTGATTCATTGTTTTAGGAAATTTATAATTTTCCATTGATGAGGATTCATAAACTAGTATAAATCTACTGTTAAGAATTTTATGATTTACAAGATATCAGACTGTCTTCTAAGCTTATTTTACATAGAGTAAATAATTTTCTATATTTATCTATATCTAACTCAATAACTAAGTATAACTTCATCTACTACTAGGCTTAGAATTACAAATATTTAAGAAAGATTTATCTTATGGTTTAAAGTTAATTGCTGTTACCATTAAAAATCCTGATTCAAATAACGGTAATTTATAATGAAATCAATCTCTAAACTAATTGATTGATTGAAACAACAAGTTTAATCTAAACATATTTGACTTTTCAATACTTTAACTGATTCCTTGAGCTTATAAATGAGAATATAAATTTAAGATTTAGTTAAATTGCTGAAATGATTTTTATCTATGTACATCTGTGTACATTAGATTGTGATGGTTACGAAGAAACAATCAATTCAATGAAATTTCAATAACTATTAGTATGAAAGCAATTTTGTACTACAAAGGAAAATGAAATCAAAAAACTACTAAAAACTAAATAGCAACGTTTAGCTATTTATTTTAAGTTCAGAATTCTTTAACAATTTAAATCCACAACTGTATTATATGATGGAATTGGACATAAGAATTTAAAATGTTGTAATTAGTACAACATATTTAGATAGTTCAATTTACATTTTCACCTTAAGTTCATTAACGACCTAAATCCAAAAAATTTAGCTTCCTACCAAATCAATCACAAAATCCACGTAGAAATTAAACATTGACGTCACTATGGTGAGGTTATGAAAATTTCTTACTGAAGAAAAGTCTCTATCTAGGCTAATATTGGCTTTTTACTGTTTCCTTGTTTTCAAAAGTTCTCCAGTTGTCGTAATTAAAATAGAAGAACTACGTAAATTTTGTTTGGGGATAATTTTGAAAGATATTCTTAATGCTTATATTCATAACTTATTCGGACGAGTCATTCTAAAATTGTTAAAGCGAAAACAAAATTGGATAAAAACTTAAGTCAGATTTATCTTAAGACAGACCTTTCTAAATTGCCAATTAAATTGAATATCGTATTGAGTGAAGGTTAGTCAGTTATTTCCTTAATCTGAGGAGTCTCACAATAGGACGAAACGGCCGTCCAGTGCTTCCAGGTTTTCCATGGTGGTCTAGCTTCAATTGACTCATGATCTCAATTATTGGAATTATCAATCAGTCAATCATACAATACCATTGAAAGAATTTAGCTACACTAGGCGAATTCATCAAAGGACGTACTAACAGAGCTTTTATATTATAAATCAAAACCAGTCATCGGTTGTTAGATAAAAATGATTTAAAAGTAAATAAACTATCACTTTAGTATAAATGCTAAAAATTTTAGAGCAATAATAAAGCAGTTGATCATAAAAAAGAACACCATATATATTGGCAATAAATTATTACTTACAGAAATAAACTACAACATGTCGTTGAACTGACAATATTTGATATAGTGTATTGTTATCTATCTGTTCAACTGTAGCATTTATATGATTTCTCATAACACCGGTAGAAAATTTAAATACATTCAATGATATGATTATTAGTTGGAGAAATCCCAATTTCCTTGAGAAACACATCATTGTCTGGAAAAGAAAGTAATAAGAATCATAGATAAAATTAATTACTGTGGAAAATAAAATCAGTTGCTAAAACTGTTTATTATTTTATGACTGAAATATTTACGGTTTCCTTTCTAAGAATTATATTCTTGAATTTATAGATGACAAATAAATTATATCTTGCTTGAACATTGTCAACTATATTCAAATATATGAGATAGTTAGAAATGGGAAGAATTAGAAGCAAAGATCTTACTACATAATCTCCAGGCAAATACTTTATCCTAACCCTATATATATATATGTCTAAACACTAAACAAATAAATTTTAATGTTTATTGTTTGTCTAAGCTAATAATCCACTCATTCATTACAATAGGTAACACTCATGACATTATTATTCACATCTGAAAATGTCCAGTACAAAAAATCTCACTTAAATTACTTCGCATAAATTGACTGTTATTAAAACAGTTACAATTATATGATTCATTCTTTATTAAGTACAATGTCTAAGTATGACAATTTCACAATCATGACATATATGACAAGTTTTCATTCACAGGTTAATGAAATATATAAATAATAGTTATTGAAATATGACAATTTTATAATATATTTACTCATGTTAAAGAAATACTGGGTGGACAATGATTGGAAGTTATTCATTCTTAATAAAGCAGAACATAATGGTGAATATAATGTAGCGCTGATTCTTTTAAATAATTTATTTGTAGAAAGTTTTAGAAGTGTCACTTTTGAATAGACATTTGCCTATGTGACATATTTATGTTAAAATAAGAACAATTCAGAATATTTAAAAGCTTCATTACTAGAATATTTAGTAACTAGACTGAGTGGTTTATCAAAAACTTAAATTTTTGTTCAATATTTTAGTCCTAATCACAATAGATTGATGCAGGAATACATTATTTGCACATCTCATTTCATTTGTCCTTTACATGCTTCACGACTCTTTCAATACTGTTGCTATTACAATTGCTCTCTGTTTTCTCTAATTCATTTTTCTCAATCTTCAGCTGGCAGGTATTCCACTTCCGACTGGTGCTACATACTATTTATATCTGCCAACATAAGTACCACATACCACAGTAGTATTTGTTTTTATTTTTTTAAACTTACTGTTTGGCCTTTTCCTACATCTTTTGAGCTTATACTAACCCTTCCGTCTTGATATAAAACAAACAGACTTGACAATGTAGAATTACACTCAAAAATAAATAGATTCCTATCTTTACGGTTGTCAACAGATAGAATCAGAAAAATTAACAAAATACCAAATGAATTGTATAATTCGATAAAGGACAAGAAAAAAGTTGAAATATTCATGGCTTAAACAAAGAAAAAAGTGCGTTTGTATTTCTGAAATCAGTAGCAAACATGTCACCCAGAGTTTACACTAACAAGAGTCACTCACCTACGTGTACAATATGGACCAACAATCTGTGACTTTGTGAACTCATTTAATATATAAGTCTGCTTGTTCTATTCACTCAACTAATCTGCGTTAAGCTTCTATCGTACGTCATGATAAGCGATATGATCTCATAGTCAACATATGACTCAATTACCTACATCGTTATAGGTTCAAAATATGATCTTTTAAATTGCTACACTTATGTGTAATTTTGCGTCTAACCCCAAGGTAGATTACTTGAGAAGTAATTTAAAAGAGATTTTATTGGAATGTAAGTGGATAATAGTGATTTTTACTTAACTTTATGACACTTAATCGATTTGGTTTATTTCCCATATGACCGGTAGTTAACACTTCTGCTAGACCGACCGGAATTAGATCTATGTGATCAACTAGTTCGTTGTTTGCTTTCTCGTATTATTATTTCATACTTATATAAGGTTCTGAGCCAGCATTAATTTACCCAATCTGCCAATCAGTTATTGTTATTCATCCTTTATGACTTTCATGGTGCTGTTTATACAGATAATAATATTGGGTCGGACTACAAAGTTAAACTTTCTTCCATTATGCCATATCTAGATATTTTCGAATTAAATTTTTATTGTAAGTTTAATATACAGGTAGTGTTTACACTATCCAAATTTATCAAAGGGATCAATTTTATTAAACTTGAATGGGATAATGTTTTAAGGTGTGGATACAAATAGCTGATGAAGTTCTGATGTTATAAAATATGCTGCCAGAATTTTCACTGATATTTTGGGACCACTGTTCACATGATAACTTCAGACCCTAATCGATATAAAATGCTAAATTCACCAGTTAAAATTACGACTATAATTTCTTCTGTCCCGCGTCTATTAGCCTACTGTCCTACACTTGACCAGTTAAACCTTCTGAATTGCACAGTTAAACTTGACCAAACATGATCTACACTCTTATTCGTCCATCATCTACAAGCTTTTTCTCTATCCTCTGCCTTCAGTTCGAAGGAGGTAACTATATATTCACTTGGTGTTGTTTTTACTTGTATCTTCCCATTGTTATTGAACACTGCAATTGATCAGTCTCATGTTGGCATTTGTGCATCCTGTGCGAATCGCCTCGATATAGTCTTAGGTCACAAGCTTTTTACGCAAAGATGGGTAGTGGTTAGCACTGAAATCTAGGACGCAGCCATCGAGAATACCTATTATGCTGCTCAATTGGTTGTGATTGAAAAGTCTAATCAAATGATTCCTAATAGATCCGAACAGTGCACTAATGATTGCGTCACATCCCAATACAATCAAGGGTCATTGAACATGCGCCTAGATGGCTTCAAAATCAATGTTTGTCAAATCAATCGATCAACGTGCGAGGTAGAAAACCAGGTTTATCGATAGCAAAACATATAATTGAAACGGGGCACAAAATTGACATTAATACAGCTTTTAGAACGTTGTATAGAAATTGTCAATAACGAATTCCCAAGTTTATTGAAGCCTTGGCTATTCGTAAATTTAAGCACCCCTTATGTGTACAAAAACAATTGGTCGTAACTTTGAATTCACCTTGGTGATCCTCAAGTCATTCTATGGCCTAAGATAACGCGACGATTTCTTATTCTTTCTCTCCCCTTTGTTACTTCTTAACTTGAACTTTCATTTAATTGACCCTCATTAATTTTCATACAAAATGCCCTGACAAGTATATGTGTGACCAGATTGTACGAAATGTACAGCACAAATACATCTCATTTTTAGATCAACTCCGTCTTCTCATTGTTCTGTAGAAAGATATTTTAACAATGTTGAATGTGTGAAACTCGCGATAAGATGATATGTACAAAATAACATTCAGCGACCGGCTTTTTTTTAATTTTTTTTTTGATAAATTTTTTTTTCACCCCTTTAAAAAAGTTTTTTTCATCCCATTTTCCAAAATTTTTCACCACGTTTCGTCCAATTAAGTTGCTAGTTTTAAGTTAGTTATAATTGGTTAGTTATGTCTTGAAAGTGTTATAAAATATCAGCACTCGTCGAAAAAGTACATTTTCATCGTCATAATGGAGGAGAGTGACGTGCCATGTACAAGAGCTGTTGTTTCTCACGTTGTCACCGAAACGGAGGATGTATTTTTGACTACATTGTTTCTCGTTGCGTTCCAATCAGTTGAAGCGTTAAAGTCGGCTATCAGAACTTATGAAAGATCTACGTACCGTCATTATGTGGTGAGAGATTCTCATTTGGACAGAGATCAGAAATCATATATTAAATTTGTATGTTGGAGAACTGGCCGTAGAAGATCTAGCGGTTCGTCACAGCCGATTAGACGGAGGAGGTAAATTGATTAGTGTTATTACTTTTTTTTCACGAAGGACTTCCATGAACACTCACTGTCCGGCCTTCATCTTTTGTAAGTTTATAGAAGGTTACTGGACTGTTGTACGTGGGAATGTGCGTCACAATCACGAGTGCAATTCCCTGAGGTACGACAGTAATTTTTGGGTGCGCAGGTTAACGGAGGCTGAGTTTGAAACCGTGCGACCGCTCCTGATATATGGGACAGCAGCATTCGATATTAAGCACTTTGCTTACCATTCTGATGGAAAGCGTTTGAATGCTCAAGATATATTTAATATGCGGTACAAAGTGTTCTCACACGCCAACCTTCCTGGTAAGCAATCTGCCTATTTATAATGTAACGATAGGTGATTACGCCAAATTAAAAGCTCACATAATGTCCTTAGGTGGGCTTTGCGATTACGAATTAGACGAAGAAAATTGTCTATCATATTTTTTCTTCACCACTGCTGATCAAATGAATTTGGCCGCTCGTTTTTTAGATGTTGTTGGTTTCGACGGGACGTACAAAACAAATAACGAGAACGTATATTTATATCAGGTAGTAGCCCTTGATATGAATTTTATGGCAATACCTGTTTGTATTGCATTTATAAGTCGCGAAACATCGCCCTTGATGAATGATAACTCAGTGACGAACTATGACGGTAATGTGGATTTGGATGAAACGTTCTGTAACGACGAGGAGGAAGTACTTTCTATTAACTCCGAAGATTTACGGAACGGGACATGGAATATGAAGAACAGCATTACTACAACCGTTTGTGTGATATATGCCATCTTACACAGCCTCCATATGAAACTGGCGATGCAGCTGCTTGGGTTTTTTGTCCTTGCGAAGCAATGTTTCATCGGTTTTGTGCTTACGACCCATCACCAAACGTACGTGCAGTAAACTGTCCGATGTGTGGCGCCATAACCAACTCATAGTTACGCCCTTATACAGCTACATCTGCATTAATAAGAGAACGAGTAAAGGCCCTATTCAGGGCCACCCACAATTTGAATTAAATTATTTCGTTTCCATCTCTTGTTTCTATGGCAAAGGTCAAATGATGAAACACTTAATAATGTTAAATGAATTTAGATATTCATTTGAGATTAATAATCAAAATGCGATTATCGGTCATGTATTCGTAAACTTTTTTATAAGGTTTATGAGATATAAAAGTTTAGAAATCTTATAGAACAATATCTCATCTAATGAACACTAATCTAATAATTTTAGATTTAAAATAATGTGATTACCGTTCATGTACTAGTAACACAATTGTAATAGTACATTTTAGTAAATTTTAATAGGAATATTTCAATATAGTGAACATTGTCATTTGGTTGTAAGGTCAATGAATAGAGGATTTCATTTATAAGTGAATATAATAATAAGATTATTAATGTGATTAAAGGTCATATAGGTGTAAAAAGAAATAAACATGTTTACCGTTTCATGATTACAAAAATAAGAATATGATATTCTTGTTTTATATCAAAAGTAGCGGAAACTAGAACTATGCGTACATAGAAGTACGTCTTATCGTTGCATTGGTACATTTACTTATTACAATTAAATTAAACGTCATTATACCTAAATGTTAATGTATACTGTTGAGCTAATTCATGTTCATCTGTATAATGCAAATAGAAATTATTTTCGTCAGACGACGTAGGCTTATTAATTTACACTTAATACAACCAATATTTCAAATGCTTGTTAAAAATCGCTTATATTCATAATGTACAGATATTTCAACTTTCATATTACGAAGTACAATATTCACACATGACGAAAATTTACGTACAGTTCTTCATTGTTCCTCGACTATGTTTCAAAAAGATAGTCGATGATTATCAAATATCATTTCATACCTTATAAATAAGTAACGTTTGCAATTTCGTTGACGTATGACATTTACTAACTCATGTAAACATTTTGCTAGACTGAACACTTAGAAAAGATTTGCTATTGAAAGAACGTGAAAAATACCTAACGCGCACTTCTCAAGCCCAATAACAAATTTACATGACTGCTTAAACACACAAGTAGTCATTTTCATTATTATTTTAAAGGCTGAACTACAAAGAATGTAAAGGTAAAAGCAATTAAAGCTTTTAATGATTTAGTAAAATAACCCTATTGAAATCTAACGTTTTATTAACGAAGACGTTTATAAAGTGAAAGTAAACAACTATTTTGTATTAAGAATTATTATTTACTAAATAACCCAATCATAATTACTAATTGCCTCTTTCTCAGAAATTATTACTTCTTTGAGATAACGTAAAAGTCGCTTCATTAACCGATGGTTTACGAATCGTTCCAGTGTTTTATACACGCCTTAATCAGTATTTTATCATTACGATCTATTGATATGTGGATTTTTTTAAAAATTAACATACCATGTGTTAAGAAAGAACTTATGGACACACTTAGGTGATAATTTGTTTATTAGTTGGGTATTAAACATTTGACTACCGACCTAATTCAGTAATCACTATTATCAAATATTCAAACCAGTTTTCATTTCTTTTTCCAAATACTTCCTTTTAATGAGATACATTTAATTAATCGTGTCAAGATAACTAACGACTTCAATTCAAGGTCTACTTGATCGGATAACAAAAATATATCCCAATACACATTCACTAACAGTAGCATTGCACGGTAGTGAATTTAAATTGGGGTATTTTCATCGTTCTTCCGAACGACATAATCAGCACAAACTTCTATCGGAACTCCATCAAGATATGTACAGGTATCTGGAGTTCACAATTATTGCACCGGAGTTGTGATTCCTCACCCCTACGTTAACGAGAAATTTTAGGGTGTGATTAAAAATTTCTGAAATAGATGATTGGTTAACTTATTTTTGAATGTATGCGCTCATGTGACAATGAACAAACATTTTGTTATCAGAAGGGGTTTTGTGGAGATTGTAGTAATTTCAATGATTAAGATCATGAGTCAGTTGAAGCTAGACCACCATGGAAAAACTGTAATAACTTTTTGATTGGTTGTTAACTGAGCATTTTGTAATCTGATTAGTTTAAATCTAAATAACATAAAGTGGTTTGATTGGATGTGAGAATTTGCTATTTTTACATTTTTTTGATCATGTAGTAATGGAACTGAAGTTGTTAGGTGTCATGACAACAGAAAGATTATGCATGGCATTGAAAGTAAACTGGAAAATATCTGATAACTATTTTTAATAGTAGATAACAGTGATTAGCGAACTTGAAAGCTAATAAAATGTTTAATGCATAAGTAGTGAAGTGATTTCCATGAGTTATTTTTACACAGTTTGATCTTGTAATAATCGTTATATATGAATAAACATATGGCTAAATCATTGTGATAAAATAATGAATAGGGTATGTATTAACCATGCAAAACGTCAAAGATCGGTGAATGAATAAACTTTTACGCTTTCTTAAATTAATAATAATTTCTGTGAAAGGAATGAACAATATTTATGATTGGATAATTATGTCAACAGTAATGATTAATGCTTAGATAGTTATTTTATTTCGCTTTGTAAAGTGTATTGATAATAAAGGCAAGATTGTATTCTTCACGACCGTAGTTTTCAGTTCAATGAGTAGTTGTTGCGTAATTTTGCAAATCCATCAAAAGTTAAAATTGTTCTGAACTATACATGTTCCATTTTACGTAGTTCATCAGAATATAATTATGATAAATAAACTTCTCTGCGTATGCGGTAATGTAAATCAGTTATTGTTCTGAGGAAGTGCCCGTTAGGTTTTTTTATCAGAATGGGGGGGTTGTGGAGATTGTAATAATTTTAATAATTGAATTCATGAGTCGACCACTATGGTAAACCTGGGGACACTGGACAGCCACTTCGTCCTAATACGGGACTCCTCAGCAATGCACATTTATGATCACGCTTGCTGGACTCAAACCCAAGACCTTCGGTCTTGCGGGCGAACGCTTAATCTCTAGAACAGTGAGCCGACATCCAACAGTGTTCAAATTTGACCTTAATCGATCTATGATCTTGCGCAACCATTCATCCATTTTCTGAAGTAGAGTCATGTCTCTACCCGACACGGTTGAGCTCCACTGGTCACGGCTTCTCACTACAACTCCAGGAAATCTTCTTGAAACCAGTCAATATGAGCACATGATGATTGTAATCAGAATGAGGGTTTGTGGAAATGTTTTGTGAATACGCGGTATGACCAAATCATTACCTTATTTTTTGAAAGTAATTTCTAAATGACATCGCAAACGTTATTCATTACTAATGTCTAGAATCATTTTTCAAATCACCGGTTTTATTTGTTAAACATATTAGACAGACACTAACAAATTCTATGTACATATTCGCAATATTAGAAATTAAAATATTGGTCGCATCAAGTGTGAATCAACAGGCTTACGTCTTTCATCATAAATTTTTGGGTCTATTATACTACTAAATGTGAATAAGGTCAACTACATAAATTGATATTTAGCTTTACCAACGTTTAATTTCAATGTAATAAACAAAAGCCTACATTTGTCTAGCTGAAAAATGTGAAAAAATATTGAAACATTCTTATTGAAGTTCGCATGCACGATTGCATATATCACTGTTATCGTGGACATCTTAGTCTGTGTAATTGTCTCTGTCATTGACTTCTGAGTTTATTGAAACAATATCGTCTTATTCATTACTTAATGTGGCATCCAAATCCACGTTTTTTCGATAGTTCGGACTACTGGTATTGCTACATCCATAAAAGTGGAGGCTTCCATCTAAAAATCAGGTGCTTGTGATAACGTCAACGGTGTTGGATGCATCATTCCGTAACCCAATTGATGAGCGAAATCCTAAATAGAACTTACAATAGATGAAGGCTGTAAGGATCCACTAGGTGTTCTGTGACTACTTCTCCAACGGAAAAATTTAATATGTGGCTTCTAATTCTTACCTTTTATATTAATTTTCAGAAATAAATAACTAATTATTACCATTTTAAAACTAATCGGTTCATCGGACAAAACGAGATGAAAGGAAATTTTATTAAAAATATTTCTAAAATCACAGTGCATTAAATGATATTCTTGGAGTAATATGCTTTGAACGAGAATAGTTTCTTAGAATATGAAATTTATTTTTTTCAAAAACCCCCTACCCCTATTTGTATGTAAATCTGATTTGACCGCATGTTGCCTCAGATTCTGGTTGTTGACTTAACTAAATAATCTGACAGATGTTATCAATCAATACATAAAATGAAGATAAATAAACAAATAAGCTTTTACTATAGGCTTGTTTTGTTGTACGAAACATACTATTCAGACAAGTTAACTAATTAGAAAAAAGTATAACATTGCCATCTAGAGAATAGGAGATAAATTCATAGAAGTAAAATGTAAGATGAAGTCCAGATGTATTAATTAATTGTTAATCATCATGGTGCAGACAATTGTATTTCATCTCTCCTATTTATATTATTTGCGCTTGCCTATATGTGTAGGACCTC
Organism: Schistosoma spindalis; assembly: GCA_946903255.1. Classification (NCBI taxonomy): domain Eukaryota; kingdom Metazoa; phylum Platyhelminthes; class Trematoda; order Strigeidida; family Schistosomatidae; genus Schistosoma; species Schistosoma spindalis. The sequence continues at coordinate 70,569,367 of OX336416.1, read as the reverse complement.
AGTTGTTAATCTTTCTTTGTACGAAACAAGACCATTTGGAAGGAAACATATGCCATTGAAGTCAGTTGCTTGTTCAAACACTACTGAATACACTGCTATTCTCGAATGGCTTTCTAAGGATTTAGGAACGTACTTCAACCAAAGTTTATGTTCTTTCACCATCATATTCAACTAATGTGACGTCTAACTCATATGAACACCATTACAGTTATATATGATTTCCCAGATATAATTCTGTTATCATTCTTTTGTTTTTGACTCCTACTGGTTTAGAGTTAAGAGTATAGTTCGTTTATAAAAATACTTTTATATTGTGTTGGTTCAAGATCCTTTTAGAGTTTATTTGAAATATGGAATCACTATAGTGTCAACTAATTCTTTTGGTTTTTCTTTCCTCTTTTTAACTTTCTAAATTACACTTTTAACAGACCCTAGGATAATTATTCATCAAAGTGGACATAACCAAATCCATTTCAGATCCCGCCATTAGATTCTATGACGAGTTGCCAAGTTTTGTTTATCATAATCTTAGCAGCTGTGATGTTTTTATAAAGGGCATTTGCTGAATTGTAATCTGAATATTTCTCAGGATGTTATTAATTTATTGGTTTCTAAAGAACCATTGTTTCCTTTAAGTCAAACCGTCAAAAATGGCAATTTATGGTCGACGGATTCGATCTCTTTGGTAAAATTGATATTATCCAATACACTGCAGGCGTTTTTAATGGTTATTTCACAATTTCTTCCATTTAATCTAACTACACTTGGCCAAGTTTCGGATTTATGGTTTTAATAGTTTCACTAACCACTTTACTATCGATTAGTACGTAAGCCACTTCCTACTCTAAATATCCTTTTGTTCCATTCTCAAATCTTACATTTATCTTTAGCAGTCCACACGAGTTTCTTATTATTTTATATTTATCCTGAAGACATCCTATTATATATTATACTATTATAACCTCAAATAACCCGATATAATATTTCTTCAACTATGCATCCTACTCACAAAATGTACTTTATTAAATTGGTTGTAAAATGAATTTTCATACCTCTTTATTAAATGGATTTTCAAATGAGATATTTCCAATGTATCTAAGCCGTAACTGATGCGAAGTTCCACCATTTTAACAGATAACACTGTCATTCATCGATTTATATATGTTATATTTTTTAAACTGGAGAGTCAACTGAGTTACATCCGGAGCACTACCTGTGTATTTGAGAAGTCGTCACTGTTATGTCCGAATGAACTCTGTTGGACCCGCAGTTTTACTGCTTTTACTTGGAAATCGGGAATCACTTAAATGCATCGATTCTACTGATCATACTTTGAAGCCGAGAACCATTACAATTACCAGTACCCAAAGTGAGAACACGAAAAACTGGTTCTACGAAGACTTATCGACTCCCTGTAAATCATATCATTCTTAGGCCACAATATAATCATTTATGTATTAGATTTTGCACATTTTATATTAGCACACATAGGTGGAAATACATAGGGTTACTGTAAAAAAAACACTGAACACAGTACACCTGAATTAATACAGCGTATACAATAGTCACTGAACGAAGTTAGCACCTATCACCCTTGCCGAATTTCATAATTGTTAAGTTCTCTACTCTAATACGCACGGAAAGACTCTATAACGGATGACACTCGAACGTTATAACCTCCAATCGCTCTCAAGTAAGAAGACGAAAGACGTTTGTGAGCACTTATTGACAAGAATCAAAATATACAATCAAACATGAGTATTTATACAAAATTATATATATAATCAATATTGTCATTTAAAAATTCTTAAACATTCATCAATAAGTTAATCAATTGACTGCTATTCAAATACTTAACATCTGATCGATAAGTTAATCGATAACTTAGTCAATCGACTATGTACGTGGGTGGCTTCTCGGTGGCCATCCCAACACCTCCCCCGAATAAGATTTCTTTCTAGGATTTATTTGTAGCTTGACAACTGGGTTGCGGTGGTGTCTCATTATTCTTGTCGTCTTCCTTATCCAAGGCTTCCTTTCAGTGTCCTTGGGCATATGTATCGTTGGTACGTCCAAGGTTGACTCTAACGGGAATTTTGGCCGGTTATTTCGAGTCTGCCTCGTTCTTTTGTCCTTATGGATTTGATTCGTATGTCGTATACATGTTTTAAAAGTTCCTCGGACTCTGTACAGAACTTTTCCTAACTTTTGTACAATTTTTCCCGGCTCCCATCGGTTCTTTCCGGTGTAGGATTTAATGAAAACTTCGTCACCGACATTAAAGTTCCGCATATTTGGATTTTGATTGTGCCCGTACACTAATTTCGATGGCAACATTGCGTTGAAAACGGTTCGAATACGCCTTCCAAACATGGCTTCGGCAGGAGACTTACCGTCTGGAACATTTGGGTTCGGAGTGGTTCTGTAGGTTGTCAGAAATTTTGTGATTACCTGTCCAGTTGTCCCTTCGCCTCCCCCTTTCAGTAGTGCTCGTTTAAAAGTGTCCACAAAGCGTTCTGCTTGTCCGTTCGATTGTGGATGATAGGGCGGAGAACGAAGATGAGTTATTCCATTTGCGTTACAGAAATACTTAAACGATTCTGCAATGAATTGCGAGCCATTATCAGTTACTACGATCTCTGGAACTCCGAAGCAGCTAAATAAGGTAGACAACTTGTGGATTGTTTCTGACGTTGTACAATTTGCCATGGTATATACTTCTGGCCACTTAGTAAATGCGTCTATGATAATTAGAAACATTTTTCCATGGACTGGACCAGCAAAATCTGCATGAAGTCTTACCCAGGGTCCTGCAGGCGTTGGCCAATACTGAGGTTCGCATTTCAAAGGATTTTTAGCAGCTTGAATGCATGATGGACAGTTACGGCATTTATTCTCGATATCTTTGTCCATTGACGGCCAATAAGCATAACTACGAGCCAACGATTTCATTTTATTGATTCCAGGGTGGCCACTGTGGAACTGCTTGAGAACCTTGTGACGTAATAACTTCGGAATAACAATTCGATCACCAAACATAATACACGAGTCGACAATCATTAGTGAGTCCCGTCGACGAAAATATTGCAAGAGTTCTCCATCAAGACGATTGTTTGGCCATTTGGTCGTAAGATAGCATTTAACTGTGCTCAATATCTTGTCACTTTCAGTAATCTTCTTGATAATTTCAAAAGTTACTGGAAGTCCATCGATTGCGTCGACCAATACGCGATGAACTTCTTTCTCGGCTTTTATATTTGCTACAACGGTTTCCTCTGGGGTTTTTGATTGGGAGCCTATTAATCTTGACAACGCGTCAGCTTGCCCAAAAGCGGTAGTTGACTGATACTTGATCTTGAAGTCGTAACCCAGAAGTGTGGTTGCCCAACGTTGGAGTCGGTTAGCTGTATGAACAGGAATCCCTTTTTTTGACCCAAAAACTGCAAGCAGTGGCTTATGGTCTGTTAATAGGGTAAAATTTCGACCATATAACATCTTGTGGAATTTTTTTACTGCAAAGATAATTGATAGGGCTTCCTTGAACAAATCTTCATACTTCTTGAACCAAGACTCGAAAGTCACACCAGCTAGGCCATCAAAATGAAATTCCTGAATGGAATTAATTATCGAGTCTGTATGCGTATTACATGAATCATCAGTAAAATCTCTGTTATTCAGATTCATTTGTTTCGCTAACATCTCCAACATACGCTCCTGGAACTGTTCATACCGTTTTTCTTGACGTTCCAGCAAAGATTCTATTTGTTTAAAGGTAATTGGCATTGTTGATTGTAAAACCCGTCGCCACTGTTAAGTTCTCTACTCGAATACGCACGGAAAGACTCTATAACGGATGACACTCGAACGTTATAACCTCCAATCGCTCTCAAGTAAGAAGACGAAAGACGTTTGTGAGCACTTATTGACAAGAATCAAAATATACAATCAAACATGAGTATTTATACAAAATTATATATATAATCAATATTGTCATTTAAAAATTCTTAAACATTCATCAATAAGTTAATCAATTGACTGCTATTCAAATACTTAACATCTGATCGATAAGTTAATCGATAACTTAGTCAATCGACTATGTACGTGGGTGGCTTCTCGGTGGCCATCCCAACACCTCCCCCGAATAAGATTTCTTTCTAGGATTTATTTGTAGCTTGACAACTGGGTTGCGGTGGTGTCTCATTATTCTTGTCGTCTTCCTTATCCAAGGCTTCCTTTCAGTGTCCTTGGGCATATGTATCGTTGGTACGTCCAAGGTTGACTCTAACGGGAATTTTGGCCGGTTATTTCGAGTCTGCCTCGTTCTTTTGTCCTTATGGATTTGATTCGTATGTCGTATACATGTTTTAAAAGTTCCTCGGACTCTGTACAGAACTTTTCCTAACTTTTGTACAATTTTTCCCGGCTCCCATCGGTTCTTTCCGGTGTAGGATTTAATGAAAACTTCGTCACCGACATTAAAGTTCCGCATATTTGGATTTTGATTGTGCCCGTACACTAATTTCGATGGCAACATTGCGTTGAAAACGGTTCGAATACGCCTTCCAAACATGGCTTCGGCAGGAGACTTACCGTCTGGAACATTTGGGTTCGGAGTGGTTCTGTAGGTTGTCAGAAATTTTGTGATTACCTGTCCAGTTGTCCCTTCGCCTCCCCCTTTCAGTAGTGCTCGTTTAAAAGTGTCCACAAAGCGTTCTGCTTGTCCGTTCGATTGTGGATGATAGGGCGGAGAACGAAGATGAGTTATTCCATTTGCGTTACAGAAATACTTAAACGATTCTGCAATGAATTGCGAGCCATTATCAGTTACTACGATCTCTGGAACTCCGAAGCAGCTAAATAAGGTAGACAACTTGTGGATTGTTTCTGACGTTGTACAATTTGCCATGGTATATACTTCTGGCCACTTAGTAAATGCGTCTATGATAATTAGAAACATTTTTCCATGGACTGGACCAGCAAAATCTGCATGAAGTCTTACCCAGGGTCCTGCAGGCGTTGGCCAATACTGAGGTTCGCATTTCAAAGGATTTTTAGCAGCTTGAATGCATGATGGACAGTTACGGCATTTATTCTCGATATCTTTGTCCATTGACGGCCAATAAGCATAACTACGAGCCAACGATTTCATTTTATTGATTCCAGGGTGGCCACTGTGGAACTGCTTGAGAACCTTGTGACGTAATAACTTCGGAATAACAATTCGATCACCAAACATAATACACGAGTCGACAATCATTAGTGAGTCCCGTCGACGAAAATATTGCAAGAGTTCTCCATCAAGACGATTGTTTGGCCATTTGGTCGTAAGATAGCATTTAACTGTGCTCAATATCTTGTCACTTTCAGTAATCTTCTTGATAATTTCAAAAGTTACTGGAAGTCCATCGATTGCGTCGACCAATACGCGATGAACTTCTTTCTCGGCTTTTATATTTGCTACAACGGTTTCCTCTGGGGTTTTTGATTGGGAGCCTATTAATCTTGACAACGCGTCAGCTTGCCCAAAAGCGGTAGTTGACTGATACTTGATCTTGAAGTCGTAACCCAGAAGTGTGGTTGCCCAACGTTGGAGTCGGTTAGCTGTATGAACAGGAATCCCTTTTTTTGACCCAAAAACTGCAAGCAGTGGCTTATGGTCTGTTAATAGGGTAAAATTTCGACCATATAACATCTTGTGGAATTTTTTTACTGCAAAGATAATTGATAGGGCTTCCTTGAACAAATCTTCATACTTCTTGAACCAAGACTCGAAAGTCACACCAGCTAGGCCATCAAAATGAAATTCCTGAATGGAATTAATTATCGAGTCTGTATGCGTATTACATGAATCATCAGTAAAATCTCTGTTATTCAGATTCATTTGTTTCGCTAACATCTCCAACATACGCTCCTGGAACTGTTCATACCGTTTTTCTTGACGTTCCAGCAAAGATTCTATTTGTTTAAAGGTAATTGGCATTGTTGATTGTAAAACCCGTCGCCACTGTTAAGTTCTCTACTCGAATACGCACGGAAAGACTCTATAACGGATGACACTCGAACGTTATAACCTCCAATCGCTCTCAAGTAAGAAGACGAAAGACGTTTGTGAGCACTTATTGACAAGAATCAAAATATACAATCAAACATGAGTATTTATACAAAATTATATATATAATCAATATTGTCATTTAAAAATTCTTAAACATTCATCAATAAGTTAATCAATTGACTGCTATTCAAATACTTAACATCTGATCGATAAGTTAATCGATAACTTAGTCAATCGACTATGTACGTGGGTGGCTTCTCGGTGGCCATCCCAACACCTCCCCCGAATAAGATTTCTTTCTAGGATTTATTTGTAGCTTGACAACTGGGTTGCGGTGGTGTCTCATTATTCTTGTCGTCTTCCTTATCCAAGGCTTCCTTTCAGTGTCCTTGGGCATATGTATCGTTGGTACGTCCAAGGTTGACTCTAACGGGAATTTTGGCCGGTTATTTCGAGTCTGCCTCGTTCTTTTGTCCTTATGGATTTGATTCGTATGTCGTATACATGTTTTAAAAGTTCCTCGGACTCTGTACAGAACTTTTCCTAACTTTTGTACAATTTTTCCCGGCTCCCATCGGTTCTTTCCGGTGTAGGATTTAATGAAAACTTCGTCACCGACATTAAAGTTCCGCATATTTGGATTTTGATTGTGCCCGTACACTAATTTCGATGGCAACATTGCGTTGAAAACGGTTCGAATACGCCTTCCAAACATGGCTTCGGCAGGAGACTTACCGTCTGGAACATTTGGGTTCGGAGTGGTTCTGTAGGTTGTCAGAAATTTTGTGATTACCTGTCCAGTTGTCCCTTCGCCTCCCCCTTTCAGTAGTGCTCGTTTAAAAGTGTCCACAAAGCGTTCTGCTTGTCCGTTCGATTGTGGATGATAGGGCGGAGAACGAAGATGAGTTATTCCATTTGCGTTACAGAAATACTTAAACGATTCTGCAATGAATTGCGAGCCATTATCAGTTACTACGATCTCTGGAACTCCGAAGCAGCTAAATAAGGTAGACAACTTGTGGATTGTTTCTGACGTTGTACAATTTGCCATGGTATATACTTCTGGCCACTTAGTAAATGCGTCTATGATAATTAGAAACATTTTTCCATGGACTGGACCAGCAAAATCTGCATGAAGTCTTACCCAGGGTCCTGCAGGCGTTGGCCAATACTGAGGTTCGCATTTCAAAGGATTTTTAGCAGCTTGAATGCATGATGGACAGTTACGGCATTTATTCTCGATATCTTTGTCCATTGACGGCCAATAAGCATAACTACGAGCCAACGATTTCATTTTATTGATTCCAGGGTGGCCACTGTGGAACTGCTTGAGAACCTTGTGACGTAATAACTTCGGAATAACAATTCGATCACCAAACATAATACACGAGTCGACAATCATTAGTGAGTCCCGTCGACGAAAATATTGCAAGAGTTCTCCATCAAGACGATTGTTTGGCCATTTGGTCGTAAGATAGCATTTAACTGTGCTCAATATCTTGTCACTTTCAGTAATCTTCTTGATAATTTCAAAAGTTACTGGAAGTCCATCGATTGCGTCGACCAATACGCGATGAACTTCTTTCTCGGCTTTTATATTTGCTACAACGGTTTCCTCTGGGGTTTTTGATTGGGAGCCTATTAATCTTGACAACGCGTCAGCTTGCCCAAAAGCGGTAGTTGACTGATACTTGATCTTGAAGTCGTAACCCAGAAGTGTGGTTGCCCAACGTTGGAGTCGGTTAGCTGTATGAACAGGAATCCCTTTTTTTGACCCAAAAACTGCAAGCAGTGGCTTATGGTCTGTTAATAGGGTAAAATTTCGACCATATAACATCTTGTGGAATTTTTTTACTGCAAAGATAATTGATAGGGCTTCCTTGAACAAATCTTCATACTTCTTGAACCAAGACTCGAAAGTCACACCAGCTAGGCCATCAAAATGAAATTCCTGAATGGAATTAATTATCGAGTCTGTATGCGTATTACATGAATCATCAGTAAAATCTCTGTTATTCAGATTCATTTGTTTCGCTAACATCTCCAACATACGCTCCTGGAACTGTTCATACCGTTTTTCTTGACGTTCCAGCAAAGATTCTATTTGTTTAAAGGTAATTGGCATTGTTGATTGTAAAACCCGTCGCCACTGTTAAGTTCTCTACTCGAATACGCACGGAAAGACTCTATAACGGATGACACTCGAACGTTATAACCTCCAATCGCTCTCAAGTAAGAAGACGAAAGACGTTTGTGAGCACTTATTGACAAGAATCAAAATATACAATCAAACATGAGTATTTATACAAAATTATATATATAATCAATATTGTCATTTAAAAATTCTTAAACATTCATCAATAAGTTAATCAATTGACTGCTATTCAAATACTTAACATCTGATCGATAAGTTAATCGATAACTTAGTCAATCGACTATGTACGTGGGTGGCTTCTCGGTGGCCATCCCAACACCTCCCCCGAATAAGATTTCTTTCTAGGATTTATTTGTAGCTTGACAACTGGGTTGCGGTGGTGTCTCATTATTCTTGTCGTCTTCCTTATCCAAGGCTTCCTTTCAGTGTCCTTGGGCATATGTATCGTTGGTACGTCCAAGGTTGACTCTAACGGGAATTTTGGCCGGTTATTTCGAGTCTGCCTCGTTCTTTTGTCCTTATGGATTTGATTCGTATGTCGTATACATGTTTTAAAAGTTCCTCGGACTCTGTACAGAACTTTTCCTAACTTTTGTACAATTTTTCCCGGCTCCCATCGGTTCTTTCCGGTGTAGGATTTAATGAAAACTTCGTCACCGACATTAAAGTTCCGCATATTTGGATTTTGATTGTGCCCGTACACTAATTTCGATGGCAACATTGCGTTGAAAACGGTTCGAATACGCCTTCCAAACATGGCTTCGGCAGGAGACTTACCGTCTGGAACATTTGGGTTCGGAGTGGTTCTGTAGGTTGTCAGAAATTTTGTGATTACCTGTCCAGTTGTCCCTTCGCCTCCCCCTTTCAGTAGTGCTCGTTTAAAAGTGTCCACAAAGCGTTCTGCTTGTCCGTTCGATTGTGGATGATAGGGCGGAGAACGAAGATGAGTTATTCCATTTGCGTTACAGAAATACTTAAACGATTCTGCAATGAATTGCGAGCCATTATCAGTTACTACGATCTCTGGAACTCCGAAGCAGCTAAATAAGGTAGACAACTTGTGGATTGTTTCTGACGTTGTACAATTTGCCATGGTATATACTTCTGGCCACTTAGTAAATGCGTCTATGATAATTAGAAACATTTTTCCATGGACTGGACCAGCAAAATCTGCATGAAGTCTTACCCAGGGTCCTGCAGGCGTTGGCCAATACTGAGGTTCGCATTTCAAAGGATTTTTAGCAGCTTGAATGCATGATGGACAGTTACGGCATTTATTCTCGATATCTTTGTCCATTGACGGCCAATAAGCATAACTACGAGCCAACGATTTCATTTTATTGATTCCAGGGTGGCCACTGTGGAACTGCTTGAGAACCTTGTGACGTAATAACTTCGGAATAACAATTCGATCACCAAACATAATACACGAGTCGACAATCATTAGTGAGTCCCGTCGACGAAAATATTGCAAGAGTTCTCCATCAAGACGATTGTTTGGCCATTTGGTCGTAAGATAGCATTTAACTGTGCTCAATATCTTGTCACTTTCAGTAATCTTCTTGATAATTTCAAAAGTTACTGGAAGTCCATCGATTGCGTCGACCAATACGCGATGAACTTCTTTCTCGGCTTTTATATTTGCTACAACGGTTTCCTCTGGGGTTTTTGATTGGGAGCCTATTAATCTTGACAACGCGTCAGCTTGCCCAAAAGCGGTAGTTGACTGATACTTGATCTTGAAGTCGTAACCCAGAAGTGTGGTTGCCCAACGTTGGAGTCGGTTAGCTGTATGAACAGGAATCCCTTTTTTTGACCCAAAAACTGCAAGCAGTGGCTTATGGTCTGTTAATAGGGTAAAATTTCGACCATATAACATCTTGTGGAATTTTTTTACTGCAAAGATAATTGATAGGGCTTCCTTGAACAAATCTTCATACTTCTTGAACCAAGACTCGAAAGTCACACCAGCTAGGCCATCAAAATGAAATTCCTGAATGGAATTAATTATCGAGTCTGTATGCGTATTACATGAATCATCAGTAAAATCTCTGTTATTCAGATTCATTTGTTTCGCTAACATCTCCAACATACGCTCCTGGAACTGTTCATACCGTTTTTCTTGACGTTCCAGCAAAGATTCTATTTGTTTAAAGGTAATTGGCATTGTTGATTGTAAAACCCGTCGCCACTGTTAAGTTCTCTACTCGAATACGCACGGAAAGACTCTATAACGGATGACACTCGAACGTTATAACCTCCAATCGCTCTCAAGTAAGAAGACGAAAGACGTTTGTGAGCACTTATTGACAAGAATCAAAATATACAATCAAACATGAGTATTTATACAAAATTATATATATAATCAATATTGTCATTTAAAAATTCTTAAACATTCATCAATAAGTTAATCAATTGACTGCTATTCAAATACTTAACATCTGATCGATAAGTTAATCGATAACTTAGTCAATCGACTATGTACGTGGGTGGCTTCTCGGTGGCCATCCCAACACCTCCCCCGAATAAGATTTCTTTCTAGGATTTATTTGTAGCTTGACAACTGGGTTGCGGTGGTGTCTCATTATTCTTGTCGTCTTCCTTATCCAAGGCTTCCTTTCAGTGTCCTTGGGCATATGTATCGTTGGTACGTCCAAGGTTGACTCTAACGGGAATTTTGGCCGGTTATTTCGAGTCTGCCTCGTTCTTTTGTCCTTATGGATTTGATTCGTATGTCGTATACATGTTTTAAAAGTTCCTCGGACTCTGTACAGAACTTTTCCTAACTTTTGTACAATTTTTCCCGGTTCCCATCGGTTCTTCTCGGGGTAGATTTAATGGAAACTTCGTCGTCGACATTAAAGCTCCGGATATTTGGAATGTGACTCTGCCCATCCACTAATTTGGATGACAATATGGCGTTGGAAACTGTCCGAATACGCCTCCCGAACATTGTTTCAGCAGGAGACTTACCATCTGGAACATTTGGGTTCGGAGTGGTTCTATAGGATGCTAAAAATTTTGTGATTATCTATCCAGTTGTCCCTTCGCCTCCCCTTTTCAGTAATGCTCGTTTAAAAGTGTCCACAAAATGTTCTGCTTGTCCGTTCGATTGTGGATGATGGGGCGGAGGACGAAGATGAGTTATTTCATTTGCGCTACAGAAATACTTAAACGATTCTGCGATGAATTGCGAGCCATTATCAGTGACTAAGGTCTCTGGAACTCCGAAGCAGCTAAACAAAGTAGACAACTTGTGGACTGTTTCTGATGTTGTACAATTGGGCATGGTATATACTTCTGGCCACTTAGTAAATGCATCCACAATAATTAGAAACATTTTTCCGTGTATTGGACCAGCAAAATCTGCGTGAAGTCTTACCCACGGTCCTGCAGGCGTTGGCCAATACTGAGGTTCGCATTTCAAAGGATTTTTAGCAGCTTGAATGCATGATGGACAGTTACGGCATTTATTCTCGATATCTTTGTCCATTGACGGCCAATAAGCATAACTACGAGCCAACGATTTCATTTTATTGATTCCAGGGTGGCCACTGTGGAACTGCTTGAGAACCTTGTGACGTAATAACTTCGGAATAACAATTCGATCACCAAACATAATACACGAGTCGACAATCATTAGTGAGTCCCGTCGACGAAAATATTGCAAGAGTTCTCCATCAAGACGATTGTTTGGCCATTTGGTCGTAAGATAGCATTTAACTGTGCTCAATATCTTGTCACTTTCAGTAATCTTCTTGATAATTTCAAAAGTTACTGGAAGTCCATCGATTGCGTCGACCAATACGCGATGAACTTCTTTCTCGGCTTTTATATTTGCTACAACGGTTTCCTCTGGGGTTTTTGATTGGGAGCCTATTAATCTTGACAACGCGTCAGCTTGCCCAAAAGCGGTAGTTGACTGATACTTGATCTTGAAGTCGTAACCCAGAAGTGTGGTTGCCCAACGTTGGAGTCGGTTAGCTGTATGAACAGGAATCCCTTTTTTTGACCCAAAAACTGCAAGCAGTGGCTTATGGTCTGTTAATAGGGTAAAATTTCGACCATATAACATCTTGTGGAATTTTTTTACTGCAAAGATAATTGATAGGGCTTCCTTGAACAAATCTTCATACTTCTTGAACCAAGACTCGAAAGTCACACCAGCTAGGCCATCAAAATGAAATTCCTGAATGGAATTAATTATCGAGTCTGTATGCGTATTACATGAATCATCAGTAAAATCTCTGTTATTCAGATTCATTTGTTTCGCTAACATCTCCAACATACGCTCCTGGAACTGTTCATACCGTTTTTCTTGACGTTCCAGCAAAGATTCTATTTGTTTAAAGGTAATTGGCATTGTTGATTGTAAAACCCGTCGCCACTGTTAAGTTCTCTACTCGAATACGCACGGAAAGACTGTATAACGGATGACACTCGAACGTTATAACCTCCAATCGCTCTCAAGTAAGAAGACGAAAGACGTTTGTGAGCACTTATTGACAAGAATCAAAATATACAATCAAACATGAGTATTTATACAAAATTATATATATAATCAATATTGTCATTTAAAAATTCTTAAACATTCATCAATAAGTTAATCAATTGACTGCTATTCAAATACTTAACATCTGATCGATAAGTTAATCGATAACTTAGTCAATCGACTATGTACGTGGGTGGCTTCTCGGTGGCCATCCCAACAATAATAAACCGATAAAAAGTGCTGACCTAATTAGTGTCATCTTATTCTGTCACATCATCATCGTAAAATAATAATTATGGATTAACAACTGTAGATGAAGTTATTGAAAACAATTGTTTGCTTAAATATTCCTTATTTCCTCAAAAGACGCTAGGATTTTATTTTCAGATTGCTATGCAGCTTTTATCACTGTCAACTCTAATTAGCCAGTTGCATAAGTTTTTCTTCTTGTACATCTTACGACATAATGACGACCCCAAACGAATGTTAAAGTGACATAGCCAGCTCTTAGTGAATTTGAAAACAGATGACCATGAGAAACGAAAATTATAAATTTGGTGAACATTTCACATAATCAAATCTAAATATATTTTAAATATGATCTATTTTGAAGAGTTCTGCTTTATATTCCTAAAACCAACAAGTTAAATAAATAAACGCATTCTGTATTTCCGTTCCTTTCTTTGTTATAATGGCATTATTTACCTCAGTATTCGACTCGAATGACTTATTACATCAACATAAATTTCACTGAAACGATTTCATACGGTTTGCCTAACAAGCTTTATCTGTAAAGTTATGCTCATAAAAACATAGTACCGTCTTTCTAAACAGTTAAACTTCCTGATAATACTTGATTAGGATGAATTTATTGCAATCAGTCATGATTCACCCGACAGTAAAAATCAATCATGGTTTATCCATTTTGCTTTTGAAATAGCACGGCTGACCAACTCATCTGTTCAGTATAGGTTTACTGATCATATACATTGTATTTATTGTGATGGGCTTGCTAGTATATCATTTTCTGAATGAATTTACATAAAAGTATTCAGTCTCATTTCAGATGATTAAACTGAGGGTTTATTCAATGAAATCCAATTTTAATCAAATAAATTTTTAACATGATGAATACTTGTTTGATATATTTGCCGTGCCTGTAAAACCATAGTCTATAGCACAGGCAAGAATAAAAACATACTATGCACTTGGAGACAAAAAAAGTTCTTTTACACTATCGGACAAACATTGAAGAAAGCAACCAGAGGATTTTAAATCAAACTCGATCATCACCAGATTGATGTCATAAGCATTAACTGCAAATAAATCTAGAAACGGAGTAGCATATATGAGATTTCTTTAGTAACCTATCATTTCTTTAGTTAGTCTTTTTGTGATTGATTCAGTTTTAGCTCTATAACACTCAAAACTGAAAAAAATTCCTCAATATGTAAAAGTTAGCACAGAATTTCGTCTCCAGATTATAAGGCGAGATCTACGCGATAATTTAAAATAATACTAACAATACTATGTAACCAAGCATGAAGAGGATCAGCAATAGAAGCCATGAAAATACATTACGTACTCGTCACTAATATATGTATCTGCGATCCGGAAGAAAACATTTCTAACCTCAAAATTGGAGACGTGGTTAAAACAACTCATTGGTCATATTGTGGTGTGTGTTACTGATGTTGACAGATATAAGTAGTATGTATCATCAATCGAAAGTGAAATGTCTGGTGGCAGAAGGTTAAGAAGATCGAAGGAAAGAGAACGATAACGGAGAATGATTGGTGTGGAAACAAAAGAACAATGAAGTTTTAGACGATTGATTGACGTTTTGCAGAAGGAACAGTCAAGTTTGAGACAATTTATTGACATTTTGCAAATGAAGTATGTACTGTAAGGTTCCAAGATTTTACTAAGGTGTTCTGTAATTTTTTATCCACATACATTCGATTGTCCCCACGTGTGTTCTCGTCCGGTCGGATGAATCATCTTTTAACTTCACAGAGAGCACCAGTTCCCTTGATATATGTCTACACTACCGATGAGTAATTAATATCATGACACCTGGATTGATGGATTACTATATTGATTATCTCCAACCAAATAACACTAAACATAGTGTAATGGGATGTTACGTTACTCAATCTAATGTTCACAATTCAACTTGATGGGTCGAATGAACGGTTTTTAGACTAATGCACACAAAAAATACCCATTTAAGTTTCAGTCACAAGATATATTGATTGATGTTTTAAGGATACGGTCAATATAGACTATTTAACGTGATAGCATAAATTGACAGGCAAGTTGATGATGCAATAAACAAAACATACATAGTCAATACAACTATACCAAATTTTATCTATTATACTGATAAGATTATATTACACAAGTGATTTTTTATACAATGGCTAACTTTATAGAAAAAAGTGTAATAATTAGTGTTTAGTTTTGGACTGTACTTCTTCACAGTTATGGCTTCCATCACAATAGGGTGGTTCTGATGTCTGTTTACATGTACAAAACCATACTTCAGATGGTCTAAAATAAAAAGAGAGGGACAATATATATATGAATGACATTTTATTACGATTTGATTAAAATGCATCATTATTGAGTAAGTATTTTTGATCTCTTAAAGAAATTATTTCAGTCCAAACTTGAAATACATTAAAAAGGGAAAATCATGTGGCAGGCATGTCAGTGATGTTAGTGATAAAAATTAGTGCTAGCTAACAATATCGTTATGTTCTACGTTAACGAAGGATCCTTGCTCCATTGAAAAAAGAGATATTCAAATTTTATAAATTCATTTATAAGTGTACAATACTTATGAGACAAATTTTTTTTATTATAAGGAGAGATGATGCTTGTGACTGAAGGTATAGGATGAACATATGCCAATAAGAAACTAATCAATTGCAATGTTAAACATTAATGAGAAGATTAAAACAACCAAAACAAAAATGAATTAAAAGTAGCCAAAAGGTTTAATAGTAAAATTGGAACCAAATAATGTTTGCAAACAATATTTGTTAGCCTTGGAAACCACTTGATAGTTTTATACCACCAGTCACTAATCATTCATCTACATACAAACTTATGCAATGTAGAGCTAAATATAGATGTTAAACTATAATTTACTTAGAGAATTAGTATTTGTACTACGCGGAAAAAAATGACAGATGTGATTGAAAACACATACTTATATTTGTTAATAGACTAAATTTCTCAGTATTATAAACTTTGAACTTTAATGACTAATGTTACAACAATATTCTTTGCTTTTTCAACCTACTGCAACGGATAATGATTGCTTAATTAGAATATACTGACATCTGCATAATGAGTATGGATTTCATGCTGATTCATCATAAGGAAGGATAGACATTGTAGTAAATGAAACGATTACGCTTATCTAAATCCGCTGATTCATGAATAAATCATTTCTAAGTATACGGTAATTTTTCTAATAACTTGTAAATATTTACACATGTAGATAAATTGAACTGTTATCATTTCTAGCAAAGAAAGAAAAAATGCCTTGATTCTTGTTAGTTTTAAAAAAGGGTTATTCTAGTGGTAAGTTTTGAGCAGTAGAATATTCACTAAACCATAGTTTTTAGCAAAACATTAGTAGTCGAATGCATCGACAACTTCACTTATATTGGAAGTCTGACGAAATCTCAGCACGGATTCAGAAAGCTCGTTTGGCTTTTGTCAACTTACGTCACCTATGGAGAAGGCGAGATATCTATCTATTAACTAAGGGACGAGTATATTGCACAGTGGTTCGTTCTGTTCTACTTTACGGCTGCGAAACGTGGCCATTAAGAATGGAAGATACTCGTAAGTTTCTAGCGTTTGACCACAGATGTCTTAGACATATTAATCGCATCTGCTGGGATCACCAGGTAAGTAATAGTGTGGTTAGACGCAAAGTATTAGAGGACGATGATAAATCAGTTGATGAGGTTGTGAATCTTGATCGACTGAGATGGTTGGGCCACGTATTACGCTTGCCTAACTACCGATTACCGCGACGTGCAACGCTAACTAGTGTTGGAGAGGGATGGAAGAAAGTTAGGGGGCAGCCAAACCAAAATGTGGTATCAGTTCATAAAGTCACTAACTTCTGGTCTGAGCCATGTTGGTAAATGCATACTACTTGGTTGAGGTCCGCGCGATTATCGTAACCATTATTTGGGTGAAGTTGTACTATTGATCGTACTGATATGATGGTAGCGAGGTGTTGCTCTCTATCAACCAACATTAGCAGCGATCCGGTCTATCCATAACGGGAGGATGAGTTAGACAAGGTAGGGACTAAGAATAGCACACCTCACCTTACTCCGAGAATTTCCGTAGCCATTGGTAGTCCCTTTAAATAACAAAGCTAACACAACATGAAATACTCGGAAAATGTCCTATGTGACCAACCTTAAGTAACTGTTCTTTGGGCTCTGCGGTCATTCTTCCGGGTCGCCAAGATCACTCTACTAATAATTTAATTTCCATTTAAAGTACCACAATAAATATCATTCTATGGTGTGAGTAACCGGAAAGTGACAACAGCCTACACATCGTTAACAACACTCGAGACAAACTTAGTTAATTCATCTTCCTCTTTATCTTTCAGTGGTGAATATTCTCAAGATAAAAGTAGTCAAATTAACTTTATAATTGATATATTGTGCTTGAGAGTTACAACTGATGTAAGTGACATCGATTATTTTTTAACACTAAAAAGGAGAGCATTAACAATGAAGTGGGTTAGTCATGAAAGTAGTAAAAAAACATGATTGACTTACTGTTCATAAACTAAACGAATGGGTTTAAATTCTCGCTTGTTGATTTTAAAGGTTGGATTTGAGCCTAAAATCCGAATATGATGTCCATCACAGAATGGTTGACGTTTACTATGACCACAAGAACACCACCAATAAACTTGGTTAGGTTCACAAATTACATGAATTGGTCTTTTACCGGCAATTTTCGCCTTATATCTAGGGTCTGTAACAGGAATTTCTATGCAGAAAAATGTTACAAAAGGATTATTGAATATTTTAGTGGCAAAAGAATAACAAATTTACATTTTAAAGCATGATAAACAGATTAAATTTCCTGAAATTTTAATTCAATTTACAATCGCACAGTTTTATTTTATTTATAATTTTTCGTTAAAATTACCGTCAACAAAATTGGCGTAAAACTTGTTAAGATTCATTTGAGCATATAAAAGCTAGAAATTTATTAGATGACATATTGTAACCGAAATGAAATATCTGTGTAAATAATAAACAGAGAATATTTTGAGTCATGAGTCAATTGAAGCTAGACCACCATGGGAAACCTGGAAGCACTGGACAGCCGTTCCGTCCTAGAATGGGACTCGCGAGATTCGAATCCAAGACCTACCGACCTCGTGCGCGAGCGCCTAACCACTAAACCACTGAGCCGGCATCCAACGGTGTTAATGTCTAACTTCAACCAATCTACGAAGTTGCGCCACCGTCCACCATTGTCTTCAGTAAGTTACTATCTCACAACAGACCCGGCTGAACTCTACTGGTCACTGCTTCTTACTAGAACTCCAGGAAATATCTCTTGGTGGTCTAGCTTTAACTGACTCATGAATTCAACTATTACATTACTATAATATCCACAAAACCCCTGTCTGATTATGGATAATAATTAATGAAATTCCTGTGAATTTTAAGTTTAGTAATGATCAGTATTTTTCCATGTTACATATCCATTCAGCTGTCCTTATGTTAGGACGATTACTTTTTCATACCAACTGGCGGATGAATCATATTCTGCATTTCTATACCTCACTTACCTACTTACGCCTGTTACTCCTAATGGAGCATAGGCCGCCGACCAGCATTCTCCAACACACTCTGTCCTGGGCCTTCTTTTCTAGTTCCATCCAATTCTTGTTCATTTTTCTCATATCTATCTCCATTTCTCGGCGTAATGTGTTCTTTGGTCTTCCTCTCCTCCTTCGACCTTGAGGATTCCATGTGGGGGCTTGTCTTGTGACGCAGTTCGGTGCTTTCCTCAATGTATGTCCTATCCACTTCCAGCGCTTCTTCCTGATTTCTTCCTCCACTGGGATCTGATTTGTTCTCTTCCACAGTAGGTTGTTGCTAATAGTGTCCGGCCAGCGGATCTGAAGTATTTTGAGTAGACAACTGTTAATAAACACCTGTTTCTTTTGGATGATGGATTTCGTAGTTTTCCAGGTTTACGCCCCATACAGTAGAACTGTCTTGACATTTGTATTGAAAATTCTGACTTTGGTGTTGGTTGCCCATTGTTTTGAGTTCCAGATATTCTTCAGTTGAAAATATGCTGTTCTTGCTTTGCCAATCCGTGCCTTCACATCTGCATCAGATCCACCGTGTTCAACGATGATACTGCCCAAATATGTAAAGGTTTTTACATCTTCCAAAACTTCTCCGTCAATTGTGATTGGATTGGTGCATGCTGTGTTGTATCGAAGAATTTTGCTTTTCCCTTTGTGTATATTGAGACCTATTGCTGCTGAGGCTGAAGCTACACTGGTTGTCTTCTCCTGCATTTGTTGTTGCGTATGCGATAGAAGAGCCAGATCATCTGCGAAGTCTAGATCATCCAATTGCATCCTAGCTGTCCACTGTATCCCGTGTTTCCCATCAGATGTTGACGTCTTCATGATCCAGTAGATCACCAGGAAAAAGAGAAAGGGTGAGAGTAAGCAACCTTGCCTGACACCGGTTTTTACTTCGAATGACTTTGTCAACTGTCCCAGATGAACGATTTTGCAGTTTAATCCATCATAGGAATTCCGTATGATAATGACTATCTTCTGAGGCACGCCGTAGTGTCGAAGAAGCTTCCATATTGTTGGCCTATCCACGCTGTCAAATGCTTTTTCGTAGTCAATGAAGTTGATATAGAGTGATGAATTCCATTCAATTGATTGTTCCACAATGATCTGTAGAGTTGCGATTTGGTCTGTGCACGATCTATCCTTACGGAATCCTGTCTGTTGGTCGCGAAGTTGTGCGTCTACGGAGTCCTTCATCCTGTTTAACAATACCCTGTTGAAGACTTTTCCTGGAATTGAGAGAAGAGTGATTCCCCTGTAGTTGTCACAGTAGCTGAGATCGCCTTTCTTTGGTATTTTGACTAGAAGTCCTTCTTTCCAGTCTTTTGGTACCTGTTCCTCATCCCAGATCTTTCTGAAGAGAGTTTGGAGTATCCTTGCAGTTGCCGCTACGTCTGCTTTCAGTGCCTCTGCTGGAATGCTGTCTAGTCCTGCTGCTTTGCCACTCTTGATTTGTCTGATAGCCATGCTGATTTCTTCAAGTGTTTGTGGGCCAACATCGATTGGGAGGTCCGTGAGTGCTGCTTCGATGTTGGGTGGGTTCAGTGGGGCTGGTCGATTCAAGAGTTCTTTGAAGTGTTCTACCCACCTGTTTCATTGTTCTTCAATGTTGGTGATTACCTTTCCCTCCTTGCTTTTCACTGGTCGTTCTGGTTTACGGTGATTTCCGGAGAGTTTCTTTGTTGTGTCATACAGTTGTCTCATGTTTCCTTCTCTTGCAGCCTTTTCCGCCGTCATTGCCAAATCTTCCACATATTTACGTTTGTCAGTTCTGATGCTCCTCTTCACTTGCTTGTTTACTTCTGTGTATTCAACCTGTGCCTTGGCTTTTTCTGCTATTGTTCGACTGGTATTGATTGCTGCCTTCTTGTTCCTCCTTTCTTGAATCTTATCTAGTGTATCGATCGTGATCCAATCCTTGTGATGGTGATTCTTTTGGCCCAGAACCTCATGACATGTTGAAGTGATTGCCTCTTTTATCTCTTTCCAGTTGCTCTCCATAGTAGTTCCTTCTCCATTGAGTAGATCATGAAAGGCCTGGAACTTACTGCTGAGGGTTATCTTGAATTTACTGAGTTTGTCATTATCCCGAAGAATAGCCGTATTAAATTTTTGTGATATTGTCCGCCCCGTTGTCCAGTGCTTCTTGAGTTTCAATTTCATCTTGGCGACCAGCAAGTGATGATCTGATGCTATATCAGCTCCTCTCTTTGTTCTCACGTCCTCCATCGTCCTCCTGAACTTTTTGTTGATGCAGATATGGTCGATTTGGTTCTGTGTGGTGGGATCTGGTGAAGTCCATGTGGTTTTGTTTATGCGTTTATGTGG
The DNA here is from genome assembly GCA_946903255.1 of Schistosoma spindalis. Classification (NCBI taxonomy): domain Eukaryota; kingdom Metazoa; phylum Platyhelminthes; class Trematoda; order Strigeidida; family Schistosomatidae; genus Schistosoma; species Schistosoma spindalis. The sequence goes on along the minus strand of OX336416.1, from coordinate 70,548,453 downwards.
GAATATAGTTCCGCCTATGACCAGTTTATTGAAGACACATAGATTTGCAAATCTCTCACCATTTTCGTTCCTTTCTCCCAGTCCGTGTCGTCCCATGATCTCTTCATATCCGGTGTTGTCAATTCCAACCTTGGCATTTAGGTCTCCCATCAGAATAGTCAGGTCCTTTGTTTGGCACTTCGCGACGATTGACTGCAGCCTATCGTAGAATTGATCTTTAGTGTCTTCATCGTAGCCGTTGGTAGGCGCGTAGCATTGGATGACGTTTATTGTAATCCCTGTTTTCTTTGTTTTGAAGGAGGCTTTGATGACCCTTGGTCCATGAGATTCCCATCCTATAAGTGCATTTTGTGCTTGTTTGGACTTGGTAATTTCATCTCGACGTGAGGATAGGATGTGGTAGATTGAGCCCATCGACACATGTGTCAGGCCCTTTGTTGATTACGATTGTCTAAGGAGATCACGGGGTTATCCAACTTTCTTTAATGGGAAATTCTTACTGGTAACCACAACCGCTAGTATATTTTTGGTACAAATTTTCACGTGATCTTTGCCCTTTTTTGATTGGTTGTCACTACTTATAGTTTGCTAATCTTCTGTGTAGTTTAAAGTCATGATTTTGTTACTATATAATCGGATTTGTCCTATTTCGATTTATCTGACTAAATATCAAGTTTCCCTGCATTCGCGTCTTTTTTATTATATTCATATATAACAATGGAATATTGTTGAAATGTTGTTCACCAGTTTCTGATATATCAAATCCGTAAAAGAACCTGTTCGCATCAGAATAAGCTCAATCGTAATGAACCCTAGTACTCTAAATAACCGTTATATAACTCGTGAGTTAAAAAAAGAACAGCAAATATTACCTATTACTACCTATTTCCACCTCCACCAGTTGACTGATTTAGTAAGACCTAGTTATTTCCATACTAATCATTGGTACTGTAGAACAGCAGTTAACAACGGAGACTAATTAAAATTGAATCATAATACAGATATATGAGTTTATCAATACCTTGAAACCTTGGAGTTTCTGGATGAGGCAGTGGTTTATGTTCACAGTTCTCATCAAAACGTTCATTATATGGACGATAAAGTGTTCCTGGAGGGAAATAACGTCCACCACATTGAGGTAAAAGAACACATGATCGAATTTTGAGTAGAAATGGAGAAATTTCGGAAAAATTGTACATTGAAATGTTTTATCTGAAATGGAAATAATTCGAAATGAAAATTTACATTTACTAAACAAACGAAAAACTTCATTAAGTCAGTCTGACGTAGTTTTTAAAATTATAGAAAATATATCTAGTGCATGAAATATTAATCTTAAAAAATAAACCCAATCGACTACTTAGTTTTTAGACTTCCATCACAACTGATTAAATTATTTAAATATAACATATTATTGTATCTTTTATAACCAAATATCATACAACAACTCAACAATATTTGTGCATAATTCATTTCAAAATGTCAATTTATCAGTTATTATATTATGATAACACGTTACTAAAATGTAAATAGTGATTGACTCAACAGTGGAATTCCTTTAATTTTACCTTCACAAGCATAAAGTACAATAACTAGATTGTCAATCTTGAAAATCTTAAAGTACAAAACTTTAGTAACTCACAATTAGTCACTACATTAACATTTGTATAAGTTACAAAATCATTTCTTCAACAAAGCAATAATTTATAAAGACTTCCGTGATCATACTCTCAGGTCTCTAGGACGATTACTATTAACCTAGTTTCCGAATCCATCCATAGTGGGAAAATTAGGGAGATTGCAACCGTCGTAAAATACACATATTTATCCATGTACAGGAAAGTGGGTGAGCAATTCTAAGGAGTTTCACAGTGGGATATAGCCGTCCAGTGCTCCCTATTTTTCAATGGTAACCCAGCTGGAATTAATTCGTGAAGAACACACCCCATGATATATATATATATATATTTAATATTTCATTTCACGGAGGATTTATTTTATTTACCGAATAGATCACAAGTAAGCAATATTTTTAACCGTGTTCCTTAAACAAAAAAATGTGATGACGAAAAGAACAATAATATGAACAAAACTTTTTCACTAATAAAGTTAAATCAATACGTAAAGAACTTAAAACTCAGAAAATTGAAGTAATCACTATTATTAATTAAATTTTCACAAACACACATTCTCATATAGTTGATTGACAAGTTGCAACTTGAACAGCAGAAACCGGTCAGAATTATAAGGAACTAGATAAACATGACATTGGTCACTACTTAGTGCTCAATCAGTTGAAAATATTATAATCCTACAGGTCAGTCGTGACCTGGGCAGCTTAATGGTAATGTCTCTAACTGTGGAGCTAGATGACACGGGACAGAATCTGTTGTGAGCACTTCTTCTTTCATAACTATCAGTATAACTCATTGACGACTGTCAAATAGTATGAGACCTAGATCTAGAGTTTCCTGTCGACTACCTCCAACCACCTAACACATAGTCTTGTTTTTCTAAAACAAAATTAAAAATAAGACATTATTATTAATAACATTTGTTCTGTATGAAATTAATTTATTGTAAATATTCTATATCACATTGTAATACACATTATTTCATGACATAGAAGTATATAAATTAACTACTTAATAATTACCATTAGATATAATCGAGAGGGAAACATAGGAAAAAAACAGTAAAGAGATGAAAGTTATGATTTCAAAAGATAATAGTAGCGAAATACATTAAAATAACTAAATATGATTAAATAAAGCAAGACAAAACGAAAGCAGGAAAGAAAGAGCACCGATCAGCACATTTATTCACAGTAACTACGATTAAAAATAGTTGATGAATCAATTACAAATGGAATGAAGAGTTTTTGGGGGTGTAGGCTGAGGACCTATTCCACCGGCTAATTTATAAGTTATTAAAGCGATTGTTGAGGATAACCAATCAGTTGCTTCATGTGTATACGATTCAGCATAAATACGTACAGTGTTTTCTGTACCTGAAGGACGAACAAATGCACGTGATGTACCAATTTTATCAACTAATTTATCGGCTCGTTGAACAGCTTCATCGATAGCAATCTTGAAATTGTAAAACACATATATATTAGAAATCAAAGAGTAAATGATAAAACTATTATCATTAACAGTAATATTAAAACTGAACAGACCATAATATACAAGAATTATTGAGACTGGATGACGGTTAAAACTCTTATTACAAAGCTATAAGTTTTAGCAAAATTTCAATGAGAAATTATCCTTTTAGATTAATGTCACTTTTCAAAATTTAAGTATAATATTGGAGAAAGTAGATTCCAGAAATTTATTCTGATAAATAGCTTACTAATCACTAATCATTAAAGAAATCTAAATTTCTTTGAGCTTAAAAACAGTTTTTCCCCAGTGATAAATAAAAGTTACAATTGTTGATAAACATCAGTTTATAATATTAGTTGACTCTTTGAGCTTTGAAACATCAAACGATAATGAGCTAGTGCTATCATTACTACTCCTTATAAATTCCATTGAAGAAAGAATGATTTTTCACTAACTGTTTGAATGAAATCAACTAATATATGTCAAGGTTATGCTGACACATTATCAAAAGACTAAATCTAATTGAATATTAATTTATATTATTTCTACATAATCTATGTTTATACATCCATGGGGTTATGTTATGTCGAATTGTGTACAAATATGCCATTCTATACGCTAATCATCACTAACTGATTCGACCACCCGATTGTAAGAATAGAGAACAACTCAACAAGCAGATAACATCTAATTATACAGTTCGAATTTATGAATCACTTATACATTAATACAGAGCAAAATCCTGATCACACATCAATAGAATTAAGAAATTACAATATGGAAACAACCACTTTACGAGTTGAAAAGGACTGAGTAATAGGTCTGTCATATACTGGAAATAATTTTGGAAAGATCAAATAAAGGCTTGGAAGTAGCTGAATGAGAAAAACATAATAGTTTAATTATTTAATAGTTATACAACAAAATTATAAACAGCAACTTCAGATAGGACTGTTTCGAAAATTCACTTTTTTTAATATTTATCCCGACATAACAATTTGTAATCCTAGTTTGTGTATGTGTGGTACATAGCTTTTTAGCTAATCCAAAGAAAATTTCGATGATGATTGGTTCGAACTCGTACAAATCATTCCCATAAGTTACTTTTCTAGTCACTACAAGTCAATCTTAGAAAGATATATTATTGGTAGATAAGCAGGTCAATAAGTTTTCTGTATTTTATGTGTGTGGTGAATGAACACTCAGTTGGAGGAAACCTATTTGTTTTTTAATGCAAAATATGAAAATCATACATTAAAAACATTATTTGCACATCTTATTTCAGTTGCCCTAAACATGCTTCACGAATCTTCCAATCGTGTTATTACAATCGCTTTCTGTTTCCCTTCCTGTTCCCTCTAATTCAATTTTCTCAATCTTCAGCTGGCAGGCATTTTACTTCCGACTGATGCTACATACTACTTATATCTGTCAACATAAGTAGCATACATCGTATATGCATGAACTGTTCTATAGTAATCTATGAAAATGACATTCAACGCTTATGAGCAGTTTGTAAAAATATCTCAGAACTTAATTAAATAAATAGGATAACTTAGTGAGTCTACCTCTGATTTAACACTAACTACTTTGAGTGTTTATATCACATGCATATTCCTCATTTACTCTGTCTGGCACGTATGTATCTATATATACTTTAAATTCACTATAAAAAGTTTTCCAGACATATGTTACACAGATCCATAGGATGACATTTTATAACTTCAACGGACAAACGAGAAAATTATTTAACCTAGATATGTAAGATCAAATGTGAAACTTAATTCATTTGATTAACGTGACCAGACGAGTTGCAGTAATAGATCATTGTAGTAGTAACAGTAGTACGGTAATAGGTTTTAGTCTCGTGATGAGCACTTAACGTATCACGTTTCTAAACATCAAGAATGTTTGACTGAAAAATGACTTTACATTCATGTTGTTGCCCGTTTAAGTTACTTATAGTGACACAAAACTTATGAATTGATATTTGTACAAGTTGAAGATGACGTTAATGAAAAAAATGTTCATCTAAAAACTTGTTTTTCTGAATATTCTATCTAAACCATTCCTAATAATGATATCAGTAAGCATTAACAAGAATGCAACTATATCCAGCTAATGAGTTCTAAATAAGACGAAACACGCGACCTAGATTACACGGATCTATACACAATACTTCTATCCCATGCAACTTGTAATAAAATGGATGAATCGAGGCAATCGACACAGGACGTATATATGTCGACAAAGACCGATTAAAATTTAATCGACAACACAAACGGAGGGATAATCCAAATTCTTCCTAATAATGATTCAGTGTAAATCTCTAATTAGCACATTTATTTGTTAAACATTTAGTTCACTATGAATAAATAACACTGAAAGTTTACAGCAAGGTTGAACATAGTTGTAACTCTGTATTTCACCCTGCTCCAGCTCGTGCGCCCGTGCAGTATTCCAGCCCTCACAAAAATCGAAAGACAAAGCGTGGCGCATATATATTTCGTGCCTCCTGTATTTCAGACTAAGAATCTAATAAACAATGGGATTTAATAGAACTTCAAGAAGCTTTAAAATTTTTATTATTATGATCAGGATTGAATAAGCGCTAACGATCATTGTTTGAACACTTGTACAGGATTGTAGAGTAGGAAATTCAGTACATTAATAATTTATAGATTATGATTAACTAGGTATACAGCCTTTGCCAGGGAAGTCCTACTCATTGCCTTCTCGTGGCGAGGGTGTTGTTTACAAAAATGAGAGGACGAAAAGCGAATGTCCGGCGCTTTAACCGGATCCCAAACCAATGGTGCACATGGGCTTCAGTATCCTGAGGGAACAAATGGCGTATGAACCAACCGTTGGTCACTGGCTACCATGGGACTGCATCTCCTCACGATGCTCCACCGCCTTGTGGGTCAAAGGCTCCGGGTGTGACCCCCTAAGAAAACCACCTGCTTCGGTTTAGGCACCCGGACAGTATCACAGCCCACACACAAATAAAATGAAAATTTGTGTGGCGCATATATATTTGGTGCCCTCTTGTACCAATATTTATGTGTTCAAATAAATAATAAAAGGTAGGTGAACAGATAGTTGAGAAATATTTTACAAGAACAACTGACATAAATATAAAACGAGAAATCAAGTCCAAAAGCATCGAATAAACATGAACATATCTACAAAATAGAAACTGAATCATTCAACTCTCTCTCTCCCTGTATATATATTACTTAGAAGAACTAATTAATGTAAGTAAACTAGACCTTGACAATAAAATTGTTAGATTTACTTGTAGTTCAATTGGACTTGTTACACGTCTTTCATCCCATGTAACTTGTATAAGATCACGTTTAGCTACAGTAACTTTCAATTGTTTCGATGGTAAATCATCATACATTGAAAACCAATTAATAAATGACCAATTTAACCAGGCTAATGTATATTCCACCAAGAGAATATCAGTTATAGCATCACCAATTGAAGTATTAGTTAAATCAATAAATGTACGAAGTGGATTGTTCACATTTAGATTTTTTGCAAAGTTTAAAATATGTTTAGAAAATAATACAGTTCCATGTCCATTAGCCTATTCCACAAAAACAAAATACCAAAAAGAAGAGAGAAACAAAAATGAGCTAAATGAAATGAAATCCTTGTTTGTTTAATTCTCAGTATATTTAGTGTGTAAGTCTAGCACAGCAATGGGATCTATTTAGCGAATAAATTTCATTATCCACTCAAGATGGATATATGGTAAAAAGATATAGATTAATTGAAATCTTAAATATTTACAACGTGAAATTATGAAGTGTTATTGAAAAAGTGACTTGACAATGAAGCTGAAGTTATAACGTTACATTGATACTATCATTATAACTATTTTTGCTCACATTGAGATAGTAAACTCAGCATGATTTTTCTAAGAAGCAAAAAATATCACAATATGTTTGTGGGGATTGTTGAGTTTGAGATCATGAACTGATCAATGTTAGACCACCACTGAAAACCTGGAAGCACTGGACGACAGTTTCGTCCTAGTGTGGGACTTCTCTCAGTAGTGCTGATTTCCTCATTGAAATTAGTTAAGAAAAATATGTTCACTAAACATGGGAGTACACATGAGATGTCTGTCGACATTCTACAAATATTTTTAACAATAACATTGGACGTATGTCCTCGCACATAACTGAGCAATAAACAGTAACATTAATCAATGTTAAAAAACTATTGGAGGAATTTATAAAACAAGTGGATCAGTGTTTTGTTTTCCCAAAGTGCAACAATCTTTGAAAACCAGCGTAAAGATATTTTCATAAAGCACAACACACAAACCGGTTAAAGTTTGTTAATAATAAGTTTTTTTTAACTAAATGGTACTGAAGAGAACACATACACTAATCATAAGGCTAGAAATGCTCGAAAATTATATTAGAAACCACTTTTCAAGAATTACTACACATTTATTCTTTGAATAGCCACCATTCTAAAATTACCTATTACTAATTGAGGTTGGATAACCTTTGTATTAGAATAAATACTGTTTAAGCAGTGTATTAATACTTTTGGATCGGAAAGTTTAGCCTTACTTTCATGTAATTATTACCAATTAATGCCTTTCGGATTTCCGATTAAGGTAACGTTAGCAAAACCTTATCCAGTGGAGAATGTAGTCTAGATATTAAAACTAAACGACGAGACATCAAGGGCTGCTGAGTTTAGTGTTTTTTGAAGCTACACATTAGCTAAGTACCCAACAAAACTTGAAAGAACTAAGACTCTTTCCAAGTATCGTTAATAAATTGTTACGAATAACTTGGAGATAATTTATCTAGATTCAAATTTTAAGGAAGGTATGAGTTTTCTAAGAAAACAGTTTTGGGTGCACCTTCTTGATGATTATCAGGAAGATTGAAACATTGATGAATGGAATATTACACTGAATATATTAAAATGTTAGACTTCAGTTATTGCTATACCAGATCGAAATTAAAGGTATAAATAAGACATAAATTTATTACCTCAAAATAAATCCCAAAATCAAAACTTTGTGCTGCATGATGCAAATGTTTTACTCCAGTTGGAACACAAACTACTGATACATGAAGATGTTCAGTTAAATAACGTGTAGACGCAGAATTTGCATAGGCTGTCTGTATGACTCCAATAGTTAAATTACGATCGGAAGATACTGATTTGAGAACTTTAACAAGAAAATGAGCAAAAAGACATGATATACGATCACCATCCAGAAGTTCAACTTGTTGAGCTACAGCTCCAGTTAGATGTAATTCTTTCATGTCATTATTCAACCCATTATCAGTACCTGAAGATGATGAACAATGTGTAAAAATTGGTCGAAAATAGATTAATCTATCGGCATCTCCATCGATTGTTGCCCATCGATCTGGATACATGATAGACTGTTCATTCGGTGGCGTTAACTTTGGTGCATTTAGTGTTATCTGTTAAACAAATAAGAGAACGTAGAATATATATAACTAAGAAAAAAGGTAAAACAGCCACTTAAAAATACGAACAATGGTTGCTGTTCATAACTTCAGTGAAGTGAAGAGTAAAAACAATTTATTAAGGTTTCGTATGTATCAGTAAAAATTAAAAGAACTTAATATCTGGAAAAGTTAGGCTTGTAAACACAGAAAAATATGTTAGGTGGTTGAAAAGTAATTGACCCGTAGCTATGAATATAGATTTTATGTTAGTTGGTAGTCTCATCAGCAAGACAGATTTATAATCTTGGGGACATTTATGCTTCTTGAGAGATTTGAGCGAATGTCACCCAATATCACGAGAGTATAAATACACATATAAAGAAATACGGCTATTGATAACACAAGAAACTATATATATTTAACATATTCCTCAACACACTTCACCACTAAACAAAATAGTAATAAATATTTAGAAGTAAAAAGCCACCAACTCATCCTCAGTTAGAAAGATAGCAATTGACTTTTCAATAAAATTAGAAACGACTAATCTCATACTGCACATGTAAATACAAGGTTTTGAATATGAAATTCAGTTCGACTAATATACACACATGACTGACAGTTGGTATATTGTGATACATCTCATTTTATAAACTAAAAACTCAGCATTTTATATGGAGACTGTTCAAATGTTGAACAAACATTTAATTAACAATTAAATGGTAAGGAATAAAATAAGTCCGGCTACAGATTATTTTTATTTCATTATCAAATACAACCGAAATACTTTGACTAATTAGATTCCGCTTATTTATTTATTTGAACACATAAATATTGGTACAAGGGGGCACCAGGTATATATGCGCCACACTAGATTCCGCTAGCTCTAAGTAACATGATGTATATACGCGTGTGTAGCCATTACATGTATTGACCTACAAACAATTAATGTGAACGTAAAACCAAATATGTTTATAGAGTGACTGAAAGAAATTCTGCAAAACCTTCAAATTACACTTTCAAAAATTTTAATTTAATGTTTATGTATTCAGATGACAATGAGTGTCATTAGCTTTGATGCAAGTGTGACTAACAAGTCCTACAAACTAAAGTATCACATGAAGATAGTTTATGGACAGGGAATTCGTTACGACGAATAAAACTAAATTTACTCAGTTACAGAGACACTAGTTTCCTACTTGGTTTACACCGTTTCTATATGTTGCTATGTGGACATAGTTAAAAGCCAAAATATCTGGCTTTTAATCAAATGAGACTTCCATCAAATTATAACCAAAATGAATCAATTTTTTGACATCTAAGTCATGCATACTATGAGGTGGAAAATCAAAGTTTCACTTTATCTAACACCTGATTTAATATGGTTTGCTACACAATATGCAAATGTGATTTTTGCCAAATACTGTTCGTAAAAACAAAAACAGAACATACAAATAGCTTACTTTAACAAAATCAGCTCCACAATTTTGATTAAGTAACTTTTTATTCTCTGTCTCTGTATTATATAAGTGTAATATTAATCTACGTGGACCTTTGACAGATGAAAAATATGCACAAAAACGTTGTAAAACTTTAGAACCAACACCATGTGCACAATCTACATTTAAATGTATTGATTCGGTACAACTTTGTAAATTTTCTAACGCAGTGGTGAAACGTTCAGCAAAATGATGAACGTAAATAGTTTCTAAATCAAGTTGGTTGGAACAAAGGCTACCAATTGAATTCTGTAATTTCATAAGGAATAGAAAAATAGCACGGTGAGATATAACACAGAAATGACACCAAAACCTATCTAGTTTAAAATATTAACTAATCTTATGTCTAGTTTAGAGCTTCGGTCCATTTGACTGAAAATCTCAAATGAAAATACAAGTTATCACTAAAAACACCACAAAAAAGGGAAATATAGCGCAAAGGGAAAAAAAGACTACACTATTCAGCAGTCACATGTCTCACATAACTTACAAACTCTAATGATCACATAACAAAATATATGGCCTTTGTGACACTTTTTATTTTGCCAAATCGGTTAACGATATCAACTCTCATGAGATTAAATTTGTATTTTCGAAAATGAAAGCCTCTAATTGCATAAACTGAGTGCAACAATTTCAGTGTGAACCGTTATAAACCGTGTCACTCATTTTCGTATCAAAACATTCTGAAGCTTACAGACTCCTAATCATCACAGAGAGTGAGCAATGAATTAGTTAATAATCTTGAGTACGCTTTGATTCACTATCTGACCTCCTTTAGATTTCCTAATGGGTGGAGATAGATATCAGGTATTATCTGACCTAAGTATCGTGAAAAGCGTATAATTCAGTCAACAAATTTGAAGGTAAAACTCGCTTGAGTTTGAACTTCTCACCCGACCTGTCGGGCTTGCCTGTCGTGATGACCCAACCGAGCTATATTGGCTGGAGCATATGTTCCTGAAGGTTCTACCATGCCAGGCAGGTCGATTGGAGAACGGTAAGACTAAAAGCAGCAACTCAAGGTCTGAGGGCGAAGTCGTACTGCTGACTGTACAGCGGTGTGACAGCAGTAAGGTGTTTCCCTCGGACAAACAGCATCTACAGCGATGCAGCCTTCTCACAAGGAAGGGAGATGGTGCAAAGAAACCCCTTAGGGTCCTGCTTAATGATAGTCAAGCTAAGAGTATATTTCAGGAACAACTAGGAAAAGTTAGGCAGCCATGTAAGTGATGCCCACCACGAGGCAGCGTGGAATGACATCCGAAAAGCTGTAGAAACGGCAGTGATGTCTGCAAGTACGGTAAATCATAAGGTTAGGGAAAAACACTAGATCTCAGCAGCATCTACCGCACTGATAAATGCTCGAAAACTCATTCCATCCGGCTCTGAACATAACGAAGAGCGGAGTCAGCTTAAGCGTAAGCTGACTAGAAGCCTACGCAAAGATCGTGAACAGTGGTGGGTAGCGAAAGCAAGAGAGATGGAAAAGGCAGCGGCAATAGGTAACAGCAGGCAACTGTTCAGACTTGTTAAGGAAACCGGTATTAGGAACCTAACTGTTAGCGAAACTATCTCCGAAAAAGATGGACATATTATTCATTCTCAATCCAGGAGATTGGATCGATGGGCAGAACACTTTAGGGATCAGTTCAACTTGCCTTCAGCCACACTTCGGCTTCCCACGATCTCCAGTCTACCTGAATGGCAAGTTAACGTAAGTCCTCCGACTCTTTACGAAGTTGAAAAAGCTATAGGAAATCTGAAGCGTGGGAGAGCAGAAGGCCCTGACAGGTTTACCCCAGAGATTTTTAAGGATGGCGGTCCATTATTAGCAGCGAGATTGACTGAGGTCTTAAGTAGAATCTGGGAACTGGACATAATCTCATTTGACTGGTCTCAATTACTGATCGTGCCAGTCTATAAGAAAGGACAAAAGTCCTCTTGTGACAACCACAGAGGAATCAGTTTGACTAATATAGTGTCTAAAATATTAGCTTCAATAATACTTCGACGTCTAACTAAAGCTCGTGAAGAGCAGACTAGAGAAAACCAGGCTGGTTTTCGACTTGGACGTGGTTGTATAGATCAGATATTCATACTACGTCAGGTTCTAGAACATAAACAGACATTCAGACGCTCCACAATGTTAGAATTTCTCGACCTTAAGGCGGCATTTTACTCTGTTGATCGTGAGGTTCTATGGCAGTGTTTGTCTCTGAAAGGAGTACCAAAGAAGTACATTAACCTTGTAAAGGCTCTCTACTCGAACACAACTGGTCGAGTGAGAGCTTATGGCGAACTGTCATCAGAACTGATTACCTCAATTGGTGTTCGTCAGGGCTGTCCACTCTCTACATTCTTGTGTAACTTTGCCGTTGACGTGCTTTTAGAGATGACACTTTTCTCATCTAAATTTTCAGGAGTTGAAATTTTACCGGGAGAATCACTTGTTGACTTAGAGTATGCCGATGACATAGTTCTATTTGGTGAAGACGCTGACCAAATGCAGAGTCTGCTGACCACTCTAAAAAACAATGCAGGCATGTTCGACATGCGATTCTCTCCCTCGAAATGCAAAATGTTGCTTCAGGATTGCGTTGCACCGACACCCAAACTAGTGATAGGGAGTGAAGTAGTTGAGCGTGTCGACCGCTTCACTTATCTTGGAAGTCTCATCAGCCCTTGTGATCTGGTGTGTGACGAAATCTCAGCACGGATATAGAAGGCTCGACTAGCTTTTGCCAACTTGCGCCATTTGTGGCGTAGGCGAGATATCCGTCTAGTAACCAAAGGACGTGTTTACTGCGCAGCAGTTCGTTCCGTCCTACTTTATAGTAGTGAAACATGGCCGGTAAGAGTAGAGGATATTCGTAGGTTACTATTATTTGATCATAGATGTCTTCGAAACATTGCTCGTATATCCTGGGACCACCGAGTAAGTAGTGCAGTTGTTAGGAAACGGGTACTAGGTAAGGATGGCAAATCAATTGATGAAGTAGTGAAACTTAATCAGTTGAGATGGCTGAGACATGTGTTGCGCATGCCAGACCACCGACTGCCCCGACGTGCGATGTTTTGTGGTGTAGGAATAGGTTGGAAGAAAGCTAAGCGCGGCCAGACCAAAACATGGCACAAATCCATGAAGTCACTGACAAAGTGGACTGAGCCATGTTGGTAGGTTTAGACTACCTGGTTGGGGTCCTCGAGATGATAGCAACCGATGGTTAGAGACCTTGAATGACATGTCTAAAAATCGTTTGCAATGGCGCAGGTGCATCCACTCTCTGTGTTCTCTCAAACTCTAATCTTCTGTATTCTTCATATCTTTTATTTTCTTTCCAAATCTATTCCACTGGACTGTACTCCTTAAATAACATCATCAAACCCTAATGTTCCTTATCACTACTTATACTTTCACTACCTCTACCACTACGGGATTTGAATCGATAACTGAATCTCTGTGCTAATGTGGTATGGCAACTCGAACTGATGTACGTACGTACGAAGTTCCACGTTGTTTCTGACTGACTGAACTGCTCACCTGAGTGCAACATATCGAATATTATCTTTTACTAAAATTCCAAATTTATCCATAACATTTGCTTAACAAATCAATGGCCATTATTTTCTTTCAGTTTCTATCCATAAAGTCACTAACTTCTGGTCTAAACCATGTTGGTAGATGTAGACTACTTGGTTGGGGTTCGTCTGATTATCGTAACCAATGGTTGGAGACTCCGGGTGACATGGCTCAGAATCGACCACAATGGCGTCGGTGCATACACTTTTTGTCTTCCCTTAAACCGTGAGATTAAAATTACTTTATATCTTTCTTTCTACCAACTAGTTCTTTCTTCCTGTACTATATCATTATACACAATCTTTCTTTTATATATTACTACCATTGAAGTAAATACTTCTATGAATTTAGTGCTCATCTTGTTGTGCTAATGAGGTGTGGCCACTTGGACCGATGCATATATGTGCCTGGTCCTACGTTGTAGCTGACTAACTAACTGACTGACTGACTCCAGTTTCTTTATCTTCTTTATATCGATCACAAAAGCAAGCAGCTATCACTATTGATTTTGCTTTGCACGTTCACTGATTTCATCACTTTACACGACATTGCATCAGGTAACTAGTTAAATTATACTATACTACCGAATCAACCGTTTTGTAGATTTCTTCACTGAGTATTTAAGACTCTTTCTGACTGATGATCAAGTCAATAATGACATTATGGAGTAGAATGATTTTGTATGAACATAAACATACGCGAAGTATTCATTTATTTTGATGAAACTTTTTTTGACAAAGGAAACCAATAACTATTGGTTCATTTTTTTCCCAAGTTAGCTTGCAAAAAGATCACGTTATTAGTGATGCATAAGATAACACATACACAAACCTTGATGGCTTAGTAAGTTACATACAAGTCCTGTAAATATCAAAGTTTTATTACACCACAGATGAACAATTAAAACTGTTTGTTATCACTGAGCCATTTTAAGTCACCCAACGTCGGTAGCATGCGACAGTTTAGGCAAGCAACTTCATTATTCCTAATAGTTCAAATTGTATTCTCAAACACTACACCAGTGACTTAATAATGACATATTCTGTATAATAAACTGTTAAGTTATCCTAATAATAAACAAAGTAAAAATATACGACTCTAAAGAACGCCTAAACCAAAAAAAAAACTATTTTGTGAGAATCTTTAAAATATGTCTTTAAAAATGAGTTGGCCAATCCTAATAACTCACAATATATTGAACAAAATAGTGAAGTTGTGGAGTGGTCACCAATCCAAGTTCATGGCAGATGCCATGCATAACATTAACACCTTGTTTAACTTCATTTGCTAAAGCTGGAGAACTTTCACGAGTGTCGAAGCCCAAAACAACATGGGGTAGTTGATCATCTGTAAGACAGGATGAAACGCTAAACAAATTATGTCGTATAGGGAATACACGCTTGGAAATGAGGTAGATAAAAATATTATTTAAAATATGCAAATATACTAAATCACTAGGAATAACCAAGTGATCAGTCTGTATATGAACTAACTGTGGAACCACATAAGGATAGTATTTTGGCGGTAAGCAAAAGAGAAATCCGATATGCGAGTCTAATACTGTGTAGGACTAATCAATTATCTTTCGAACGCTGGTTTCAAGTACAAAAAGCCTCACAACATATACTTGGGTATCTGTGAATTTTAATGATTATTTTTTATCCTGGGTCGTGCACATACACTTACGATGGAATGGATACTGAATACGTTCATGTAGGAACATCACAGTTCATCAGCAAACTAGGCATTAACTTGATAAGAGTGGAACAGAGCAAGCTTTTTGGAAAAGATTTACTTTCATTTGCTTGAGAATACTACAGAAAAATAGCCACGATTGAAATGTCAAAATTAAACTAATATCAAATAAGTAGTACCAGTTGATCCCACGATTGATAAATCTTTTCAAATGGTTAATTTTATTGAAGTATTAAGATACTCAAACATATGAAGTAAACTTAAATGGGAGTGAAGTAGTTGAACGCATCGACAACTTCACTTATATTGAAAGTTTGATCAGTCATAATGTGTTGGTATCTGACGAAATCTCAGCATGGATTCGAAAAGCTCGTTTGGCCTTTGCCAACTTACGTCATCTAGGGCGAAGGCGAGATATTCGTCTATCAATAAAAGGACGAGTATACTACCCGACAGTTCGTTTCGTTCTACTATACGGCTACGAAACATGGCCTTTAAGAGTAGAAGATACTCGTAAGCTACAAGTATTTGACCACAAATGCCTTAGAAATATTGCTCGCATCTGTTGGGATCACCGGATGAGTAATAGTGAGGTTAGATGCAAAGTATTAGGAAATGATAGTAAATCAGTTGATGAGGTTGTGAATCTCGATCGACTGAGATGGTTGGGCCACGTGTTGTGTATGCCTGAACACCGATGACCACGACGCGCAATGCTAACCGGTGTTAGGGATGATTGGAAGAAAGTTAGGGTCGGCCAAACCAAAACGTGGCATCAGTGCTTAAAGTCACTAACTTCTGGTCTGAGCCATGTTGGTAGATGCAGACTACCTCGTTGGGGTTCGTCTGATTATCGTAACCAATGGTTGGAGACTCTTGGTGACATGGCTCAGAATCGATCACAATGGCGTCTGTGTATACACTCTCTGTCTTCCTTTAAACTAAGAGATTAAAATCACTTCAAATCTTCCTTTCTACCAACTAGTTCTTTCTTCCTGTACTATATCATTATACACAATCTTTCTTTTATATATTACTACCATTGAAGTAAATACTTCTATGAATTTAGTGCTCATCTTGTTGTGCTAATGAGGTGTGGCCACTTGGACCGATGCATATATGTGCCTGGTCCTACGTCAGTCAGTCAGTCAGCTGCAACGTAGGACCAGGCACGTATATGCATCGGTCCAAGTTGCCGTACCGCATTAGCACAACAAGATGAACACCGGATTCATAGTAGTTAATTCAGTGGTGGTATTATATAGAAGAGTGTGTGTAAGGAGATAGTACAGGAAGGTAAAATTAGTTCCTATTTATTATTTATTTATTTTAACACATAAGTATAGGTACAGGGAGGCACCAAGTACATATGCGCCACACAGACCTCATTTAGTATGTGTGAGGGCTGTGATACTGTCCGGGTGCCTAAACCGAAGCAGGTGGTTTTCTTAGGGGGCCACACCTCGAGCCTTCGACCTGAACGTCTGACCCACAAGGCAGTGGAGCATCGTGGGGAGATGCAGTCCCATGGTAGCCGGTGACCAACGATTGGTTCATACGCCATTTGTTCCTTCAGGATACTGAAGCCCATGTGCACCATTGGTTTGGGGTCCGGTTAAAGCGCCGGACATTCGCTTTTCGTCCTCTCATTTTTGTAAACAACACCCCCGCCACGAGAAGGCAGTGAGTAGGACTTCCCTGGCAGAGGCTATATACGCGTGGCCATGTGAGAGCATTTCGAGAGGGAGAGCGGACTCTCCACACTTTCGGCCGTACCAGGGCATTTGGGGGCAAATTAGTTCCCAGTTCCTAGAAAGAAAGATTTGAAGTGATTTTAATCTCTTAGTTTAAAGGAAGACAGAGAGTGTATACACAGACGCCATTGTGATCGATTCTGAGCCATGTCACCAAGAGTCTCCAACCATTGGTTACGATAGTCACGCGGCCCCCAACCAGACAGTCTGCATCTACCAACATGGTTCAGACCAGAAGTTAGTGACTTTAAGCACTGATGCCACGTTTTGGTTTGGCCGCCCCTAACTTTCTTCCAATCATCCCTAACACCGGTTAGCATTGCGCGTCGTGGTCATCGGTGTTCAGGCATACGCAGCACGTGGCCCAACCATCTCAGTCGATCGAGATTCACAACCTCATCAACTGATTTACTATCGTTCCCTAATACCCTGCGTCTAACCTCACTATTACTTACCCGGTGATCCCAACAGATACGCGCAATATTTCTAAGGCACCTGTGGTCAAATACTAGTAACTTACGAATATCTTCTACTCTTAAAGGCCATGTTTCGTAGCCGTATAGTAGAACGAAACGAACTGTCGGGTAGTATACTCGTCCTTTTATTGATAGACGAATATCTCGCCTTCGCCCTAGATGACGTAAGTTGGCAAAGGCCAAACGAGCTTTTCGAATCCGTGCTGAGATTTCGTCAGACACCAACCCATTAGGGCTGATCAGACTTCCAAGATAAGTGAAGTTGTCAACGCGTTGGACTACTTCACCCCCTATCCTTAGTTCAGGTGTTGACGCAGACCAGTCCTGAAGCAACAGCTCGCATTTAGAGAGAGAGAGAGAAGCCCATCCCAAACATTCTGGCATTGTTGCTCAGTGCTACCAAAAGACTCTGCATTTCATCAGCGTCTTCACCAAAAAGGACTATGTAATCTGCGTATTCTAAGTCAATAAGTGGACCTCCTGGTAGGAAATCAATACCTGAGAATTCAGTACTACGTTGTAGCTGACTGACTTCAGTCAGTCAGTCAGAAACAACGTGGAACTTCGTACGTACGTACATCAGTTCGAGTTGCCATACCACATTAGCACAGAGATTCAGTTATCGATTCAAATCCCGTAGTGGTAGAGGTAGTGAAAGTATAAGTAGTGATAAGGAACATTAGGGTTTGATGATGTTATTTAAAGAGTACAGTCCAGTGGAATAGATTTGGAAAGAAAATAAAAGATATGAAGAATACAGAAGATTAGAGTTTGAGAGAACACAGAGAGTGGATGCACCTGCGCCATTGCAAACGATTTTTAGACATGTCATTCAAGGTCTCTAACCATCGGTTGCTATCATCTCGACGACCCCAACCAGGTAGTCTAAACCTACCAACATGGCTCAGTCCACTTTGTCAGTGACTTCATGGATTTGTGCCATGTTTTGGTCTGGCCGCGCTTAGCTTTCTTCCAACCTATTCCTACACCACAAAACATCGCACGTCGGGGCAGTCGGTGGTCTGGCATGCGCAACACATGTCTCAGCCATCTCAACTGATTAAGTTTCACTACTTCATCAATTGATTTGCCATCCTTACCTAGTACCCGTTTCCTAACAACTGCACTACTTACTCGGTGGTCCCAGGATATACGAGCAATGTTTCGAAGACATCTATGATCAAATAATAGTAACCTACGAATATCCTCTACTCTTACCGGCCATGTTTCACTACTATAAAGTAGGACGGAACGAACTGCTGCGCAGTAAACACGTCCTTTGGTTACTAGACGGATATCTCGCCTACGCCACAAATGGCGCAAGTTGGCAAAAGCTAGTCGAGCCTTCTATATCCGTGCTGAGATTTCGTCACACACCAGATCACAAGGGCTGATGAGACTTCCAAGATAAGTGAAGCGGTCGACACGCTCAACTACTTCACTCCCTATCACTAGTTTGGGTGTCGGTGCAACGCAATCCTGAAGCAACATTTTGCATTTCGAGGGAGAGAATCGCATGTCGAACATGCCTGCATTGTTTTTTAGAGTGGTCAGCAGACTCTGCATTTGGTCAGCGTCTTCACCAAATAGAACTATGTCATCGGCATACTCTAAGTCAACAAGTGATTCTCCCGGTAAAATTTCAACTCCTGAAAATTTAGATGAGAAAAGTGTCATCTCTAAAAGCACGTCAACGGCAAAGTTACACAAGAATGTAGAGAGTGGACAGCCCTGACGAACACCAATTGAGGTAATCAGTTCTGATGACAGTTCGCCATAAGCTCTCACTCGACCAGTTGTGTTCGAGTAGAGAGCCTTTACAAGGTTAATGTACTTCTTTGGTACTCCTTTCAGAGACAAACACTGCCATAGAACCTCACGATCAACAGAGTAAAATGCCGCCTTAAGGTCGAGAAATTCTAACATTGTGGAGCGTCTGAATGTCTGTTTATGTTCTAGAACCTGACGTAGTATGAATATCTGATCTATACAACCACGTCCAAGTCGAAAACCAGCCTGGTTTTCTCTAGTCTGCTCTTCACGAGCTTTAGTTAGACGTCGAAGTATTATTGAAGCTAATATTTTAGACACTATATTAGTCAAACTGATTCCTCTGTGGTTGTCACAAGAGGACTTTTGTCCTTTCTTATAGACTGGCACGATCAGTAATTGAGACCAGTCAAATGAGATTATGTCCAGTTCCCAGATTCTACTTAAGACCTCAGTCAATCTCGCTGCTAATAATGGACCGCCATCCTTAAAAATCTCTGGGGTAAACCTGTCAGGGCCTTCTGCTCTCCCACGCTTCAGATTTCCTATAGCTTTTTCAACTTCGTAAAGAGTCGGAGGACTTACGTTAACTTGCCATTCAGGTAGACTGGAGATCGTGGGAAGCCGAAGTGTGGCTGAAGGCAAGTTGAACTGATCCCTAAAGTGTTCTGCCCATCGATCCAATCTCCTGGATTGAGAATGAATAATATGTCCATCTTTTTCGGAGATAGTTTCGCTAACAGTTAGGTTCCTAATACCGGTTTCCTTAACAAGTCTGAACAGTTGCCTGCTGTTACCTATTGCCGCTGCCTTTTCCATCTCTCTTGCTTTCGCTACCCACCACTGTTCACGATCTTTGCGCAGGCTTCTAGTCAGCTTACGCTTAAGCTGACTCCGCTCTTCGTTATGTTCAGAGCCGGATGGAATGAGTTTTTGAGCATTTATCAGTGCGGTAGATGCTGCTGAGATCCAGTGTTTCTCCCTAACCTTATGATTTACCGTACTTGCAGACATCACTGCCGTTTCTACAGCTTTTCGGATGTCATTCCACGCTGCCTCGTGGTGGGCATCACTTACATGGCTGCCTAACTTTTCCTAGTTGTTCCTGAAATATACTCTTAGCTTGACTATCATTAAGCAGGACCCTAAGGGGTTTCTTTGCACCATCTTTCCTACGTCCAGTAAGACGTAGACAAATACGCGCTCGCACTAGAGCATAATCTGAGTTTAAGCATGTGCTCCAGAATGAGCGACAGTCTTCTATCGAGCCCCTCCATCGGTGGCTGATAGCAATGTGATCTATTTGGGTCCAACGTTGGGCCGAATTAGGAGGTCGCCATGTCAAAAGCTGTTTTTCCTTATGCTTAAAGTTAGTGTTTGCAAGAAACAGGCGGTTATCTGAGCATAGCTGCAACAGACGGTCGCCATTATCTGTTCTTCGAGCCGCGACACCATAAGATTATTTTATTTTATTTTAACACGTAAGTATAGGTACAGGGAGGAACCAAGTACATATGCGCCACACGAATGTCAATTGATTTGTTTGAGGGCTGTGATACTGTCCGGGTGCCTTAACCGAAGCAGGTGGTTTTCTTAGGGGGCCACACCTCGAGCCTTCGACCTAAAGGTCTGACCCAAAAGGCGGTGGAGCATCGTAAGGAGATGCAGTCCCATGGTAGCCGGTGACCAACGATTGGTTCATACGCCATTTGTTCCCTCAGGATACTGAAGCCCATGTGCACCATTGGTTTGGGGTCCGGTTAAAGCGCCGGACATTCGCTTTTCGTCCTCTCATTTTTGTAAACAACACCCTCGCCACGAGAAGGCAGTGAGTAGGACTTCCCTGGCAGAGGCTGTATACGCGTGGCCATGTGAGAGCATTTCGAGAGGGAGAGCGGACTCTTCCCACTCTCGACCGTACCAGGGCATTTGGGGGCAACACAATAAGATACACCTAGGTGTCTTTCCCTTTCGCTTAGTTTACCAACTTGAGCATTAAAGTCACCAGCCACTATTACTACATCAGAGCGCCTAGCTTTTAGAAGAAGGTTGGAAAGTTTTCTGTAAAACTCATCTTTTATATTATCTGAGCTGCAGTCAGTGGGAGAGTAGGCAGAGACGACGAAGGGGCAACGACGAGTGTCCCTATCTTTCCGAGTCCTTACTGTTCCGTTTAGTCGGACAGCGCACAAACGACTGTCTACTGGGATCCAGTCTAAGAGAACTAGTTCCGACCTAGGACTCAATGCTACACCTACGCCAGCGAGGCCACGGAAAGCAGCATCAGGACTTCCAGATACACGAAGCGTATATCGAGTTGGTTCGTTACTTTGACATGGTGAAGTCAAATGAATGACACTACTCGGATCCTGTATGCGCGCTTCGGAGACGCAGCAAACATCGATGGAGCGAGATTCTAAAGTCCTGCCCCCAAATGCCCTGGTACGGCCGCGAGTGGGAAGAGTCCGCTCTCCTTCTCGAAATGCTCTCACATGGCCACGCGTATACAGCCTCTGCCAGGGAAGTCCTACTCACTGCCTTCTCGTGGCGGGGGTGTTGTTTACAAAAATGAGAGGACGAAAAGCGAATGTCCGGCGCTTTAACCGGACCCCAAACCAATGGTGCACATGGGCTTCAGTATCCTGAGGGAACAAATGGCGTATGAACCAATCGTTGGTCACCGGCTACCATGGGACTGCATCTCCTTACGATGCTCCACCGCCTTTTGGGTCAGACCTTTAGGTCGAAGGCTCGAGGTGTGGCCCCCTAAGAAAACCACCTGCTTCGGTTTAGGCACCCGGACAGTATCACAGCCCTCACACATACTAAATGAGGTCTGTGTGGCGCATATGTATTTGGTGCTTCCTTGTACCAATATCTATGTGTTAAAATAATAATAATAATAATTCTAAAGTCCTGGCTAAGGAAGCTTGTTGTCCTATTGGGCACAGTGTTCGGACGTTGAAAGCCCCTACGTGTAGTTTAGAGCGCAGTTTCAGGAGACCAGGAATAACGTTCGGCGTACTCGAATCGTTTGAACTAGAGGGGCGAGGTGATAAAGAGACGTGAGAAGGGTTAGTCGTGGAGATAAGAGGGTCATTAGGAGGTGTAGGAAGGATTTGAATGTGAGCAACTCGGTCTCGTGTGCTGTTACGGGTATGAGGGCTGATGTCACTTCCCGGCTGCCCACACCGTGGAAGGGTATTTCTTGAGGAACCTGAAAAGAAAATCGGATTAGTGTTGGTCTTAACGACCTGGAAGCCCAAGGGACAAGTGCATGAGGCCGGTCGCGCACGGCCTTTTTGTGGAAGGTTTTTAATGTGTTAGCTCCGTTCTTCAAAGGGCCTTACCGCCGGAGACGGAAATCCGTGGGGTAAGGTGAGGTGTGACATTTTTAGGGTCAACCTTTTCTAACCCCTTCCTTCCTTGTGAGAAGGCTGCATCGCTGTAGATGCTGTTTGTCCGAGGGAAACACCTTACTGCTGTCACACCGCTGTACAGTCAGCAGTACGACTTCGCCCTCAGACCTTGAGTTGCTGCTTTTAGTCTTACCGTTCTCCAATCGACCTGCCTGGCATGGTAGAACCTTCAGGAACATATGCTCCAGCCAATATAGCTCGGTTGGGTCATCACGACAGGCAAGCCCGACAGGTCGGGTGAGAAGTTCAAACTCAAGCGAGTTTTACCTTCAAATTTGTTGACTGAATTATACGCTTTTCACGATACTTAGGTCAGATAATACCTGATATCTATCTCCACCCATTAGGAAATCTAAAGGAGGTCAGATAGTGAATCAAAGCGTACTCAAGATTATTAACTAATTCATTGCTCACTCTCTGTGATGATTAGGAGTCTGTAAGCTTCAGAATGTTTTGATACGAAAATGAGTGACACGGTTTATAACGGTTCACACTGAAATTGTTGCACTCAGTTTATGCAATTAGAGGCTTTCATTTTCGAAAATACAAATTTAATCTCATGAGAGTTGATATCGTTAACCGATTTGGCAAAATAAAAAGTGTCACAAAGGCCATATATTTTGTTATGTGATCATTAGAGTTTGTAAGTTATGTGAGACATGTGACTGCTGAATAGTGTAGTCTTTTTTTCCCTTTGCGCTATATTTCCCTTTTTTGTGGTGTTTTTAGTGATAACTTGTATTTTCATTTGAGATTTTCAGTCAAATGGACCGAAGCTCTAAACTAGACATAAGATTAGTTAATATTTTAAACTAGATAGGTTTTGGTGTCATTTCTGTGTTATATCTCACCGTGCTATTTTTCTATTCCTTATGAAATTACAGAATTCAATTGGTAGTACGACTTCGCCCTCAGACCTTGAGTTGCTGCTTTTAGTCTTACCATTCTCCAATCGACCTGCCTGGCATGGTAGAACCTTCAGAAACATATGCTCCAGCCAATATAGCTCGGTTGGGTCATCACGATAGGCAAGCCCGACCACCACGTCAAGGTAGCAGCTACGGAAGCCAGAACAGTAACGGGTCTTGCCTTAGCTTTCATCACATTTTTATATATTTATTTATTTATTTTAACACATAGATATTGGTACAAGGAAGCACCAAATACATATGCGCCACACAGACCTCATTTAGTATGTGTGAGGGCTGTGATACTGTCCGGGTGCCTAAACCGAAGCAGGTGGTTTTCTTAGGGGGCCACACCTCGAGCCTTCGACCTAAAGGTCTGACCCAAAAGGCGGTGGAGCATCGTAAGGAGATGCAGTCCCATGGTAGCCGGTGACCAACGATTGGTTCATACGCCATTTGTTCCTTCAGGATACTGAAGCCCATGTGCACCATTGGTTTGGGGTCCGGTTAAAGCGCCGGACATTCGCTTTTCGTCCTCTCATTTTTGTAAACAACACCCCCGCCACGAGAAGGCAGTGAGTAGGACTTCCCTGGCAGAGGCTGTATACGCGTGGCCATGTGAGAGCATTTCGAGAAGGAGAGCGGACTCTTCCCACTCGCGGCCGTACCAGGGCATTTAGGGGCACGTTTTTTTATAAGCGGTAGTTGGTTAGGATACAAATACGCTGAACGAGACTGGAGGTGAAGGGATGAACCAACGCTATTTGTTTATGAAGTCACGAACTGTGTGATCCGAGAGGAAAGCATGAATAATCGCGGGGACAGATTGACAAGATAATTATAATCTTCAGCTCACAGTAAACATGACTTACAGAAAAACGTAGGACCTCGGATTGCCACACTGAATTACAACAATTATCGGTAGCTTACTAAATATTAATTGTGACACTAATAGTTCCTCCTAACCAACAAGTGTTTCGTGAAAATATAAATAATGTGTTACAATCTCTAATTTGCTTTACACTACATTTGTGAATAAAGAGAGATTAGATAAAACAGGTTGTTACGATAAGAAGCTAGACTGTAAACAGCAAAGCTAAACAGTAAAGCTAACCTATAAAACAGACCATACCTTGGAAATTGCAGCAATGTTCAGATAACCATTTAGAGACAGATTCATCGCCACAACTCATAAAACTGACTACAACTGGTTCCCACTCAGCATCCAGCATACCTCCATGAGGATCAACTAGCTTCATTCCGTTGTCGCATGGTGGGTTGTGAGAAGCAGTTATCATTATACCCACTGCTTTACATTGCTAAACAGATCAGTTAAAAATTGCATCAGTACCAAGTTTAATGATCTAATGCATGCCAATATTCCTAATCGAATCGCTACACCGCCTAATTTATCAGCGGGAAGACGAAACCCGGCAGTACCATAAAACAACAATGATGAATCAGTGATTTTGAAACCTTTAAGAAGGGTTCCAACGTTTTGAAAGTGTTCATCTAGAGTCATTTGTTCTGAAAAAGAATAAACAACATAAAATATAGGCTTGGAAAATGATAAAAAAAACACCACCATCCTGTTAAAGTACACTTAGACGGAAGACTGTAATATACGCGAGAGATACGAATCAATAACTAAATATTTTGACTAATTCAACGCCTTGACATTGAATTTTTTACGGAATCAAAACGGAAACGTAGATGAGTAAAGAATATTTTGTAGAGTGGTACAAGACAGTACTGACACCACGACTGCAATAAATTAGAATTAAGCAAGTTACGTCTACATTAGTAAGTAATAATGTATAAATTAAATCTCTGACTATTTGTTTTCGAACTGTCATATAAAAGCAGAGAGCTACTAAACATATACATTATATTAATAACAATTCGTAGGTAAGGGATTATATGAACAAGTGATCAACGAGTGGGTTGGCAAGTTTATCCATAAGACTCGATTTTCGAGTAGTTTGTAAATCGTTCGTTTAAAAAACAGCTATGGCTAGCCATCCCAAAAGACGGTCAAAAACCACTCTTCTGCTAAACCCAGATCTAGCCAGACTGACTCGACTTTATCTACACCACGACGGAAAATTTAAACGGAAAAACCAGATGGATTACACAAAAACGTGCCATTATCACACATATTCTATTTAAAATTGCATTTACGAGAGTATTTGTGTCGGAATGTGATTGTTCAAGCGGTTCTAAAACACACAATCAGTGCCAGGCTGAGAACTGCTAAGAGCAAGAAAACGCATGCTCAATAGGTCGATTTCATTTATTGATCGCGATATTTTTACGTTATAATTAGGTTTTTTATCCCTGTATGTTGTATTTTATTTGAGTTCGAACTCAATCGAAATAAACTATATGCACTATAATAAGTACACTGAAGGACTTGGTGAATCTGACCGTAATTCATCTGGGCCCAGTTTGTTTATCCCTGATTTGAAGTAAACTTTTATCTACCGATCTTTTTCCTTACACCCACAACTTATATATATATATATATATATATATATATATATAGTGAGAAAACAGAACTTGAGTTCGTGTTAAAGACTACTAGCACTGATATGATCCTCCCAGATATTTTATTTCATGCGAAAACACTAAATAGACGTAGAAACAGGTTTTCTAGATCAAACAGATCACTTGCGCTACCTACAATACCTCAAGTTAGTGTCGACCTTGCTTACAGAATAGGCGCCAGTTTAACGAAGGTCTGTATGTTGAAAACGTTTCACACTAAATCCAATAACCGATATACTTGTCACAAGCTTGCATAAACTCATTGATTTGCTCGCTCTTACTAATCGTTGTTTTGGTAAAGTCCTAGGTATTTAGTAATGTCCCATGGGTTTTTCCAACCTTAAATCTTCCATCACCATAAACTTTTCGGAAACTTACCTGTCTCATGCAACAACGACAACCGTAGCCCTAAAAGTGGCCATCTATCATATATAACTGATGAGATGATGATAGGTTGTCATCTCGTCAACGCTGGAGCAGGAATAAACGTTCATCCCGCGAATACTAGGGACCGTCTACACGAATAAGTCTTTATCCTATAGACTGTAAACCGAGAACCAACCGTCACATTCGATAAGATATATGTTTATCATATCATGAGTTTGCACAAACCAAGTTGCCAGATTTTCTTTATGGCAGACGTTTCTTCGCTGATCATTGGTACAGACCTGATAAAACACTGTAGGGCCAGTGAAATTCCACTGAGCCCTAGCCATTGAATATCGAACAAAATCATCAATCCTCGTCAACGTGAAGGACAACCAACGCGCATCAGTTAATCGTACGCCATGGACTGGCCCATGCGGCAGTGGTCTTACCTTCGCTTGTGTCTACTTTAACTAATATATTTCTGTAATAACGTCCTCTGTGTTGTACAGTCTTCAAAGCATCTATAGTACCTTGATACGTCAATGGGGTAATCTATGTAAGGTGCAGACCGCGAAGTGTGACTTCGACGTTAGCTAGTTTGTCACACCACTCACGTCTAACTCCAGTAAGCCTCCAATCATTTCGACATAGATCATCCACGCTGGTGATCTACACTGGTGAGCAAGACTGCGAATAACTCAACCTATCATTATAGTCTTTATTTTTGCAATCTATACTTATTCTTTTTTATTTTTATCATCGCCTATGTTAATCTGTTACTGTGAACTTTCGTTGCTTCATGTCAATGTCGATTAGTATTTAAACTGAAATAACTAGTTCAGTAGGTAGAACTAACTAGTCAACTACGGTTATAATCGGCTATCGTGGTTCTTTAACAAGCATAAGCAGCATGTAAATGCTCCTGTGTAATATGTCTGTTAAAATATCAACCACTCGTGGGTATAGCCACAAGGCAACACGAACGCACATCGGTTTGTAACTTATCCAATAGTTTATGCGAGAAATGACTAACTGTCGACTTTAAATTCGTCTTCCTGCTCAACCTCTATCCACTAGAATATTTCTATTTTTGACCACCGCCTGCCTAATTTCCAATTGCCGAGTTCCATGGCCAAACAGAGGATATAAATGCTAGAAATTTACGGTGAGTTCAAACTATAAATGTTCTGCAATCTTAGATCTCGGTTAGACTGTTCGTCAGGCAATATTACGTATTTGGCTTGAATTTATTCTGGACTTGTACTAATTCAGTCTACAACGCTGTGTTAATCGAAGAATCTAATCAACAGTACCTCGTATATAATCGAGATTTCAACTACTATCCACTTCGTATCTTCATTACTTGGAAGCAAGAGTAACCCAGGCGAGTTTCATAAAATCATTAGATTATTTCGTACTATCTTTATGATGCGTAATAACATTTCGTAGTTGCTTTCACGTAAAGTATTCATACATTCTGTCACTTCCGTTAAGTGTTAGTCGAAATCATGTACATTTGTGACTCGTTAATCGACATACTATGGTAAAACATATTGCATGTACACAAACAATCTTATTTCATGTCCTGAGTAGACACTTTGTCGTACGTAATATGTCACTTAACGCTAGGTAACAAGCTCCTTGCATCAGCCTTGTACGAAGTGGCCACGTTACCTGAACTCTCTGAACTTTAGTTACATTGGTGTTTACCATTTTAATTAATGTTTACTATACTCCTTGTATTTGCTATTATTTCCCACGGTAAATCATGGCTCGATCTCCTTATTACACGACAGTCATTTTAATTCCATTTTCGATTTACTTGTATGCAATAATGGTTTGTAAAATATCTAGACGTCCTCGAAAATTCTCCACGAACCCAACCATAGTTTTTGTACATACTTTTCTCCAAACGTCCAACTGTTACGCTAATAATACCCAGACGAACGTTCAGCGCAACTATCAGTATACGTAAGAACGATGTTATTTAAATTTGACTTTATAATACATCCGAACTATTGTAGTTATTCTACTTCGATATCGTACATTATATTATGAAGTATTTCCTCGTGTCTGTTATCTAAAAGATGATTTCGGTACATCAATCGGCTGCTCGACTATTCGACGATTTAAAACCTGTCCAGTTCAATTGGTGATCTGACGACATTATCATCTGCGCGAATCATCAGTTTGTGCAGTCGAGCGAATCTCCTGCACACTGAAAACGACATTGTCGCCTCTATCCCAACACTGACAGTGTTTTTCACTGGTATCATTGACATGAGTCCAGAGTAACACTCTTGCTTTCTTATGGTCTTTTCGATGTTTTCCTATTCGCTAATCGAACAAACAAGCAGCAAGCATCGTTTATCATCTTTTGGAAACTTCACAGTGCCGTCTTCGCTCTGGATTTGTAGCCTTCGACCCTTACTGACTGTAACAGCAGTCACCGACTTTCAAAACTGACTACAAGTGGATTAATAGCCTCGCATGACGAAATCACGATTACTCTTCACGACTATACTTCTGTACTTACAGTTAGTCTGTTAAATATAGATATAGCTAGAAGTTGTCAACGACACTGTCTGACATTCATGTTTAAATCAATGGCAGTATAAACATCCGTATCGATTGATAATACGCTTATCCTACTATCGCTATAGCATCATTGCTCTTGCGGCAAAGTTAATGTTTCTCATCTGAGAAACTCAATTACTTGTCAAAACTATATACTTCAACGCGACGTTATGTTCTTTTTATTATTTCGATGGTTAATGGCTTTACGTTCTACTAACATATTATTACTTGCTGTTTCTCGATCAGTTTCTGCCGCCTCGTTTCCATTTGTTTTTCAGCTCGGCAATACCCAGAGGATTCTTATTAAACGTTTGGCAATCTCCGGCGCGCGACTACCGACATGTTTGGTACCGTTTCAAACGGCCGTTGAATTTGGTGGGGGAGTATTGTAGGGCCAGTGAAATTCCACTGAGCCCTAGCCATTGAATATCGAACAAAATCATCAATCCTCGTCAACGTGAAGGACAACCAACGCGCATCAGTTAATCGTACGCCATGGACTGGCCCATGCGGCAGTGGTCTTACCTTCGCTTGTGTCTACTTTAACTAATATATTTCTGTAATAACGTCCTCTGTGTTGTACAGTCTTCAAAGCATCTATAGTACCTTGATACGTCAATGGGGTAATCTATGTAAGGTGCAGACCGCGAAGTGTGACTTCGACGTTAGCTAGTTTGTCACACCACTCACGTCTAACTCCAGTAAGCCTCCAATCATTTCGACATAGATCATCCACGCTGGTGATCTACAACACCATAATCTACTCATCGACCCAAGCAAATGGGCGTTTTTGGAACTTCGTTTTTCGGTTTTGGATTATATAAAGTCAGTGTTAAGCATAAAATAGATCTACGCCTTAACCGGATGATCAACAACTACCATGGACTCAATGAAGCACGAACGAAGCTGACGTGTGTCAGCAGCTATGCCACACACCATATCACGACTACATGATCACCTGAAACGTGCATTTAAAAAGGGCAGTGTTTTTGTACTTGTGATTATCTTTGCTTTTGTGTACTTCCTGCATTAATAAGTATTCTTGATCTACTTTAACTTGAAGTACTTCAGTTGAGTTTGAAATTTCGCTAAACTTTGTCTTGCAGTACTTTCTTTCTCATTGACTATGACACTTGCGTTCATAATGTGTTTTAAACATTAATCTGATTAAAATAGTCAGCAGTACTTATAAATGTGAACAGCCAAACTGTTTATTCCCCGTGGAGGAAGGAATGCAATGTGATGAGAGTAAAAAGTGGTTTCATAAGATATGTACCCGCTTAAGTCCCACTGCATACAAAAGATGCTCGAAGCCCAACTCACATTGGCTTTGTATATTTTGCTGTGAAAACAAAACATTACTAATCCAGGAAGCTATGAGCATATTATTTTTGGCCTGCAAGAAGAAAGATGGTGGTTGCGCTAGTAACACGAGTACTGACAGTGAAAAATGTGTCAGTGTAGTACTCGCTGTCACGGGATGCGTTAAACCCCTGACTGTGATTAATGGAAAAGCAAAATCTTTGTTGGAACTGACGAGAAGTGAAGTGCCACTTGATATTGATATATGGGTAGTAATGTTTCTTCAGTAGAAATTAAAAACCCGGTTAGACCGTCACCGTTTCTGATAGTCTCGGTGTGGCTGTCCTGAGTGACGGAAAATGGACGACAGTACAGAGGAAAAATAAATGAGAGGAAAAAACCTATAAGACGCACCCACTTAGTTGGCAAGTGATCAGTGAACTCCAATTCTAAGTCATAAAATACACTACCAAAGTCTGATAGTAAGACAGAACTCCACTCTGGCGTGGCCGAGAAGAATTCAAAATAATCGAATATTATTGTAAGTAATTTGCCAGAATCAAACGATTCTGATCCCAATATTAGAAATGCGCATGATTTGGAAAAGCTCGGGAAATTTATACATAGCATCTTACTAGATAAGAATAGGTAAGAGAACCGGTGAGTGTTGATCCTTAAGGTAAACCTAGGGTCGGAGAAGCAACGTGATCTTCTGCTAAGTTGCGCCCGTAGTCATGACGAGACCAACATTCGAGTAAGACCTGATATGTCTCTATAAGATAGAATAAGAAGGATGACGGTACTAGCTGAACTAGAAACCTGTCGACAAAATGGTGAGGAAAATCTCCGCTTAGTGGGTTTTCGAATAGTTAGGTCTTGGAAGTGAATGCTACCAAGGCCTGTGTGAATAGGCCGTTCTCCCTACGAGTTTTATTTGCAAATGCTCGTAGTCTAAGAAATGAATTCTATGAGCTAGGAGCTAGGAGTACAAATTAAGGCCACTTATTGTAGCCGAGACAGAAGTTTGGTCAGTCCACGACCTCGATATTACTCTAGGATACCGCTACCTAAAGAGTGATAGATATAGATGTGCGAAAGGAGGTGGAGTCCTTTTATACACAGCTAATAATACAATTATCCACGCGTATCTAAATCCACACGTTTTCGTTGAAATCAATGTTCTTCTTTGTGACATGGTAGACGAACAGGTTAAGTCTCGCTCAAATGTATGGAAGGCTAACATACAAGCCATTCAGGAGTGCATTGCTAAGACAGATTGGTTAGTAGACACTAGCCCATCAGTTGAAGAAGCGTGGTCCATATTTAGAGGCAAGTTTAGTTCAATCACGTCCTCATTTATATCATGCCCTAGTACCACATAGACCAAATAACTATCCACCATGGATAAGTAAACAGCTCAAGAAACTTCTTAGACTTCGAAAAAGGTGTTGGAATATGTTCACCTCTACTGGCCTAGAACAGTACAGATCCACTTATTGTAAGACCAAGATGCTTGTAAAGCGTTAATAAGTAAGACTAGACAGTCATATGAGGAACAATCGCTTGGGGATTGTAAACATAGTTCAAAACGGTTACTCTCATGTATAAAAAGGAGAACTCAGAGAAACGATGGAATCCCATCACATTTAGTACACGAAGTCTCGTTAATATTGGCAAGAGAGGATGCCGAAATAGCTGTTTTCTATCGGCAATGAGGAACGAACAACGAGTAATTGTGAATGTGGCGGCTTGTCAATGTATCCTGTAGTTATTGGAAAAAATGCTATCTTCAGATTACCTAAACATCTCAAGCCTGATAAATCCAGTGGTTCTGACGATATTAATCCTAGTATCATGAAACCACTATCGGTTGTAATTGCTGAGCTTATAGCCATACTGTTTGATATGTCCGGAATGCCAAGAGACTGGAAAGACGCAATGATTAGTCTGGTGTATAGGGCGGGGAACAGAGACTTAGTAAGCGTCGACCCGTTAGCCTAACTAGTGCAGCAGGCAAACTAATGGAAAAGATTATTTGGATGGATGCTATAAACTATGTGGAAGAGCATTACACATTTAGGTCAAAGGCTCCGTTTGTGGTCCCTTAAACACACCATCTGCTCCGGTCTGGGAACCTGTGCAATATCACAGCCTATTCACAAATCAAGTGACTTGTGTGGCGCGTATGTATTTCTTGCTTCTTTTTACCAATATATATGTGTTGAAATAAATAAATAAAATTTCAGTATTTGGACGAAGAAATGTTTAGATTATTATACCCGACTTACGTGGGACCGCGTTTGGAACATGGGATTCGAGGAACGAGTCCTTGTTTCAAGTAAAAGGCGGATATGTTAGAACGAGTCCAACGACGAAGGACAAAAACGGTAAATCTCTCTGGCCTATCTGATTAAGACAGATTGAGACAACAACTTATTTCCAATATCTTGTAGAATTATGGTCTACTATGATATTGGTACTGCTCTAATAATAGACGTAATCCTAAAATTGTAGATTTGTTATGATGTAACTGCCCAATCCATAAGATCTTACGTGGACGTCACATCATAGTCTACATCAACTCACTAGATCGTGACAACTACTAACACATGATGGAGAACAAGCCTAGGCTAGAGATAGAATAACATATGTAATATGAATAGAAGATGTGAGGTAACATTCAACATGGACCACGCCTGCATGGCCGAGCCATGCCATCCGATCAACTACAATTAATTCAATTCATTATTCCCACCTTCTCCACTGTTAGGTATTTCTCAGCATTAAATGTTGAATTTATATTTTCCATACTGTCTCGTGCTAGGGACCAATGCCATTACAGTGTCGCACTAAGCACTAGAGCTGGGGCAGCACCAATCGATTGAATTACTGGAATTCTCTACCAGAACACGTAATATCAATACCCTCTGTTGATATATTTAAAACAATATCGGACCTTCACAGTGTTACAAACTGTAAGGACTAACATAAATCGATAGACCTCCTATCCTTATGACTGAAGACTGAAAAGTTCTCAAACTAGCTCCTAAAAAGCTGTGATTATTCGAGAATGAATTCGTGTGTATGATGAACTTGAAACATATCTCACATCCGACAGCGCATGAGCATTCCTTTAACATGTTGTCTCTTAAAAGAACAAAATTTGTCGCCAAACTAGTGATTATTGGCGACTTGATGCTCAAACCACTCCCGATCGTCACCTGATAGCTACTTTAAAAAAGTATGACTTTTTTCTCAAGAATGGGTTTGATTTAACTAAGATTCCAAATTTCTTTAGCTACAGACGATGTTTTCAAACTTTTCAGAAATTCGTCAATAACGTATTCATGGAACATAAATTTGTGCGCACACATGTTGGTGGCATCTTGATAGTAGGTCCTGGCAGAGAATCTCATCCTCAGCACCTGGCCATTGTTTTTAAACGACTTTAAAAAGCATGGCGTTTGGGTAGACATTCAAAAATGTCATATCGGAGCTAAATCCCTTGACTTTCTCGAGCAAGCAACTTTGCCCACACACTATGACATCAAAGAACCTAACTAGTATCTTCACAGATGCATCCAACAAGGTAGCTGGAGAATTACGCAACGATTGGTAACCAACGCATGACAAACTTGATCATTATTATCCAGAGAGTTGCGAGACACTTTCGTCAAGGGAGGTCTAGCCATGTATTGTGTCGTATGAGACTTTTAACACCGTAGAAGGCCAAAGATTAACTTTGTTTACTGACCTTAAAACCCTCAGCTTCCCATCAAACTCGTCTTTGAACAAGCACTTCACTCAAGAGTAACTACAGTCAAATCACATTCCGCAGTTTACTTCTGTTGAGGAGACCCACAACATTCCTCAAAAATAATCAAACGGACCTTTAAAATTCTCGGAAGCATTTAATTCAATCAGCATTGAATAGAAGTATCTTGGAGACATCCAGAAAGTGAAGGGTCGTGTGCCACATTTCTGACTGGATGGTTATCTATCCTGCTAATGTGTTTGATGAGGTTCCAGAAATTTCCAGAAGCCCAAAATAATCGAAAATGCAGTAAGTACCCTCAACTTTCTGCAGACAAACTGACCATGAGGTAAAGAATTGTTTCTACATTTCACCCCTTTTCTATCGTGTTCAAATAGTCATGCAGAGTTGGCTTGGGTATATTAAAAGAGCTTAAGAGATCGGTTCAAGCGCTAAGTTAAAAGATTCATTGACTTTAGATATACAACACATGTCTGGAGCAGGTCATGCAGTTACAGACTCACTGTCTTGTATAACTGCCTTGAACAGTATTCAAAGCATCAACTTTCTTAAACTTGCGCAATTTTTAAAGGATGACACTAATCTTCAGCAGTTGTCTTCGGAAAACCAGAAACTACGAATAAAACAAAAGGATACTGGTAAAGAGCACCCAACGCTCGTTTCGATGTTTTGTGCGTCGCGATTCATTACGAAGACCACTTGAAACGGCACATGAAGTACACTTCGATGTCCAACCTCGAAATAATAATTAATCTACCCCCGATTGGAACAAACTGACGATAACTTCAGCACTAACAGTTTTAAAGCCGCTTACTTAAAACAAAACCCTTATTATGTTTACTTTCCTCGTGAAAAATCGAACGATAACATTCCCGATAATCGGTGAACACGGCAAAATATCGCTAGAAAATGTAATCTGGCCAAAAAGCAACGAACTCTAGAATGATGGTAAGGTTTTCAAAGCATATGTTTTTCGTTTTGTTTCGTTTTTCACGTTACATGACTACAAAGTTTCATCCGGAGTTTTTTTATACATCATCGTGTCAGGCAAGATAGCCTTAATTAAGTATGCTTATAAGTCACGAAACGGAAAATATTTTACCGATTAAGAACTATTATATTTGGTATTTATAATTTCAGTGTGTTTTTGATGTATTTGTTTTATTTAACGACTGACCTCATTTGCCTTGGATATTTTGGTTTCACTCATTTTTTGTGGTTTGGTATTTTGAAGCTTTTGGTCCGAAAACCTAAAAACTGAAGATTTGTTTTGTAATTTTCACAGTTATAATTATAACGACATATATATGGGTTGATAACTTGTAATTTGTGGGTAGATTTTTGTAACTAAATTGGAATTTGATCATATTGCTATTTGGATCAATCGATCGTGTCTCAATAACGACAAAATTAAAACTTGGACGCAACATTATGTGTGTAAATTGTGATTATATATACATAAAAAACAAAAATACTTTCTGTGTCTTAGTTGATTCCTTTTCCTTCAGTACAATTGCACGACACGACTCCTGCACTTATAATAACTCAACAGACAGCCTACACACACGTTGATACTTTGGTGGTATCAGAAAATAAACTTAAAACAACGCGTTCTGGAAGAAGAGCAAGATTTCCAGAACATTTGAACGATTACTGAACGTAAGATACAAGTTTACATTTTATATCGTCTCGATTTTCCCTTGTACTATATATAATTTAAAAAAACCAATTTATTATGCTTATATATTTATATTTTCATTTCAAAAACAAAACAAAAACACCATATTATAAAAATCCTATTTTTGCTCTATTACGTGAGCATGAGTTTATTTCCATTTTTCTCCCGCTTTGTGTTTTTACGCGCGTACGAGTGTATTTTGACATGCCTTAGATATTTTTTTCTTTTCCAGGACGGCTGGAAAAGACGATAAAAAGAACGAATAAGTTTGCGAGAAAAGTAAATTTTCATTGTACTTTTTTTTCCTATATTGTACTTCATGGTCCCTAATGGTAGGGAAAGACGATCAGACGCTGCTAAACCTAGCAAGCTATCAGAAGGGTGTTTACTAAGGACATACTCATTGGGTTTGAACTCCTGGCTGGCCACGTCTTAAGGTCATCACTACCCCACTAGGAGGGAGTGATCTGTAGCGGTAAATAACTTCCCAAAATCAAATAGCTCTGTAAGTTTTCGACATTGGATGCTGACCACAGTTTTAGTGGACTCACCTAGCTGTAGGCGCTCGGTCAAGCATCCGCACCAGATCACGTGTGGGAACGCCGTGCTCAACATCTAATGCAATCGCTAGCCAGATTAGTGCAAACGATCCTCGATATATTGATAGCTTATCAAATATATCTTCGATCTCCTCACTTCTGTCTTTTGATTTAACTTGGTGGGTGCGCTTCATATTAGAAGGTGTTACTGGTTAAAGCGTTGTCAAACTCCGAATACCTGTGGCATCTTCAGGTTATTGGATCGCCGTTTAGGTCAACCATTTGGGTGTGCTAAGCTGGAATCAGGTTTATAACCAGTTCTACAAAATGATCCTGAAGTTCTTGACTCAAACGTGCACAAATGCTGCTACAAGACACTCTTAAAACATTGTATAACATCAGTTGAATGAATCCGTCTGTCTCTAGTCTCTGGGTATTACCCCTTAGGTTTGTGTTAGAGCTAAACTTGAGTAGGCGTTTAGCTCCACGCACGCGCGATATCTAAAAGGACAGTGGTATTGTTACTCGTTGAGTTAATTAAATGTTTTGATCGTAAATTACGCATCAAAATTACTGTTTACACTTAAATTGAATCTTCTCCAGTTAAAGTGATATTGCATCGAAGCATAATTGGTCAACTTTTACTTGATTTATTTAGTCAAGATTTTAGAATTCTTTTACATATCCTGTTTGTATCACCATTGTAGTTGATTTTCCAAGATGGCTAAATCTGCTCATAAATGTGGACAACCATATTGCTTATTCCCCGTGGAGGAAGGGATGCAATGTGATGAGTGTAATAAGTGGTTCCACAAGGTGTGCACCCGATTAAGCCCCGCTGCATATAAAAGGTGCTCGAAGCCCAACTCTCATTGGTTTTGTGGTTTTTGTTACTCGAGCAAAACATCACTCATCCAGGAAGCAACTAGCTTCCTGGTGTTGGCTAATAAGAAGGTTGATGAGGGCTTTACTGGAAACATTGGTGCTGATGGCGAAGATTGCGTTAGTGTCGTTGGTGCTGTCACGGAGCAAGTCAGACATCTAACTGTGCAACCCAGATTAAAATTTATACCCCGAAACAATCAATGAGTGACACGCAGAAGAGTAGGAAAGAGAGCTAAAACTAATGACCGTTTACTTGATAAGTCCTTGGTGGACACTCAGACCACTCCGCTAAAGTTCCAAAGTAAAGCCTCTTCAAACATTGTTGTGAGTCACTCGCTATACTCCAATGACTCTTACAATAAAAGCTAATCGCAAGATACCAGTAGTTAATATGCAGGATCTAAGGTCACGATCGATAGCCGTAAACACGATTCCAAAAGAAGCTAAACCACTCCCTAGCTCAATTATTTGGAATCTAGAGGAGTTGATGGACAATGACCCTGCTAAGAGACATGCACATGATCTGAAGTTAGTGGAATCCGTGGTAAGAAATGTATTACCTGAAGAGGTTTTAGGAGTACATATCACGAAAATGATACGACTCGGTAAATGGGTTGGGGGCGAGACCCAACCAAGAAGGATCTTGAAGCTGGTTCTCAAAAATTTTGAAGAAAGGGATATATTATTGAAAAACGCACATAAAATTCGTGATTCAAATATTCGTATCCGACCAGATTGGCCGCTTGAGAATCGAATCAAGTGGAAGAATGCTCTTACGAAGTTGAGAACTCGGAAGTTAAATGGCGAAACTAACCTTACCATTAAGGGTTTTCGGGTAGTCAGATCTTGGAAGCCAATGCTTCAGAGGCATGTATGGGTAGAACGAATGATTACCAAATCACCTTAAGTGTATGCTACACAAACGCCCGTAGTCTTAGGAATAAAACGTCCAAGATAAGTCTGATGGTGGATGAATTAAGTCACGATATAATTGTTGTTACAGAAACTTGGTTCACCCTAGATATAGAATGTTCTCCCATCATTGCAGGCTATATTGGTATTATAAGTGATAGAGTTTTAAGTCGCAAGGAGGGAGGCATAATGTTATACATTAGGAATCACTTTCGTATACAATCAATCATATCGGAGGCTCATGTTAGTGGTACATGTGAGGTAGCATTTAGTAAGATTAAATCTAGAAATGAGTTAGTGACTACAGGGGAAATATACCGTAGTCCGTGTTGTCTTGCTGACGACTTTATCCTAAGACACACTTGTTCTTGGAATATGGCAGAATGTTGTCTCATCATTGGGGACTTCAACGCTCCGCACATAAACTGGATAGAGCTTTCAGCTCCAGGTGGAGGTTTCGATAGCGAACTCTTATCAACCGTTATTCAGTGTACACTTGTTCAATGTAACACAAAACCGACACATATTGATTTGAAACATGATCCATCACTGCTGGACCTCGCCCTCACCCACCACTGTGAGAATGTCTTTGATATCCAGCAGCTTCCCCCACTAGTGAACAGTGATCACGTTGTACTTCACTTTAAGTTTGGGACACATGGCATACGATTTGAACCTGCTCCACCCCGTCCCAATATCTGGCGGGCTAATATTCCGGCAATCAAAGACTGTGCTATCTCGACTGATTGGTCGGTTGACGCAGATGGATCGATCGAAGACGAATGGAATAAGTTTAAGGCTACATTCAAGTCAGTAACTCCACCGTTTATCCCATGGTCAGCACGTAAGCCATCGCATTGTCCTCCATGGATTAATAAGGAAGCTCGGAAGCTGTTGAAGCGTAGGAAACACTTCTGGAACTTATTCTTGTTGACAGGTCATGCATCTTTTAAGCGTGAGTACCAAAAACTCCGGAATGTTTGTAAGAAAACCATAGCTAAATCCCGTACTACTTACGAACGACAGTTGGTATATGATAGCCGTACTTGTCCAAAACGATTGTTTTTGTATGTTAAACGGCGAATGTAACGTAGTGATGGTATTCCCCCGTTACTGTTACACGATAATTCAGATTTACTAGCTGAATCAGATCGGGCCAAAGCTGAGACTTTTTCAAACTATTTTAGCGAAGTCTACTCTACGTTTATTGTAACAAATACTTGTCCTAATCACGTCGAGATACCAGCCATTGAATCTGTACAGGTGACTGAGGAAACTGTCCTTCCGTTGATAACTAACCTCAGACCTGATGGGTTACATCCACGGCTGCTGTCATCTCTTGCGGACAATATTTCAAAACCTCTCGTGACACTCTTTAACATGTCACTTTTACTCGCTCAACTCCCTAGGGATAGGAAAGATGTTACAATCAGCTCTATATTTAAGGATGGTCAGAGACAGACCGTATCTAAATACCAGCCTGTCAGTCTAACTAGCATTGTCGTTAAGTTACTTGAAAAGATAATTTGGGTTAGGTTGCTAAGCCACAAAGATTCACAATCTGTTAGCTCCTGAGCAACATGGATTTCGTAACAAGCGTTCATGCTTGACTAACTTACTTATTTCGAGAGAAGATTGGACAGCAGCCTTAAATAAAGGTCTGTCTGTCGATGTGATATTCATAGATTTTAGCAAAGCATTTGACAAGGTTTCACACTTAGGTCTTATGCAGGTGCTGTACGGGAGTGGATAGGAAACTTCTTATGTGACCGCAGACAGAGTGAGGGTCAATGAGGCATTATCCGATTGGGTGCCGGTCAAAAGCGGTGTACCCCAAGGCAACATATTAGGCCCTCTGCTCTTCCTTCTCCACGTAAATGAGTTACCGCTGTTGCTTAGGTCGTCGACATTATTATTTGCGGATGACGTAAACATCTGGAGAACATCAAAAGTGAGGCTGATCATCTGGATCTTCAAGCTGACTTAGACGATTTAGTTAGATGGGCTCGAGATTGGGGGTTAGAGATCAATTCTAGGAAGTGTGCTAATGCACATCGGTCACGGCAATAGTTACCATTATACTATTGATGATAAACCTCTTCCATGCTTTCAAGAACATAAAGACCTAGGAGTAACAATCAGTCATGATCTAAAAACAACCACGCATTGCAACGCAGCCGATGTCAAAGGTTTTCGTGCGTGATGGTCACTTTCGCCGAGCGTCCAAATCTTTTGACGAGAAAATGTTTCGAATTTTATATCCCACCTATGTAAGACCACATTTGGAGTACTGTATCCAAGCAACTAGGCCATGTCTGGTAACGGATACCAACTCTTTTGAGCGTGTCCAGCGTGTGGTGACGAAATTAGTGGAAGGTCTTTTTAAACTCTCTTACGATCAGCGTTTAAAACGCCCAAACCTTTTCCCCTTGTCGTATCGTAGGACTCGAGGTGACCTTATACTGGCATTTCATATCTTTAATTATGATTTGGGTGTTAATATGCCTTATCTTTTTGCTCCCTCCAGCACTAATAATCTCCGAGGTCATAGAAAGAAGGTTCATAAACGGCGATCTAATAAACTTAAAGTGGGGTTCCGTCTTTCTCATCGAGTAGTCAATGATTGGAAAGCCTTGCCCGAACAAGTGGTATCAGCCCCATCAGTGAATATTTTCAAGGAAAAACTGGACATTCACTGGAAGGCAATCTGTTAGGATTAACACAGTTTCACCAACCTACAACCCTGATTACTGAAGACTGATATCTTATGATGATTTATCAATTTCTTTTTTCATCTATTATCGTTAATACACCTAGTTTCCTGCCTAGAGGTATTGGTGATCCACCTCTACTATACATGGAAGCCTGTTAAGCGAAAGCTTCATCTATTCTGTTCACAACCATTTGAACCACTTATCGTCCTTGTAGTTGCGAGGCTAATTTAGGCCACAACCTTGGAAGGTCATTTGGCAGGTTAGAGGTTTTCCGATGAGACTATGATTCATAGACGACCTTTGAGTGAATCTAGACTGATCTTGAGAGTGTCCGCCTAATAACTACGTCCAAATGAGGGTTATAAACCAGTGTGGGGAATTAGAATTATGATTTACAGTTGACAGTTAAGGCTAGGAAATGGATTTAGGGTTGTCACCACGAACTGACGTCATCTATAATGATGAAACTCTATATAACCAAATGGACAAGTGAATTTTAGGCTCGCGGTCTTGTGCGGGGTAACGACAGCCTGGGCGTTGGCAATTGTTTTTCTTGCATTATCCAACCATCAAACAGAGGTCTTCAAAAAGAAACTAGATGCAATAATACCTAAGAACAAAAGAAATCGATGGCCAAAAAGTGGAAAACTGTAAATTGTTCGAACTTAAAGTGCTAGCAAGTAAAATAGAGAGAATAACTTAGAATTTGCAATGATAAACTACTTTGGAAACAAAAACGATACTCTTAGAGGATACCTTAACTAAAATGAATTCAATTATATTCATATTGTGATATGATCCCTTCAGTAGTCTTGATACGTAATAAACGATCAAAACAGTAGAATTTACTCGGCGAGGATTAGTACCACGGTCCTTTTTAAATAACACGTGAGATCAATACATAATAAATTAATATTTGTGGTGGAGCATTACATTCCTTAAACAGTAGTATTATCAATTCACGCGTAGTATTGAAATGTGAATGCTTTAAGTCATATAAGTCATACCAGAAATTTGTTAGGGATTTTAAATAGAGCTCTAAGGAAACTGTTCTTCAGTCTCTTAAAATTGAATTCAGTTTCTGCTTTTGAAAGGCTGCTACAACAGCTTCCTCAGCAAACGTTTTGCATATTAAAAAAATTTACTGAGCGAGGAACATCAGTTTAAGGTCAATCGTTTTGAAACAATTGAGTGTGAAGTTTCTGTATTTTTACTATGCACTATCAATATTACTTAACATTTGGTACATCAATCTTTAAATCATTGTGCTTTTTGACAATTCATAGTTTCTTCCTAATGCATATTCTCGTTGATAATGCTCCAAGCTAAAGTTAGTAGCTACATATTTGATTCATGATAGTTTCTGATTTCAACGTCTTGTCGTAGTACATGGTCATATGTCAAAGTAGCTTCAAGTCCGAAAATAATAGTCCGTTCCTCAATTTATTTTTGTCTGCTTTATAGCTTTTATATGATTCTTTCGTGTAATGAAAATCTGGACATCTGTGGACTGGTGTTTGTACTACATGAATTACCCCATACTAATGTACATTAACCCTGCAAAATGGTGGCAAGTGTGTTTACTTAAGTCATTTGATTCAGCTAGTTGGTGACCAAACTCAATTCAAGAGCATTAGTGGCTCGCCAAAATTTAATTGCCAAACAGTTATTGTGCAACAACAACTAGTTACTCATGAGTAATATGGTTATAAAGATAGAGCTTCACAACCAGTATTCATTTTTTAGGTGCAACTTTATCTCAAACTTTACGCAAGAAAATTATCTACATGAAGCATACAGCCTTTAGCCCTCTTACGTAGGTTATCACTTCTGGAATCCGATAGTTTTGATTTGAGGGTAAACATTTTCTTAACATCAGCGACTGAATAAAGCTTCTGGGGGATTTACTCAAACCATTTTACCACTTCATTATAAAAATAATTATACAGTTATTCTGGTACGGTCCTTACCAATGACATAATTTACCATTCATTTTCAATGAATGAGAACAATTAATCGTTTAAACTTACTAGGAGTAGTAGCCTAGAGAAAATAAATATCTAAATAAGTTAGTATAAAGACGTATTAGGGGCACACTTGAAGTATGCCGCTAAAATAATGGTCGATAAATTTCCAAATGGGTCCTTAGGTGGTTTCCAGTCAGTTCTAAATTACTCGTCCGAAAAACCAGACATCAGTCTTAGAATTCTCGCACTGCTATAGTAAGAATTGAAAAAGTACAGTCACG
The DNA here is from genome assembly GCA_946903255.1 of Schistosoma spindalis. Classification (NCBI taxonomy): domain Eukaryota; kingdom Metazoa; phylum Platyhelminthes; class Trematoda; order Strigeidida; family Schistosomatidae; genus Schistosoma; species Schistosoma spindalis. The sequence continues at coordinate 70,505,234 of OX336416.1, read as the reverse complement.
ATAATATGGGTATACGTGAAAAGGCCTGTTAGGCTGCATGCAAAATACTTTGAGTATGTTAGTTAACAATTTCACGCTTGGCTAACTGAATCACTCACTTGATAGGTTCATGCGTAAGCTATTCATCTATCTTATATCCTCAAGCATGCCAGTTCATATAAACAATGAAAATTCTGTAATCGCCCTATGGCATTTGGCATAAAATTCCCCAAAATCAAGAGTTTTTACCTGCGTGTTTGCAAAAACGATTAACTGTATAAAATTTGAGTGTTCAATCGATCGCATCTCAAACCTCTATTCGATTCTAAAATGAAGTGTTATTTACATTTTATTTATTTATTTTATTTTTAACACGTAGGCATTTGTACAAGGAGGCAACAAATACATATGCGCCACACGAATCTCAATTGATTTGTGTGTGGGCTGTAATACTGCTCGGGTGCCTAAACCGAAGCAGGTGGTTTTCTAAGGGGGCCACACCTCGAGCCTTCGACCTGAACGTCTGACCCACAAGGCAGTGGAGCATCGTAAGGAGATGCAGTCCCATGGTAGCCGGTGACCAACGATTGGTTCATACGCCATTTGTTCCTTCAGGATACTGAAGCCCATGTGCACCATTTTTTTGGGATCCGGTTATAGCGCCGGACATTCGCTTTTCGTCCTCTCATTTTTGTAAACAACACCCCCGCCACGAGAAGGCAGTGAGTAGGACTTCCCTGGCAGAGGCTGTATACGCGTGGCCATGTGAGAGCATTTCGAGAGGGAGAGCGGACTCTCCCCACTCTCGACCGTACCAGGGCATTTGGGGGCAGTGTTATTTACAGCTTTCCAACAACATTGATAAATTTTTGTGCTGGACCATAAACCATAGTTATTTTGAGCACGAGTGATATCCTATTAACTACTTAATAGATGAGAGAAACTACAAGTGTTGATCAAAAATTTAGGAGTCATCAGCGGGTTTTAGCAACCCGTATGGTTACTGTCTTGTTGAAAATCTTTTGATCAAATACTTGGGAAATCATCAAATTTGTATACATTTTACAATCACATTTTTATATAAGAAAAGAGATCAAAAGTGAACTGATTTCTTGAATACCGTCATATGCAAGGATAACCATTATGACTGTAAACTTAAGTTTTCTAACGGTTATGACAGTTTGTTATTTTAGCATTTGTGCTCGACGTTAATCAACTGAAGTTTGGGAACTGTATTAAGATTTTGAAATTTAAGGTGATGATCTTATTGGTCTGATGCTTCTGAATCAAATGGTTCATTAAGTACCCTTACATTTTTGAACTATGAAAAGCTACTAAATCAAGCTTTCCTCACGAAAATACTCAACTGTTTAGGCTATGGAGAACTACACTACGTTGTAGCTGATTAACTAACTGACACTACTAAAGTCGATCAAGATTCGAAAAATATTATACAAGATATATGTATACATATATTAGTAAGTGGCCGAAAGCTTTGTTCATCATCTTTCCTGTTATTTATCTTTTCAGACGGATTTATAATCGTTTATGTCGCCATCCAACTACTCATAAGTCATTTGCTTTAAGTCGTGAAATCTTACATTTCCGAACAATCAAGTAAAAATGTTTCCATGTGCGTCTTATTCTAGTGATGAACCAAAAATCGATAGTGGGTCTTTTGACAGTAAGTTCTGTAAATAATTTCTACAAATAAATCTAGATCAGACGTCTTGGCTTCAGAGCTCGACATACTCAGAACAAAAGCTCATTGTCCATACTAATGGTAGAACCTTTTATTTATAATATTATTACTATTCTCTTATCTATAGAAGCAGCAAATACCGAAAAGGAAAGAGAATCAAAATCAGTTAAACGCCCTTCTTCTCCTAAAAACCATAAATTAGAGAAGAAACAGAAAGTCACATCAACTGCTGTATTTTTGGAAGATATTCCTGGGCTAAATATTAATAATGCATATAGAATTGATCGATCTTGTAACAGAGAAATTTATAAACACGGTTGTATTTACGAAAAGCATGTGTCACAATTTAAACAGAAGATTAAAACAAAAATATTGGGATTTAAAGATTTATATTTGTACGATCTCTTGGGCTGTGAAATAAAACGTAAACGTGGACTCACAAAAAAATCGCGATATTTTAGTAAGTCAAGCAGGGCGATCATTCAAAGTCCTAGTACCGTTATCAAGTCATCTGATAAAAGTGACATGTCGACAGATTTAATTCGTTTTCCTGATGAACATATTACTTGTGTATCAACAACGGAAATGAGAAACAATGACACTTTAAATCTTTGCGAAGAACTTAACCGTCGGGTCTACGATCGACCAGGTGATTTGATTTCATGGTTCAATTTAATTGATTTACAAGACAAAGGAGCTTCTTTTCTACATATTGCAAGTACTGGTTTTGAACAGAAACAGTTATGTTCCGACTTTAAATTTTCTAAAAGTGACAGACTTATTATACTGAAGAAGCAGTTATCAATGGCTGATCGAGCTCTTATGGCTAATCCTGGTAATTTAACATTAAAATTATTCATAATTAAAACAAACGAACTCGTGGCTGAACTTGAAGCTCATGGTGCCTCGGAATCTTCATCTAACAAAGAAGTCTGTCAGGCAGATCAAATTAATCGGGATTGGGCTCAGCTCGTATTCACTTATCCTCAACTTGTACCCATGTGGCGTGGGTATACGGCGCATCTTATGGGTCGGCATTCATCATTAACTACTATAAATCAAGGAGTTGGAAATGGGCTATTTTCACGCATTGATGGTGTTTATAAGAGAGGTCTATCAACACTATCAGGTATAATATCCGGAAGAATATTATCACATAGACCACAACCAGATACTGTAGAGAGAACAATCGGTAATATTTCTTTTCGTTAACTTTTTGTTTTTGAATTAAATAGATCCCCCTACCTAGTCAGTTAGCTGATTGGTGAAACTAGGTAACTAAATGCAATATCTTGTGCTCAGGTTTAAGATACACGTTTCATGTAATGAATAATGATACGTGTCGAATACCTGAATGGAGATATGTGTTGATGGGTGCAAGTTTGCTCACTGTTTGTTAAAAACCAGTTCTTTAAGCCTCTAAGCTATAGCTACGTAAAATGTGTACGAATCCCTCTAAATTCCAGTTACTAGTGTTTCAATTGTAGCTGAACTAAGCATCTGCATTTATATCATTGCCAGATTCACTTAAAATATTAAAATATTACCAAATGTAATGAACTTCCGGCAAAAATAACCAGAACCAGTTTATTATCAGTTATTGTGTAGAAATGATAATTTTAGTAAATTGATACGTTTAAGAATACAAATTCTTCCTGTGTATGAAGGTGAAAGTAAAACGACCTCTTAAGACGACAAAATTTGATTAATGAATTGTATGTTCGTTCATTTTGCGAGTATTGTATCCAAAAGACAAAAATCTGACGATAACGTATCATATAATTTTAAAATTTCGTAGTTCACTTTGATACAAAGATTATTGAAAGAATTGGCTACGTAAATTTTGTTTCATATCCCATTACAAAATTAGTAATGTGGCTATTAGCTTTGCACTAATTAGGAATAGATGTATTCGCTAACAATGTAGCTCAATTCTAGGATAATTATCAATACGTTTGCATGATATCACTGTAATGTTTAGCTCTGTGTTAGCGAAACATGATAACAAATTTATGCACATATGCTGCTACCTTGACGTGCTGATCGACCTTGTCCATCATGCTAGGCAGGTCAGTCAAAAAACGGTGAGAATAAAAGCAGCAAACCCAAGGTCTGAGGGCGAAGTTGTACTGCTGACTGTGCAGAGGTGTGACGGCAGTGACGTGTTTCCTTCAGACAACCAGCATAACAGTGATGCTGCCTTCCCACAAGGAGGGTGGAATTAAAAAAGCTCGACCTTAAAAATGCACACCTCGCCTTATCCCACGGACGTCCATCTCCGTCGGGAAGCTCTCAACAATTACGGAACTAACACGAAATCTACCCACAAAAAAGTCGTGTGTGACCGGCCTCTAGTAGTTGTCCCTTGGGCACTGCGGTCGCACTCTCAGGTCACTAAGACTACCTCTAGCCCAATTTCCTTCCCAAATATTTCTAGAGGAACCCTTCCACAGTGTGGGCAACCGGGAAGTGATAACCGCCCTCTTACCTCTAACAGAACTCAAGATCACTGTATTCATAATCGGTTTTACTCTTCGATTCTTATTGTTCCTCCTACCTCGACTTCCAACTTCAGACTTCCTCATTTGACTTCCTCCACACGTGTCACCATTTTAGTGAGCCAAATACTGTCCTAGGTCTACTGAAACATAGGTCCAAACTACATATTGGAGCCTCCAACATATGTACTCTATGTCAAATAGGCCAACAGGCCTCTTTGGCTATGACCCTAGAATCTCGTACCATTGATGTATGCTGTGTCTGCGGAACACGCATACAAGATCCTAGTGTAGTCGTCTACTTGACCTCACGTCGCCAAAACGGGGACACAACAAAATACACCCTTCTTTTATCTGGCGACCCGATGGCTAATCCTCGTGAACTGGCTGGTGTAGACATAGCACTGTGTACGAGGGCAGAACAAGCACTATTAGAACGGATCATTGTTAACAGTCGTCTATGTGCTGTTCGGTTAAACGGATCCGTAAGAACTCGGAAGGATAGGGACACACGTCGTTTCTGCCTACGCTCCCACTGACTGTAACCCGGATGAAGTGAAAGGTGACTTTTACATAAAGCATTCTGAACTTCCTCAAGAAGCTAAATACATAGTACTTGTAGCAGGTGGCTTTAATGCCCAAGTAGGTAGCTTAAACCAAAGAGAAAAGATATGTAGGTGGGTATTTTAGTATTCCGGCTCAGTGAACAGATAATGGTGATCGTCTGCTGCAACTGTGCTCAGACAATCGTTTATTTTTAGCAAACACTAATTTTAAGCATAAGGACAGACATCGCCTAACATGGAAACCTCCTGCACCAAACAAACTATGAACTCAAATAGACCGTATTTCCTTCAGTCATCGTTGAAGAGGTTCGATAGAAGATTGCCACTTGTTTTGGAGTACATGTTTAAACTCTGATCATGCTCTAATATGAGCACGCATTTAATCGAGCCTCAGTGGATGCAAAAAAAACTACATTAAAAAATGTATTAGAGTTGGACTCAGTGACGAGAAAGCCAAAAGTAGTTTTCAGGAACAACTGAGGTCACACTTAGGCAGTTCTGAAAACGAGGCTGACCTAGATGCTGCTTGGAAAGATATACAAACAGCTGTGGAAACAGCAGCGACATCTATTAGTGATTTGAACCAAAGGGTCACGAAAAACCAATGGATTTCTACTAAGTATATTGCACTGATAGATTCTCGTAAACAAGATGAAGAGCGAAAACAAATTAAATCTAGGCTAACCAAAAGTCTAAAGAACGACTATGAGCAGTGGTGGGCAACGAAAGCAAAAGAGATGGAAAAGGCAGATGCTGTAAGTAACGCCAGACAGCTTTTCAGACTAATAAAAAAAACTGGAATTAAGAAGTCAAGTGTAAGTGAGATCTCGGAAAAAGACCATACTCTTATCTACTACCATCCCAATCGTTTAGAAAGATGTGCACAATACTTCAAGGAGCGGTTCAGCTGGCCTTCAGCCACTCCACAACTACCCACCATTCCCAGACAGCTTAAATGGAACATTTAAGTAGGCCCCCGACTTCGATTGAAGTTGGAAAAGCCATAGCTAATCTGAAACGAGGAAGAGCAGATGGATTGGCTTCAGAAGTCTTTAAGTCTGGTGGTCAAGTTTTAGCGATTAGGTTGACTAATATTTTAGCTAAACTCTGGGAGTAGGACGTAGTCCCATCTGACTGGTCACAATCACTGGTTGTCTCAATATATGCGAAGAGGACAAAATCATCCTGTGATAACCATAGAGGTATTAGTTTGACTATTATAGTATCTAAAATACTGACCTCAATAATTATCGGACGCTTAACAAATACTCGTGAACTGAAAACACGAGAAAATCAGGCTGGCTTCAGACCTAGATGTGACTGCGTCGACCACATACTCACCATTCATTAGATCTCAGAACACAGGTATGCTTGTCGACGTCAGACAATGATAGTTTTTGTTGATCTAAAAGCAGTATTTGACTCTGTAGATCGAGAGGTTCTATGAAGTGTTTGTTATTGAAAGGCGTACCTCAAAAGTACATAAACCTTGTGAAGGCTCTGTACTAGAACATTACTAGTCGAGTCAAAGCTTATGACGAATTATCAACAACCTCAAGTGGTATCCGACAAGGCTGTCTACTACCGTCTTTGGTCTTCGATAATAAATACTTACCTATTGACCTTTTGCTTCCGTTAAAATATTGTGTTAATTTTAAATATTTGTTTTATGTTTTTGACAACTCCTACGGATGTCTGCATTCTGATATTTTTCGTCTCATTATAACAATTTGTTATTGTGATTTATTGGCAGATAAAATAGTAAAAAACTTTTTACAAATAAGTTGTATGTCCGAAATTGTGACTAACCAGTAAAATATATCATGAATATCTACAACAGAATAAAAATGATTAAATTATCGCTTAACACTTAGAGTTATAAGCATTTAATTTTGTCATTATTTTTATACGTATACTTATTTTGTGCCAAAAATAATATATTTAATAATATTCTTTTTTCATTCATTAACATAAATTAGACTACTTGGCTGATTATTCTCATTGGTTAGCTCAAACAGGACATTCAGAACGAGCTTTAGCAGTATGGCAAGCTGTTATTGAATTCAATTGTTTCCGTCCTACAGAAATTGAACAAAGTTCATTTGAGCAACGGATTCTAGAAATGGAATTATTTTGGTCAAGTGGTGTGCCTAGATTTGGTCAACCTGGTTCACAACATTGGAATGGATGGTTTAAAACTCGAAATAAACGACAGGATAAATCACGACTAAAAGAATCAAAATTATCTAAAAGTCATAAGAGAAATCAAATTATTTCACCAATTATTTCCGAAATAACTTCAGATATGTCAGTTGAAGAACTACATTCTAAGTGGACTAGTGTAGCTGGGAAATTAACCGGTTTGTTATGATGAATAATATGCTGTATTTTTATAGATTTTGAAAGTTATTTCTAAAATGATATACTAATTAATCAGAGTTTTCGTCTACTCTTCAAATGCAAACTTTAATTGCCGGAATCTCACTCTTGCTTTTTGATCAGTTCGTTATTCGAATTCTGTACTGACCATCGGATAATTTAAGTTAACTTATATTATTTACAAACTTCAAGAATCCGTAACTTTATAATTATCTAACTTCACACAATACTATCATATATTCATGTAAAGAAAATTGATAAAGCAGTTTCACCGACAAAATTTTTATTAGTTGAATGCAATTAACGGATTCCATCTTGAGATCCAATTTAGTTTTAGGTAGTTTTCGTTAAACTGAGTTAAGTTAAAATAAAACTTAAGATCGAAAAGTATTGGACGAATGTTTCATCTTAGTTTAGGGTTGTTCGCAATAGCGTCGATGCATTCACACTGCTTTCCCTTAGAACTTGAGTTCAAAGTCATTGCATACTTTTTATTTCACGAAAGAATTCCTTATTCTCGAATCGTATCCCCTATTCCTATTTGTTTTACGAACACTGATGCTGTTACTAATTCTACTGCTCTGAGGTTTTTCTTGATAATTTCATCGTGTTGTGCTAATATAGTGTGGCAACTTGAACCGATGCACAAATACATTACGTCCTGGGCTTTGCTCAAGACCGACTGGTTTATGGAAATCAATGGCTACCATGTTTGCTTTTGAGAATAGTGCCTCGAAAGCACTCTCCAGTGTTTCTTGTTTTTCAACAATTCGTCAGCTGATTTTAGTTTATGACACAAACTGTATTTAATTCAACAAATCCTCACCAACTATTTCAGCAAACAATTTCTTTGTATATAAATTGATCCATTTTTTCTTGGTTTGGGCTTACGATCCATGTTATCGTCATTTCACGGAATTTTATTATCAAACTCTTATTTATTTTGATATCACTTCATTAGTCGCACAAAATCGAGTGCTTTATAAACAATAAACAGAGTTGTTATCAAGAAAAAAAGCAGTATCAAAGTATAATTTGCTTTTTGTCGTACATATACTAAAACCATAAGCTATATAGTCAGAAATTTATATCTTAATATATGTATATCCTAGTAAGTTAATGAGAATAACATCCTCTAACACTCAGTAACACATCCATCACATAAGTCGGAAATAAGATAAAGCATGTACTTTCTGATTCGCTGTATAACCATCATTTTCATCCTTCAGTTGATATACATCGGTCCACATTTTCTAATTTCATTCAGTTCTGTAACATAAAAATCCTTCAATGTTATCTATGGATAATTGCCTAAGTCCTCCTATGATTGACTGAATAACTCGTTTTAATAAATAATAACACTAATAGTAACTATAGAACTTACCTACCAAATATAAATTTATGCTCTTAGCTTTCAACCACGCTGTTTATATGAGTTAGTCATACTACTCATTTGCCTAAACCGGAGTAGGTGGGGATGGGTTCAAACCCACTGTCTACTAGTTAAAATCTGCCTGATTTAATCGCTTATAATCAAATTAATTATCATTATCAGTCAATCAACTCATTCACCAGATACTTGAGTATAGGCTACACTAGGCGTGAGGGCTGGTGGTACTACTCGTCTGTCCAAACCGAAGTGGATCTGAGTTTGATACTGGAACTTAGTGACTGAAAGTCGAGCACCTTACCCATCAATCAACTAGCCCCTACTGACTGCCGAAACTGGAGTAAATTCATCCTAATGGGAACTGTCTTCAGCATACACAAATCTCCAAAAACGTTTCCATAATTATTTATGCTTGTGAAAACTTTTGTAGTTAGTTGTTGCTTGAATTGTGACGACACATTTCAGTACTGACTTTTGTGTAAGTAGCTGATTCCGGTTAAATTTGTATGAATTTATTTATGTTTATAACACTACTTATTATTTATCTTATATAAAAACAAACTTATCAATGATCCTCTAAGGGCGATTTTCTTCAAATAAATAAATAAAGTGCCTTACTAGTTTATTTGTATATCGAGTAGCTAGTTCCTTACTAGTTGGTTTTATTTGTTATTATCTAAAAATATAATCTATGAGTACTTAAACATCTATGGTTATATCAATATAGCAGTCTAAAGCTATGATTCATAGGGGAATCGAGTGTAATATTTTGGTAACGATGACTGTTAAATGGTGCTCCTAGGTGTTGATAATAGTTTAAATTGGCATATGTTCCTGCTACTTTCAGCATAACGAAAAGTCCATAAATTCGCACAACCTTTAGAATCACATATAGTATGCTAATACGAGTGATTGTTTATTTTTCCGTTTAGCTATTGCTAGCACTTGTGAAGACGCATTGATTAGTTGTTCAGGAGAAGGTATTCCTGATGAATCCTATGAAAATACAGGTCCAGATGTTGTTCCATCGATTCTTTCGTCAGAAGTTGCAGCTGATCAATGGGTTCGTCGTGGGAGCATCCCTTCACTTGCAGGCCATGGTTCATTTGGAAAGAGTCGAGCCATCTTATATCGTCGTGGAAAAGCTTGGGTTGGTCTAGAACGTGCTCGCGAAGCAGTTGGTTGGCTACCTTCAGATGTATTAAACGCTCAAGATCAAAAAGACATAGAAGAGGAAGATCCTGAGAGATTAGTTTTATTTGATGATATTAAACCATGCTTAATAGATTTATGGAAATTTGAAGAAAGATCAACAGCTGATACTCCTCAAAGTCGAGCTCGTAGAGCATTGTTTCAACAGCGCTTATTCTTATTATGTTTAGAGTTTCTTGGAGCATACGATCGTGATATAGCCAAATCTCATCACTTTCCTATGGGTAGGATTTTAGACGATAATAAATTATATTACATTTCATTTTTGTCTTATATTAATATTTACTTTTATGATATCGCTTTTTATTTTGATGATTCAACTATCTGACATTTAAAAACTCCTCATACCTTAATAGCACAGTATCATATTGTCACACTTTTGGAAAAAATCAACCTTTCCAATATTAACCTAAAAATCAATTAGCATAATGATCTGAGTAGTTTAAATATTCTGATTGAGTTATAGAACAAAACATTAAAGCTGAGCATGGAAGCCTTTTTTTTACCTATAGCATTTATAAAGCCATAGTTACATTTAACTATGATATTTACTTGACAAAAATCCGAGAAAATAATTCGGAATTTAGAATAGAATCTAACATTTGATTATAGTGCAAATTATGTTGTAATACGAAAAGTAGTATTCATAACATAATCAGGTAATGACAATAACAAGTTGAATGATTCAACTAGGATGAATGAATGAGATGTGAACACGAAATGAAAATCGAAGAGAATATGTTTTGCTTGAGATAAAAACAAAACGAATTATGGCAGTAATTGTTAGAGAGGATAATCAATGTTTGTTTTCATCACATTCATTACAAAACTAAACAAATGAACAAATTTCCTTCGAATATATAACTCATTATTTTTTTCTTCTGAATAATGGTCGAAGTTGGATCGAAAAAGCATGACAACAAAAAAAGTGATTACTATCAGTATGGGGATTTGCGGTGATTGTAGTATTTTCACTGGTTTTCGATGGGGATTTAGTTTAGATCGACTGGTGAATTCAACTGTGAAAAACAAGTAGTTGTATACTGTTGTCTGATTACTAATCTTTATCCTTATTCATAACAGTATATTAATTGTCCCTTAAAAATTGTACGTTATGAACATTTAACAGATTATACATATCCACTAAACTATGTGCATTTTTTTCTTCATTTCTCTACTATCAGATATCCGTCTTGTACATGATTTGGCATCTGTAGGTAGCATTCAACGTCAAGGTTTAACACCATGTCCATCACAATCATGGATGTCGAGTAATTTAGACACTACACATAATCGAGCTAATAATAATGATAGTAACAATAAAGGACAATTGAATACGCCATCACAATTGGCTAATGAACATCAAGATGTTTGGGCACAAGCCCATCGTTGTTTTATTGATGCTGCACTTACTCAAATGAATGAAATTCCATCATGGTGGCCTACTGAACTTAAGGAAAATTGGCGTACAACGTTGAGTAAACTACGTTTTACATTGGCATCTGAACGTCTTTCCAATGCTATTCAAACACATCTAGTTAATGTTAAGGTAGGTAATGAACTAATGATAGTTTCTTACTTAACTAGTATTATACTACTTTGCAACGTGTAAAAACATTACTTAAGTGGTACGATAAAATCCTGCAACATATTTTACACGTTCTTCCAAGTGTCTTTTATTTAATGAAAGTTGTATCATATATATAATACTTTTCTGTTGGGTAGTTGAAAGCCATTTGTAAACCAAATACCTCAGTCGTAAATCTGGTTAATGCTGATCCGAGTTCCACTGGGAACATCAGTTCCCTCAAGATTCCAAGTACGTCTTGTTAACGAATACCAACTAACATGAAATGTAAGATCATGGCTTCTTATTGACTACCTACAACCACCTAAGACTTCTGTTGTCTTTCAGAATCAAACTAGAAAATATACCATTACTTCCCGACGTTTCAGACAAACTGTCAGATTTTATAGTTTAGTGTTATGTTTTAATCTGAAAATTATGAGGTTTCCTGTACTAAATTCCAGCTGATGTATCACAGTAGGGTAAAAATTACTTCAGATTCGTAATATATCAATCCAGGTTCATCATTATATTAAAGTAATTGCCTTCTTTTCCTAACGTTTGAACTTAGACTGCTATATCAATTTGGCGCAATTGTGGTCGAACAATCATATCCGAGGGTAAAAACCAAAAAGATTTAAATTTATGGAGATCCTACGCTAAAGGTTTCTGGCAAATAAGTCATGATCTACTTGTAACCGCTACATGTCAAGATGCTGCGATTCCAATTCAAGAATCAAGACGTATATTTGACTCCGCCTTAAGCATGTATCCTATACCGGAAGATTTCGGACCATCAATTAATGATATGGATAAGTTGGTTGAATTTTATCAAACTGTATATACTCCTAGATTGAAACTTCTACAGGTATATCTAGTTGTTTGAGAAAAAATTTCATTCAATTTATATATTATTTTTGTACCTTGTAAAAGTGTGCCGCATTATGTGAAAATCACGTATCTATTGTCTGGGGATATTGTAAAGAACTTCATCAACTAGGTTATCGTATGTTCATATATATATATATATATATATATATATATATATATATATATATATATATATATATATATATATATATATTCAAACTTGTTGGTTTTAATCCAATGATTTTGTTCACCAGTTAACTCCTATATATTACAAAATATTTCTTTAGAATTCAGACTACATATTTTACAGTCACATTTATTCGGTTTGAGATTATAATTACCACGTTGTTCAGTTTACTGTAATATTTAAATGTACAATGAGGCTGTAGCTCAACATTTTGAATGGTTATATCTTTAATTCAGATTCTGTTTTGGTTCGATCAGATAGGCATTTTCACTAATTGATTACCAAAACCTAATTAAGTGCTAACTTGCAATATGTTTAATATTCGAGTGATTTGACTTACTAACTACTTTTGAAAGCACGCTATTCTATATTTGAAGTATCTCATGGTATAGATCTTATCAGATTTAAGTTCCAAGAATCCGGGTATATCCATCTTGATTTTTAAATATCATTTAATGTATTATTTTTTTGGAACGTATCTACATATTTTGTGAGTTTCATTTAACTTGACTGCTTTCACTTTCCAAGTTAAATTGTTGGTACTATTCGTATTACGCACTGGTTCATTTATGATCAATTCTACTGTCCTCTTGTGTTCAATTAGTAGCCAGTTTAGTTAGTCACTTTAAAATTATTAATTCTCTGTTCTCTTTGTTTATTTTGTTACGTCACTTTTTTATCCTGCTGTCGCTGCTGTTATACATTGACTTAACACCCTGGAAAACAAAATTATCAGGATTATATTGATTTAGAAATGGATGTATGCCCTGGATCAGGTAGTTGTCAAAAAGGATTCAATGAAGAAAATCGTGTATTATATTTACTAACATATATCGCAATTGGTGGTGTTTACCATTCATATGAACAACAATCTACCAGTGAAATATTACCGTCAATTATTGTGAAAACTAATTATCGTTTTGGTAAGCGTATTGAAGCTATATGGACAACATTGGTTGGATTGCCAGAGGATTCAACCACTCAAATTAATAATTATCAAGAGTTTTTAGATGGTCTACTTGGTACTGTCCCTATTCTATGCTATTTAAATCTAATGTTTGATCTTTTAACAACAGATGAAAAGGTAAACAGATAGTTAGTGATGTTTTATGAATGTTTTTCCCAAAAAGCTTGAAACCGTTTATTTAATGTTTGAACTATAACAACATGATACAACTGCCTTTGCTCTCACTCACAAACTAATTGATTTCATACCTCATTACTGCTACTGACCTACATATATGTTTTCGTCTATAAACCTCTGAGGATTAGAGTAATGTTCTCACTCAACTATCTAAGGACTTTAGTTCGAATAAACGTCTAAAAACATTAGTTATAAATGAAGTCTTACAGCCTTATCTTTCGATTCATCATCTGTATGCATTACTTTCACCTAATCTAAGCATTATTATTTTAGGTGTTCCTCTGTACTTACTTCAAGGCATCTGTAGTTGAATCAAGCAATAACACGTTCATCTCGTCTTTATGTTTTATGTTCACAAAGTACTAGATAGCAAACTGCTGCGTACCGTACTCAAAGATATGATAGGTAAATATTACGTGTCCTACAAGAGAACAAGACGGTCTTTTTGTGTCCATAACGAGACAACATTATTTATCAATTGATGAAGTATGATGTAACTTCATCAAATGAATGCACTGTTTCCACTCATTTTTTATCAGTAGTTTTCAAATGCTCATTATTTTCATTCTGCATTATCTTTCATAGATATCTTAGTACATATCATATTTCATTATTTTGTTTTAATATTTGAAGATGCAATTTTTCTAGTTATTTGAACTTGAATAATCTATTTTTTTCTAAAAACAACCATGTCTACTTATTTTTGAGATACGAATTAAATGAAGTGTTGTATAAAAGTCTAATATAATTAACAGTTTGAAAAATGTTATAAGTGTGTTAAATGCTATTAAGAAACATTTCTTTTGCATGTACTAAGTGTGAGTAATGATCTCTAGGAGGTGTACTGTATAAGAATGATTTAATGAAAAAAAGAAATATAAGAACACTCAGTAATGTCAGCTTATCCATTTATATTTTCTTTTTAACACTGGCTACTGATCGGGTGGTTCTGATGGTTAAGGGTTTGCTATATGATCGGAAGATTCTGGAGTTGTAGGTGCGTACTACTGAAAAGCTCCGTATTACGGCCAAAAATGCTATCCAGTATCTCCTGGTTTTCAACGGCATCCCATCTAAAATCGATCTATCAATAATATAGCCTACGTATGAATTTGATTAACTAGTCATTAGTGCTAATCAAGCTGTTTTTTTAATTATTTTCCAGGCTTTAGACTCATCACTTGCTAGTCTACTGCCTATTCTTGGACGAATTGATAGATTATGTAGTAAATTTCTATCTATCAATTTAGACGAATCTTATCCTCTTGGTTCAAAATCAAGTAGTCGTTGGTCAGAAAATAATAATTCATCTGATGATAATAATGATTTAATCCCGGCACCGTTACAAAATCGTATTTGTACTAATAAATTTATTAATTTAACAATCGGCGGTTTATCTGCATTCTGTGCTCTACGTCAACGCAATCGACGTCCACTTTTAAATTATTTATTTCAATTAATAATAAAACATAATAAATATCATTCAAATGATATACTAATGGATTTAATGTTTCCATCACAATTAAGTTATCTTCTTCCATCAAGAATTTCATTAGATCAAAGGTATCAATATTAATTACTATTATTATTTTTTGTATCACATGTCTTTTTCTCTTTGAAATGCTATTGTGAATTTAACTAGTTCATACATAAACAGTTTCTACTGTATGTTTACTTTGGTGTAGGGAATCGTTGAACATTAATAAGTATCTGGCTAGATGCTTTAGTTCAACTTCATAGCAGTGTTAAAAGTTCATTTTTTTATCCCTTTCGAAGTTGTACCATTTAAAGTATACATCATCACGATGACAGAAATATTGTATTTTAATTTCATTAAAATATCATGTCGTGGCAGAAGGTATAAAACCCGATCTAAAAAATGTACGGAAATATGAAAACACTAGGAATTATTCTTGAATTTTAATTTAATGAAACTAGTCAGTTTAATAGGAAGTGAATACATTCTCACAAATAACTCCTATTGGATTGTGATCTAGAGCCTTACTTCATCATCTACTTTGGTTTGATTTATTGAATAGTATCACTAATTGTTATAGAAAAAAAGCTTGTCCTTGGCATAATTGAATTACAATAACACTTTTGACTATCATTACAAATCTTATTTTTCGATTAATTTATAGCCCTTTTTTACATGTTTCTAGCACTATTATCTGTACTATAATGTACTATTGTTACTACTACTATTGCTAAGTAGACTCATTATTTTTTCAGTCATTAGATATTTGTTCATCTGTTGTGTAAATAACCATTACATACTTATAACATATTTTATTATCCTGACTACATAGTAAAATTCTCGGTGGATTTATAGAACAATGACCCTCAACAATCATTTTTCTAATCATTTAGTCATTAATATTACTTTAATTTGTTTCACTTCGAATAACCAGACAGAATCTCTATTATTAACTGTGATATAATAGACGTGTTTGATAATTGCAGTAAAACAATCTCTTCTCGACTACTAAATTAAGTTATTCTAGTCAGTTGATATGAATATTTTTAAAATAGTTGTATAGTTATTGATTTTCTTCGTGAAATCAAGAATTACCTTTTATTATATTGCCTACTTCTTGAAGTCTCTATTCAGATAAAATATTACTATTTCAATGTATATCTATGTGTATGTTAACCTTCTAAAGTAGGTTAAAAGAATCTTATTTTACAAGGTCACTTATTGTGTTTTCGAATTTGTTTTCCTTTAATTTTTTAAATAGAAAATTACCCTTATCTCTGATGAATGCATCTTCATGTCATGGTCTATTACCACCATTATTCTTAGCTTCTTTAATTCATCAATTAAATCATTTAAGACAAAATGTAGCAAAGTTAGCCTCTCAATCTATTATTCAACAAACATTGAATAGTACATCACGTTCAAATATTCGTCAAAATCAACAACAAAATAATTTTCTTGAAGGATCAATCGGTGCAGAAGTTAGTAGTTTTATTGGTCATCAATTAGAATTATGTTCTGCTTGTTTACCAAGTGTTTTAGATTTATTCATTTTAAGTTTAGAATTAGAACGATGGACGAGTTTAATTGCTGGTGTTACTTGTGATTATGGTGATGGTAGGTATTGAACATTAGTTTTTATGTATTTATTCAGTTGTTTTGTTTAAATTTTCTGTTTCTCAAACTGTATTTAATACATCTTTGTATTGGTTGTTTGGATCTTTTCATTGATGTTTAGGACTGCAATTGACCAGTCTTTTATTGTCCAATGAGAAGATCTAAACAACAAACACATATATATTAAAAACTGAACAAGCTAGTGGTTACCTGGACTAGGAAACTAAGTGGATAACGCGATAGCGTTTAAAGAGAACGTTACTGAGTTCGAGTCCAGGAGTGGACATCAACTCTGGGATGCAGGTATATCCAGCTGACGAACCCCTAATAGAAAGAAATATGCGTTCTGGATCTCACTGCTAGCCACCATCTATCTCTGCTTATAACGTATTTAATACACTTTTTATTGATGCATATAATTTTATGCTGTTTTATCAGTCAGTCAGTAACAACGTGGAACTTCGTACGTACGTACATCAGTTCGAGTTGCCATATCACATTAGCACAGAGATTCAGTTATCGATTCAAATCCCGTAGTGGTAGAGGTAGTGAAAGTATAAGTATTGATAAGGAACATTAGGGTTTGATGATGTTATTTAAGGAGTATAATCCAGTGGAATAGATTTGGAAAGAAAATAAAGGACATGTGTACTGTTTTATCAATGTTCTTGATTAATCTAATCAATTAGTTTGACAATTTCAACTAGTATTGAATAGTTCTAGTAAATAATCCTTGAATTCTAAACGAATTAATTATTTTTCTTGGCAAAATAATTTGAATTAGTTTTAGATAATCACTTCTCTATGTTCCAGACTGTTTATTGAGTGATGAGCCCACTTAAGTCGATAGAAGCAATGCTATGAAAATAAAT
Organism: Schistosoma spindalis; assembly: GCA_946903255.1. Lineage (NCBI taxonomy): Eukaryota > Metazoa > Platyhelminthes > Trematoda > Strigeidida > Schistosomatidae > Schistosoma > Schistosoma spindalis. The sequence goes on along the minus strand of OX336416.1, from coordinate 70,487,774 downwards.
TTGGTTGATGATACTACTGGTCTGTTGATCTTGCTAATAATTTTTCAATGAAACTTACCTGCAAATCACAACGAGAGTAATACTGTCCCAGTAAGTGTAAATATCTCAAATGAACAAACAAATACATTAGTGCACGAGGTAGATATGCTTTACAGATACAATACATCTTTGAATGTGCACAAAACGCCATAAAGGTTTAAACCATCTAAATACTATAATGAACCTCTTCGTTCTTGGATATCATGAAAATGACATTGTGTTCATTGTACTTGTAGTAATTTACAGACATTTTTTATATTTAACTAAAATTTTACACGTAAACAATAAAACGTTTGATTAATTAATTAACTACAATATATTTCTTTTAATAATAATAGGAAGAAATTCTGTAAGTGATCAACGTGTACGTAATGCATTCGAGAAAGCTGTGCAAATTAGTCCATTTCTTACATCATTTATATCTTCTGAAGGAAACTTGATCCATGTAGCACTAGGTGCTAGTACACCATCATTTTGGTCGGCGCATTTACGTTTAGTTATATGGAGAGCTTATATGGCATTTGGTTGGATGGCTGGTCCACCTCATACTTCTAATATATCTACTACAATTATTACAAATAATTTAGATCCTCGTCAACGTCGTCAAGCTGTAAAAGCAGTTTTTTACCGAGCTGTTGAAGATGTTCCATGGGCTAAAGTAATTTCATTCAGAGTATTTTTCTTATTATTTAGTGAGACTATAATTTATAGTCGACCTTTGAGCGATACTGAAGTGACCTTGAGAATACCACTTACTCACTGGGGGGTTAAAATAATGTTTTGAATTAGGAGTAAGATTTAGAGCTAGAATTTAAGGTTTTCATCACAAACTGATATCAACTTTATTGGCGAAATCCTATTTAACCATATGAATAAACGAATTTCGCGCCAAATCCCAAGACTTTCTATCTTTAATTACATTGGTTCGTCCGTGAATTATAGTTTCTCCCATTATTTACATTTCGTCACTTTTGAATTTTCTCATTTTATTAAACGGCGAACGGTTATTAAGGCACAATATAAAGGTCATTAGTTGGGGATTAAATGCCATGGGTGCTTCTAATTCGCTAACAAATTAAAGGCTTGTCTGGTAATTTAAGAAAAACATGTATCTGGGCTATTGTGTATCATTTACTAAGGTAAATATCAACGATTGCACAAAGAATTTTAAAAGGTTAAAGTGGTATTATAAGGTACTTCTCAAAAGTTGCTGAAACGTTAAGCAAAGTACCATGTTAACTGTGTGCTTTAACTTATAAAGACCATATTTTGTGGTCAGAAAAATCTCTTATGCTATTAGTTGCTGTATTTCGTGTCTTTTTTTCAAGATTGTTGCTGTTTAAAGTAGGCTCTACTAATACTATACATCATGATTGACAATTGGATTTTATTTGCTTTTGAAGTACCACATTTCAACTTTGTGCCAAAATCATGCTGGCTCTGCTAAGTTGCACGCCATTGATATCTACTGAAATTTTTCATTGATTGAAACAAATATTGAAAAGCGACAGAAGTTCTTGATTTAGATAGTAAATTCAGTTGGTATTATTTTCGAATAACTTGGGATATTAGCTGAAATACAGAACTGAGATTTATGTTAACAGTTATTATAACTAATCCTTTCAACTTTTCTCCATTGCATTTTCTGCTCGTCCTTAATAAAAGTTTGTTTTATGTTGACTTACACAATACTAACCAGTCAGTTAGTAGCAATTCATGTTCATCACTTCAACCAAACTAGTCAGTTTTTGGTGTACAATGTTGTTTTTTACATTTCAGGCTCTGTATACAGATCTAGTTCGTTATTGTCCAGAAGATGTTGAAGAAGTTGTTGATTTATTATCGGAACGTGAATTAAGATTAAGAACACCGTTAGAAGAAGTTGATCTGTTATTGACTGCCAAACCTCATGAATAAATATATCTCTTGTGTATTATAATTATTTTAAATCGGAAACCAAATATATGTATAGTTTCTTTCCCTACGTTCATAAGTTTGTATACTAATAAATTATTCAACATTCACACGGTTTTTTTTTCATGTCATGTTTAATATCTGAATGCTTCGTATCATTCTAGAATGTGCAAAGTATTTATGTGATGGGAAATATTTACGATCGTTTTGACAATGAAAACAAGTATTTTAATAAAGCGTCCGCCATCCGTAAGCGCTTTATTTTTTCCATTACTGCATATCAGCTGATACATTATTTTTTGATCCGTCACTATTGTGCAAGGAGTTGCCACTGTTATACATGTTTTCGGATGTAAGTCATTCGCGTACAAGGTGATTTTGTAGTCAATTCATAAAGGTTCCATGTCTTAATATGTGGGGCCCTTTATTTTGCCGTCATTTAGATCGGGCGATGTATGTTGACGGACTCTCCACTTTAGTGGCCCGATATCTGACTCCAAGTAGATCATATGAATGTTTGTTATCGCCTATCCTCGTATATAATCATTGACTTAAATCGCGTTAGTCAATAACGGGATTAAATAAGTCAAATAATGAGAATGGACTTTTGAATACATATATTTTGTACATGGAGCGAATGGAACAGAGTGAAGCGAAACGGCGTGCAGTGGAGATGGTGGGTAAGCCAACTCCCCTTTTAACCAAGCGTTAATCAGTATTTATAGTTACACAAAAATAAGTTACAGACATATGATGAGTAATGGGATAAGAAGTGTACACACACCTACGCTCTCATATAATAACACTCAAGCTTGATAAGCGAATAATTAACAAGGTCAGAATATGACTATGATAATAAGAAGTAATTGAATTGTAGTATGAACTAAGAATCCCAGGGATAACGCAATTGAATCAAGAAGTACTGCACAAGCACTAACGAATGTACTGTATTTAGAATTCGAAATCAAACATTCAACAAGTACAAAGGAGTCATTAGTTCATTCAAATACCACAATGACTCAAGTAGAATTAATAAATTGGGCTGTCCGAAAGCTAGAATAAGATATATGGGCTTAACATAATTACCGACACTACAGATAGTTTGGTTATAGCTTCGCTTAATTGTAAATACCTACAGGCGTTTGATTTGATAAATGTTTGGGTTGTTGCAAATGAAACCATTTACTGTAATTTTGAAAGGTATTTGGTTTAGTTATGAAAGCTTCAGTTCTTTCAACCATTAAGTAAACCAGATTGTAGAATACCGTAATCTAGATGCTTATTCGCGTATACTTGGTTAAATCATACACAAATCGTTCTTAATGGTATATGCTAGTTGGTTTAACAACAGAATAGATCGTCTGTAAAGGTGTAGGGCCAGTGAAATATCCTTGTGCCTAAGACGAATCATCTGTCCTGCTGGGCCGTTGCTAGGTTAGAATGTCCGGCGCTTTAACCGGATCCCAAACCAATGGTGCACATGCGCTCCAGTATCCTGAGGGAACAAATGGTGTATGAACCAATCGTTGGTCACCGGCTACCATGGTACTGCATCTCCTCACAATGCTCCACTGCTTTGTGGGTCAGACCTTTAGGTCAAAGGCTCGGGGTGTGGCCCTCTAAGTAAACCACCTGCTTTGGTCTGGACACCCGGGCGGTACCACAGCCCACCACTAATAAAATGAAAATGATGTTTACTAAAAACTTTATTCTCGCTTTGATTTACAGTCAGACAATTCATATTATTATTATTTACTACGTCATTTATTCACTCTTTTATTTCCACTCTGTCCATCCTTATTTTTCGACTTATACAGCAGCCCGCCTATGGTGGAAATTCGGCTCTATCTAAACGCTCTCTAGTCACTGCCTGGTTGGAAATTGTATGTTACCACCGAATACGAGTACTGAAGCAGTTTTTCTGAAACCACGTGCACCATTCAAACTGGATGCCTGCAACGTTCGCTTACTTATGCAGGTCGGACAACAGATAGGGCTGGCTATGTCTTTGGAAAGACTTAATATTGTTTTACGTGAGTTTATCCGGGGACCCTGTGGCATTTTCGACTGGTCTTGCTGGCGTTGGTGTTGTAGAATTATGGTCTACTATGATATTAGTACTGCTCTAATAATAGACGTAATCCTAAAATTGTAGATTTGTTATGATGTAACTGCCCAATCCATAAGATCTTACGTGGACGTCACATCATAGTCTACACCAACTCATTAGATCGTGACAACTACTAACACATGATGGAGAACAAGCCTAGGCTAGAGACAGAATAATATATGTAATATGAATAGAAGATGTGAGGTAACATTCAACATGAACCACGCCTGCATGGCCGAGCCATGCCATCCGATCAACTACAATTAATTCAATTCATTATTCCCACCTTCTCCACTGTTAGGTATTTCTCAGCATTAAATGTTGAATTTATATTTTCCATATTGTCTCGTGTTAGAAACCAATGCCACTACAGTGTCGCACTAAGCACTAGAGCTGAGGCAGCACTAATCGATTGGATCCCCATTAACAGTCGGTTATGTGCTGTTAGATTAGAAAGTTCCATCAAAGTGAGAAGAAATCGGCGTGAGAAACGGTGTCTTTTCGTCATCTCCGCCTATGCCCCGACAGATTGCAGCCCGGATGCAATCAAGGACGAGTTCTACCATCAGCTAACTGTTCTTCTCCAGAAAGTGCGTTCGACAGATATTGTAGTACTAGCTGGAGACTTGAATGCTCAGGTCGGACGTCTAGGCACAGAAGAGAGTCGTTTAGGTGGCCGATGGGGACTCGTTGGTCGCAGGACAGATAACGGGGAACGTCTACTGCAACTATGCACAGACCACAACCTGTTTCTGGCTAGCACTAACTTTCGGCACAGTCATCGCCGATGTGCCACCTGGCGTCCCCCTTCTGCATCTCAAGCCTGGACTCAGATTGATCACATCGCGATCAGCTACCGCTGGCGCGGTTGTGTACAAGACTGCCGCTCCTTTTGGAGTACCTATCTGGAATCTGATCATGCTCTAGTCTGCACCAATCTTACCTTACTTTACTTTGACAACGAAGTGACCGCCACCAAAGGATTGATGTTAACAAGCTGGCTGCAACTTCTGTTGCTAGTAAGTACCGAACCGAGCTAGCTTCTAGGCTAGCTACCATTCCACCGAAAAGTATAGATGAGCATTGGTTGCAATTGCATGACGCCATCAAAATAGCTAGTAAAGCCGCTTGCGGCTTCGCGAAACGTCCCGCTTATAAGCACTGGGTTTCTTCTGGTTCCTTACAACTGATTGAAGCCCGTCGGTCTACTCCGGGTGACCACGAAAGACGACTTTTACGTAATGAAATTGAGCAAAGCTTGCGTAAGGATCGAGAAGCCTGGTGGACGGAACATAAATCTACTTCCGATTGCGTCCAAGCTATTGGCTTCCGTCATACTTCGTAGGTTGTTCAGAACCCGAGAAAGATTGACTCGCGAGGAGCAGGCTGGGTTTCGTTCTGGTCGAGGATGTATTGATCATATCTTCACCCTCCGCCAAGTGTTAGAACACCGCCATACTTATCAAAGGCCAACAATCGTAGTGTTTCTTGACATCAGGGCTGCCTTCGATTCGTTGGACAGAACTGTTCTCTGGGATTGTCTATTGAAGAAGGGTGTGCCTGAGAAGTTTATTAACATCCTGAAAGCATTATACACAAACACCTCAGGCAGAGTGAGGGCATACAACCACCTTTCTCCACTATTCCATTCGAGCAGTGGGGTTAGGCAGGGTTGCCCAATCTCACCATTCCTCTCCAACTTTGCCATCGATGACATTCTGGAAACAGCTCTGACGGATGTAAGTAATAGTGGTGTGGATCTGTTGCCTGGAGAAAGACTTCTCGACCTTGAATATGCGGATGATATTGTCTTACTGTGCGAGAATGCCCAAGCCATGCAATCCGCACTTAATCAGTTGGCAATCAATGTCCGTTGGTATGGTATGTGCTTTGCACCCTCGAAGTGCAAAGTTCTTCTACAAGACTGGCAGGATTCTAATCATGTACTCACTCTGGATGGTGAGCAGATTGAAGTAGTCGAGAAGTTCGTGTATCTAGGTAGCTGCATAAGTGCTGTTGGTGGCATGAGTGATGAGATCAATGCACGTATAGTGAAAGCCAGAGCGGCTTATGCCAATCTGGGCCATCTTTGGCACCTTCGTGATGTTAGTCTGGCTGTAAAAGGTCGGATCTACAACGCGACGGTGAGAGCAGTTTTGCTCTATGCTTGTGAAACCTGGCCTCTCCGAGTTGAGGATGTTAGACGACTCTGTGTTCGATCATCGTTGTCTCCGAAGGATTGCTGACATTCAGTGGCGACACCATGTCAGTAATGCAGAGGTTCGGCATCGTGTGTTCGAGCACAGAGACGATAATTCCATTGGTGTCACCATCTTGAAACGCCGACTTCAGTGGCTCGGACATGTTCTACGAATGTCGTCCTAGAGAATTTCACATAGTGTATTATTTGCCGACTCTGAGACTGGTTGGAAAAAGCGGAGAGGTGGTCAGTATATGACATGGTGTCGTGGTATGAAAGAAGGCTGCAAAGGGCTAGCTTCACGACTCCCTGGTTGGGGTCCGAGAGACGGTGTAGCACAGTGGCTTGAGACGTTATCAGATATGCCTCAGAACAGAACCTTCTTTTACTTTCCTCATAAAAGGGGTTGCTTCTTCCTTGAGTGAAAGATTTCTTCTGGTTGTACCTTTACGTGTTACCCATTATTATTATTATTTTACACTTCCGTACACTCATCTGGTCGTTATTATTCCTCTTCTTTTTTTCTTTTACGATCACATTGCAATTCAGTTGATAGAATTTGATTTGCACTAAGATGAACCTGACACACATAACACTGATCACCACCCAGTGATCAATCCATTGTAGATACATCTTAGTCATACAGGAGGTCATTTGCGGCCCGGATAGGTCAGTTGTAACCTCTCTGACTGTGAAGTTGGGTTACACGGGATGGAAGCATCATTTCCCTCAAGATTACGCGTACACCTTGCTGACGAGTGCAAAGTATCATGAGCACTAGGTCCAGGGTTTCACGTTGACTACCTCTAACCACCATCTTCAAAGCACGCTTATAGTCTTCTTATTAGTGTGATATTATTAATCAGTTACCTGGTGTTAAGTGCGATTACTTATCTTTGCTGTTGAATCAATAGAAACTATAATAAGTAACTTTATTTATTAGGGTATTCATTAGCATATGCAGATCCATTTAACCCATTTGTGAGTAGCCTCAAGAGGCTTGAATTTCGTGGTTTTCAATATTGATGACATTACTTCCTACGTTCTCTGTTAATCGACTTCCGTGCTTTTCTCTAATCAGCCTTTTTCCGTTATCTGACTCTAGCCTTTTCGGCCATCAAAAATAACAAAATATGCGTCTCGATAGTCCTCGTACATATTCACCAACTTAATTCATGTTAGTAAAGAAGAGAATAAAAGAAATCAAATATGAGAATAGTTTCTGGATACATCTATTACGTACATTTGTTGCCATAGCCGAACGCTATGAGGAACGAAGACAATCGAAGAATGGGCATGTGTTTATTTAATTAAATCAAGCGAAAAAATATATTTAGAGTTGTTTTGATAATTGGAAGTAGTCAAGTTTTATGTGCTGACTAGAATTCCAAAAAAGCGGCCGGATTCGAAACAGACAGCCTGGTGAGAAAAAATGGATGTATTATTTTCGAAGTTCACAATGAGCATATAATCATAAAAAAAAATCAGTAAGTACAAATACCGAAACCTCCACAGTTGTCATGGGAATCTAGATCCTCGTAATCTAATTGACCGAGAATACGAACCGATCAGCGTTAGAACACCACTAGAAGCACCAGAAGGCCATTTCGACCTAGTATGGGACTTATCAGCAGTGTACATCCACGATCCCATATGCGAGACTCGAACCCAGGACGTTCGGTCTCGCGCGTAAATTCTTAACCTCTAAACCACTGAGTGGGCATCCATCGACTTTAATGTCTGATTTCGACCAATCCACGAACTATCATGTGTATTCGCCCTAATACAATTGTAAACACTGTATCATCTGTTTTATGAAATCGTATCTTTTCAATGTGCCGATTGTTTGTACTTAAATCATTGGTATCTCGAAGTCCAACCATAGATTTTGTTACATTGTTCACCACAATCTTATGGCTGGTAAAGGTCACTTCCAGGACAATATGTAGCCTCTACAAACTCTGAACACATCGCGTTCTGATAAAAAATCGTTTTATAAAATAATTTTGGCGGGGTCTCTTTCGTTACGCAATATTTAGAGCTTCTATATTTCCATAGGAATGTGTCTCCAATTAAGTTGTTGATTCAGCGATTTTTTCAATTTTGTGACAAAATTTTATGCTCGACTATTGAAACAAGGTAGTCTGGAACCAGTTGTTTACACCATATACTCTTCAACTAGGTAACAAATACATCTGCAGAAAAATGAGGGCCATTAATAATCACTAACACCATATGAAGCCCCCGACTGCAAAACAATTCAGGTCACTCAGAGGAAGAATCAGCGACAACAGTTGCTTAGTATTTACAGAGAATCGGACTACAACAGTCTGTACGAATCCTCTGCAGGACCTTTAATGGTATTGGTTTGAGAGTTCATTTTGAGGAATGATTTTTTGCTTTGCAATATCTTTCACAATTGTTTTCTGTACAACCTACATTTGTACTTTTATCCGTTCGCCAACACAAAACAGCTTCAGTAGTAGTGAATAATTTATCCTACTCGGAAAAACAAATAAGATTTCTACGTTTCAGGTTAGAATCCTAATTTTTTATATGGCACTGTGTGCACATCCAAGGTATCGACGAGTTTCTGTTATGAGATGTGAACTATCCATGGTAGAGATTGGATTATTAAATAGTTCTCAGTAATAACAGGTTTATTCTGCGATGACTGTCATGGTATTTAATCAACATGTTGAATCTATTACATACTTCTGTGTTGAATCCTGTGGTCAAAACCACCCATAACAGTGCTCTATTTTTGAATCATACCAGCTGAGACACTTGCTAAGAATTTTTCAAGGTGATTAATGGGCTTTAAAACTTCATGATCTTTAACAGTAGTTAATTTCTTTCCAAATATATATTTACGAAGTAGTTTAACAGCCCAAAGCAGAGTTAATACTTCTCGCTGAGTTTGTGTATAACGTTGTTCAGCAACAGTACGTTTGCGTGAGACACGGATTTCTGATCTACCCCATGCTCCAAAACTGCACTAATACCCACAAGTGACGAATCAGTAGAAAGCAAAGAATGTGCGCCAGGGGAATGCGTTCAATAAACAACAGTCTCATACATAGGAATAAATAAAAATATTCCAAACAAAATGGGTTCAGATATCCGTTTTCAAGGACTCCAGCAAGCTTTCCAAGAAAATAGTCAAAGGTTGACAGCCATATACTGAACCAAGCCGTTACCTTGAATTCGATCAGACACGACCTTATTACCAGTGATCATGCATTATTCGACAGTAAATTAACAAGAAAGGGTAAACTTTAACCAAGATCGAATGACAAATACCTCGACATGGAAGACTGAAGAACATAATGTGAGATTAAAAAGAGACCGTAATAAAGGTCAGAATCAAAGACGGTGAAGAAGCAAATAAATTACATTACTGTTCAATGAAATACTGTTGACGGATTTTCAGCGTTCTATTTCCATTACGCCGATTGAGATTATCTTCAACATCCACTGTGGTGCATGTTAGCTTCAACATACGGTGGTTCAATGGTAATCTGTACTCACCACATTATGGACGGATTTAGCTGTCACGTTTCAAAGGCGTAGCGATAGGAAAACCCTAAGCTGAAGACTAAACCGGTTAAATAATTATTTCGCGCACAAATCACTAAATTCTTCGAGTACTGTTTGTGGAAGAACTGTCATTTCTAACTAGCGGTTCACAGCAGTTGGAGTCCAGTAAATCTCAATGCTGGGACTTCAGTAGTTAGAACCTGCGTTAGACTCTAAAGATATTAAGTATCTGAATTAAATAATGAATCTTAAAGAGCATTGGGTAACAAAAATGAAATGGAATGTACAAAGGGAGTTATATAACCGTTCATGAATATGAAAATTACCTTATAAATAAATAAGTTGTGCTTGAAAGTGAACCTCGCACTACAACTGTTATATTCCATGATCTGGACAAAGACTTACTGTAATTGTTAGCTTTATGGATAAAAAGAGTGGTATCTACCGACGCGAAAATATTGGAAAATTGTGGGTAAAGACAAGTGATCATTAGAGGCACTCAACCTAGCGAAAACCGAATTATGTGGATTATTAGCACTAATGGCAAAATGAACAGTAGTTGTACATATCAACATGGTGAGTACGATTTGCTACATTGAAAGTATTAAGCATGGCGTAATGCACATCAATTATGTGAATGAATTTGACCACATGGTAGACACCTACCAAGCTTGTGATCGCTTTCGTTTACAGCTTTCTACTACTTCTATTAACTGTTTCACGTGCTTCTGAAAAAAGGAGGTTTATCGTTAATAAAATCTTTCTCGGTATGACCTTGAAATTGAATCGGTTTATAAAAACTAAGTAGTGTAGCGGAATTCGCCGTTGTGCACTGTATAATAAATAATGTAAACAGTTCTGAGATTTTGGAAGGAGAATTTCGGTAGCTGGATGTGCGCTTTTTCCAGACCTAGTTTGTTAATTACTTCAATTTATCGACAACACACTTGGATATGAAGTCAATAACAAAAAATACATTTAACAACTTGTTTCTACAATTCTGGGATAAAACAAACAACTTTCTGATGGATCCTTTTATGAAATTTCGCTCTATCAGTAGATTCAGAGTTTGTGCGCTTTGCATGGCTTAGTAGTATTTCTTTGAAGGCTTCATAGAAGTGGGAACATCATTATCTGTAAACGCCAAATTATTAAATAAGATGTAGACATTTTTCTTATAAACGTAGGGACATGATCATCTTTAACATAAATCTGGTCATACTCCAGATTTTATGGGTAAGTGTATGTCGGAGTACACTCGTACGCGCGTGAAAACACAAAATGGGCGAAAAAGGAAAATAAACTCATGTTCACGTAATAACGTAAAGAAAGGATTTTTATAATATCGTCTTTTTGAGTTGTTTTCTTTTTTAAAATAAAAAATAAATATATATATATAAGCACATTAAATTCGGTTTTTTTTTAAAAAATCATATATAGTACAAGGGAAAATCAAGATGATATAAAATGTAAACTTTTATCTTACGTGCAATAGTCGTTCAAATGTTCTGGAAATATTACTCTTCTTCCAGAACTTTCTGTTTTGAGTTTATTTTCTGATACCGCCGAAGTATCAACGTGTTTATCGGCTGTCAATTGAGGTATGATAAGGACAGGAGTTGTGTCGTGCGACTGTATTGAAGAAAAATAGTTGTGAATAGGATTTCCGTCTAAATACGCTGCTTTGAGGCAATCGATACTGATGCTTTCGTTGGTTCCGTTCTTATCGATTATATAGTGCTTAGATTCGCGTTGAAGAACTTTAAAAGGTCCTTCGCATGCTGATTCGAGAGTTCGTCGATGCGAGTCTCGACGTACGAAGACATGTGTACTATATAGTAAGTCAGGTTGAACGAAAACATCAGTTGATTGTGGTCGAGTGGAAACAGGTTTAACTGAACGCACTGAGTTTGTAAGCCTGTTCGTGTAAGAGGTTAGATCCATATTCATCGAAGAGGATGAAGGATCCACGAATTCTTCTGGAAGTCGAAGGGTCGTACCATAAACGAGTTGAGACGCAGTGTATCCAATGTCAGCTTTCACTGCATTTCGAATACCTAGTAAGTGCGTCAGCCCACTGAGAAATGTTTGAGGCTGATAGTGACGCTTTTAGTTGTCGGTGAAAACGTTCTACCGACCCGTTTGCTTGTGGGTGGTAGGCCGTCGTTCGGAAGCGAGTGATTCCTAAGTTTGCGGTTAGACAACGGAAAATTTCAGATTCAAACTGACGTCCACGATCTGTAGTGATGGTTGTTGGGCAGTCGAAGTTTGCTACCCATCGTTCGACGAAGGCGTGGGCCACTGTTTCAGCAGTAGTGTCTTTGATGGGTACTGCTTCTGGCCGTCGAGTAAAACGGTCCACACATGTTAAAAGATAAGAATACCCATTCGAATCTGGTAAAGGTCCTACCAAATCCAAATGAACGTGGTCAAAGCGAGCATCAGGGGTTTTAAACTAGCCTAGGGGGCATGTGTTATGTCTAATCACCTTAGATTTCTGGCAGCTTACACAGGAGCGTGCCCACTCCCTCACGTCTTTATTCATACTAGGCCAGCAAAACCGTTCTGCTATAAGCTTGATGGTTTCACAAACATCTTGATGAGAAGGTCTGTGTAACGTATTGGAGACGTTGCGTCGATATTGGTTCGGCACGATTGGGCGATCCCTACCTCTAGATGTGTCACAAAGTAAGATTTCCCTATCTGTTCACATCTGTTTAATGCGCAGTTTAAGTGTTGTTGAGGCCAACTCGTGCCGAAGAAAACTGTCATCCAGATTGATGGATTTCGCATTTCCACGAAGTTGGTCGTTGTGAGGTTTCATAATTAAGGCACATTTCGGTATGAATCGTCTACAAAAATTTACCAGACCGTTAAACGTGCGCAATTGCTTGATGGTGGTCGTTTCTGGGTAATCCAGAATGGCCGCCACTTTTGTTCTAAGGAGTCGGATACCTTTCGCATGGATAGTGTGTCCTAAGAAGTCTAAGGAGCCGGTTCCGATTTGACATTTCTGAATGTTTACAGTAATGTCATGTTTTTATAGCCAGTCGAAAACAGTTGCGGTTGGTAAATGTCAGAATACTTGTCAAGTAGTGGTTGATAGCATGTGTCTATAGTGCGCTTAATAGTGACAGGAGATAACCTGCAACCAGAAAAAGAAGTTATGCGAACAGATAAATTAGCATTTCCGTCTACTAGCCTCCGTTTGCGCGTATCGATAATTAAGTTGTGGTGTTGTAGAAGGTCCATACCAATGATTGGCATAGAAACATCTGCAACAACAAAGATCCAGTGAATGGGTTTGCGTAAACCCACGTTAAGATAAACATACCTTTTGCCATACGTAGCGATAGGCTTTCCGTTTGCCGCCTGTAGATTTAAAACGGGCTCGTGAAACCGGTCGTTGGAATTCTCTGGGAGAACGCTAACTTCTGCGCCAGTATCTACGAGGTAGCGAACTCTCGTTATCACATCAGTGACGTGTAACAGACGGCTATGTTCGCCGGCTACGGTTGCCGTTAACGCGTGCCGGCTTGGAAGTTTCCCGAAACATTTTTCGCGTCGACCGATTTTGCGTTGGGAAAATTGCAGGGTTTTCTGTAATTTCTGATGGACTTTCCGTACTCGTTATGATACCAGCACCAGTCAGAATTATCCGTCTCTCGAGGTCTATATACGTGATGTGCTTCTTCGCAAGGAAGTGACCGTTTACGGTCGTTACGGAGTTTGAGATAACGCATAAGTCTATGACATAATTCTGCTATGTCATTCTGGGTGGTTTGAGGCTTTTCTTTGACTGAAAGAAGATCTAGTGATTTCAAGGATGCGGTCGGCAGATGCAACCAGCTCGTCTACGGCGATGTTTTGGAACGAGACCAGCACAGCTTGCACCTGCTGAGGAAGTTTTGATAAGAAAAGCTGTTTGAATAGGCCATCATCGAAGGTTATTTGACCAATGACTTCTCTCATTCTTTGCAACATGTCTGTGGCGGAGCCGTGTTGCAGGTCGATGTTGTTAAAGAGTTGGTCTAACCTTTGTCGATTGGTTAGATCTCCGCTTTTAAGGATGGCATGTTTCAGGGTCTTTATGGGTCAGAAACATCACTAGTAAACATACTAGGTGTTACGTACCTGTTGAATTCTCGCGGTAGTGCCTTGACTACTGCGAGGAATTGTGCACGTGTGTCGTTCACACCGTGCTCGTAGAAGTCGGCTTCTGCGTAGTAAAACCAGGCTTCGATGTTATCTGGCCAGAAGGGCATAAGTTGAAAGGAAGGTGGGGGCACAGTCTTTAACTTAAATACCTTAGGTGTCTGTTCAGTCACAGTGAAATATCAAGTACGAGAATAAACGAGTGGGAAATATATATATATATATATCCGAAAACACGGAAAAATATCACAAAGTATAAAAAACTAAAATAAGACAATAATATATAAAATCACAAAAAGGAACAGACTCACAGTTTGCAAATCGGTGTACCAGATCACGTCAGGCTCACCAATAAAGATGCCACGGGTATTCGGAGTTTGACAACGCTTTAACCAGTAACACCTTCTAATACGAAGCGCACCCACCAAGTAAAATCAAAAGACAGAAGTGAGGAGATCGAAGATATATTTAATAAGCTATCAATATATCGAGGATCGTTTGCACTAATCTGGCTAGCGATTGCGGCAGATGTTGAGCACGGCGTTCCCACACGTGATCTGGTGCGGATGCTTGACCGAGCGCCTACAGCTAGATGAGTCCACTAAAACTGTGGAAAACCTACAGAGCTATTTATTTTGGGGAATTATTTACCGCTAAAACACTATGAAGTGTTAAAAGTCCGTAGTTGTCAACTCAAAATGGTTCAAATGGTTCAAATGGTTGCGGACGGAATAGAAGAAGCTTTCGCTTAACAGGCTCCCGTGTCTAGTAGCAGGGGATCACCAATACCTCCAGGCAAGAACCTAGGTATATTAACGATAAAAGAGAAAGAAAATGAATTGGTAAATCATAGTAGGATACTATCCTTAGTCCTTAAGAATAGATCAAGTCGCCTCTTAAAGGACTCCTGGGAAGTTGCTTGGACTAGCTCAGCCGGCAGCGAATTCCAACATTTGACAACTCCTAAGGAGTAGAAATTGTGCCTGCAGTCCGTTCTGCTATGTTGTATCTCTAATTTCTGTGTATTACCCCTTATGTTAGTGTTGAGACTAAGCTTAAGTATGTGTTTAGGAGGATGTCCAGAAGTGTTGAGGATACTGTAAGCCATTAGAAGGTCACCTCTAAGACGCCCATACTCTAATGGGTAAAGGTCGAGTGATTGGAGGCGCTCATCGTTAGGTTTAAACTTGAGTCCCCGAACTGGTTTCGCGGCTCGCCGTTGGATACGCTCCAGAGTGTCCTTATCCTTTTGGAGTGTAGGAGGGAATACTATGTTTTCGTACCGTAAATGGGGACGAATGAAACTATTGAAGACTATGTGGAAAGTTCTCCCGTCAAACTGACCAAAAATGCGCTTCAATGTTACCAGTGCAAGGTTTGCTCTAAAGGCATTTCTGTCACAGTTGGCGTAAGACTTTAAGTCGTAGGGCACCAGAACTCCCAAATCTTTTTCGACTCGGGATACTACTAGAGAGGAGTTTCCTAAGTTGTAACTTTAATCTGCGACGTGTTGCAGATGGACTACTTTACACTTTGAAGTGTTAAAGGTAAGTCCGTTATCATCTGCCCAACTTTGAAGTCGAGCCAGATCCTCCTGAAGTGCCTGTATGTCCTCTTGGTTGCGTATCTCTCTCCAAAGTTTCACGTCTTCGGCAAAGAGCAGTATGTCTGACGTTACCTGTTGAGGAAGATCATTTATATAAATCAGGAAGAGGAGAGGTCCTAGTACTGACCCCTGGGGGACCCCACTAGAACATTCCATAGCGCGTGAGAAATTGAAGTTTACCTTGACCTTAGAATGTCGACTTGTCAGATATGAGCTGAGCCAGTCAATTAAAGGTGGTTTGATTCCCAATTGTTTGAGCTTGTTAATAAGACATGTGTGGTTAACCCTATCAAAAGCTTTAGAGAAATCAAGGTAAATAATGTCTACCTTCCCCTTGCGATCAACGATGCTTGTCCATCTGTCCACCGCGGTCAGCAGGTTCGTCATACAGGAATAACCCTTCCTGAAACCATGCTGTTGGGGTGAGAAGAAATTTAAGGACAGCAGATAGTCGTGTATACCATCCTATATCAGGGACTCCATGATTTTTGAAAGTATAAAGAGAAGAGCCACCGGTCGGTAACTTGAAGGTTCGCTGCGTCGACCTCCTTTGAAGATTGGTGTGATATGAGCCAGCTTCCAAATATCCGGTAGTTTGCCTCGACTTAGTGAGTATGAGAACGTCACGCTAAGCGGTGTTGCCAGGATTGAAGCTGCTTCCCTCAGTATAGCAGAGTGGACCATATCTGGACCAGGAGAAGTGTCTGTTCTTAGGTGTTGTAATTTACGGAACACCAAGTCAGCGCTCAGTTTCACTACGGAAAGTCCTGTGCAGTTGCAGACAGAGCCGACATCAGTATAGTTGATGTGGGTCGGCTGAAATGTCCGGGAGTAGTGCTCAGCCAGAAGGTTAGCGGCATCACCGTCATTATCGGTCGGGCCGTTAGGACCTAGCAGTTGAGAAACTCCAGTTTTGGCTTGACAAAGAGAGGCTGCGTAACGGAATAAGCTTTTCGGATTGGAAATAAATTTATCCATAAGCTTTAACTGGTACTGAAGCCTGTCTTCTCTTATAGCCTTCGTGCATATGTTCCTTATGTGTTTGTATTGCCTGTACTCGCTGTTGTTGTCGGTTCGTTAGTATTCTGCCCAACAGTGCCTTTTACGGCCTAGCAAACGAAGAGTGCGTTTTTTGATGATTGTAGGTTGCTTGTGCCTTTTGGGGACCGTTTGAGGGACTGACTGCTTAGTAGCACATGAGAGCGTGTGCAGTAAGGAGTCCCAATGAGCATCCACATCAAGTTGAGGGTGAACATCCCAATCCACCTGTTGTAGATAGTCCTGTAGAGCTGACACATTAAACCGTTTGAAGTTCCAGCGCCTGTTGTTGTCGGGATATCTTAGCTCAATTTTGCTGACGAAACTGAAGGCTATAACGGCGTGATCGCTTTTCCCCAGGGGAGCCAGAATTGAGAGGTTGTCAACTAGAAATTCTTCATTTGTAAAAACACAGTCTAAGCGCGACGGTGTCTTACTGTTCCTCCAACGAGTAGCCAACTTCACATTTTCGTGTAATCCCAAATCCTCAATGAGGTTGAAGAACCGAGCTTCGATTGAATTTTCACCTCCAGTATACGTATATTCCGCGAAGTTGACTCTAGGGAGATTGAAGTCCCCTAGGATCAGGATAAGAGTGAAGCCGAGACGCGTAGAGCGGGATAGTCCCTCCAGCATGCGACTGTCATACTCGATGTCGGCAATGGGCTTCCTATATATGACTCCGACTAGGCACCTCGAAGTAGTAAACAATCTCATAGAGCACCATATTGATTCCTCAAGATTGTCAAACTCGTGGTTGTGGATTTGGTGTACCACCAGGCCAGATCTTATGTATAGGGCTACTCCACCCCCAATTCCTGTTTTTCTGTCATTGCGAAACAGAGACATCCCAGGTATTGCTAGCTCCTGGTCCGAATACTGAGGAGATATCCAAGTTTCAGATATTCCTATCAGATGAACTTTATTAGCGTTGCTAAGTTCACTTAGTTCATCCATTTTATTTTGTAGACTCGCGGCGTTCATGTATAAGCAGTTAATGCTTTCAATTTGAAACGCGTGAGCTTCTTCCTGTTTATTTGTGAGAGCCTTGCGTGAGTGGACAGGTAACCCACCTATATAAGTTTTGTCAAATTGGTAGGCCCTGTCCTTTACACGTTTTTTTTTGTCTTGAAGACAGTCCACAAGTGGAATGGTCAGTTCCAGCTTGCCTTTGTGCTTGATCCTGGCGTCGTATGGCCTATCCGGGTGCATATGGATCCCAGTTGGCAACCGACGTCTGTTGACACGAAACGCTTCCAGGGCTGAAGCCGCCATACGGGAGGATGGAAAAGTTATCCTCAATAGTCGGGGTCTAGGATCCCCATCCTTCTTGGCTAGTCTCATCACATGCTGAGACAGTATGTTTTTAAGCCTCAAGGACTGTTTGATGAATTTCCATTCCCGAATGTCAGAGTTTGCTTGAGTAGGGTCCATGTTTTCCGGTACACCTTGCACGATGATGTTTCTTCCGCGGAAAAACTTCTCTCGAGAATCTTTAGGGACGTTTCGGATGAGATTGCGCTCAGAATATGGTATGTCAGGCAGTATTCTGACGTTCCCATCGGATTTCAGTAGATGACTGGCTAGCAGGACATCCACTACTTCGGTAGCATTCATGAGTGTTACACGGAGTAGTCTCGGGTGATTTTGATGTTTAGAATCCTTTCCCCGAGTGAGCCGTGTGACCGTCAAAGGCTCTATTCTAGGGAGTTCGAGCTTTTTGTTCGGTTCACCCCAAAGCATCCTGTCATTTTTGTCCTGTAAACTGAGAGGAAGGTCAGGATTGTCTATGAGGTTCATGATTATGAGAGAGTCGTCACGGACCGTTGTTGTTTTCCCAGCTCTTCCAGTGCGTTCAGGTTCAGTACGTTGTTGTTTGGAGGTCGAAGCAGGTTTTTGAATCGTAGGCTTTTTGATAACCGGGCGGACATTTTTGGGGGTAGAATGAGCGATCAAAGCACCAGTTGATGTCCGTACAACACTTGGGATGTCAACCTTGGACGGTGACACCTGGTCCTTATTAGCTCTGTTGGCGTGGGTACAGTCACCTGCAGAGTTTTTAGGAACCACTGTTGCGTTTAAGGACCCTGAACTGGGAGATCCAATTTTAGCGAGGGAATCAATTATTGTCGACGTAATGATGGTGCTGAGTTTCAACATGTCATCATTAGTGCTAATGCGCGTTCCATCGATGGTTGACTTGTCAACATCCCTGTTCTTATTTTCGTTACGCGCCCTCGTTTGCCTACCTATTTTATGGCTATCTGTTTCCAAGTTTACTGACAATTTATTCCGCAGACCTGTCAGTAGAACAATGATATTGCTCAGCAGCACTACAGCGTCCGTGTTGCACGTAACGCACACCCACTTACGGTCCGATTTGCTGAGTCTCTTGTAAGCCGTTGCCGTAAGATCTGTGCACGTTTCGTGAAACCAACCTTTGCAGTTGTCACACTGCATGCCAGATGTAACAGCGAAACGGCATCCCGGTCTTATACATGAATTTTTCATGGCTGTATTTACGTAAACTGTGCTAGAGATAGTATGAAAGCTTAAGACCGTTAAAAATACACTAAAAACCACACTAAAACGGGAAAAATGTATAAAAACGGATGAGATAAAATGAAATAGCCTTTACGTGAAAAACTGAAAATAAACCGAATAGTAAGCTGAGGCAAAACCGCAGTTAACTATTAAATTGGGTGAAACTCAAAAAAAGTAATCTACCGAACTTATAGCTCAGAATAGATTGTTTAGATCAGAAATGGCACTTTTGTTGAGTAAGAACACAGCAAAAGTTTGAGGAATGCAAACCACGTTAGGACTAAACTTCCCGTTCGAAAAGCGCGCTCCAGGTCAGCCAACTCTAAAATCGAGTCAGATCCTCCTGAAGTGCCAGATTATCGTCTTAGCTGCAAGCTTCTCTCCAGAGTTTCTTATCACCAACAAAAATTGATAAATCAAATGATATCTGCTGAGGAATGTCATGTATACAAATTAGGAATGATTTGTGACCAAGTTATTTGGCTAGATGTCAGAAGCCAAATACAAAGGCTTTATATTAGAAACTACAACGTTTGGATAGCAACATATATAGATACTTACTTAACGTTTAATACTTTATTACTTAACATTGAAACCTTATAAGTGTTGCGGTGTCAAAAATTAATGCGTTACGTCAAGGATGTCTATTGAAGATCACGAAGTAGACTTGTTAGACTTATCAAGTCCTGACGTCAGACCGTCGAATTCGTCAAATAATTGGGTCCAAGAGCCTTCCAATGTTGTCAAAAATGGCCGTAACTCAAAACATGAAAGCGACCCTACTATTTCAGTGCCCTCTGTCAAAGAACAGTTATTATTACATTTAGATGTCTCTCAGGTGAGTCATTATCTATTTCTTTGTTTGATATCAGGTTTGGAAGTGTTTATGTAACCCACCAGATTTTCAAACTAGTTTTTTTACGGCTAGATTGATATATATATATATATAATTTCTATAGAACCTCAATAATCATGCAAGTTATATTTTAATGGAAAACATTCTCAGTCGTATGAATGAGTACAAAATCTCGTTCTCATTAGCATAAGAATTAGTATTTGTTCCAGAGTGGTTAGTGCATATGCATGTTGCGTACTAAACTATATCCGAGCTGATATTCATTACTCCAAATTTTGATATCCCACTTTATACCATCTCGTATAAGACCTTGACTTTGTCACTTTTATCATTTCATAAAGCCATTCAAAATACTTATCAGTACGTCCTGTATGCTCTTTTTGAGTTTTGATAACGAGAACGGTAGTTTTCTGAGATTTTGTATTTTCAGTAATCGTATTTCGTCTTCAGTAATAAAGATGTCTATCGACCTATATTGATCCTTGCAGTTTGTCAATAGATGGTGCTGATATTATGTGTTTTGGTAGAGGATTCCATTAATTCACTAATCGATGCGGGAAACAAAATTCCAGACGTCAACGATTTGACCTCGGTTTTTTGAACTTTCTTAGAATGTTCTCTCAAATGATCAGTCCTAGACGGAAGGAAAAGATAAGACAATAATATCAAGGTCATCTTTCAGAATATGATAAGCCAACATTTGATCACCTCGTAATCTACAGTTAGATAACGGAACCTTGGTTTGAACAAAAGCATGTGGGTTCGGATACATGTTGTACTAACGCAAGATGAACCTACTATCAAAGGAGTTTATAGATCCTGCGGTGGCAGTCTCAGCTCAACTAATATCACATGCACCAGTCTCCTAATAGCAAGCATCTGTCACTTGCACTCCATAACTGAACGTGCTCTAAAATAAAGTCATCATCTAAACAGATTGAGCTGTGGTAGATGACACGGAGTATAAATATATGACATCCCATAGTCAGCTCACAGCCAATGACTTCACAAGTTTCATCACCATGTGATTGGAAAGCAAATGTGCGGATATTTATATTGTTAGCTGTGTATAGAAGGACTCCACCTCTTTTCGCACATCTATATCTATCACTCTTTAGGTAGCGGTATCCTAGAGTAATATCGAGGTCGTGGACTGACCAAACTTCTGTCTCGGCTACAATAAGTGGCCTTAATTTGTACTCCTAGCTCCTAGCTCATAGAATTCATTTCTTAGACTACGAGCATTTGCAAATAAAACTCGTAGGGAGAACGGCCTATTCACACAGGCCTTGGTAGCATTCACTTCCAAGACCTAACTATTCGAAAACCCACTAAGCGGAGATTTTCCTCACCATTTTGTCGACAGGTTTCTAGTTCAGCTAGTACCGTCATCCTTCTTATTCTATCTTATAGAGACATATCAGGTCTTACTCGAATGTTGGTCTCGTCATGACTACGGGCGCAACTTAGCAGAAGATCACGTTGCTTCTCCGACCCTAGGTTTACCTTAAGGATCAACACTCACCGGTTCTCTTACCTATTCTTATCTAGTAAGATGCTATGTATAAATTTCCCGAGCTTTTCCAAATCATGCGCATTTCTAATATTGGGATCAGAATCGTTTGATTCTGGCAAATTACTTACAATAATATTCGATTATTTTGAATTCTTCTCGGCCACGCCAGAGTGGAGTTCTGTCTTACTATCAGACTTTGGTAGTGTATTTTATGACTTAGAATTGGAGTTCACTGATCACTTGCCAACCAAGTGGGTGCGTCTTATAGGTTTTTTCCTCTCATTTATTTTTCCTCTGTACTGTCGTCCATTTTCCGTCACTCAGGACAGCCACACCGAGACTATCAGAAACGGTGACGGTCTAACCGGGTTTTTAATTTCTACTGAAGAAACATTACTACCCATATATCAATATCAAGTGGCACTTCACTTCTCGTCAGTTCCAACAAAGATTTTGCTTTTCCATTAATCACAGTCAGGGGTTTAACGCATCCCGTGACAGCGAGTACTACACTGACACATTTTTCACTGTCAGTACTCGTGTTACTAGCGCAACCACCATCTTTCTTCTTGCAGGCCAAAAATAATATGCTCATAGCTTCCTGGATTAGTAATGTTTTGTTTTCACAGCAAAATATACAAAGCCAATGTGAGTTGGGCTTCGAGCATCTTTTGTATGCAGTGGGACTTAAGCGGGTACATATCTTATGAAACCACTTTTTACTCTCATCGCATTGCATTCCTTCCTCCACGGGGAATAAACAGTTTGGCTGTTCACATTTATAAGTACTGCTGACTATTTTAATCAGATTAATGTTTAAAACACATTATGAACGCAAGTGTCATAGTCAATGAGAAAGAAAGTACTGCAAGACAAAGTTTAGCGAAATTTCAAACTCAACTGAAGTACTTCAAGTTAAAGTAGATCAAGAATACTTATTAATGCAGGAAGTACACAAAAGCAAAGATAATCACAAGTACAAAAACACTGCCCTTTTTAAATGCACGTTTCAGGTGATCATGTAGTCGTGATATGGTGTGTGGCATAGCTGCTGACACACGTCAGCTTCGTTCGTGCTTCATTAAGTCCATGGTAGTTGTTGATCATCCGGTTAAGGCGTAGATCTATTTTATGCTTAACACTGACTTTATATAATCCAAAACCGAAAAACGAAGTTCCAAAAACGTCCATTTGCTTGGGTCGATGAGTAGATTATGGTGTTTTATCAGGTCTGTACCAATGATCAGCGAAGAAACGTCTGCCATAAAGAAAATCTGGCAAATTGGTTTGTGCAGATGGAGTGACACCGTCTATAAATGCTTTTCCATGTTGGTTACGCGAGATAAGTGGATTATAATGTTTATGCAGTTCATACGAGAAACGTTCAATTAATGTAACGCAAACCTTTTGAACATTATTATGTTTGGTAAAATCCTTTTTGCTAAGGCCTTGTAAAAGTCAATCTTCTCATATGCATCCAGTTGTGCTATTGTCGAATGTCTTTGTGTATTGTTAGTCATTCAACATAACGAATCGCGTTACATCTGCCCTCTTATTAACAGTACATCTTGACAGTATTATATCCACTTCAAAAAGAAAAACACAGTGGTCTTTGTAATTAAAGACAGTCGTAATCACTGTCTAATTTATTGTTGACAAATGATTGTACAGCTTGGTAATAAATTCATTGAAAATAAATCCCTTCGCTGAACTTCGTATTTCTAATTTATTGTTATATTCTGCTTAAACAATAATATCAATAAAAGCTTTAACTTCAATTTTCCTCGTACAAATGCATCTGCCTTTCCTTTTGTTACTGCCCTGTAAACTTCTACAGTTCATCTCTTGATATTCACGTATTTCGGATTCACTCAAGTTGATCTAGCGATTGGAAAAAGTGCTCTGTAGGATGCATGGATGTAAATAACTCACATAATTTGCAATAATTATGCTTATAAAGTATACTTCATACAGTTCTACAGAAACCTTTCATTCATATCATTACGTGTTGGGTGGTTGAAGTTAGCCAACAGAAAACCCTATGTCTAGGTTTCTTGCTGTTCGAGTTCATCAATAAGGTGTACTTGTAATCTTGGAGTCTAGACAAAGATGGTATTAGTCATTACTCGGAGATCAATCAGTTTCGGATATCATTGTGTCTTTATTTATTGAGTAAACTAACCTTTAAATGAGTGATTATGATATGGGGCCTAAAGTTCCTTGTCTCAGGGGTAGAGTTCATCGTCATAACACATATATCGATTTTTACTCATCGAAAGTAGATGGGCTCCACCACAGACTTTACAATGATCAGAACATATTTGTAGCACTAAAGTTTACTTGCTCGTTGAATTCTCTACTATTTTTGCTTTTATGTAGTTTTTAATATAATTCAGTAAACCACATATTTTGAAATTATTGTTACTTCACCAACTCACATAGTCCATACCACTCTATCACTAGACAAAATACAACAAGTATGCTGATTTTTTACGTCTGTAATCGGACTTCCCCCAAATGCCCTGGTATGGCCGAGAGCGGGGAGGGTTCGCCCTCCCTCTCGAAATACTCTCACACAGCCACGCGTATACAGCCTCTGCCAGGGAAGTCCTACTCACTGCCTTCTCGTGGCGGGGGTGTTGTTTACAAAAATGAGAGGACGAAAAGCGAATGTCCGGCGCTTTAACCGGACCCCAAAATAATGGTGCACATGGGCTCCAGTATCCTGCGGGAACAAATGGCGTATGAACCAACTTTTGGTCACCGGCTTCCATGGGACTGCATCTCCTCACGATGCTCCACTGCCTTGTGGACTAGACCTTTAGGTCAATGGCTCGGGGTGTGGCCCCCTAAGAAAACCACCTGCTTCGGTCTGGGCGCCCGGGCAGTATCTCAGCCCACACACTAAAACTATGATGAACTATCTGCTTATAGAAAATATTCGTTTCTCCACCAAAGGATTGATGTTAACAAGCTGGCTGCAACTTCTGTTGCTAGTAAGTACCGAACCGAGCTAGCTTCTAGGCTAGCTACCATTCCACCGAAAAGTATAGATGAGCATTGGTTGCAATTGCATGACGCCATCAAAATAGCTAGTAAAGCCGCTTGCGGCTTCGCGAAACGTCCCGCTTATAAGCACTGGGTTTCTTCTGGTTCCTTACAACTGATTGAAGCCCGTCGGTCTACTCCGGGTGACCGTGAGCTTGACCACGAAAGACGACTTTTACGTAATGAAATTGAGCAAAGCTTGCGTAAGGATCGAGAAGCCTGGTGGACGGAACATAAATCTACTTCCGATTGCGTCCAAGCTATTGGCTTCCGTCATACTTCGTAGGTTGTTCAGAACCCGAGAAAGATTGACTCGCGAGGAGCAGGCTGGGTTTCGTTCTGGTCGAGGATGTATTGATCATATCTTCACCCTCCGCCAAGTGTTAGAACACCGCCATACTTATCAAAGGCCAACAATCGTAGTGTTTCTTGACATCAGGGCTGCCTTCGATTCGTTGGACAGAACTGTTCTCTGGGATTGTCTATTGAAGAAGGGTGTGCCTGAGAAGTTTATTAACATCCTGAAAGCATTATACACAAACACCTCAGGCAGAGTGAGGGCATACAACCACCTTTCTCCACTATTCCATTCGAGCAGTGGGGTTAGACAGGGTTGCCCAATCTCACCATTCCTCTCCAACTTTGCCATCGATGACATTCTGGAAACAGCTCTGACGGATGTAAGTAATAGTGGTGTGGATCTGTTGCCTGGAGAAAGACTTCTCGACCTTGAATATGCGGATGATATTGTCTTACTGTGCGAGAATGCCCAAGCCATGCAATCCGCACTTAATCAGTTGGCAATCAATGTCCGTTGGTATGGTATGTGCTTTGCACCCTCGAAGTGCAAAGTTCTTCTACAAGACTGGCAGGATTCTAATCATGTACTCACTCTGGATGGTGAGCAGATTGAAGTAGTCGAGAAGTTCGTGTATCTAGGTAGCTGCATAAGTGCTGTTGGTGGCATGAGTGATGAGATCAATGCACGTATAGTGAAAGCCAGAGCGGCTTATGCCAATCTGGGCCATCTTTGGCACCTTCGTGATGTTAGTCTGGCTGTAAAAGGTCGGATCTACAACGCGTCGGTGAGAGCAGTTCTGCTCTATGCTTGTGAAACCTGGCCTCTCCGAGTTGAGGATGTTAGACGACTCTGTGTTCGATCATCGTTGTCTCCGAAGGATTGCTGACATTCAGTGGCGACACCATGTCAGTAATGCAGAGGTTCGGCACCGTGTGTTCGAGCACAGAGACGATAATTCCATTGGTGTCACCATCTTGAAACACCGACTTCAGTGGCTCGGACATGTTCTACGAATGTCGTCCTAGAGAATTTCACATAATGTATTATTTGCCGACTCTGAGACTGGTTGGAAAAAGCGGAAAGGTGGTCAGTATATGACATGGTGTCGTGGTATGAAAGAAGGCTGCAAAGGGCTAGCTTCACGACTCCCTGGTTGGGGTCCGAGAGACGGTGTAGCACAGTGGCTTGAGACGTTATCATATATGGCCCAGAATAGAAGCCAGTGGTGATCCTGCTTTAACCTTCTTTTGCTTTCTTCGTAAAAAGTGGTTGCCTCTTCCTTAACTGAAAGATTTCTTCTGATTGTACCTTTCCGTTTCCTCCATTATTGTTCTCTCTCTCTTTTATTTTCTCCTTTCTCTTCAAATTCTCATTGTTTTGTGTGGCGCATATATGTTTGGTGCCCCCTTGTACCAATATTTATGTGTTCAAATAAATAAATAAAAATAAATAATCAGTCTATATACGCGAAGTTTAGTTGGCGCTTTGCAAATGACATTTCAATTACTAACAAGATATCTCCATACGTACTGAAGACTGAAAATACTGTAATCCTGTTCAGCATTCTCCGTTGTATTGTGGTAGCGAGAAGTTCTGAGGATGAACAATCTAACTTCATTTATATGGCCCTTTCTGCTTTCAGAATACTGTTTTTTGCGAGATATTAGCTTTCTCGTGTAATTGTGAATTATAGTGAAAATTGGTAGAATCATAATGAACTCCTGACTATTTGATCGATAATCTTATCCAGAAACTACAGCCACGTCTGTACCCACTATGAAAAAAGGCAAAAACATTAATGCTAATTTATGCGGCTGTCAGTTTCGTTAACTAAATTCACTTCTAAATAGCTGGTTCAGCTCACTATCAAACTAACTAGTATATTTTCACATGTTTTAGGCTCGTCTTGTTAAAAATTATGGTTTATTCCCTATGAACCTTTATTGTCGAATTCGCATTGGAGATGCCATATTCGAAACTCAGACTGCACTTTCAGCTGGCAAACGTCCTTTTTGGAATGAAACATTCCAATGGTGAGTTTTATTTGTTAGTATATAATTACTACCATCAAAACCGGGCTAGTGTTCAGACATTTTCACTTTTGTGAAACTAAATTCTATTGTCCATTGATGAAAAATCTTAAACAATAAATTAGACTTTAAAAGTAAGATCCTGAAAAGGTATAAAAGTATCATTGAAAGTAAATGGGATTTGTGTGCACAATACTTAAACTTTCCCATATTCGATTAGTATTTAATACAACTAAGTTGATACAAGACAACTGACAACCTTTGGGCTATATCTTTCAGTTTATTTTCATTTGGTCTGTTGTGTTGCAATAAGTTTGGTTGTAAAACTGAATTTGTCAGTCATAGTATAAAATATAAATTTATACTTGTCGAGTTAAAATTTTATTCACCAATCGCATAATGAACATACTAAAATTAGAGAGTTCTAAAGGTTTATATTCTATGTAAATGCATTAATTTCATATTAACTTTTTTCAAATGATGTATTCTGCCTTAAATCTGGCCAATTTTATGGATTATTAATTCGGATTTATAATTGTAGAACCTGATGAAAAATTGTTGAAGAGAATATTCTTCGTTCATATAATTGTCTTTTCAAATAGAAAATTATTTATTCTGTTGTAATCATTTTTTTTGTTTTAATTATTATTTATTTATTGTTCTGAATGAAAGAATTTATCTTTGTCAATAATTATGTCTGTTGTGAGATAGTAACTCACTGATGACAATGGTGAATGTGTCACTCAATTTCGTGGATTAGTTTAAGTTAGACATTAACACCGTTTGATGCTGGTTCACTGGTCTAGTGGTTAAGCGTTCACACGCGAGACTGATAGGTCCTGGGTTCGAGTCTCGCGAGGCGTGGTCGTGGATGCGCACTGCTGAGCAGTCCCACAATAGGGCGGAACGGCCGTCCAGTGCTTCCAGGTTTTCCATGGTGGTCTAGCTTCAATGGACTCATGATCTCAACTATCGATATTAGATAATATTCTTATAACAAGTATTTTCATGTACTAAATTGTGTTTATATTTTCTCTATAATTCGTTTATTTTTATTTTATTAAATTTAGTTGGTTACATGGTGATGTTGACAGATTAACAGTAGAAGTGTTTTCAGAAAATGTCTTATTTTCCGATTCACAAGTAGCTAATGCTGTGATAATTTTCCCTCCATCTATATTTGATGGTGTTGCTTTAAATCAGTGGTTTTCACTCAGTGGAAAGCAAGGAAAAGATTTAGAAGGTTCAATTAATCTGATTTTTCGGTGTCGAGTAAGCGAAATATACTTATTATTAACTTGAATTTTCATTTACACTAATCAACATAATTGTCATTTATTTAGTCGTTAAAATTAGGAAACCGAATTCTAACATGTAATTAGAAAATAATTAAGTGGTTTCTTAGTGAAAATCTATTCAACTACCAATTTCGTCCTCCTTTTTTATTATCCATAAACTGACTTATATCTGTCTTTTGTTACAAGTTCATATATACTTGCAAAACAAGCATATGAAAAAATAAGGTGTGTACATGCACTCAATTCATTATGCACATCACAAAAAAATTTGAACTATGGGTCATTCATTTCTTCTCCAATGTAACTGCTTTCAAAATCATCGATAGGCAATTACTTATGTCTCTGACTCGCTAATTAGCAAGAAACTTCAGCTTGGCTTACTTATCCAAAAAACAATTCATTATCAGCTTGATACGAACATGGTAATTTTTCTTCTAGTTCACTCCTCATCTTCAGACCATCGACCTCCACTCTTTCCCCTTCTATTCTGAGGGTGGTTTTATACTTCATTCATATACATTCATTCGATCAATTTGCCTAATGATTAGAACTGATGTACATAATACAAGATCTGGTTCACTCATTTATCTAATCAAGTCGCCACAATTCACGACAACATAACAATTGAAAATCAATAAAATCATATATGCTTTACGGACAAAAGACCGGAAGCCCATATTGGTCCTCAGTTTGCTCACTTTTCTAAAAGTGTCTCAGTATGCTTACATAGCATTCCTTTTAATATTACTCGTATTATTAGTAATATTGTCATGTTTCACATACTAAAATGTCTAGAGCTCTCCATTCATTTGCTTATAAACTGACAGCTTTTTGGCGAGTATCAACAGTAATCCTGACATCTTTTTATTCATCTCTTTATCAAATTTCAACACCTTAAGGTGATTAAAAGACAGCATTTCACCATAATCATCTGCTTGTGTTTATTAGTTATTCATGTGAGTATCTCCTAATATGAGCTTTATTAACCTAGGTACTGAGCTTATTTGTACATGAATATTTGTTATTTGTTTACTTTGGTTTTCCAGTAATACGAGGCCTTCTTCTGGTTATTTTTAGCCTATTCACTATATTGACTTATGGTTTTGTTTATGAAGAAATAAAGAAAATGAAAGACCGATAATGTATATGACTTGTCTATTTAATGATGCATAAAATGCAGTTTTTAAGGTCGATTTGTATGTATATATGTTTGTGTACATGAATATAGCATATCAATTGAATATTCATTAACAGCATGTGCTTTTCATTTTCTTTTTTTGTAATACAACTTTATTGATTCATCCACACTACTGTTCTGATCTTCTTATTGCTCAAGCACAATTGTAAACTAGCACTTACACAAATGACTATATACTTTTATTGATTTGCAAAATTTACCTTAATAAAGTTGTGACTCACGAGTTCCGATATCATCAAGTTAGCAATTGCTGTGCGAATGAGTGTAATTTACCTGGACGAGGTTTTTGAGCTATCAAAAACAAATATTTGAAAAGTTTACACAATGTAGCTAAAATTGGTCTTCATTTAAATCTTAAACATCTTAGAATCATTGTTTGCTGAATTCACTATTTAAGATAAGCATAACAGAACCAGATGAAAATCAAGTCAAATTCTACTGTGATTTCTGAAAAAAACTGCTTACATTGATATGATTTGATTGGCAATCTTACATGTGCTGAAAATTCTTGCTTTAGGGAGATATATTGTTTACTACTGAGTCACATAAATTATTGAAAACCAGTCACAACAATCCGGTTAATTAGTTCAAAGTTGCTTAATACCCAACAATCATTTCTTTTGTTTAAGTTTAATTTTATTAGCGGTACACTTAAACGTTTCTATTTCTGAGGTAGACTTTAATAAGGTTCACAGTTGGATTTCATTTAACTTATTCACTCTTAACTTCGACTGTGTATCCTCCAAATACTTGCTCTAATTTTATCCATTACTGGTCTACTTGAATACCATGACAGTTTCTGCTTGAATTAAATAGTTTTATTTTTTGGATTGAATCAGTATGAATAGATTCCTTAGAAAATCGTTTTTTACCAAACATGACTACCTCTCGTCAAAATATTTTCAATCTAATCATCCCGTATTGCCGACTGTTGCGCGCAATTCTCAGTTATTCGCTTCACTCATGAATGCAAAGCCTAATTATCTTATGATTATTCAAGTTTTTCCTCGGTAACCGGTCAGATTCTTTTACTCTCCATTAATTTCTTATCAATAACCGAGTGGTACTGTTAGCAATCAAAAGTGTCAGGTTTGTGGTTCACAGCATATATCTCAAGTCTATATGTATTTTCACCAAATAATAGTGACTCAATATAAATTGTCAAGCTTTTTTAATTTTGTTTTGTTTTGTAATAGGAAGCAGGCTTTATGTGATTAAAACACCAACCTTAGGTTTAGAGTTTGGTAGCACAGTAACTTTCATCAGATAATATTATTCCTTTGTCCTATTGCGATATGTTCCCGAGGAAAAGGTAAAGGAAAATCCATAGGAAGTAACACGTCTAAAAGTGAGTTTACACTCACAATGTAATAGTAATTCGAATAAGATAAGCGACTGAATTAATGTACTTAAAAGTACTGCTGACTAATATTTATCAAAATGTAAAAGTAGGTGAATATATCCTTCTTTTCTCTTCTGAACATTGGAAATCCTTCTGGTACAAGCGAAAGATGAGAAGTCCAACTATGTACACGTTTAGGCCCCTCAATTCATTTTAATATATACGGAAAAACTAAGCTAGTGTATATTTCCAGATTCTTATCTGTGGACTACCGATTGAGAAATATTGTTGACTTTAAGGGCTCTATATATCAGTATTAATTAGTGATTAGTTTAGTTCAGGATATTAACAACGGGAAAATTCAAACCTTACTAATTAATACTTTATTGACTTGCTCAGTCTTACCTTATTGTATCAACAATTTTTATTTAAATAGAGTTTGTTATGTTCTGTGTCTTTATTTCATTTTTTTATTTTGTTTGTAGAAAGTACCAGTAAACCTTCCAGTTCTACAGTCCAGTCCATCATGTAAGTCTGATTGATTTAGTTCCGTTTGTTTGTCTGTTTCTTCTCATCGTATAGATCAATAGTTCAGTGGTTTTCATGTTCTACTATCAATCATTTGCTTTACATTGATTACACTTCCAACGATTTGAACGACTATGTATAACCATTAAATTGCTGTGCACATGATGTGTAGTCCTTGTTTTTGGTTAGGACTGTACCCTGGTTTATGCTTGTGGACGAAACGTTGGAATTATTTTAAATTTCAATCGCTGAGATTATTTCAAATATAATTTTCACACAATAAAGAATATGCTTTACGAAAATAATCAACAAATAAATGGTAGTAGCATAAAAACTCATGATCTAGAGTAGGACAGGAAATAAATGTACATATCCCACTGTTACCTATTTTATACCATTTAAGTTAAGATCTACACTCATAGATTACGTTTATCTCGTATATCCGAACCAAACAGTCTACTCCTTAAATAAAAATCCACAAAATGTATTTCTAGAAATATATCAATTGCAACTTTCTAGAAGATTTAATTTAAGGTGTTGAAATTCCTGGTTGGGCACTAGCTGAAGACTTTCTGACGTATTAAGTTTTCAGATAGAATATGTGTGCAAACGTTTTTTAATTTTACGATTTATATCACAGAATTTTGTTCCCATAGATGGAAACTGCAGATTAAGTATGGATATTGACAAGTAATTAAATACATATCTCTTAGGATTGTTTGCAAATTCAACAGAATTTTCTCACATGTTCTTTTTGATAACTTAGTCAATCCAACAAACGGTATTAAGCTAGTCTTCAACCAGTAATTACAGCGCTTTAGATCTAATCGTTATGGTAGCTGCAATAACTATTTGGACCCATTATCAATAGTTATATATCTTTTAACATAAGATCACACTATCCTCATTAGTTATTTACATTTGAAACTTTTTTTCTAGATTGTCAACCGAGATTAGGTGAAATCGGTGGTATGAGAGTATTACCTAAACCAATATCTACTGAAGATGTTCAATCAATACATGAAATTTTCCCATCTGTTGAAGATGATACAATTCATTCACTTTTAACAACACATCATGGAAATCGAGAAGTTGTTATCAATGAACTACTTCGTATGACATCAGAAACTTAAAACTGTAAAATCATTGTATTATCATTTTCGTTCTTTTTGTTGTTGTTTTTATTTGAACAAATTTTATTGCTCATAAATCCTCTCGCTCCCTGAAAATGTGTCCACGTTCTAGTTTATTTACTTCTCCATCGATTGTTGCTTGTTTTCTCCATAGAGTTACATTATGTATCTTCAAATTGTTATAGCCTATTGTCTTCTCTGAGATATAGTTATCAAGATCATCTCGATAAAACAATGCTATAATTGTGATGTTTGCTAAGTGTACTTGTGTTTTTGTGTCTTACCTTCATTTCTTTTTTCATTGATTTTAATCT
Organism: Schistosoma spindalis; assembly: GCA_946903255.1. NCBI lineage: Eukaryota > Metazoa > Platyhelminthes > Trematoda > Strigeidida > Schistosomatidae > Schistosoma > Schistosoma spindalis. The sequence continues at coordinate 70,455,064 of OX336416.1, read as the reverse complement.
TTTCTACTGATTTATGTTTTCACTCTCAAACATATCCTATTTTTGTGTTTCATTACATTTGTTCTATAACTAAAATACTTTATTACTTTACTGATTGTGGTTATATATGTGTTCCTGTTTCTGTCGTTGTTATTCCGAGGCGTTTGTCTTCTAAAAATGATCATATAATATATATATATATATATATATATATATATATATATATATATATATATATATATATATGCTCTTGTTTTCAGGATTTTATTTGAACAGTTTCAGTTCTTCGTTGTTATAAGACTACCGAGCATTGTTTTGTTTGAACTAAACAGTTGTTGGATTTTCTGTAGTAATAATGTGACTATCAAATATGCTTTTTTTGTTTCTGTGCAGATACACATATATTGGTCATCATTATGAGCTATTATGGTTGGTCATTCAACAACTGATTCTACCTGTACCATTTCTTAATTTTTACGTTGTTTTTTGAGCTGAAAATTGATCAATTAATAATAGCCCATTTTGCCAGTAATAGTCAGCATATTTTGTTAATGCTTTGTTTAGCATACAAGTCGGTTTCTTTTTTGATTCTTTGAAGAAGCAACTCAAACAAAGTAGCGAAACGTCACCAATGTATTTTTGTACTCACTGGAATATTTTACAAATCACATATTGCAAAGAAAGGTGACAAATAGGAATTCCGTATGTTATTGACTAACTTCTCAGGCACGTCGTAGTGTCGAAGAAGCTTCCATATTGTTGGCCTATCCACGCTGTCAAATGCTTTCTCGTAGTCAATGTAGTTGATGTAGAGTGATGAATTCCATGCAATTGATTGTTCCACAATGATCTGTAGAGTTGCGATTTGGTCTGTACACGATCGACCGGCACGGAATCCAGCCTGTTGGTCCCGATATTGGGCATCTTCGGAGTCCTTCATTCTGTTTAACAATACCCTGGTATTGAGAGAAGAGTGATGCTCCTGTAGTTATGACACTTGCTGAGATCGCCTTTCATTGGTATTTTTACCAGAAGTCCTTCTTTTCAGTCTTTATTCCATGAGTAATATGATAGTTTCTTCGTATTACTTGTTGTTCTTCTTTTTAAAACAAATCATGTTTAAGCAAAGAATTAAGGTCGAAAAAATTGGAAAATACAAAGTTTTAGTGTAAACGTGTCTTTCTTTGATATCTTGATCAGGTGTCCTTGTTTCCAATCTGTTGGTACTTGTTCTTCATCCCAAATCTTGCTGAAGAGAATATGGAGTATCTTTGCGGTTACTGCTATGTTTGATTTCAGTGCCTCTGCTGAAATGTTGTGTGGTCCCGCTGCTTTGCTGCTCTTGATTTTTCTGATGGCCTTGTTGATCTTTTAAATTGTTGGTGGGCCAACATCGATTGGGAGGTCCGTGGGTGCTACTTCGATGTTGGGTGGGTTCGGTGAAGCTGGTCGATTCAAGAGTTCCTTAAAGTGTCCTACCCACCTGTTTCGCTGTTCTTCAATGTTGGTGAATGCTTTGCCTCCCTTGCATTTCACTAGTCCCTCTGGTTTACGATAATTTTCAGTGAGCTTCTTTGTTGTATTATACAAACGTCTCATGTTTCCTTCTCTGGCAGCCTTTCTCGCCGTCATTGCTAAATCTTCCACATATTTACGTTTATCGGTTCTGATGCTCTTCTTCACTTGCTTGTTTGCTTCCGTGTGTTCAGCTTTTGTCTTGGCTTGTTCAACTGGTATTGATTGCTGTCTTCTTGTTCCTCCTTTCTTGAATCGTACTTAGTGTATTAACAGTGATCCAGTCCTTGTAATGGTGCCTCTTGTGACCCAGAATCTCATGACATGTTGAAGTTATTGCCTCTTTTATCTCTTTCCAGTTGTTCTCCATAGTAGTCCCTTCTCCATTGAGTAGATCATGAAAGGCCTGAAACTTATCGCTGAGGGCTATCTTGAATTTGTTGAGTTTGTCAGTATCCCGAAGAAAAGCTGTATTAAACTTTTGTGATGTTGTCCGCCCCGTTGTCCAGTGCTTCTTGAGTTTCAATTTCATCTTGGCGACCAGCAAGTAATGACCTGATGCTATATCAGCTCCTCTCGTGGTTCTCACATCCTTTTGAACTTTTTGTTGATGCAGAAATGGTCGATTTGGTTCTGTGTGGTGGGATCTGGTGAAGTCCATGTGGTTTTGTTTATGCGTTTATGTGGGAATATGGTTCCGCATATGACCAGTTTATTGAAGGCACATGGGTTTGCAAATCTCTCACCATTTCCATTCCTTTCTTCCAGTCCATGTCGACTGCAGTCTATCGTAGAATTGATCTTTAGCATCTTCATTGTAATCGTTGGTAGGCACATAGCATTAGTTTCTTTTTCAGTTTGGAAAGGACAGGAGGCTTGATGGCCTGTGTTAGTCCTGGCAATTGTGTTCTCTCAGTTGATCCAACTTTCTTTTGAAAGAATCTACAGATGGAGCTTCAACCACGTGTTGAGGTAATGAATTCCACTCGTTGATGATTCGGTGGGAAAGTCGATAATCAGCTGACAAGTAATTTGTTCTGGGCTTGTGAACTTTTTTCGAGTGCCCTCGTAAATTCTCTGTTTTGGAAGACAAGAAAAATGAGGGCATATCAGGTGCAAATTTATCACTAAGCAATTTGAGAACTGTAATCAAGTCGCCTCTAGTTCTACATGACAAAGGGAATAAGTTTAGCTTGGCCAGTCGAGCATCATACGGAAGCTTCGCTATTCAGGGAATCAGTTTAGTTGCCGTTCTCTGGACCTTTTCCAAAAGCTCACTGTCTTTTTTTAAGCAGAGGCTAGCCGCTTGTATGCAGTACTCAAGTTTAGGACGTACGAACACTGTATACAAAGTCAAAAACGTTTGAGCGTCGACATGAGTAAAAGCCCTACGTATTGACCATAAAGTTCTAAAAGCTTTGGCGGCTATTGCACGGCAGTGTGCAGTAGTCTTCAGATCTTGGTTAACGATGACTCCCAAGTCATTATGTGTCCGGGCAACAGGTAGCTCAGTGTTATTCATCGTGTATGTATCTGTACCTTGATGACCGGTATGCATCACAACACACTTGGAAGTATTTATCGGCAGCTGCCAGGTATGAGACCATTCGGATAGTTTCTTCAGGTCATTTTGGAGTTCTAAGCTATCACCCTTACATCGTATCGTTCTCCATATCTTGACATCGTCAGCATATAGCAAGACCGAAGATGATAGTAAGCGAGGAAGGTCATTTACATACAAGAGGAATAGCACTGGCCCCAAAACTGTACCCTGGGGCACTCCACTAAGCACAGTTTCCCAGCTAGATAACTTTCAGTTTACCCGTACTCTTTGTTGGCGCCCAACTAGGAAGTCTTCTATTCACATCAATAGATTGCCTCCGATCCCGACATTTTTTAGCTTATATAATAGCCGGTCGTGCGGAACTTTGTCAAAAGCTTTGCTGAAATCGATGTAGGCTACGTCTACAGGTAACTTTTGGTCTTTAGGAGCGCACCAGCTTACACGAGCGACTAATAAGTTAGTGAGGCAAGAATAACCTATTCTGAAACCGTGCTGTTTCTCCGAAAGGATCCGGTCTACATCGAGGTACATAAACAGCTCCTTCCGAATAATCTTTTCTAAGATTTTAACAACCACACTAGTTAGGCTAACGGGTCGGTAATTCTCAGGTTTATGTTTCGTACCTGTTTTGAAGACAGGACTTACTATGGCGTTCTTCCAGTCTTTTAGTAAACGACCCTGCCCTACGGATAGCTTAAAGCATATACTTAAAGGGTTCCCAACGAAGTTAGATAATTCCTTTAGTAGTCTAGGATGCAATTCATCGGGCCCCATGGATTTACCTATGCCAAGCTTATTTAGCAGATCAAAGACACCGAGTTCTTTAATGGTCACGCTATCCAGTGTATGTGTGGGGGGAGGGTTAGTAAGCGCTGACGGGAAGGGTGCTTTTATGGTATATACATTGCTAAAATAGTTTGAGAACACTTGAGCCTTACCAAAGTCATCTTTCACTAATGATGCTTCAGTACTGTCTCCCCATAGTGCAGGAATATTTCCTCTTCTTTTTGTCCTTTGGTTTATATAGGAATACAAGCGTTTAGGACATTCTATGGATTCCTTAACAATTTTTTGTTCGTACAGCTTTTTAGACTTGCAAAGGGTCAAGGCACAGGTATTCCTGGCTTTTCGATACTGAGATTTTGTCTCATCAGTCCCCAGTAACCTAAATCTATCCCACATTTTTCTCTTACGGAGAAGGATGCGGACCTCCCTACTGAACCATGGTGGGGAGTTTCTCGGCCCCCCTCGGTATAGTCCAAGGGATGTGGAGTGCGGTAACTTTTAAGTATGAATTTCGGAATGCGTCCCAAGCCGTTTCAATTGAGGACTCTGGGTCTATTGTCCAATCTACCAATGATGATTAGTGCATGATATCTGGTATGTTTGTTTTCCAGACGTTAGGTCTGGGTTGAGTTGACGCGTGCTCGTGATTGACAGTTATATGGAAGTCAAAAGTTAAAACTGCGTGGTCACTTTTACCTAGGGGTGGCATGTAAAGGAGATTCGCAACGTCATCCTCATAGTGAGTTAATATAAGATCTAGTAAGGATGATTCAGTGCCCGTGTCGTACCTAGTCGCTTCTTTCACATGTTGCACTAGGGCACATGTTATAACCGCATCAACTAGTTCCTGCTCGAAAGAATTATCTGACGATTCAGTACGCAGATTTCTCCAGTCTACCATAGGTGCATTAAAGTCCCCTAGGATTAGACATCGACCACTTCGCGACCAATTTTTGAGCCTGTTTAGCAGCACATCATTTACCTCACAGCTTGGACTGCGATAGACCAAACCAATCAGCAGCTCTTGCCCCTTGAATTTCAAGTGGCAACTAACCAATTCACACATCCCACTTTCATGGGATACACTATCAATAATGACAAACGGGATAGCATTCCTAATGAATAGAGCTACTCCCCCTCCTTTACGCTTATGTATTCTGTCGGTCCTTACTAAAGTAAAATCCTCAAAATCGAGTTTCATACTATCTATAGACTGTGTCAGCCAGGTTTCTGTGACTGTGATTATGTCTGGCTTTGTAGAGTCAATCTGTTCACCTAGTTCCGATCGCTTATTAAGCAAGCTTCGGGCATTAGTGTAACAGATCCGTAGCCTATTTAAGTGGCTTCGTGCTTCACCCAGAGTAGCTTCGGCATCATTCTCTGACGAAGCCTCACAACCCGAAAATTTACAATTTTTAGGTCCTTTTCGCCAGAGTCTAACCTAATTCGTAGTTCTTTTTCGGCTTCCCGTCTTTCTACACGGTCTGCCAGCGACAAGTCCTTTCGGATAAAAACTCCCGAACCCTTTAATTTATGTCCATTCTGTAAAATTAAGTCCCTTTCATTCGAAGATTTGAATACTACTTTAAGCAGTCTAGATTGATTAGGCTTCAAGTTCGCTAGACTACCTAGTCTATACACCTTTAGCAAGGTGACTCCGGAGATATTTTGAGGCATGAGTTGATTAAGTAGCTGTTTTATCAGGACAATGTCATGCTCAAAAGGAGTTTTTGGTTCAGAGCTTTCGCTCTCCTTGATCCTATGAAAAATAACTGATCTGTTACTGTGATCAGCCTTCGATTTTTCGACTACTTTTGTGGGGGCAGGGTTCCCTTTTATATCGTTATTTTGTTTCTTCCTTACAACCTGTACTCATTCGTCAACATTGCTTGGAGAAGCAACCACAGTCGCGTCAAACATACTGTGGGATTCCGGAGGGTTTTCGATGACTTGGGAGGTCGGGTTATGTGTTCCTTTAGGAACTGATCGAGCCTTGCAGTTGCGGCTTCTATGTGTTTCTTTCTGGATACCATTTTGAACACATGGGACAGAAGAAACTTTTTTCCTTGAGTTTTTTGTGGGGACAGAACTCTTTGGAGACTGTTCTCCCTACTTTGGTAGGTGCGAGTTTGCCTCACGCCAATTTGCGTGTCAACGGAGCGAGTACTTGTTGATGTGTCGCGACCACTCTTGCCAAAACATATTTTAGCAGCACTAACCAGTAAGATGGCCTCAGTTAGCAAGCTGTTAGCATCCGAACAGCACTGTTGACAGAGCCATAAGCAACCATTCTTACTGAACCGTTTGAAAGCTGCAGGCTTTAAATTTGTGCAAACTTCGTGGTACCAGCCATTGCACTCATCACATTGCATTCCGCTTTCAACAGGATAACGACATCCCGGGAGTTAGCAATTGCTTTTTTTGCACTGTCCAGTCATTTAAACACGGTTTTTTTGAAAGAACTAGATGCGAAAATACTCAGGGACAAAAATAATCTATGACCAAAAAAAGTGGGAAACTAGATCGTTAGAACCAAAAGTACTAACAGATACAATAGAAAAATAGAGTACTCAAAAGTATTGACAACAAATTACTTTAGAAACAAAAACGATACTCTAATCGAATACTTTAACTGAAAGAAACCCAAATAAAGTGGAAACAGTAGTTTTGATAAGTATAAACGATCAAAACAATAGAATTTACTCAGCGAGGAAAAATACCACTGTCCTTTTTGAATAGCGTGCGAAAGTTCATTCTAATGCCTTCTTTATTTGTTTTGAAGGAGGCTTTTATGATCTTTGGTCCATGAGATTCCCATCCGATAAGTGCTTTTTTGGATAGAATCAGTGCAACTCCTTGTGTATATGGAACATTTACAGTAGCTCTCCTGAAGCTAGTCCTTGTTATCCAACCTACATAAAATATGTTTCACTGATTCTAAGCACCTTTAGGTCGTATCTTTTCATTTCTGTAGCAACTTGGAAGACTCTCCAGGTCTCCCACATTGTACGAACATTCCATGTATCTAAATTGATGGTTGCTCTGGTTTTCAGAAGAGGCATCAGCTTCGTGAATTCCGAAGGACCTCAGCTTTTATCATGAGGCGTCATAACTCTTCTTAATGAAGACCTTCTAACTCCTGAGGCGGAGTTCAAATGATCTGAATTATTTCTCCAGGCTAGAGTTTTTTAGCGAGTGAGTTTTCTACAGGATGAGGTCGCTAACCTCATGCCCACCTCTCTTCGTTTATCCAGACTTGGGATCGGCAGTAGCTCCAGAGAGGCTCCAAGCGGAGTCATTCATAAAAGTAAGAAATCTTGTTTCATTGTTTATGTGATAATCATTTGACATAACGGCTGAAATTTGGTACCCGCTACTGAGGAGCCTGGGAATCACACGGCACATGTAAGAACATAAAGATGATAGATGAGGAATTATTTGACACCAAAAATAAATGAAAATGATATCTGAATACACAGATTTTTCAACGGATCATTTACACCGATTAACAGTTAGATTTATGTAGTACTTGAGATTAGTCAATCGATGACTTATTGCATGAACATAAAATTTAGTGTTTTCAATTTACTAAATTACATAATTAATCCTTTTTAAGATGTGAATAAATGTCATAGACAATTTGAAAGAAATCAATTATGTATGTTATTTTCACTTCAATCTATTAAGTTCTTGCTCATCATTTCACATCTGATAAATGTTATATCCTCTAGTGAAGATTAAATTATAGGTAACTTCCGAGAACTATTTATGGACTAATATTATACGTATATTCTTATTATATTAACTATTCAGTAACTAGATTGTGTATATCTATATTCCTTTTATTATAAGCTTTATTTTGACCCAGTTTATTAATTAGTCTCCTAAGTTCACAACCATTTTTTGGTTTGATGTTGTATAAATGTTATTTCCTATTTTATGGTGTGATGTAGTCTGTTGGGCTGGTAATGTAAACCAAATATGTTGGAAATAAATGACCTGCATATTGTCGTTCTAGACTCAACTGGACGGGCTAGGCGAACTAAAGGACCAATAAGGATGCTAGGTTGTTCATACTGATTAAACGTCATTGGTTTTGGCACAGTACTAAGATTGTATAAGTCGTGATCCAATTGACAGAGAAATCATGTGATAATTAAATTGGCTTAAAGACAACAATAATATTGTTTTCTTAGCGATAAATCTTCAGTTTATGATTCAAAGTAGTAAACTAATGAATCCCACGCTTTATAATTCATTGATCTCAATTACAATCAGATATCTTAGTTTCTTAGTTTTAATATTGTTTGAGATGATTGTTTATTTATAGTTAAATATCATCGTTTATTTCATATTCTGTTTTCATTAAATGTGAATAGATGCTATATGTGAGTTAGTGTTGGTCAATTCATATTGTCAGTTGCTTTACTCTTGTCAAAAGATTGTTTGATCTATTTTTTTAAAAAAACAAACGTCAATATCAATTCTACACGATAATTCACTGTTCAGTTAAACATAGATTTAAACATTAATTAGTCTATTACTATTCTAGGTTGACAGTAAAGTATTGATCATTAAAAGATAATGAATAAAATATCATATTTGTACTTGTTTTTGTTTTAATTATTATAGTAACTAGATATTGCTAGTAAAGTAATGCTGAATTTCGACTTACATATGAGTTAAATTAGTAAATATTAATTTATACAGATCAAAGTCTTTTTGTTTATTTCAATTCCTATAGTAAATTGATATAAACAAATTTCAATATAATTCTGTATGTGTACATCTAAAGCCCGGGTATATGTGTAATTATTATAAATAACGACTTATTTAATTGTGACTATTTCAAATAATTGATATCCAACTAGGAATTTTAGGCGATAATGTGACATCATAACAATAAGATGATTTAATATGTTAGCTAACCGACCTGTTGATAAATATAAGTAGAATGGAAAACACAACTCTCAGGGTTGATTCAACGAATGTTCTTTCGATGATGTTTCAAACTTTCCAATATAATACATTTGCTGATATCTTGAAGAGAATGATATTCATCGACAAGAGTCGAAGTGCAAGAATCATTGGAAAATATTCACCAATTAAACTTTTAGTAATTCTATATCTGCTAGTTTATAAATGATTTAATATGACCGCACTTGATGGTCACAATGTAGTAACCAATGTTATCTTTTCCAGGCGTTCGTGATAGTCAAGTCCCTTGGTAGTGAATGCACGCTCAGGTAAAGATAACAATATGGTGCTTTCTTGAAATATGAAAACCATATATCAAATACATAATGCGCACATCTTTCAGTTGTCCTTTACATGCTTCATGATTCTTTCAATTCCGTTTTTATTACAATTGCTTTCTTTTCCTCTTTCTGTTTTCTTCAACTGAATCTCTAATCTTCTATAGGTATGTATTCCACTTCCTATTGGTACCTTACATTACTTGTATCTGTCAACAGAAGTAGTATACACTATCAACGAAGTTAAATGAACCGACATTGCAATGTGAATTGTTTAACATAAGATTATTGTAGGCAACTAGCAGGAAGGCCTCAATTTAAGTATCATATCGGATACCAAGTATCACCAAGGTGCATGGACAACATGCTTCCACCAATTCTATCAATATTGTAATCAACATTTGTTTGGAAAACAAATAACTCTGAACCGGAAGTTTTTTTATTAATCAAGAGAACAATTAACAGTGTGATATAACATAAAAGAAAAACATCATGGATCAAATTTCGTTAACAATAATTGTGGATCAAAGTAATTACAACAATTTATGTATGTGATTTGTGAGCGAGGCAAATAATGGTTGGTTGTTTATTTAGTTAGACTTGTAAGTAGTCTGTCAGGTTTTAGAGGAGTTATATATTCTCCAACCTTAATTATTATTGTGATTGTTGTCGGTTTTTTGGTGTGGAAATATACTTCGTTCTAGTCAGGCTAGTCACATGTTCTTGATCTGAGTTGTGTTGAAGTCCTGTGGAACAGCAATGGAAGTATATCTAGTGTAGATATTTGTCTAAGGTAAATTAACGTCTTATTAGTGTAGACAAGAAAACTGAGCGTTATAACAGTATGGTAAATTATCTTAGATATGAATGTTAACTTTCTCCGTCCATATCTATCTATGGTTAGCCAATACTACTATATATCTGGGAATGCACATTTGAAATTAAATGGATTTTAGATGTATGCCACCTTGTAAGTAATTAAAACGCATAAAATTACTAGTTATTAATAGGTAGATTGATTTATTCAGTGAAAAGATGAATTAAAATAATGTGCGGTATAGAATATAGTTATGTGTAACATAAAAGTAGCTTTATCATAGATTAATATTAGCCGGCTATTTGTGAAATATTAAAAGGCTCTGATTAACTCTTCCAAATTACTTTGAACACTGATAACAGATAATCATCACTCTATGAAGGAATGAATTCATTTGATGCCAATTTGTGAAGAACAATAAACTTTAAAAAAGGTTGGTCTGACATCTGACAGAATATCACCGCAATATTCATCGCATTTATGTTATCACTTGTACCTTGTGTCCTATTAATGTATAGCGTAATGATACCTCCAATTAAAGAACAGTAATTTGTCAACCGGACCAGCGATACATAAAACCCGTATGAGTAGCCTAGAGTCTTATCGGTCCTGCTTCCTTCCAGAACACCAATATCAGCCTCCGTGATATGAACCATGTATTTCAAATATACTGAGTTTATATACAAACCAAACAGACCACATCGTACCATAAAATTGAAAATACATATTTGTACGAGATCTAGCCAAATGTGGCTGTGAATGCGGGAAACTGCAATTAATAAACTGGGCATAACTCAAAAACGGTTTATCGTATAATAATAGTTCATAGGCCATAATAAAACTTATAATAAGAGAAATATGAATATACATAATTTAGTTACTTAAGAATTAAACAATAAAAGTATATGTATAGTATTAGTCTAGAAGTAGATTCCAACAGTTACCATTCATTATTCTGATTGGGATATAACAATTTACACTAACTGTTTAAAATTTATTGCATAAATGTATAGACTGTAAAATCAAGTTGACATAGTATCAAAATAAAATCCTATCATTGTAAATGATATTTGATGTAGCAGTCGTCTATTATTATTAATTTACTCAAGTTAAAAGTTCCAACTTGGATTTAATGAAACCTTAACCACTTGATATCAAGATTATAAATTAATGTTACTTTATAAATACACAATTACAAAGTATAATAGAATCAATGTACTTCACAAAAAAACACTAAAATTAATGAAATCAATTGTTATAAATATATATCTGATTATGTAACTGAAACTTTAACAAAGAAATATGAAAAATCAGTGTTTCAATAATTATTGATAATTCCTTTCATGAGAACAAGAATAATTCTGTGTGACAGGTTGTTGATGTTTTCTATATTTTTTTGTAGAGTAACATACATATTAGCTAATATGGAAAACACATGATTATAGTGGACACGTTTACACTAAAACTTTGTGTTTTCCAATTTTTTCGACCTTAATTCTTTGCTTAAACATGATTTGTTTTAAAAAGAAGAACAACAAGTAATACGAAGAAACTATCATATTACTCATGGAATAAAGACTGAAAAGAAGGACTTCTGGTAAAAATACCAATGAAAGGCGATCTCAGCAAGTGTCATAACTACAGGAGCATCACTCTTCTCTCAATACCAGGGTATTGTTAAACAGAATGAAGGACTCCGAAGATGCCCAATATCGGGACCAACAGGCTGGATTCCGTGCCGGTCGATCGTGTACAGACCAAATCGCAACTCTACAGATCATTGTGGAACAATCAATTGCATGGAATTCATCACTCTACATCAACTACATTGACTACGAGAAAGCATTTGACAGCGTGGATAGGCCAACAATATGGAAGCTTCTTCGACACTACGACGTGCCTGAGAAGTTAGTCAATAACATACGGAATTCCTATGTTGGATTAAACTGCAAAATCGTTCATCGAGGACAGTTGACAAAGTCGTTCGAAGTAAAGACCGGTATCAGGCAAGGTTGCTTACTCTCACCCTTTCTCTTTATCGTGGTGATAGACTGGATTATGGAGACGTCAACATCTAGGAGGAAGCATGGAATTCAGTGGACAGCTAGAATGCAGCTGGATGATCTAGACTTCGTAGATGATCTGGATCTTCTATCGCACACGCAACAACAAATGCAAGAGAAGACGATCAGTGTAGCAGCAGCCTCAGCAGCAATAGGCCTCAATATACACAAAGGGAAAAGCAAGATTCTTCGATACAACACAGCATGCAACAATTCAATCACAATTGACGAAGAGGGATTGGAAGATGTAAAAACCTTTACATTTTTGGGCAGCATCATCGATGAAAACGATGGATCTGATGCAGATGTGAAGGCACGGATAAGCAAAGCAAGAACAGCATATTTACAACTGAAGAATATCTGGAGCTCAAAACAATTGGCAACCAACACCAAAGTCAGAATTTTCAATACAAATGTGAAGACATTTCTACTGTATGGAGCCGGAACCTGGAAAATCACGAAAGCCATTATCCAGAAGATACAGGTGTTTATTAACAGTTGTCTACGCAACATACTTCGGATCTGTTGGCCGGACACTATTAGTAACAACCTACTGTGGGAGAGAACAAATAAGATCCCAGAGGAGGAAGAAATCAGGAAGAAGCGCTGGGAGTGGATAGGACACACATTGAGGAAAGCACCCAACTGCGTCACAAGACAAGCCCCCACATGGAATCCTCAAGGTCGAAGGAGGAGAGGAAGACCAAAGAACACATTACGCCGAGAAATGGAGATAGATATGAGAAAAATGAACAAGAATTGGATGGAACTAGAAAAGAAGGCCCAGGACAGAGTGGGTTGGAGAATGCTGGTCGGCGGCCTATGCTCCATTAGGAGTAACAGGCGTAAGTAAGTAATAAAAAAGCAGTTACAAGAACGAGCTTGAGTGACATTGACGATCAACCTTGACGAAGTTTATCTCGCTTTAGCTGATCAGAAGACAATCACTACAAAATAATTAAATTATAAGTGTGTATATCACTTAAATGGTTGGTGATTTGCTAGGATCTGAATGTTTTTTTCTTCATGTTACGACGCATACGAATTTGTCTCTATGACTCAAAACCACGTTTCTTTTAAAAATTTTACAGAGACCCAAATAGTTTTTCTGACTAACAAACATAATTTCCATGTCACTTATATGGAAGTATGTCAGAGGATCTATGAAATGGACTTTTAAATAACAACTTCATGGCTTCATGAGAATATGGAAATCCATTTATTTTCTCTCTAGTTAACCCTGTAGATTATTTTTGGAGAAACATATATCCTTAAAAATGGATCACATTGATATCTTTCTTTCATCCTTTCAAAATGGCTTTATCAACGTTTTCGATTCATTATTTTAAACATTTACTACTGTAAAACAAAAAAACATTTATATTTATTTCTATTCATTGTCCTCAGTTGTTTGAAATAATCCAAAACGTTATAGGCAATATACTGAAATATTTTCATCATCACACTGCTGATACTACGCATGTCATCTTCATGTATGTAACGTGATCTTAATAATCTTGACCTTTAACTTCTACCTGTTTGTCCTCATAATACAATTGTATGTGGCGGAATTAAATAATAACGTATGTATAGATAAGACCTATCAGTCATGTCTTCACAAACGAAATACCTAGTTACACCTGGTAAATTTTTGAAACATAACCATGTCAACTTTCTGGTACCCTCATATGAGGTGGTGTATACTAAAATTGACTGACTTCTTCAGTTGACCTATTTGGCAGAAAGACAGTGCTGTCTTAGTCCCCAATTATTTCCGTCTTGTATATCTGTCTTCATGCTTGTGCAAGTATGATTGACTACTATCTTCAGCCTACTCATTTTTTTCTTTTATATGGTTAAATATTAGTTACTCAAAGCGCTTGATGATTCGACTGACATCTTATATATTTACTGACTAAACTATAATAATTAATTCATCTCGCTCATCGTATGCTTGTTAGTCGTTTGGCTTGAATGAAATGCCGTTGTAATTTTGCTTTCCCTTCTGGCAACTGAACACCTTTGGAAGTTGTTGGGTAAGTTAATTTTCGAAATATTGGAACAGTCTTTAAGATATACCTCAATAATTTAAATATCGAAACTACTTTTAAGTTAAATTTTTGCAAACTTCCTTATATTTTAATACACTAGAGAATAAAAATTCGGTTTAGTGAATTCAATGACTTGTCTATAATCTATGTTAAGATTGACTAAGAGTAAACATTACCAATAGTGGCCTCAATGTCAAAAAAGGAACAGTAATCACATTGAAAACTTGTTTAAATGGTTTGCCATCTGGTGGTCATATTCGTGAGAAACTTCCCGCCAGATAGCTCATGTGTCTAACGATATGAAATGAACGTAGCTAAGTTCCTTATGTTGCTTGATTGCAAGCAAATAGAACTAACATTTCAAACTACATTTTCTAATATTTTATTATAAAATACTATATTTCCCCAAAGTCATTTCAAGTTAATTCACTTCTGATTACACTTGTACGTATCTGTGTTTTGTCTTACGATGAGTATGAAATCTAATGACTGGCAATGGTTTCCTTCCTCTGATATAAACTATAGATAAATAGAATTATATTTGACTGAATTAAATATCTCATCGTTTATGAACTAAAACTGTGTCACATGATTTGTATTGATTGCGCCGACATCAATTTAATAAATCCATAATTTCCTGATTCAATTTACATTATTATTATCATCAGACGCAAATAATAGTCATACTTTTAAATGAATAGATTAATTGCTTTACTCTTTTCGTTTGTTATAAATTTCTATTTATCAGAGATGAAAGATGATCACGAAATTTCTACACACACGGATAATAATATATCAGCATGGAATCTAAAGTTGAATGAAGTTATTTCTACCGATCTATCAAGTAAAACTTGGGAAGGTCCATTTTATTATGATGTATTCATTGGTAGTATGATTACTTTACCATGTGTAATAAGTGATAGTAAAATTGAAAACATATACATTGCAAGGAATACCATAACTAATGAAGGGAAATCATGGGCATTATTATGGATTCATAACACATGGACAAATGTTATTGATCCTTGGTTAGGTGATGGGAGACGCAGTTACAATCCATTAGATAATAATCGTTGGGAAATACCCAACATTGATTTATCAATAAGTCAAGCATATTTATCAATTATCGATATTGATCCAACTGATGTTGGAGTTTATGCATGTGTTGTGGTTACCTATCCAATTCAATTTGGTTATTCACCAGTTGATTTGAAACAAACTCAACTACTAAGTATTCATATGGTACGAGTTCACTCTAACTTTATAGTAGCACCAGAATGCCAAGATGAGGATGATGATGATATGGAGAATGGAAATTATTGTAAAACTGGATTTGAACCATGGAGATTTAATGTTTATTATCCAATTGATGGATGGGTAAACAGTATCTTATTCCATGGTAGGCCAAATCTATAAATGGTTATTAAAATGTATTCATTATTTTAGTGAATTCGGATTGCGGCTAAGAGTGAAGTCCAAGAAAGGAATTTTTCTGGCTTGTAATTCGTCTGTTGGCAGGACGACCATTCTAGTGTTGATGTTCACTTTGAGATTTGATCCCAGAAGTTGCCATTTCATACGTCAATAAATTACTCATCAAGATACTAAGTCCAAATAGACATTAGCTTGTCCAATTGGTGTAAAATTAATTACAAGTGTAATCGTTTTCTCACTGTTGAAAGAAAGAACTGCAAATTAGTCTCTGTTGGCAGATGTGCATCATGAGCAGATAGCCTAGAGATTATCAGTCGCTTAAAATAGTTATCCTTTACTAAAAGTAACTCAGGGAGTAAATAAATCGACATAGAATCAGAGTATTTCAAATCAATGATTAGTTGATTTCAACATTCGGTTGTCTATTCTTTTCTATTAAGACAACGATAAAATCATAACTTAACGTTTGTTTGCACATATCAATAAGTTCAGTATGAATTGGATGAAATTTTGTAGATTTAAGGGATGGGTCTTTTTGACTATTTTTTGTAACACCCTGATATTTTATTCATAGCTCTTATGACGCGCGATGTCTGATACTGATACTAATACACAAACTACCTATATGAAAACCTCAAGCCAGCTACTAAGTGAAAAAATTAAGTGGCCAATAACATGCACTTATCATTTAAAATATTTTTGATTGGTGCAGCGTGGGCTTCTCATTTGGTGAATTTCGATTAACCCACTGTATCAATAGTAATTTGCGTATTCATAAATTATTTAAACGGAGTTCATCAACTGTTGAGTTCAACTTACAAACAGATGAGTTTCCTGAATAAGTCTCTAATCTATCACACATACAGTCTCAGTAGGGCTATAATCAAAACATGTAAATATATTGCCAATAATTGTTTCTAAAATACAAATAGTACAAAAACGCAAAATAGTAGTTAATTGCAAAAGGAACTATAAGCGCACGCCCACCGAATGGGAGTAGGGACACAATAAAATGAATCGATGAAAGGGTCATTCATGTTTAATAAAGGGCTGGTACATTTCTCTAGTTGAGATTTAAATTAAAAAGAGCAATAATCAATAACTAATCTGAGGTTAGATGAGTTTTAAATAGCAGGCGTTTAGCTCAAAGATTATTAATTTGTTCACATTTGTTGATCGAGATTAACATCAACCATTCTGTATTCCATAATTTTCATTAGTTTCCCAGGTGACAGCAATTTGTGACTAAAATGACTTTTAGGATGTACAGATTTTTCAAGTAAACTACCTAACATAATAACGAGGGAAATGATGTAAAAGCAAACAGCAGTCACAAAAGAGATATACAGTATTGTCATGAAAGAATTATCTTACAACGTACACACCTATCAAATTGAATAGCTCAACTCAAGGGGTAGAGAAGCGTTCTAAAAAGTGCTTAACCCAATTTGTTTTAGCCTACAGTAGTAAAATTTAAACTAACCATCTCTTCCTTTTTTTAGGTAATGACACTATTCACATATAATGATCGGTCATAAGGATGCTGGAGAGACATGCACAAAACGTATTTAAAGCGCTTTTCAGTACAAATTATCTTAAAAATAGCGCAAATCATTTCAAGAGCAGTAGGGCATTCGATAGGAGAAAAATATTCACGGATAGTTAGCGTCTAAAACTATAAAATAGGGATATATGAAGATTATTTTTGAATTGATTTTTTCTCATATATTTTCAGTATCTGACCTTTCCTAACTTTATTGGAAATTTCAGCTCCATGTAATGCAGATATTTTTCTAACAGCTTTAACGATGAATAATGTAGACCTGACATTTTGGAGCATTGGTTGGAAATTCATACCATATGGTCAATCTGATGATACAAAGGTTGTTGAAATGAATGAAAACTCTAATATTCAACTGTTAAAACCATCTTATAGAAGTCTTGAAAATGATCCCATTATTAATCCATCTTTGTTTAAATTGAATGAAAATGTAACTAATCTAGATAGGCATAATTTATTAACAGGACAGATTCATGCATCAATCTACTGGAAGGCTCATTGGCTTGTTTTAAATAGTTCTATGAAACAGGAATCAGGAGCATGGCAGTGTTGGATTCAAAGATCAATTCATAAAAATCACTCATTCACAACTGATATTCCCCATATTCGTTGGTTAACAAATGAAGTACACGTGAAAATTATACCTAGAAAATATACTTATCAATTAGAGCTAATAATCGAATTATGGCGTATTATTGCTTTAATCATGGCTCCACTAGATATTTTTCTGTTATTCATACTATTCACTGTCGGGTGGTATTTAGCCTATTATCATGAAAGCAAGTCTAAGTTGAGGAAGAAATCAAATAACCCACGCAATATAAAAGAAAGTTCAACACAATTCATTCAAGAGCATCAAAATTCTGATGAATCTGAACAAATATTTATACCAACTCAGTATGTAGATGAATTTCTTCAAAACTCTGGTATTGAATCATATAAAGAATATGTTATTCGTAGAAATAAGAAAAGGACCGTTAAATAATTGTATGGGTTTTAATTGAGAATACTTTGAGTAGAGTTAATATATGAAAAGAAGCATCTATATTACATAGAACACTGGTAAATTATTAGAAAGTTGGTAAACCGAACAAGACATTATATTTAGTATTAAGCGTTTACTTTTATCATAATCAGCTGCACTTTCTATGGTTAATTTTTTTATTTTTATTGATATTATCTTGTAAATACCTTTCGGTCTTACCATAAACTATACACTGATGCATTGTACATCTGTGAAAAAAAGTACTACAAGTGAATAATTTAAGATGTTTTTCACAAATTTGTAGCTTGTCGTCAGACTATCAATAAAGTAGCACTCAGGTTAGATGCAGAGTTATAGGCAATAAAGGTGAATTGACTTGGAGACCATTTTTTATAAATGAGTAACCGAAATTCAAATCTGATAGGCTAAATTAATCAAGCCCATAGTAAAACTCTCTACTTATAATATTCTGATTCAATAAAGTAAACGAAATTACATTGTAACCATGCATAAAGTTGTAACCCTTATGTTAAAGAGCTTTAAATTATTATGCATAATTAATAAAGTTTAATGGAGCATGACCATAATAATTTAAATACCAACAGACGAACACAATGTTCTCCCCACAAAGGATATTAGAAAGTTATATTAATACTAATCAAGGATGTTTCACAATTGCGTATTTTATACCTGTTTACGGTAAATACTGTCTTAATTACTTTAGTCTCAATAACTTCCTTACTCGTTAAAGACCTATGACAAACTGTGTGTAAATCCGACGTATTATAATTAACTAAAGTTAAGTAAACAAAACGTTGATCAGTAGAAATGTTTTTCAATGAAAAATATTTCCAAGTGATATTCACTTCTAAATCCAATATTATCAATGCTATCACAGTGAGTATTTACAAAAACAAAAAGAAAATCCTTCTTAATGTCGCTGTAATGTTACGTGCTGAATTGGTTTACTTTTCGAATTATTGTTACATTCCCCCACTCTAAGCAACTATGTAAACAGTAAAATTTACAATCACAAATCTCTTGAACTAGACTAGTAATAAGTACTCTTTAATAAAATGTAACAGTATATCAAAATCCTTCAGTTTGTTAGTTACAGTGAAGAATTATTGAATAGAATTCATTTAGCTAAAATAAACGATATAACATAACTGTTTAATTTCTTCAATAGCTATTTAATATAAAGAAAACAAATGATACAATATAGACAGAAGCATAGTGTCTTTTCATTTTATTTAATGATTCTTTAAAACAAATGAAATTGGCAATAGATGAATTCCAGTGAAAATTGTATAGAGAGAGAGAGGGGGGGGAGAGACTAATTTTCTCTCACACTTTGTAATAATAATAACGAAAATATAAACAGATGATTAAGAAATGTAAATTTGTACAATAAGTCAAATCATTTTTATGTACACATACACATACACACAGAAATGTATCATGACGATGATGTAAGAGAAAAAAAATTATTAAATACAAAACAGTAGAATTCGTTTATTTTAAAAATTTAACAATGTTGGTTTAATGTCAAGTTGTAAATTTTTCTCCCATGTAGATAATAGTTTAAAAACAAAATCCAATTAAGGTTATAACAATCAACGATTTTTATTTTAAAACATATATAGAAAATTAGTAACAGAGAAATGACAAATTATATTTTTAAATTTTACTGATAATTACCACAGTGACAAGACTAAGATCACAGTTCATAATTTAACCTATGAAAATTCTACAAACTCTATTGTACTAATAATGATTATCTGGTCACTAGTGATTAGATTCAAGATTCAATTCCTGAAATTCTAATAGTGAAATTTAACCATGTTGGATGTGAAACAGTAATGTTTAATTGTAAAATTAATGACTTAACATATTGATTGGAAATAGAATAGAGCTTAACACTATAAATAACTAGCTGAATGTGAAGAGTTTAAACCAATGAGACAAAGTTCTACAAAATTTGACATGCATAGAACTTTACCTTCTCTATCATTTTATGATTTAAAATAATAAATGCGATCCAAAAGAACATCAGTGATATGAAATACATTTTTAGGATAACCTAACATATTTTTAATTATTCATCCAATTAAATGAATTCTGGATACGCGAGTAGAATAGGTGTTCTGTCTTGTAGATCCAACACAAATATAATACAAGCTGTTCGGTAAGCAGCAGATAACAGAATAGCTTAGTGATTCCAGAGCAATTTGAATATATTTTAATTTTAATATTACATGAGCCTGCAAAGTGAGATTAAACATTGACGTTATGCCTAAACTACACTGACTCATTCAAAATGTATCAAACAAGGACTACTGAGTTTAACAAACGGTTAAAACGTTGAATTTTCTAGAACTAATAATAAACACTTGCAATAATACGGTTCAATATGTCAGATATGGGATGCAAATTCCTTTTTCAGTAGTCATCAACATTATATTTTTATGGTAATTTTACAGGAATCTTGTGAACGGTTTTAACTGAGTGAGAAGCGATGATAACTTAGACTTAATAGAAAAACCGTAATTTTAACAATTTGATTACAGGTTGAAACACCGTACCACATTTATTTAGATTTGCATCATTATATTCTCAGACAAATTGTCGTTTAAAGTGGAGTACATGAACCTCTATGTAGTTCTTAAGTTGCGTATTAAAAAAATTATTCACTTGCTAATAAATTTTAAAAGACCTTAATATTTCAATTCAAACTAAATCTCAAATATTTTTTAAGCAATAAAGGATATCTATCACTTAGCAGATCGAATGTTCCAGTTCCAACTCTGGTTGGATTCCCTAGAATGATGTTTTCTGTAACACCTAGACAATTAAAAAAAACAAGGTAAACGAAATAAATGACAAGGAAAATACTAAATCATTAATTGAATTAATAAATTCGAAATAATAAAAGAGCATTTAGTGGTCCGAGATCTGACTCAAATTTGATCGTATGAATGATTGCTATCGCCTATCTTTGTATATAATCATTGACTTAAATCGCGTTAGTTAATAACGGAATTAAACAAGTCAAATAACGAGAATGGAGTTTTGAATGCATATATTTTGTATAATTGTTGATTAGACAAACGAACGGAGGAACGATGCGAAGATGAGAAAGCGAAGCTAAATTGGAGCGCGGTGGAGATGGCTGGTAAGCCAAGAATTGGTGATCCCAACGTGCGAGCAAGAATCAGTCTTCGACGACGTAACCCAACTCCGAAAATCCAACGCACTCTATTTCGATTCGAGCTAGCATTTGGATTATAATCATTACTGTGGATTTATTATGTCACCAATTTAATTATACGTACATTATCTCACAAACTTTAAATTTACCTGAGCATGGCTGAACAGCCAGAAAATGCATTTCAAAAGCAAGAAGTGAAAGGAAAGAATGGTGGGAGATATTACAAGAGCATAGGCCTTGGGTACAAAACTCCAAAAGAGGCTATATTCGGCAGTTACATCGACAAGAAGTGTCCCTTCACTGGAAATGTACGTATCCGTGGTCGAATCCTCATGGGTGTTGTGCATAAAACTAAGATGAATCGGACTATTGTTATTCGCCGGGACTACCTTAAGTACGTGAAAAAGTACAACCGATATGAGAAGCGACATAAGAATATGTCTGTACATTTATCTCCTTACTTCAGAGATGTGGATATTGGAGATGTCGTAACTGTTGGTGAGTGTAGACCCCTGAGTAAGACAGTATCATCCAATGTCATCAAGGTTTCGAAAGCCACTGGTTCAAAGTACAAACTCAAACTTACACGTATTTTTAATAACTTATACGACAGTTCTGTCATGTATCTTAATTTTGTAAATTTCTATATTTCCCATCTTGTTAAATTTGACATTTTTTTCGCAAACACAGACACTTTTGTATCTTTGTTTGCTGCGGGAGCTATTATAGCAACTCACGTTCAATCGAGTTTGCCCTCATCTAATTCGGTTAAGTCCTTTTATTAACTTATTAAACGGACAAAGTCACCTGCACTATAATAACTTATTGTACCTTTATTATTGTTATGCTTGTATGAACATGTATGCTCGGCAAGCCTTACTGCCTACGCATTTATTCACGCTACTAGCTTTACTATTAACCGCTTAATTGACTCGATGATTCATTCATTTCACTATGTATTTATATGTCCATGTTATTCATATTCAGTACTCGCCCGCTCGCTTTTTGTTTGCCTTTCGATACAACTATTTCATGCTTGCTTAACGCATCTGTAATTTTGGATATCTATGTGTGGTCCCATAATAAACGTAATTAACACTTCGTATTCGCCTTCTGATTAATATACCGTTGGAGCGTTATTTAGAGACGGTTACCTAGACGAACTGTATACGGAGTTTAAGGAATATATCGAACACCGACCACCACAAGCAGTTAATGAACGGATGAATGAAATGTGACCAAAAGGCGATAATTTTTGCTACGCTAACAGACAAATCATGGATAGGAGGCCTGTTATGCCCCGATAAGAATAATGAGTTGTAATTTTTCGGATCCCATTGTGGACCAATACTATACGTATATTTCATCGCATAATTGTTAATTGACTAAACTATTCATATTCATATCTCTCTTATCATAAGCTTTATTTTACCTATGAACTG
Source organism: Schistosoma spindalis (assembly GCA_946903255.1). Lineage (NCBI taxonomy): Eukaryota > Metazoa > Platyhelminthes > Trematoda > Strigeidida > Schistosomatidae > Schistosoma > Schistosoma spindalis. The sequence continues at coordinate 70,432,401 of OX336416.1, read as the reverse complement.
TTATTATACGATTTTCCATTCTTGAATTATTCCCTGTTTATTAATCACTACCTCCCACGTTCATAGCCATATTTGACCAAGTTTTGTACAAATGATATTTTCTATTTTATGGTACGTTGTAGTCTGCTGGTTTAGTATATAAACCGAGTATGTTTGAAGTACATGATTCATATTGCAGAGACTGAGATTAACGTTCTGGACTTAACTAGCTGGGCTAGGCGGAAAGCAGGACCAATCAGAACTCTAGGCTGCTCGCACGTGTTTCATGCGTCCTTGGTCCAATCGATAGTTCGCTGCCTCTGGTTGGCGACCACAAGATATAAAAAAGCCCACTCCATCTATTTCGTTCTCTACGAAGTGTGTAGTATTATCACCCTTCATATGAGTAGTGTGGCACAAAACTAAGTACATAAGCATGTACTTCATAAACGAGTTGTATTATTTATAAAAATTAATTTACTTTCTCTGCTGAATACAAACTAATAACTTGGCAGAGATACATTTACAGGGTTACTGGGGCTTAGGTTCGACATTCAAATCAGTTTTAATACTAAACTAACCTCTGCAACTATCAACTAAATAAAGATTTTCTAAACTATCAAAACCTGAATGAAAGCAATTAAATCATGAGAAATAAATATATTTAAATATAACACCCACCAGTCAATTGGTCATCTTGACAATGATAGGCAGCTTCAAACAAATGATCACCAGTTCGTTCAAACTATAAATAAAAAGGAATCAATAAAAATTTCTATTGAACAATGAGGATTTCAAAAGACGAAATTCGAGTTTAACAAGGACATTATATTGAAAAACATTTGAAGCTAATGTGAATGAAGATTACTGAAACTGATTTCCATACTTTATTGTGCACGGAATCGAATACTACTTATTACATTAAAGTAGGTTGTAAAAACAATGGACTTTTTAGAATAACATTTAAAATAGATGAAACCATAAAATATACATCGAAGAAATGAAAAGTAAAATAACACTTACGGAAGCTAAACAAAGTACACTATTTTTCGCTTTAGCCATTCCAGTTCGCTGATAACCGCATACTTCACCCTAAAAACAAACAAATAATGAATAATTAGTTCTACATCTGAAAATAAAAGCATTTGACAGTCAAGTGAATAGTATTAAGAGAGTTATTTAGAATTATAACATATATATATATATATATATATATATATATATATATATATATATTAGTTGTTTGGATTTTCTCACTGATGTTTAGAACTGTAATCGACTAATCTCATTTGGCGTATGCACGTCCTGTGCGGATTGCCTCGATATTGTCAGTAGGTCACAGGCACTTGAGGCAGAGATGTATGGTGGCTAGCAGTGGATTCTAGGATGAGTTTTTCGATCTATTTAAAACTCGTCACCTGGAGGTGCCTTCATCCTAGAGTTTGTCTTCACTCCGGTAATCGAGCGCATTATATTTCGCTTCAAATGCCATCGCATTATCTAATTAGCTACAAAGTCTAGACAGCCACTGGCTTGTACAAAAGAGATTGATCAATTGCGGTCCAAAACATTATTATTATTTATTTTAACACATAGGTATTGGTACAAGGAGGCACCAAATACATATGCGCCACACGAATCTCAATTGATTTGTGTGAGGGCTGTGGTACTGCCCGGGTGCCCAAACCGAAGCAGATAAGTGAGAAGATCCAAACAACCAATATATATGGACTAAAGATTGCACAAGCTAGTGGTTATCTGGACTAAGTAACTAAGTGGATAATGAGATGGTGTTTGAAGCGAATATTACTGGGTCAGAGTGCCGGAGTGAACATCAACACTTGGATACAGGTACCTCCAAGTGACGAGTCTCAAATAGAACGAAACACACATCCTAAATGCCAATGCTAGCCATTTATAACGTCTGAAGACAAACAATCATCATAAAAAAATAACTAACTAGTTATACACTTACGGATTGTTTGATTGTATTTTTGTTGAATTACGATTGATTAATCCATTCATTCAACTCTCAACTACTTATAAAGTCAAGAGTTTGAACAGTGATCTAATCATCAAACATTAGACATACCTATACTAATACGATGTACTTTTAAGTATATTTATTTACTCAAAATTATATCTTCTGTGTTTATGTGAATCCAGAACATCATTTGTGTAGCAAGCGATATTACTAGGTTTTTCTTTCTATTAGTAGGGACTTCTGAGTTTCATGTCTTTTCAACATTTAGAAAGTGAATGCTTGTCTATTGTCAAATTCTAGTGCGAAATTTGTTACCCAATGCATTCATCATCAAAGATGATGAGTTAAGCCTCCTAAGAAACCTACTTATCGAAAGATTTCTTACTCTCTCAAAACAACGTTCTTTGCAGCAACAATTTGTATTTCCCAGCTTTCAAATATTTAGGAACAAACTAAACGATAAACTCTCACATCTGTGTATTAGTCAACTCATCTGATTCTGACGAGCTAAATATATAGGTCATCCGATGTGTGTTCTATACAAGATAATTCAAAAACATTATCCGGCATGTTTGAAAAAGATGGAAATGTATCCTTAAGCAGCTCCATAAGCGAACACCTTGTGAACACAGGTGATCTGATTAAAACAAACTAAGTACTCTATATCATCTACAAGGTAAGTAGAAAGTGGTCTTCTTAGCATTACCGAAGCATTTGTTTTATACCTAGAAGTACCAGAACTATGTATAAAAAAAGAATTATCCAGCAGACGCCACCATGGTGTTAATCTCTCGTTTTGACAAAGCCATCGTATTTCATCCTATCTACTTTCCAAGCAACAATTTGGTCTCAATCGATCAGCTTTGATATTTATGCTTTTTTAAAATGTTTATTTCAACCTTGTCATTTTATTTTTTCACGTCTACGGAATCCCTTTTTAACAAATTTCTGGTTTTTATTTGTTTTCTTGATGGATACTTAAACTCCATTTTGAGTTTCCTAATGAGAATAACATCTTGTCCTTTTGTTTATTTTAGCCCTATGTTACCATGTTTGAGAAATTATTATTATCATCACCATTATTGTTTATTAACAGGCACATTATTGGATTATTATTTTGAAAAAGAACATATTTGAGATTATACAGAATTGAGAATGAAGTCGCAAAAAATAGAACTCTATATTGAACCAATCTTTCGCATTTTTACGTCTCAATAGGTATATTCCATTTACTTTGAAAATTGCAAAGAGATATAAAAGACATTTCGCAACATAATTAAACTCTAACTTAACTACAAATCTAAGGTATTGAAACCATTGAATTCCTCTTAATATTTATCCGTGAGTCAATCAATAGAATTTGCTTTAATTTGAGAAACATTCAAACTTATTATCACCATCATTTCATCAACATATTAGATAAACTTACCCTATTAGTCATAACATCAGCTAACAGCATTACATGACGTACATTAACTTCGACACCGTGACCTTCCATAACGGCTAGTAGTTCATCAATAACAACACGTCGAGCTGCTTCCACACCCAACACTTGTTCCACTTCTAAAATATTATTACTTCGTGTACGTTCAGCTACGACGCCTGGTATACACATTACCTTGAAGAAAAATAATTTACTTTGTTGAACTAAAAAAAGACTAACAAAACCACTGTTTACGAAAGGAAAATTCTTTAAAACGAAGAAAAAGCATATCACCAAATTCTTGCAATCAGTTTTTATAAAGATCTCTATTAATTAATTAATTGTTTAAATATAGAAAATTAAATATGGATGTAATTTATTACAACACACAACTGTCAGTACCAGGAAAGGTTTTCAACAGTGTTGTTGAACCGGATGAAAGATTCAGTAGACGCCCAACTTCGAGATCAACAAGCTGGATTCCGTAAGGATCGATCGTGCACAGACGAAATTGCGAAACTACGGGCCATAGTTAAAAAGTCAACTGAATGGAACTCGTTACTATATATCAACTTCCTTGATTATGAGAAAGCATTTCAGTGTGGATAGATTATGAAAACTTATTCGACACTATGGAGTACCTGAGTAAAGCGTCAACATCATCCGGAATTCTTACGACGAACTACACTGCAAAGTCGTGCATGCAGGACATCTGAGAGACGCATTCCAAGTAAGGACCGGAGTAAGACAAAACTGCATTCTCTCCCGCCCTTCCTCTTTCTTCTGGCGGTCAACTGAATTATGAAGACCACATCGGAGGGGAAACACGGAATAAAATGAACAGGTTGAATGCAACTAGACGATTTGGACTATTCCATACACAACAAAAGCAGGTCAAGACAAACAGTGTAGCAGCAGCACCAGAAGCAGTAGGCCTCAACAGACGCAAAGGGAAAACCAAGATCCTCAAATCCAACACAGAGAACACCAACACAATCACATTTGATGGAGAAACTCTGGAAGATGTGGAAAATTCACCTATCTGGGTGGCGTCATCGATGAACGAGGAGGATTGGATGCAGACGTGAAGACGAGGATTGGCAAAGAAAGGATAGCATTCCTACAGTTTAAGAACATATAGAACTCAAAACAACTGTCAATCAATATCGAAGTCAAAATCTTCAATACGGACGTCAAAAAAGTCCTAGTGGGCGGAGTTGAAACTTGGAAAACTACCACAAACATCATCAAAAAGGCACAAGTATTTATAAACAATTGTGATAGAGAAAAAACCGACTCCCAGCTGATGAGAAAATCAGGGAAAGACATTGGAAGTGCATAGGACACACATTGAGGAAATCATTAAACTGCATCACGAGGTAAACGTTAACTTGGAATCTTGAAGGGAAACGATAAAGAGGAAGGTCAAATAACACACTGCGTTTGGAATGGGAAGCATACATGAAAGGGATGAATAGCAACTGGAAAAGAGTCCCCAGGACAGAGTTAGATGGAGAATGCTTGTGAGCGGCCTACGCTCCTCCGTGAAGGGTAACAAGCGTTGAATTGGATTGTAACTTATTAACCAACTAAAGGAATCTCTCATTCAGCTTCAAGCCATGTAAGTTTGTGTAATAGGGATAGTGACAATACCTCTCATTAGCCTAAAATGAAGTCAGTGGGAGCAAGGTTCAAATCTGACACCTACCACTTAAACTCCAACTGTTTTAATTAATAAAAACCACTACTCCGCAGTAGAAAGGAACTATTCATGTGAGTGAAAGAGAAATAACGCCGAGTTATGATAGTTCTTAAATATTAATGTCATTTTTTACAATGTTGTGGGTCATCTTCCAACCACGCAGTGGTTATGTTAACATGACAACAAAAAAGACGGTTCATACTAGAGGAGCAAGAAAACAATGACTTGAAAGGATTAGAGATGTTATATTTTTAAGCTGAATTTTTATTTACCAATTATGTTTAAAATAATCACTCACTAATTTTTAAACTACATTAACCGGGTTAGCACAAACATAATAGATAACTCATCTAAACATAGATGAATATTCAGTTTAAAAAGAATTAATCAGAAAGGAAACCAAACTAACATATGAAGGCACATTTTTTAGTGTTTTCACAGAAAGAAAATAAAACTAATAAAAAACTCGTTAAATTTTATCCATAAACGGAGTTTTTGGAAATTTTTTGATCTTTTAATTTATCCTAGTAAGTCAACCAATGGAGTCCAGCAAGCATTGAAGAGCTATTTCGGCTTAGTAAAGGATTGAATAGTCCTATACAAAGACGAAGCAGTTGTCCAGTATCAATTGGTTTTTAACGGTTGACTAACTAAGATCAGTGTGTAATGTAAACAATAAAACTCGTTAAATTTGTCTTGCAATAAATGGAATTCTTACATTACGAAAACATACCTCACGTAATCGAGCTCCTTCAACAAAAACTCTATGTTCACCTTTATCCTGTTGAATTACAACACGAGATACACCAGGTATGCCCTTGACAATAACATCTTCAACTAATTTGACAACTGTTTCCAATGCATTTAAATCCACTGGATATACAAATATATAATCTTTTGAATAGGTTACACGCTAAATGAAGGATACATGAAGAAGAGGAAGATATTGTAAGCTGGTTTATGAGTTGCTATCAAGTAGATAATAACAAAAATGGTGAATACCCTTTTTTAAAATTACCTATAGTCTATTACACCTTGAAAAAATGTTGAAGGAAATAACAACAATACAGAAGCACTTCTTATCAATGTAAATAATAATAATACTAATTCAGTGAGTATTTTGTTACATATCAGAGTACTATTCTATGAGACATATTTATGTGGCAATTAAAGATATTATTCAGTAAAACAAAACTTGAGCAGGTGCAACGGGGTTCATGTACTAAGTGATTAAAATTAAAGTCCCTAAACACTGAAATTAAAACTCTACTATTATAGAAACCAAACAATGATGGCTGAATTTTCGTAGAAGTTCTTCTTTTCACTAAATGAGGTTAGTTACTTAGCGTCGAATACTTTTCAATTTCAGTCACTTCCTGAGATGGATTAAAAACGACAGTTCCTTCAGCCAATTAACTTGAAATTTTATTAGAGAAAGTGTACTAAAATAAAACGAGGTTATTTATGAAGTACTCTTATTATTTTAAGAGTAAACTGAAAAAATCTAGATTGTTTACAATAATCATAGTGAACAACACTTACCGATAATTTGATCTTTTTTAACTTAGTAGTTTGAATAGCTGTAGCCACTTGAGGTGTTGTAATCCCACGTCTATCCATTCGTTTTTTATCTAATTTAATAGCAACATATACATATTCTGGTGTTAAACACTGATTTAATGATAATGATATATCTGCTAGTCGTGTTGGTTCAATAGACAATTTAACTTGACGCGCTAGTGATGCTGAGAATGGATCAGTTAAAGTAACACATATCAATGGTGTTTTAATTTTGGCTGCTGCATTAACAATTTCACGCATACGTGGGACACCCTTTTAAAGAAAGTAAAAAATGAAGATATCTTATAAATCATCCAATCTAGTTATGAATCAGTCAAAAGAAAATATATATAGATATTCAACGCCTCAAGTTTTGTTTTGAAACCTATTCTAATACTAGTCGGCAGAGTGCACGTGACTAGTTAATGACCAGACCATGCATAAAGGATTAACATAGTTTTGATAAAAAATGTAGTTGGAGCACATAACTCAAGTAAATATTATTTAATTTGGCTATATGATTGTCTATTGAAATGACAAAATGCAAATATCATTAGAATAGACCCGTTTTGTTTCATTGTACACCAACTAAATCTTTCTCGATGCAAATCATACATAATTAACAAAAATAAGTTACAGTTATCTTATTCACATTGTGAGACAATAATAATCAAGCAAAGAATTTTAAAAGATGATCAAGAAATTAAAAACGCATCTATTTAACTAATAGAAGAATACCCTAACATAAAATGAAAGTATCTGATGTTGTTAAATCATCTATAAGTTTGAAGGCTCGAATCGCGACTAGCTGATTGTCCTTTTTCCAACCATTTAGAGTTAGTGAATGGATCAAGATGTTAGAAGAATTGTATTGGTATCGTTGTAGTTTAAGTAATCAAAAGATATACTCATTCGGTTTCCATTCATGTTCTGATATGCGATGAATCGAGTTAAGTATATGGTTTAAAAAATATTAGACAGTAGAAAATTTAGGTCTGAAAAGTCAACTTACTTGTGTAATATTCATACTGGCTACACCAGCAAAGTGAAATGTTTTTAATGTCATCTGCGTAGCTGGTTCACCAACAGATTGACCACATAATGCACCAACAGCTGTACCTGGTTCAATTAAAGCTTTCTCATATTTCTCTTTAACATGTGTCAAAAATATACGTAGTTGTGTTCTAGTCAGACGTTCATTTTGGTTGATTAAATTTGACCCATTTGCATTTTCTGTACACCATTCTTGCCATTTACGGATTTTCGGACAAACTGAATTGTGTATAAATTCTCTAAAACAACACAAAAAGGGAATAGATCATTTTTTTATAAATTAAAACATGAAAATTACACTTAGAATCATTATATTACATAGTCATGTTCGCGCTGTAAAAAAAGTAGTATTTCACATATGTTAAAAGGAGTCTATTGGATAGGAGCCTTGTCTAAATTACTTAATGGTTGTTACATTTCTAGGTAAATGACATGCACAGGTTGATCATGGGTATCTTCGAAGAAATCGACCTACGAGGTTGTGAACAATTATTGAAACGTGGTTGGAACATGTGTTATGTATGCCTAACTACCGACTACGGCGGGATTACACTGACTAGCATAGAACTAGTCCAAAAAAGAGACTAATAGACGTTAGACAAAGAGATGCGATAGATTCGGTGCATACGTAACATGTGTCCCAGCCATCTCAACTGATGACGTTTCACTACATCATCAAGTGATTTACCATCCTTACCTAGTACCGGTTCCTAACAACTTAGTTACTTACTCGGTGGTCACAAGATATACGAGCAATGTTTCGAAGACATCTATAGTCGAATACTAGGAACCTACAAATATCTTCTACTCTTACTGGCCATGTTTCACTGCCATAAAGTAGGACGGAACGAACTGCTGCGCAGTGAACACGTCCTTTGGTTGATAGACGAATATCTCGCCTACGCCATAAATAGCACAAGTTGGCAAAAGCTAGTCGAGCCTTCTGTATCCGTGCAGATATTTCGTCAAACATCAGACAACAAAGGCTGATGAAACTCCCAAGATATGTGAAGCGGTCGACACTATTAACTACTTCACTCCCTATCATTAGATCAGGTGTCAATGAAACCCATCTTGAAGCAGTATTTTGCATTTCGAGGGGGTAGAATCGCATCACGAACATGCTTGCATTGTTGCTAAGAGTAGTCAGAAGAATCTGCATTTTGTCAGCGTCATCACCAAATCAGTCAGTCAGTCAGTTGCAACGTAGGACCAGGCACATATATGCATCGGTCCAAGTGGCTACACCTCATTAGCACAAGATGAACACCAAATTCATAGAAGTATTTACTTCAATGGTAGTAATATATAGAAGAAAGAGTGTGTATAAGGAGATAGTGCAGGAAGAAAGAATTAGTTTGTAGAAAGAAATATATGAAGAGATTTTATTCTCTTTGTTTAAAGGAAGACAGAGAGTATATACACCTACTCCATTGTGATCGATTCTAAGCCATGTCACCAAGAGTCCAACCGTTGGTTACCATAGTCACGCCACGATAAGGCAGTGAGTAGGAATTCCCTGGCAGAGGCTATATACGCCTGCCCATGTGACAGCATTTTGAGAGGGAGAGCGGACTCTCCCCACTCTCGGCCATACATCTACCAACATGGCTCAGACCAGAAGTTAGTGACTTCAAGCACTGATGCCATGTTTTGGTTTGGCCGCCCCTAACTTTCTTCCAATTATCCCCAACACTGGTCAGCATTGCGCGTCGTGGTCATCGGTGTTCAGGCATACACAACACGTGGCCCAACCATCTAAGTCGATCGAGATTCACAACCTCATCAACTGATTTACCACCATTTCCTAATACCCTGCGTCTAACCTCACTATTACTTATCCGGTGATCCCAACAGATGCGAGCAATATTTCTAAGGCATTTGTGGTCAAATACTTGTAGCTTACGAGTATCTTCTACTCTTAAAGGCCATGTTTCGCAGCCGTATAGTAGAACGGAACGAACTGCCGCTCAGTATACTCGTCCCTTAATTGATAGACGGATATCTCGCCTTCGCCATAGATGACGTAAGTTGGCAAAGGCCAAACGAGCTTTTCGAATCCGTGCTGAGATTTCGTCAGACACCAACCCATTAGGGCTGATCAGACTTACAAATACAACTATGATGTCGGCATATTCTAAGTCAACAAGGTAATCTCCCGGTAAAAGTTCAACCTCTGGAAATTTAGATAAGGAAAGTGTCACCTCTAAAAGCACGTCAACGACAAATTTAAACAAGAATGCAGTGGACAGCCCTGAAGATGAAAGTTCGCCATAAGCTCTCAGTCGATCAGTTGTGTTCGAGTTATTATTTATTTTATTTATTTATTTATTTTGACACATAGGTATTGGTACACGGAGGCACCAAATACATATGCGCCACACGAATCTCAATTGATTTGTATGAGGGCTGTGATACTGCCCGGGTCCCCAAACTGAAGCAGGTGGTTTTCTTAGTGGGCCACACCCCGAGCCTTCGACCTGAACGTCTGACCCACAAGGCAGTGTAGCATCGTAAGGAGATGCAGTCCCATGGTAGCCGGTGTTCGAGTAGAGAGCCTTTATAAGGTTAATGTACTTCTTCGATACTCCTTTCAGTGACAGACACTGCCATAGAACCTCACAATCAACAGAGTCAAATGCCGCCTTAAGGTCGAGAAATACTACCATTGTGGGGCGTCTGAATGTGTGTCTATGTTCTAGGACCTGACGTAGTGTGAATATCTAGTCTATACAACCACGTCCAAGTCGAAATCCAGCCTGGTTTTTTCTAGTCTGCTCTTCACGAGCTTTGGTTAGACGTCGAAGTATTATTGAAGCTAATATTTTAGACACTATTTTAGTCAAACGGATTCCTCTGTGATTGTCACAAGAAGTCTTATAAACTGGCACAATCAGTGATTGAGACCAGTCAGATGGGATTACGTCCAGTTCCCGGATTCTACCTAAGACCTCAGTCAATCTCGCTGCTAATAATGGACCGCCATCCTTAAAAATCTCTGGGGTAAACCTATCAGAGCCTGCTGTTCCCCCACGCTTCAGATTTCCTGTAGCTTTTTCAACTTCGCAAAGAACTGGGGTCTTACATCAACTTGCCATTTAGATCGACTAGAGATCACGAGAAACCGAAGTGTGGCTGAAGGCCAATTGAACTGATCCCTAAAGTGTTCTGACCATCGATCCAATCTCCTGGATTGAGAATGTATAATATGTCTATCTTTTTCGGAGATTATTTCGCTAACAGTTGGGTTCCTAATACCGGTTTCCTTAACAAGTCTGAACAGTTGCCTGCTGTTACCTATTGCCGCTGCCTTTTCCATCTCTCTTGCTTTCGCTACCCACCACTGTTCACGATCATTGGACCTATTTCGGTCCAACGTTGGGACGAATTAGGAGGTCGCCATGTTAAAAGATGTTTTTCCTTATGTTTAAAGTTAGTATTTGCAAGAAACAGGTTATCTGAGCATAGCTGTAACAGACGGTCACCATTATTAGTTCTTTGAGCCGCAATATCATAAGATCCACCCAGGTGTCTTTCCCTACATCAGAGCTTTCTGTAAAGCTCATCTTTTACATTATCTGAGCAGCAGTCAGTGGGATAGTAGGCAGAGACAACGAAGAGGCAACGACAAGTTTCCCTATCTTTCCGACTCCTTACTGTTCCGTTTAATCGGACAGCGCACAAACGACTGTCTACTAGGATCCGGTCTAAGATAGCTAGTTCTGCCCATGGGCTCAATGCTATACCTACACCAGCGAGGCCACGGGAAGCAGTATCAAGGCTTCCAGATATATGGAGCGTGAATCGAAATATGGTGAGGTCAAATGAATAACGCTACTTGAATTCTGTATGCGAGTTCCGGAAACGCAGCACACAACGACGGTGCAAAAAATGGACCGCAAAGAGAGAGAGAAAATATTTCAAACCATCCGTTATATCATAACAGTAAGGACCAAACAACATAAAATTGACTACTATTCAAAAACTGACTAGTGTAATGAATACAGTGGTGAGGACGAAACAGTTGACATGGCAGTATCATATTTTCGACTTAAATGATAACAATCTTTTTCCGAGGTAAACGCTGGCAGAGGTCGACAAATAGTAGAACAGAATTTAAATGAGCGCATAGAAAGTAACAAAGTCAGTGACTCTGACGCAAAAGAAATTGCGAAGTTACTTTCTAACTACATGTTATTATCTATTATTAACTTTTCATGAAAATACATGTGGCAACTGAATCAGACATGATTAACTAAAACCAATATGTGCTACAACAGTATGAAATAAAACTAGTTTGTTACAAAGGTTAGTAAAAATGGAAGACATTGACGTGACTTACTTGATTGCTGAACATAAGCGACTATCTAAATGTCGAAATGCATCAAGTTGAAAGACAACCTCTACTGCTAGTTCTAACTCTTCAGCAGACATTCCAACTTCATGAGGGCAATCATAACTAGTCTAAGTAAAGAAAGAACAATAATCAAGTAGACATGAAATATTACTCTTATATGTTCCATTTCTTTGATAAAATTCACAGGAAATGTATCTGTCTCCATTTCCAAAGGATCCAGGCCATCGGAACCGTAACGAAATTGAATTATATCGCCCCGACTATCACGTATAGTATCATCGTAAGCCACCGCCAAATCTTCAAGAAACTATTTAAAAATATAGAAGGAAATAAAATCCGTATATAAAGAGAGGATGGAAATACAATTATCTGATATATGGGAAATATGAAATGTTTATGGCATTAAGCAGCAGGTACATGGAAGTTTCAGTAAAATAGATAAATGATCGAAGCACCAATTTCCTTTATTTCATTTCCTAGTATAATATAAATGACTATAAAAGTGGTATCCCTAGTACAATCCTTTTGAGGACAGGATAATATTTAATGAAACAAAATGTTCAATTCAGTGAAAATTAACGAACAATTTTACGGTTAATCAGTGAATTGCAGAATCTTAATAAATCCCAAGATGATAGGTCCCGGCACGATATGATACCCGTCAAACAATTGTTGATAGTAGAAAAATATTTGAATCAGTCTGTGATTTAAAGATCAACGAAAGAGTTGCAGAGCCTGAAAGATTTGAGTAGAGTAAATCTTTTCTTTCTCTTCTCATTTTCCCCTTGTTAGTAAGAAACCTACTTTCAATTCCGGATGCATACTACTTATATCTATCCAGATAAGTAGCACATCACACAGTGCTATGATGAGACTTACAATAAAACTAAATAATCAGCCAATGCATTTACATTGACACTTTTTAATTATGATAACAAAAACCTACAAAATGACTATCATAAAGATTATCTGAAATGCTGTAAAAATACCTTGACCAGTCTTCGTTGCATATAACCTGTATCTGCAGTTTTTACAGCAGTATCAGTCAACCCTTCACGACCACTCATAGCATGAAAAAAGAATTCGGATGGTGAAAGACCTGAATAAAAGCTATTTCCAACAAAGCCTTTTGCTTCAGGTGTTCGTGAACCTGGAGGGAAATGAACTAGACTGCGTCCATTAATGACATCTGGAACACGTTTTCCACCAATTACTTGTTGACCAACACAAGCAATCATTTGAGATATGTTGAGAAATGAACCTAAAAGAACAAAATAAGTAATTTAAATTAGGATTGCTAATATGAAGGAAAAAGAATTTTGGCGCACTAACCAATACAAGACGTCCATATATTATAGGAGGAAAGAGCTCAACGTACCTTTTGACCCTGACTGAGCCATGACAAGTGGTGAGTTTGATGGATGAAGCTGACGTTTACAAGCTGCTCCTGCTTCGTCACGAATTTTCGACAACTCTTGACTTATATTAGACTACATAAAATATGGAGTGAACGACAATATAATAAAATATAACTAAGGCGTTGAACGTGAGGAATAATATACTTAAGGAGTTAAGTTAATTACTCAATCTTTTTATTTTGGTACACAACACAATCAAACCAGATAAACAAACAGACATCGACATAGAACCTTACAGAGTTGCGCGTTGACTCGAGTCGCAACACCACATTAGTGCGAGACGCAAATAACCAGATGAATAACGAAAGAGATTTAAATAATGTAGAACCAATGATAGTAAGAAAGATAAGACGTTGTGAACACAATTCAATTTGAAATACTTCAGCAAACACTTTCAGCTGACTAATCCCAAAAAAGACAAAACGCGCGTGCTGGATTCAGGCGCTAGTCGTATTTCATTTACTTTATACCAAGCTGGGAACATAGGTCGTAAAGACAGGGTGGTACGGTATGTACGACGGAGTATTGAAGTAAAGATAGAATGAATGTATCTACACCACTGTGAGAAACCCGGAACAATACTACCTATAAATAAGAACTTTTGTCTAAATTTGAACGAATAGTTTCATAGTTTCCTTGAAAAAGCTTGAACCAGATTGCCAGGCGAAACGTTGGATTTACTTCGAATTCATTCGCTGAGATTTTACAAATACATTTTTTCCTCTTTATATTACCTATAGTCTTTAACCACTAATCGGGATTATCACGTGGACCACAACCAGGTAGTCTGGATGGCTCAAACCAACAATCGATGACCACATCATAAATCAATGTTGTCTTGGTTTGGTTAACAAGCACCGCAGGTTGAGGTATTCGGTGGTTAGGGATTTGTAAAAAAATGTCCTAACCATCTCAGTCGATGAAGATTTACAAACTCACCAAATGATTTACCTCATGTATAATTTACTAACTGCTCACTCGGTCATTCCACAAAAAGCGAGCATTAGTTCGAAGACATCAATGATAAAAAAACATTCATACTAATTATGACTTTTAATTTCATAGACCGTGTTTGATAGTTATAAAGTAGAACAGTTTACACATCCTTTGTTTGGCAGATGGATATCTTGCCTAAGCTACAAGTGACGCAAGTTAAATGCCGAGAATCGCCTGCTACAATAACTATGTCTAAGCACTTGGCTTTTTGAAAGAGGTCATGAAGTATCCTGTAAAACGAATCTTTTACTTCATGTGAGACGATTAGTGAGAGCATAAATACAAATGATGAAGACGCAATGGAGTATCTCTGTCTTACTGAGTTCTTACTATGGCATTAAGGTGGACAGCACTTAAGAGACTATCTACAGGAATCCAGTCGAGAAGTGTTTGTTCGGCTTTCGAACTTAGTGGTATACTTATTTATTTATTTGAACACATAAATATTAGTACAAGAGGGCACCAAATATATATGCGCCACACAAAACAATGAGAATTTGAAGAGAAGGGAAAAAAAGAAAGGAGGGTAAGGAGAGTAAAAAAAGAACAATAACGAACAGATTAGTGTAAGGTAGTGTAATAGTAATAATAATGGGGGAAAAGAAAAGGTACAATCAGAGGAAATCTTTCAGTCAAAGAAAAAGCAACCACTTTTTACGAAGAAAGCAAAAGAAGGTTAAAGCAGGATCACCACTGGCTTCTATGCTGAGCCATATCTGTTAACGTCTTTAGCCACTGTGTTGCACCGTCTCACGCACCCCAGCCAGGGATTCTCTAGGACGACATTCGTAGAGCATGTCCGAGCCACTGAAGTCGATGTTTCAAGATGGTGACACCAATTGCATTATCGTCTCTGTGCTCGAACACACGATGCCGAACCTCTGCATTACTAACATGGTGTTGTCACTGAATGTCAGCAATCCTTCGGAGACAGCGATGATCGAACACAGAGAGTCGTCCAACGTCCTCAAGTCAGAGAGGCCAGGTTTCACAAGCATAGAGCAGAACTGCTCTCACTGACGCGTTGTAGATTCGACCTTTTACAGCCAGACTAACATCACGAAGGTATATATATATATATATATATATATATATATATATATATATATATATATATATATATATATATATATATATATTTTAACACATAAGTATAGGTACAGGGAGGCACCAAATACATATGCGCCACACAAATCTCAATTGATTTGTGTGAGGGCTGTGATACTGCCCGGGTGCCCAAACCGAAGCAGGAACATCACGAAGGAGCCAAAGATGGCCCAGATTGGCATAAGCCGCTCTGGCTTTCACTATACATGCACTGTCACGTCTCTAGATACACGAAGGGTATAGAGCGTCGGCTCTCGATATTGGTTAGGTGAGGTCGAATGAATGACCACGCTATGATCCTGTTTGAGAAACAGTCTGCATCGACGACACGAGATTCCAAGACCTTAGCTAGTGACGACTGTTCCTGGATTTGATGTAGAGTTTGAATAGTGAAGGTAGTTTGAGGTTCAGTTTTAGAAGACTTGTTTGTTCCCAAGAACTAAATATAATTTAAAGATCCATGCACGGATACACTAGTGTGGAATAACTTAACCATTCGATCTTAAACACGAAGGATAAATACATATAGTATTAAAACATTCTATAAACGCAGGAAATCTGTTTTATTTTCTCAAGTTATTTATCTAAACTTTTTTTAATTTTGGGGAAACAACAGATGACAATGTGTACGTGATGTTAGACAATTAACAATATTTCTATGATTAAATGTGATAAATATTTTGAAAATTTCCGTTACCAGATAACATCGACTGAAACTACTAATTAACAGTGATTGTTGAACAATTGTTTTGTTTTAGTTCAGAAAACTAGAAACGCACATAACGCTAAGTTGTCCGAAGGATGAAACAGGGAATTTTGTATCTCGGCAAGAACATATCAGTGTTGTGTCATTAAGCAGACATTGACTGCCATAGGAAAAATGCGACTAATATCCATCTTGGATTAATCATTGAGTGTTCTACCACGTTTTAAGATCACTTAATTTCTTCCTCTTATTGGTTCTTTAAATAATGACAGCAGGTAACAAGCAATCTTCAGAACAATAAATTCAGAATAGAAAGCATCAACTTGAATAATAAATAATTTACTTCAAGCGTATCCTCCATACTACATCCTGGATTACAGACTAGTGTATTCATCTGATATTGATTGATATAATCGTCACAGGTGGCAAATCTGAAATGCAAAAATCGGCAGTTATCAAAATGGTTTTATTTATGGTTAACTTGAGAAATTAACTGCGTTATGTACATGTAGCGTGCGGAATTAGTCATAAGTTGTATGATAATATCACTTAAATTATTAGACTAAATTTACAGAAATGAGACAGTCCATGGTAGAATTATACCTATTCTTCATTTTATCAACACCAACCATCAGATATGTTAGTAGATGCTACCGAACTTGTTCACCAGAACAATCCTACCACATAGGTATCATTACCAAGGTTTGACTTGATGATTTCAAAGAAATTGAGCATTAGGTAGATTGTTATAATAATACATTTGTAATATCCCGATGAGTAGAAAAATTAGATTTTCTGACGTTTCGTGAGTCAATGTAAGCCACTTCTTCAGAGAATAAATAACCAAAATAGTAATAGGTACTATTTAAACTTGGCTTACACTGAGTCACGAAACATCACAAAACCGTTGTTGCTACCTTGACGTGGCGGTCGGACTTGCCTTTCGTGATGAAGCAACTGAGCTATACTGGCTGAAACAACCGTTCCTCAAGGTCTTACCATGCCAGACAGGTTGGTTGAAGAGCAACAAACCCAAGGTCCGAAGGCGAAGTCGTACTGCTGACTGTAGAGAGGTGTGACAGCAGTAAGGTGTTTCCTTCAGACAACCAGCATAACAGCGATGCTGCCTTCCCACAAGGAGAGGTGGGGTTAGAAAAGGTCGACCCTAAAAATGCACACCTCGCCTTATCCCACGGATATCCGTTTCCGGCGGTAAGGTCTCAACAAGTACGGAGCTAACACAAAGACTACTCATTAAAAGGTCATGTGTAACCGACCTTAAGCAGCTTTCTCTTGGGCACTGGGGTCACGCTCTCAGGTCACTATGACCACCTCTAATCCAACTTCATTTTCAGGTAACTCCAGCAGAACCCTTCCACGGTGTGGGTGACCGGGAAGTGATAACCGCTCTCATACCTCTAACAGCACTCAAGACCACTGTATTCATAATCAACCTCCCTCTTCGATTCCTATTATTCCTCCTACATCGACTTTCAAATCTAAACTCCCTCTTTTAGCTTCCTCCTCAAGTGTCACCACAGCCAACGATTCGAGTGCGCAAAACACTGTCCCAGGTCTACTGAAACCTCGCTTCAAACTACACATTGGAGCCTTCAACGTACACACACTATGTCAAGTCGGTCAGCAGGCTTCCTTGGCTAAAACCTTAGAATCTCGTACGATTGATGTATGCTGTGTCTCCGAAACACGCATACAGGATCCTAGTGTGGTCATTCACTTGACCTCACCTCGGCAAAACGGAGATCCGAAAAGATATACCCTCCGTGTATCTGGCGACCCGACGACTAGTTTTCGTGGACTGCCAGATGTAGGAATAGCACTAAGCATGAGGGCGGAACAAGCGCTATTAGAGTGGATCCCCGTAAACAGTCGTCTATGCGCTGTTTGGCTAAACGGCTCCGTAAGAACTCGGAACGATAGGGAAACACATCGTTGCCGTTTCGTCGTTTCTGCCTACGCTCCCACTGACTGCAGTTCGGATGAAGTGAAAGATGAATTTTACAGAAAACTCTCTGAATTTCTTAAGAAAGCTAAACGTTCAGACATAGTACTCGTAGCAGGCGACTTTAATGCCCAAGTAGGTAGCTTAAACGAAACAGAAAGATATTTAAGTGGGTATTTTAGTATTCCGGCACAGCGAACAGATAATGGTGATCGTCTGCTGCAACTGTGCTCAGACGATCGTTTATTTTTAGCAAACACAAATTTTAAGCATAAGGAGAGACATCGTCTAACATGGCGACCCCCTCCACCAAATCAACAATGAACCCGAATAGACCATATTGCCATCAGTCATCGTTGGAGAGGCCCGATAGAAGATTGTCGCTCATTCTGGAGTACCTGCTTGGACTCCGACCATGCTCTAATACGAGCACGCATCTGCTTGCGCCTCACTGGACGCAAAAAGCCACACAAAAAGACTCATTAGAACCGAATTGAGTGATGAGAAAACCAAAAGTAGGTTCCAGGAACAACTGAGGTCACACTTAAGTAGTTCTGAAAACGAGGCTGACCAAGATGTTGCTTGGAAAGATATACGAACAGCTGTGAAAACAGCAGTGACATATATTAGTGATTTAAACCAAAGGGTTACAAAGAATCAATGGATTTCTTCAAGGTCTATTGCAGTGATGGATTCTCATAAACTCATCCCATCAGGCTCTGAACACGATAGTGAGCGAAAGCACATCAGATCTAGGTTAAGCAAAAGTCTAAGGAATGATCGTGAGCAGTGGTGGGCAACGAGAGCAAAAGAGATGGAAAAGGCGGCGGCTATAGGGAACACAAGACAACTCTACAGACTCATAAAAGAAACTGGAATTAATAAATCAAGTGTAAGTCAGACTTTTTCGGAAAAAGACCACACTCTCATCTGCTCCCAGTCCAGACGTTTAGAACGATGGGCGGAACATTTTAAGGAGCAGTTCAGTTGGCCTTCAGCTACTCTACAACTACCACCCATTCCCAGACAGTATGAATGGAACATTGAGGTAGGTCCCCCATCTCTAGCTGAAGTTCAAAAGGCTATAGCTAATCTGAAACGAGGAAGAGCAGCTGGTCCAGATGGATTGGCTCCAGAGGTCTTTAAGGATGGTGGTCTAGTTTTAGCGATTAGGTTGACTAATATTTTAGTTAAAATCTGGGAGTTGGACGTTATCCCATCTAACTGGTCACAATCACTTATCGTCCCAATATTTAAGAAAGGGTAAAATCATCCTGTGACAACCACAGAGGGATTAGTTTGATTAATATAGTATCTAAAATACAAGCCTTGATTATTATCGGACACCTAACTAAGACTCGTGAACTGCAAACACGACTAATTCAGGCTGGTTTCAAATCTGGTCGTGGATGCATCGACCACATATTCACCATTCGTCAGGTTCTAGAACACAGGCATACTCATCGGCGTCCGACAATGGTGATCTTCCTTGGCTTAAAAGCAGCATTTGACTCCGTAGACTGCGAGATTCCGTGGCAGTGTCTGTCATTGAAAGGTGTACCTCAGAAGTACATAAACCTTGTGAAGGCTCTTTACTCGAACACTACTAGTCGAGTCAGAGCTTATGACGAACTGTCATCCGCTTTTGCAACCTCAAGTGGTGTCCGTCAAATCTGTCCACTTTCTCCATTTTTGTTCAACTTCATCATAGATCTACTGATGTAAATAACGCTCTCATCGACTGAATTCTCAAGTATTGATCTCCTACCAGGAGGTCCACTTATTGACTTAGAATACGCAGATGACATAGTCCTGTTTGGTGAAGACGCTGATAAAATGCAGTCTTTTGGTAGCACTGAGCAACAATGCCAGAATGTTTGGGATGAGCTTCTCTCCCTCTAAATTCAAGTGGTTGCTTCAGGACTGGTCTGCGTCAACACCTGAACTAAGGATAGGGAGTGAAGTAGTCGAACGCGTCGACAACTTCACTTATCTTGGAAGTCTGATCAGCCCTAATGGGTTGGTGTCTGACGAAATCTCAGCACGGATTCGAAAAGCTCGTTTGGCCTTTGCCAACTTACGTCATCTATGGCGAAGGCGAGATATCCGTCTATCAATTAAGGGACGAGTATACTGAGCGGCAGTTCGTTCCGTTCTACTATACGGCTGCGAAACATGGCCTTTAAGAGTAGAAGATACTCGTAAGCTACAAGTATTTGACCACAAATGCCTTAGAAATATTGCTCGCATCTGTTGGGATCACCGGATAAGTAATAGTGAGGTTAGACGCAGGGTATTAGGAAATGGTGGTAAATCAGTTGATGAGGTTGTGAATCTCGATCGACTTAGATGGTTGGGCCACGTGTTGTGTATGCCTGAACACCGATGACCACGACGCGCAATGCTGACTAGTGTTGGGGATAATTGGAAGAAAGTTAGGGGCGGTCAAACCAAGGCGCAGCATCAGTCCTTTAAGTCATTAACTTCTAGTCTGAGCCATGTTGGTAGGTACAGACTACTCGGTTGGGGTCCGTGTGACTATCGTAACCAATAGTTGGAGACTCTGGATCTTACAGCTCAGAATCGATCACAATGGCGTCGGTGTATACACTCTCTGTCTTCCTTTAAACTAAGAGAATAAAATCTCTTCATATATTTCGTTCTACAAACTAATTCTATCTTCCTGTACTATCTCCTTATATGCAATCTTTCTTCTATATATTACCACCACTGAATTAACTACTTCTATGAATCCGGTGTTCATCTTGTTGTGCTAATGCGTATGGCAACTTGGACCGATGCATATACGTGCCTGGTCCTACGTTGCAGTTGACTGACTGACTGACTGACCACATATTATTATGCTTATAAAACCATCTAGGAGAAATAGTAATGACTACTGGAATCTAAGTCTCAAACCGGTTGTTATTTTGGAAAAAAGTGTTCTTAATTTAACGTGAACGAATTTGTTATGAGGATAGTTTACAGTGTCATTGATGTAACAGTGGCTTACTGGTTAAAAAACTCAACTTTCAGCTAGTAAGTGGCATGTTCGTGCCTAGCTTCGGCTGTGTAGTATCACAAGTCCTCACATAAACTGTGTGGCTTAAAGCTGAATACCAAAAAACTGTACTTGGTGAATAATATTATGGGAATGAATGGAGTTTACAAGAAACTACAAACAATTTGAATTGATAAGTGAATTAAGCTTACCCACGACTAATCAATGCTGTTTTAGATGCAACAAGATCTGGGCTGGGCATTACTTCACCAAGTCCGATCGAAAAACCCCGATGTGCCAAGAAAAACAAAGCAATTCTTCCTAAACGCCACATAGCATCCGCGCAAGATTCTCTACCATAATCTCGAAGTAATGTGTAGAATATGCTTGACTTGCTTCCACCTCCAAGTAACTTTTTATCTACACATCCCGCAAGGAGTTCACTATTTTGAATTAGAACAACTGAAATACAGAAAAACGTTTAATATACATCACAATGAAATTTTCTTGTAATGGCAAGGAGAGCAGTATTGATGAAATATAATAATCATTGGGATAAATATGGCTTAATTAAATAAATATTGATTCATATATGATACTCTACACCACTTATTGTCTGGGGATTGATAATACTATCAGATCTTCCAAACAAAGATAAGTAGGATAGCAATCACTTTTATGATCAAACAATTATGAAACGAATCCCTTGACTAGTAAAATCATGAAAAATTCTGTAGCGGTAAATAAATCCCCAAAATAAATAGTTACTTAAGTCTTCGACATTGATTCTGACCTCATTAGTGTTACCGAACACACCTAGCTTAAAGCACTAGGTCACACATTTGTACGAGATCACGACTGGGTGCGCCGAGCTACGCATCCGTTGCAACTGTTAGCCAGCTTAGATCAAACGTTTCTCAACGTATCGGTAGCCTTCCAAATAAAACTTCAAACCACTTCGTTTTTGACTTCTGATTTGGCTGGGCTGGTACAATTCGATTATAAAGGTATTACTTGTAAAGGCGTCGTCAAACTCCGAATACCTGTGGCATCTTTAGTTCTATTCTCCATTAGGAGAGTTAAGTAGTTGGAATGGAAACCTTAACTTCACAAACGTAGTATACGTACTGATATATCCGAAATTAAAATGTGTGTAAACATTATTCCCATTATTCTGGTTGGGCCAGACTGTTTTCCTATGGGGTTTGACATTATGGCAGTCCTAATACATTAAAATGCTATTTGGAAACGTCAAACATTAATAACGCAAACACATAGCCAGTTTATGATATAACTTTGCAGGTTGATGTTTAGTTGTATGAAATATGGGTTTCTAGATTCATCCAAAGACAAAATTTCAAATACAGTCAAAAACAAGGTGACTGAATAGTCCAGAGCAAAAAACAATGAAAGTTGCTTCACAACCTCTTTTAGTCATTTTCACTAATTAACCAGATTAAGTGTGGTTTTCTAAAGATGTCATGGAATTGTGACTCGGTAGTTTAAGTATTAAATAACTGAGTGCTGTGAACAAACTGTACATTAGGTACCTCGGTTTGAACACCCAAATAGTCATTTTTGACTATCAAGCGAAAAGGTTTACCACATAAATTTTAATGAATTGCACTGTTATCAATGAGGTATGATAACCTCCAGTCTATTATCGCCGAAATATTTTAGTGTTAAATATCAGGATATTATTCAATATTATTCAATATCTTAAGTTAAATTCAGACTGAATTTTTACTTACAACCATCATTTGGACACATTTC
The DNA here is from genome assembly GCA_946903255.1 of Schistosoma spindalis. Classification (NCBI taxonomy): domain Eukaryota; kingdom Metazoa; phylum Platyhelminthes; class Trematoda; order Strigeidida; family Schistosomatidae; genus Schistosoma; species Schistosoma spindalis. Next base: position 70,409,379 of record OX336416.1, on the reverse strand, counting down.
TGAACCTTTTGATGAATACATAGACTTTGTTGGTACCCGAAGGTTAACCTTAATTCCAGTGGATGGATGCGGTGAAAGAATGAGACCAAATATCTGTTTACCAGTCCATAGAGCAACAGGCTGAAATAAGTTTAATACACAGTTGAGAAATAACCATTAGAGCAAAATGTCTATTGAAAATAGATCATATAATTTGATTTATGTATAAGAAATTAGGCACTTATTTGGAGAACAATACTACTTGAAAAATTTTCGTCTATGCATTCTTCTTAAACAAGTAACTCCTAAGCTAAATACGAGTGCGCTAAATAGGCCGTTTGATATTTATTAATGTTTTGTTTCTATTTTCACAAAATATTGGTTCAGTAATTAAAGGACTCTACTTTAAGGAATCGGGTTTCAAGTTCAGATTATGCCGTCCACACTTTAGTTTCAATAGTTAGGTAGTATCATTAGTCCTAATATAAAAGGTGTAGTTCAAAGCTGACCACACAAAATCATACTTGATTATCAACTTTTGAAAATACAATGTTTTTAAAGGTGTTTAATGGTGAAGTCATGAATAAATGTTATCTAAATCAAGTGAATAAAACTTATCAGTTATTAAATAATTGAATTTATATATTCACATTAAACAAACTTTAAGATAAAAGAAAAAAATATTGTATTTAATGTGGTCTGGCCAGCTTACCCATAATATAGCCGGTTTCGGTAAACTTAAAAGTCGACCCAAATGGTTACCAGCTAATAGTTGAGCGGCTAAAGTACATGCCTGATCACGATTAAGGAAAACGTCTTTCACGGTCAACAAATGTGTTGCAGTGATTAGGTCTTGAATTGGTGAAATTAACGGTTCACCATTTTTAGGGCTAACAATATTCTTGAGAGACTGTCAATGAAAATGTCAAAGAACAAGAAAATTCAATATGATACTTTAATGAAAGAAGTTATAAATGAACTGTGACTAGTATTTATATATGCAGAATACAGAACAAATAGTTCAGAGTGAATTCCTTTCAACTCAAATTAGGTTGCGCATTATAAAGTACTTCATTTTTAAATTGTCGATAGTTACAGTGAAACTAAAGGGGTAAACGGACAAGTAAAAAGGATATGTAACCTGAGTATCAGCTCCAGTTATCACATTTAATATCGATACATGAAAGGGAGATTAAACTAACTACTGTCCTTAATATTTTTATTATAGTTAATACTGTAATTGTTATATTAATTTCTCGTTTTATTTACACAACAATTAACTTCTAATTTTGTATGGCATAATTTTCATTATCTCATTACATCAAGATCTTTTGTGTTAAAATACATAATCAACTATACTACAATCGTAAAATAGTTGATTGTGAGATATTCTTAGTCTATTGCATAAGCTATGACTGAAGAACATTTTGATACATAAAAACAAAGGTAGGATATGACATGAACAGAATAATTGTTGGTAAATAAGATAAGTTAGCGATTGCCATATATTCCGATCATAGTAGAACACTTTCACTAATCTCAGAAAGTCAATCAACACAATAGGCTATCTGTTCGGTTAGTGAGTTGATGATTCAACTCAGAGACTTACTTTAAATCCAATCGCTCCCAATCATTTAACTTACTTATACTACGTAGAGCACCTCATCTCTCACATAAGAAATGTAATGCGGTTTCTATGTTAAATTTCGAGGCAGTTTTTACAATAGGCAATCAAGTTAAAGACGATAATTCATCAATGTCAAATAGCAAATAGTGGGGAGTTTGTAATTTAATAAAATCTAACTGAAAGATATGGATTGAAGAAGTTAAAACTGGCACTTTGCAAACTGAAAACTATTAGTTTAAAACTTACAATCATCCAAGTTGACCTTAATCATGTAATTATTTATGATTATAAAACTGTCACAATTCTCATTACTGAATTATGATACACTAAGAAAAATAAGAAAAACGTTTGGGTATTGGTTAAGCAATCACTTATTTAAGTGACTTAGTGGTTAAAAAAGCTTCGCTTCTAACTGTTAAATATCACATTCGAATTTCACTTCACCTATTCCAAATTTTTCAGGCGGGTAGTAATGCTAGACCTCTCATAAATTTAATTAAATCAGCTTATTTGAGGACTAATGTTTCTGAACTTGCTTTTATAAGCTTTTTTTAGGATGTATCTGAAGTCATGATACCAAGGTCAAGAATTATCTCTTGGTAATAGCTAAATCATAAATCAAACGTAAAAGTATGAATACCTAGAATAAAGTAGATGAGCAATTATGATCTTTGTTAAACTAATGATGTCATCAGTATGGAGAACTTGTGGAGACTGCTGCATTTTCACTGTTACAATCAAGAGTATATCTAAGTCAGTCAGTCAGCTGCAACGTAGGACCAGGCACATATATGCATCGGTCCAAGTGGCTACACCTCATTAGCACAAGATGAACACCAAATTCATAGAAGTATTTACTTCAATGGTAGTAATATATAGAAGAAAGAGTGTGTATAAGGAGATAGTACAGGAAGAAAGAATTAGTTCCTAGAAAGAAATATTTGAAGTGATTTTAATCTCTTAGTTTAAAGGAAAACAGATAGTGTATACACCTACACCATTGTGATCGATTCTAAGCCATGTCACCAAGAGTCCAACCATTGGTTACCATAGTCACGCGGACCCCAACCAAGTAGTCCACATCTACCAACATGGCTCAGACCAGAAGTTAGTGACTTCAAGCACTGATGCCATGTTTTGGTTTGGCCGCCCCTAACTTTCTTCCAATTATCCCCAACACTAGTCAGCATTGCGCGTCGTGGTCATCGGTGTTCAGGCATACACAACACGTGGCCCAACCATCTAAGTCGATCGAGATTCACAACCTCATCAACTGATTTACCACCATTTCCTAATACCCTGCGTCTAACCTCACTATTACTTATCCGGTGATCCCAACAGATGCGAGCAATATTTCTAAGGCATTTGTGGTCAAATACTTGTAGCTTACGAGTATCTTCTACTCTTAAAGGCCATGTTTCGCAGCCGTATAGTAGAACGGAACGAACTGCCGCTCAGTATACTCGTCCCTTAATTGATAGACGGATATCTCGCCTTCGCCATAGATGACGTAAGTTGGCAAAGGCCAAACGAGCTTTTCGAATCCGTGCTGAGATTTCGTCAGACACCAACCCATTAGGGCTGATCAGACTTCCAAGATAAGTGAAGTTGTCGACGCGTTCGACTACTTCACTCCCTATCCTTAGTTCAGGTGTTGACGCAGACCAGTCCTGAAGCAACCACTTGAATTTAGAGGGAGAGAAGCTCATCCCAAACATTCTGGCATTGTTGCTCAGTGCTACCAAAAGACTGCATTTTATCAGCGTCTTCACCAAACAGGACTATGTCATCTGCGTATTCTAAGTCAATAAGTGGACCTCCTGGTAGGAGATCAATACTTGAGAATTCAGTCGATGAGAGCGTTATTTACATCAGTAGATCTATGATGAAGTTGAACAAAAATGGAGAAAGTGGACAGATTTGACGGACACCACTTGAGGTTGCAAAAGCGGATGACAGTTCGTCATAAGCTCTGACTCGACTAGTAGTGTTCGAGTAAAGAGCCTTCACAAGGTTTATGTACTTCTGAGGTACACCTTTCAATGACAGACACTGCCACGGAATCTCGCAGTCTACGGAGTCAAATGCTGCTTTTAAGCCAAGGAAGATCACCATTGTCGGACGCCGATGAGTATGCCTGTGTTCTAGAACCTGACGAATGGTGAATATGTGGTCGATGCATCCACGACCAGATTTGAAACCAGCCTGAATTAGTCGTGTTTGCAGTTCACGAGTCTTAGTTAGGTGTCCGATAATAATCAAGGCTTGTATTTTAGATACTATATTAGTCAAACTAATCCCTCTGTGGTTGTCACAGGATGATTTTACCCTTTCTTAAATATTGGGACGATAAGTGATTGTGACCAGTTAGATGGGATAACGTCCAACTCCCAGATTTTAACTAAAATATTAGTCAACCTAATCGCTAAAACTAGACCACCATCCTTAAAGACCTCTGGAGCCAATCCATCTGGACCAGCTGCTCTTCCTCGTTTCAGATTAGCTATAGCCTTTTGAACTTCAGCTAGAGATGGGGGACCTACCTCAATGTTCCATTCATACTGTCTGGGAATGGGTGGTAGTTGTAGAGTAGCTGAAGGCCAACTGAACTGCTCCTTAAAATGTTCCGCCCATCGTTCTAAACGTCTGGACTGGGAGCAGATGAGAGTGTGGTCTTTTTCCGAAAAAGTCTGACTTACACTTGATTTATTAATTCCAGTTTCTTTTATGAGTCTGTAGAGTTGTCTTGTGTTCCCTATAGCCGCCGCCTTTTCCATCTCTTTTGCTTTCACTGGAAACTTGGAACACTGGATGGTTGTTTGGTCCAAGTATGGGACTCCCCTAAATGCCCTGGTACGGCCGAGAGTGGGAAGAGTCAGCTCTCCCTCTCGAAATGCTCTCACATGGCCATACGTATATAGCCTCTGCCAGGGAAGTCCTACTCACTGCCTTCTCGTGGTGGGGGTGTTGTTTACGAAAATGAGAGGACGAAAAGCGAATGTCCGGCGCTTTAACCGGACCCCAAAACAATGGTGCACATGGGCTCCAGTATCCTGAAGGAACAAATGGTGTATGAACCAATCGTTGGTCACCGGCTACCATGGGACTGCATCTCCCCACGATGCTCCACTGCCTTGTGGGTCAGACGTTCAGGTCGAAGGCTCGAGGTGTGGCCCCCTAAGAAAACCATCTGCTTCGGTTTGGGCACCCGGGCAGTATCACAGCCCTCACACATATCAATTGAGATTCGTGTGGCGCATATGTATTTGGTGCCTTCTTGTATCAATATCTATGTGTTAAAATAAATAAAATAAATACTCCTCAAAGTGCTCATTCACGATCCAGCACGCAGGACTCGAATGAAATTAGACATTAACACCGTTGGATTTCAGCTCAGTGATCTAGAAGTTAAGCGTTCATGTGTAAGACCGTAGGTTCTGGGTCCGAGTCTCAAGTGCGGGATCGTGTATGCGCACTGCTGAAAGGTCCCATACTAGAACCGAATGGCTGTCCAGTGCTTCCATGTTATCGATGACAGTCTAGCTTAAACTGACTCGTGATTTCAACAGTAAGAATAATGTAATAATCAACATGTGTCACTATAAAAAAGAAAATAATACATCAGTCAGTCGAGATTAGAAGAGATTAAGTAGGACAGAAACTTTGTGATCATAATACTCGGCTTTCAACTATTTGGCTGAGTATTTGAACCCTGCGTTATCTATATCAAACTTGACAGCTAAGCAGTATCACTAACCCTATGATAGAGAGTTCAGCTTATAATCAAGTACATGAAGCTAAACTTGATTATTTATGTGTTTGGTTTTTACAAACTTATTCAGAATGGATTGCAAGTTATCAACACATCAGTATGGTATAATAATAATAATAATAAATATATATATTTGTAATATCCCAATGAGTACAGAAATTGATAATAATGCAAAAGATACCAACATACCAGCATAAGATGTTTTGCTTCTGCACGAGCTGCTTCAGTTTGTGGAAGATGTATATTCATTTCATCCCCATCGAAATCTGCATTAAATGGTGTACAACAGCACGGATTGAAACGAAAAGTTCGAAAAGGTTTTACAACCGCCTGAAGATAATCAGCGAAAAAATTAACTCATAATGCAACCAAACAGAAAATTTAATCAATGAAGTAACAAAATGATCAGAAAAAAAACATTATAACAAAATTGCTATATTTCAATCACATCATGAACAAAAGTAATAGTAGGCAGTTCCTGGTTAATTATCACATGTAAGCTTCTAATAAGTGGTTATCGTGAACCAGTAGCCCAAAGATTTACATTTCAACGTTCAAAGTGCTATGTTTAGCTCTGGTTCCAGTAGAGGCATTAAAAGTTACTGAAATTTAACCAAATCGAATTGGTGAATCTCATATTTAAGTTAGTTGAAGTCAGAACATAGGTATTACTGAGTGACGAGTTCGAGAAATCAGTCAGCTACAAAGTAGGACCAGGCACATATATGCATCGGTCCAAGTGGCTACACCTCATTAGCACAAGATGAACACCAAATTCATAGAAGTATTTACTTCAATGGTAGTAATATATAGAAGAAAGAGTGTGTATAAGGAGATAGTACAGGAAGAAAGAATTAGTTCCTAGAAAGAAATATTTGAAGTGATTTTAATCTCTTAGTTTAAAGGAAAACAGATAGTGTATACACCTACACCATTGTGATCGATTCTAAGCCATGTCACCAAGAGTCCAACCATTGGTTACCATAGTCACGCGGACCCCAACCAAGTAGTCCACATCTACCAACATGGCTCAGACCAGAAGTTAGTGACTTCAAGCACTGATGCCATGTTTTGGTTTGGCCGCCCCTAACTTTCTTCCAATTATCCCCAACACTAGTCAGCATTGCGCGTCGTGGTCATCGGTGTTCAGGCATACACAACACGTGGCCCAACCATCTAAGTCGATCGAGATTCACAACCTCATCAACTGATTTACCACCATTTCCTAATACCCTGCGTCTAACCTCACTATTACTTATCCGGTGATCCCAACAGATGCGAGCAATATTTCTAAGGCATTTGTGGTCAAATACTTGTATTTTATTTATTTATTTATTTATTTATTTATTTGAACACATAAATATTGGTACAGGGGGGCACCAAATATATATGCGCCACACAAAACAATGATAATTTGAAGAGAAGGAGAAAAGAGAAAAAAAAAGTAATGGACGTGGGGAATTATAAAAAAAAAGGAAGAGAGAGAGAACAATGGTGGGGGAAACGGAAAGGTACAATCAGAAGAGATCTTTCAGTTAAGGAAGATACAATCACTTTTTATGAAGAAAGTAAAAGAAGGTTACAGCACGATCGCCACTGGCTTCTATTCTGAGCCATATCTGATAACGTCTCTAGCCACTGCGTTACACCGTCTCTCGGACCCCAACCAGGGAGTCGTGAAGGACCAACAGAAACTAGCCCTTTGCAGCTTTCTTTCATACCACGACACCATGTCATATACTGACCACCTCTCCGCTTTTTCCAACCAGTCCCAGAGTCGGCAAATAATGCACGACGTGGAATTCTCTGGGACGACATTCGTAACGTTTCAAGAGTTGGAGTTCCTTGCGGACTTCCGCCTCATTTGGTGGATCAGTCGTCACCGGCCATGGAGGGCAGGACAGTCTGACCGATGTTGCCGGAGCAGCAGGCCAGTTGAACTGCCCTTCAAAGAATTCTGCCCATCGTCCAAGACGTCGATGGATGTTAGTGATTGGTGTTCCGTCATCCTCGCAGATTGTTTCGCTCACACCAAACTTCTTGCTGCCAGTGGCTCGGATGAGTTGGAAGAGCTTCCGGTAATTACCAGATGCAGCTGCTGCTTCCAACTCACTGGCACGCTCCGACCACCAGGCTTCTCGGTCCTTACGCAAGCTTTGCCCGATTTCATTACGTAACATCCTTCGTCTGTGGTCAAACCCACGGTCACCCGGAGTAGACCGACGGGCTTCAATCAGTTGTAAGGAACCAGAAGAAACCCAGTGCTTGTAAGCGGGACGTTTCGCGAACCCACAACAGACTGTACCCGCCATTTTCATGGCGTCATGCAATTGCAACCAATGCTCATCTATACTTTTCGGTGGAATGGTAGCTAGCCTAGAAGCTAGCTCGGTTCGGTACCTACTAGCAACAGAAGTTGCAGCCAGCTTGCTAACATCAATCCTTTGGTGGCGGTCACTTCGTTGTCCACTGAAAAGTAAGGTAAGATTGGCGCAGACCAGAGCATGATCAGATTCCAGATAGGTACTCCAAAAGGAGCGGCAGTCTTGTACACAACCGCGCCAGCGGTAGCTGATCGCGATGTGATCAATCTGAGTCCAGGCTTGAGATGCAGAAGGGGGACGCCAGGTGGCACATCGGCGATGACTGTGCCGAAAGTTAGTGCTAGCCAGAAACAGGTTGTGGTCTGTGCATAGTTGCAGTAGACGTTCCCCGTTATCTGTCCTGCGACCAACGAGTCCCCATCGGCCACCTAAACGACTCTCTTCTGTGCCTAGACGTCCGACCTGAGCATTCAAGTCTCCAGCTAGTACTACAATATCTGTCGAACGCACTTTCTGGAGAAGAACAGTTAGCTGGTGGTAGAACTCGTCCTTGATTGCATCCGGGCTGCAATCTGTCGGGGCATAGGCGGAGATGACGAAAAGACATCGTTTCTCACGCCGATTTCTTCTCACTTTGATGGAACTTTCTAATCTAACAGCACATAACCGACTGTTAATGGGGATCCAGTCGACTAGTGCTGCCTCAGCTCTTGCGCTTAGCGCGACACCAACGCCAGCAAGACCAGACGCAGATGCCACAGGGTCCCCGGATAAACGCACATAAAACAAGCTTTTTGAAGTGACAGATGGAGAGCGAACTTGTAGTACTTCACCAGAGTCTTGAATACTGGTCTCGGATAGACAACACACATCAATATTAAGACTTTCCAAAGACATAGCCAGCCCTATCTGTTGTCCGACCTGCATAAGTGTGCGAACGTTGAAGGCAGCCAGTTTGAATGGTACACGTGGTTTCAGAAAAACTGCTTCAGTACTCATATTCGGTAGTAACATACAATTTTCAACCAGGCAGTGACTCGAGAACGTTTAGATAAAGCTGAATTTTCACCATAGGCGAGCTGCTGTCTGAGTCGAAGCGGATACAAAAAGTAGAAATAGGAGATAGTGAATAAATGACGTAGTAAATAATAATAATAATAATAATAATAATAATAATAATAATAATAGTAATAATAATAATACCAGTCATTTCAAGGTTAGTCGGAGAGAAATGAATATTTTCTATAAGCATATAGTTCATCATAGTTTTAGTGAGTGGGCTGGGATAATGCCCGGGTGCCCAGACCGAAGCAGGTGGTTTCTTAGGGGGCCACACCTCGAGCGATTGACCTAAAGGTCTAGTGCACAAGGCAGTGGAGCATCGTGAGGAGATGCAGTCCCATGGAAGCCGGTGACCAAAAGTTAGTTCATACGCCATTTGTTCCCGCAGGATACTGGAGCCCATGTGCACCATTATTTTGGGCTCCGGTTAAAGCGCCGGACGTTCGCTTTTAGTCCTCTCATTTTCGTAAACAACACCCCCACCACGAGAAGGCAGTGAGTAGGACTTCCCTGGCAGAGGCTGTATACGCGTGGCCGTGTGAGAGTATTTCGAGAGGGAGGGCGAACCCTCCCCGCTCTCGGCCATACCAGGGCATTTGGGGGCAAATACTTGTAGCTTACGAGTATCTTCTACTCTTAAAGGCCATGTTTCGCAGCCGTATAGTAGAACGGAACGAACTGCCGCTCAGTATACTCGTCCCTTAATTGATAGACGGATATCTCGCCTTCGCCATAGATGACGTAAGTTGGCAAAGGCCAAACGAGCTTTTCGAATCCGTGCTGAGATTTCGTCAGACACCAACCCATTAGGGCTGATCAGACTTCCAAGATAAGTGAAGTTGTCGACGCGTTCGACTACTTCACTCCCTATCCTTAGTTCAGGTGTTGACGCAGACCAGTCCTGAAGCAACCACTTGAATTTAGAGGGAGAGAAGCTCATCCCAAACATTCTGGCATTGTTGCTCAGTGCTACCAAAAGACTGCATTTTATCATAACTTTGTTATCTGAGATAAGTACAAAGTATAACAATGACTACTTACTCTGAATGCTTGAATAGATACACGATGTAGTGAGGGTTGACGGTTAAATAGTACAATATCATCATCCAATAAGTGTCTTTCAACTATATCACCTGATTGTAAATATTTTGCCACGTCTTCACGTGCACGTTCAGATGCCAAGAAACGTTTTACTACATCAGAAGTACCAGATGCTTCGGCTTGACGTTTCCTCTCACCACGTAGTTTATAACTAACAAACATAGCTCCAGGATAGTTATTTGGCCCATTCAGTACAAGAGATCGGAGAAAATTAAGATTGAAATCAGTCACACGTTCAGGATATGTTAGCAATTTTGCACAATGGACTGGAATACATACCTGAAAAGTATAGTATACGCATTCTCTAGTTCACAGATTTCAAATAACAATTACACATTTATGTGAATCTACTCCTGATCTGGATGTTCTCATAAAGCAATAAACACTGTAAAAAGATGTTCTGTATCTGGCTATGACTGTTCTGTGAAAGAAGAGTTGTTCGGACCAAAATGAGTGGGATTAAATTGAGATAATGGTAATTAATGGTGGGAAAGCGTAGGTAATATTGCTGAAAATCAGCAGCACCAACTTCAATACTAGTTATTTCTGTCTTTCTAAACCTCGAAAATATTTCTATTCTATACCTGCTTCGGTTTGGGCACCCGGGCAGTATCACAGCCCTCACACATATCCAATGAGATCTGTGTGGCGCATATGTATTTGGTGCCTTCTTGTACCGATATCTGTGTGTTAAAATAAATAAAATAAATAATACTTCTCACAATTTTACTTATCCCTTTTGATATGTACAGTCGTCCATTGCTGCTAGTATCACTATCCTCGCTAGTCTGCTTCTGCTATCAGGCCTATTTTCGTATTGTTGTGGAGAGTAGCAACTTGAGTAGGCACACGTTTATGCGATCTATCGCATTAATCGAGTTCAAAATTATGACGCACTGGTTGGGAAATGAGTGCTATTTGCCACAAATGCAAAACACAGCACACTACACAGTCCTCATCAAAACTAGATATGCCTTCAAAAATTTAAGGGATATTGTAGTCCCTAGTAGCTATAAAATGAAAGAAATTAATTAACTTTTGAAATCATGTGATTCGGCACATATTACCAGTCTTATTTAATGTTGCTTGTCTACGAATAAAATTACTATAATATCCACAAAAACCTCTTCTGATAAAAATCAAAAATGTTGATATCGTGTCAAGACTAAAGATGGTTTTTCTGAATTACTATGTAAGCAAAAAATCAGCTAAAATTTAAGTTTATCACACCACGTTCGGATAGAAAGAAAAAAATATATTGTTAAATAAAAGTAATTTAGATACCATTAACATTACTCAATCCGATAGTCTACTTGATTTATGTACCCATTCAATTTGGAAGTTAATGCTAATATCTAGTTGCTCAAATTAAAATTATGTTTACGTTTGAAAACTAACTGTCGAAAATCGATTGTCAAAATTGTTGGATCTCAGTTGGGATATTTGAAAATATATCCAGAGATATTGTTTATCGTTTGTATACCTGGGTAAGTTACTTTAGGAAAACTAGTGCCCGGAGTCCCTAATTCTGAACAATTACCTGAACCATAATAGTACTTTTAAGGAAAATGTAAAGTGTGCAATTTACTTAGATTTGTTTTTAATAAAACGATCTGTGATATCAATATGGTTGATGTTATTCCGTTAATTATACTCACTGGCATATCTCGATGGTGAGTAATGCGTTTAGAGATGCCTAAATGTAACGTTTAGCGGAAAATTTGTCACTTCAGTGAGGGACCAATTATGTAAAAAGATGAAAACACGAACTAGAAAAGTAACAAATGGTTCGGCTACTTTTTGACGGATTGAAAACAACTACCACCTGAAGTAAAGGTTTAAAAAAGTGTAGAAAATAAGCGAACCTCATCAATTCGCATATTTGGATCTGGTGAAATAACAGTTCTGGCAGTAAAATTCGTTCGTTTACCCAATAGGCTACCACGAAATCGACCATGTTTACCAGCTAGCCTTTGAAGTAAACCACGCATAAACTTATGATCTTGAACAGGAGGCAAACCTGATTGTTGTGAATTAATTAGCCGTGCAAATTCAGCGTGTAAGTTATCCAGGCACGCGATTTGATCCGCCTCCCCGATATCCTCTTCAATTGTTGCTGCCTGAGCTAATATCCACTGATACATTTGAGTAAGGTCATCTTCATTACTTAAAAAAAAAGGAAATAATGATACAGTGAACACCTGTAGAGTAAAATGAATACTGAGAAACACAAATTCGCACTATATCTACAAAGAAAGGGAAAATATAGATGTGGAGATATCATTACATCTGGATCTATCAACTATGCAAATTGGTACCCAGATGTGCTGTAATGCTGAATTGAGTATACCGAGTAAACTGGGCAATATTTACCGATCGAAGTAACACCACTGTGTTATGTATTCGACACAAACACACTCATAAAGTCAAAAAAACTAGTATTGCACATGGCGAGACATTTTGGGCATTTAAGATCGAAACACATGAAAAGCAAACACTCCAAACGCAGGTTCCCGAGACAGTTTGACAATAGATACGATGAAATCTGATCCCGAATTGTTAAAAGATAAGAATGTAAACTACTAAGATACAGAAAAGTACATATGATCCAATACAACTGTGTATAGTTGTAGTTCATATGTTTAATGATTCTACTTTTAAATACTAAGTAGTGGATTCAAACATACCACTATCTACCTATCAAATGAACTTTGTCTATGATTTCATCTCTGCACGGCTATCTTTAAGATTGTGAGATTAGTCCATAAATCAGGTCTCGCCATCCTTACACGTCATCTTATATTAAACACCTATTCGAGTTCCAAAGATGTGAAATGAGAGGATTTTAAACGCAGGACGGAAGATTTTGAAGTGTTTTCCTTCATAAGGTCAACTTCCCGAATGTCTAACAATATGGTCATTAACTTTTCCAACTTCAATTGTAAAAGCATTCCGATTCCCACACAAAAAATCTTTGTCAGTTATTTATTTTGTACTTTACTACTTGTTTGTTTGATTAGTGTTTGGACTAGTTAGGCAAAATAACTTACGGGCGAAGACTGAAATGTCTCGTTTTACTGGGTTTGCTAATGTAACACATCCTAGAGCCTCGCCGGTTACTGATATTCCCAAACTGGAGTAGAGGGTTGGATGCGAAATAAAGAACCCTACTACAAAAGATTTAACCATAGGAAACCAACTCTGATAGCCAGAGCAACAACTAACATACGTATGTGGAATATCCGGAGAAAGTGGGATACCGGGAGGGCCATTCAAATACTGATAAAAATGAGAGGATACAACCTGCCACTGCTTCGAATAAATGAAACCCACTATATCCAAGATTAACAGGAAAAACTAACTTCATGAAAAAGATTTATTGTGGTCGCGAAGAAGAAAGTCGATCGCGAACAGAAACATTCACAGTACTGTCCAAAAAAGCACAAAAAGGGCCTATAGGGTGAGAAACGGACAGATCCAGGATCATCAAAGCGTTCTTTAAAACAGAGAAGGAAAGGATTGGTACGAATTTCACCCACTGCTACGCAAACGACAGGATTAAAGATTATGAAGACTGGCTTTATGAGAGACTGGAGTTCATCTTATAGAAATGTTTGAGAAAACACTTGATCATTTTGATGGCGGTCTGAACGCCAAGGTCGAGATGAATGACGCCGGGTTCGAACTCAACTGAGCGACATGAACTAGAAGAGATGAAAACGGTGCAAGTCTGACGAATTTATATGCTTTTAACAACACGGTCACAAGTTGTAGTGTTTAGCTTCAAAAGTGCATACACATCTATATGGGTTTCACTGGACAACACTGCAGAGAACCTGATGGATCACGTAACCAAAAATAAAAGAAATTCAGGTTCATGGAAGACATAAGAACTATGGAATGATACGGCTTCAAATTATCCGCATGAAGGTTTCTAAGTTGAAACTGAAGCTAAAGTAATTTGGAAACATGGGCGAGCAGCACTACAAAAATTTAGTACAGTCATCCTTTGAGATATCGACAAACTCAACGAATTCAACATAGCTCTCAGACATATGTCCCAAGCCTTACAAACTAAAATTAAAGACAAGGAAATCACTATGGAGAACAACTGGAAAGGAATTAAAGAATCAATGCCAGGAGGTGCTGAGCCACAAGGTCCATCAACATGAAGAATGAACTTCCATAAACAGCCTGGAAGAAATTTGAGAAAAGCAAAATATGAAGGCGAAAGTCAACAATAGTCAAACGGTAGCAGAAAAAAACAAGGCACACCGTGAGTGTACAGAAACAACAAACGAGTACATAAGAGTACTAAAGACAACAAACGGGAATATGTAGAAAACCTGATAATTAAGGAAGAAAAAACTGAGAGAAGGAAATATAAAAAAACCACATGACAAAACCAAGAAACTTGAAGCGAAAAAATATTAGACCAGAGTGACCAATCAAGAACAAAGGAGGTAAATCAGTTATTGAGGCTAAATAGCAGCAGAATAAATTGGGTGAGAACATTGGAGAGCTCTTGTCAGTCAGTCAGCTGCGACGTAGGACCAGGCACATACACACATCGGTCCAAGTTGCCATACCGCATTAGCACAACAAGATGAACACCGAATTCATAGAAGTAGTTAATTCAGTGGTGGTAATATATAAAAGAAAGATTGCATATAAGGAGATAGTGCAGGAAGAAAGAATTAGTTTGTAGAAAGAAATATATGAAGAGATTTTATTCTCTTAGTTTAAAGGAAGACAGAGAGTATATACACCTACTCCATTGTGATCGATTCTAAGCCATGTCACCAAGAGTCCAACCGTTGGTTACCATAGTCACGCCACGATAAGGCAGTGAGTAGGAATTCCCTGGCAGAGGCTATATACGCCTGCCCATGTGACAGCATTTTGAGAGGGAGAGCGGACTCTCCCCACTCTCGGCCATACATCTACCAACATGGCTCAGACCAGAAGTTAGTGACTTCAAGCACTGATGCCATGTTTTGGTTTGGCCGCCCCTAACTTTCTTCCAATTATCCCCAACACTAGTCAGCATTGCGCGTCGTGGTCATCGGTGTTCAGGCATACACAACACGTGGCCCAACCATCTAAGTCGATCGAGATTCACAACCTCATCAACTGATTTACCACCATTTCCTAATACCCTGCGTCTAACCTCACTATTACTTATCCGGTGATCCCAACAGATGCGAGCAATATTTCTAAGGCATTTGTGGTCAAATACTTGTAGCTTACGAGTATCTTCTACTCTTAAAGGCCATGTTTCGCAGCCGTATAGTAGAACGGAACGAACTGCCGCTCAGTATACTCGTCCCTTAATTGATAGACGGATATCTCGCCTTCGCCATAGATGACGTAAGTTGGCAAAGGCCAAACGAGCTTTTCGAATCCGTGCTGAGATTTCGTCAGACACCAACCCATTAGGGCTGATCAGACTTCCAAGATAAGTGAAGTTGTCGACGCGTTCGACTACTTCACTCCCTATCCTTAGTTCAGGTGTTGACGCAGACCAGTCCTGAAGCAACCACTTGCATTTAGAGGGAGAGAAGCTCATCCCAAACATTCTGGCATTGTTGCTCAGTGCTACCAAAAGACTCTGCATTTTATCAGCGTCTTCACCAAACAGGACTATGTCATCTGCGTATTCTAAGTCAATAAGTGAACCTCCTGGTAGGAGATCAATACCTGAGAATTCAGTCGATGTGAGCGTTATTTACATCAGTAGATCTATGACGAAGTTGAACAAAAATGGAGAAAGTGGACAGATTTGACGGACACCACTTGAGGTTGCAAAAGCCCCCAAATGCCCTGGTATGGCCGAGAGCGGGGAGGGTTCGCCCTCCCTCTCGAAATACTCTCACACGGCCACGCGTATACAGCCTCTGCCAGGGAAGTCCTACTCACTGCCTTCTCGTGGTGGGGGTGTTGTTTACGAAAATGAGAGGACGAAAAGCGAACGTCCGGCGCTTTAACCGGAGCCCAAAATAATGGTGCACATGGGCTCCAGTATACTGCGGGAACAAATGGCGTATGAACCAACTTTTGGTCACCGGCTTCCATGGGACTGCATCTCCTCACGATGCTCCACTGCCTTGTGCACTAGACCTTTAGGTCAATGACTCGGGGTGTGGCCCCCTAAGAAACCACCTGCTTCGGTCTGGGCACCCGGGCATTATCCCAGCCCACTCACTAAAACTATGATGAACTATATGCTTATAGAAAATATTCATTTCTCTCCGACAAACCTTGAAATGACTGGTATTATTATTATTACTATTATTATTATTATTATTTACTACGTCATTTATTCACTATCTCCTATTTCTACTTTTTGTATCCGCTTCGACTCAGACAGCAGCTCGCCTATGGTGAAAATTCAGCTTTATCTAAACGTTCTCGAGTCACTGCCTGGTTGAAAATTGTATGTTACTACCGAATATGAGTACTGAAGCAGTTTTTCTGAAACCACGTGTACCATTCAAACTGGCTGCCTTCAACGTTCGCACACTTATGCAGGTCGGACAACAGATAGGGCTGGCTATGTCTTTGGAAAGTCTTAATATTGATGTGTGTTGTCTATCCGAGACCAGTATTCAAGACTCTGGTGAAGTACTACAAGTTCGCTCTCCATCTGTCACTTCAAAAAGCTTGTTTTATGTGCGTTTATCCGGGGACCCTGTGGCATCTGCGTCTGGTCTTGCTGGCGTTGGTGTCGCGCTAAGCGCAAGAGCTGAGGCAGCACTAGTCGACTGGATCCCCATTAACAGTCGGTTATGTGCTGTTAGATTAGAAAGTTCCATCAAAGTGAGAAGAAATCGGCGTGAGAAACGATGTCTTTTCGTCATCTCCGCCTATGCCCCGACAGATTGCAGCCCGGATGCAATCAAGGACGAGTTCTACCACCAGCTAACTGTTCTTCTCCAGAAAGTGCGTTCGACAGATATTGTAGTACTAGCTGGAGACTTGAATGCTCAGGTCGGACGTCTAGGCACAGAAGAGAGTCGTTTAGGTGGCCGATGGGGACTCGTTGGTCGCAGGACAGATAACGGGGAACGTCTACTGCAACTATGCACAGATCACAACCTGTTTCTGGCTAGCACTAACTTTCGGCACAGTCATCGCCGATGTGCCACCTGGCGTCCCCCTTCTGCATCTCAAGCCTGGACTCAGATTGATCACATCGCGATCAGCTACCGCTGGCGCGGTTGTGTACAAGACTGCCGCTCCTTTTGGAGTACCTATCTGGAATCTGATCATGCTCTGGTCTGCGCCAATCTTACCTTACTTTTCAGTGGACAACGAAGTGACCGCCACCAAAGGATTGATGTTAGCAAGCTGGCTGCAACTTCTGTTGCTAGTAGGTACCGAACCGAGCTAGCTTCTAGGCTAGCTACCATTCCACCGAAAAGTATAGATGAGCATTGGTTGCAATTGCATGACGCCATGAAAATGGCGGGTACAGTCTGTTGTGGGTTCGCGAAACGTCCCGCTTACAAGCACTGGGTTTCTTCTGGTTCCTTACAACTGATTGAAGCCCGTCGGTCTACTCCGGGTGACCGTGGGTTTGACCACAGACGAAGGATGTTACGTAATGAAATCGGGCAAAGCTTGCGTAAGGACCGAGAAGCCTGGTGGTCGGAGCGTGCCAGTGAGTTGGAAGCAGCAGCTGCATCTGGTAATTACCGGAAGCTCTTCCAACTCATCCGAGCCACTGGCAGCAAGAAGTTTGGTGTGAGCGAAACAATCTGCGAGGATGACGGAACACCAATCACTAACATTAATCGACGTCTTGGACGATGGGCAGAATTCTTTGAAGGGCAGTTCAACTGGCCTGCTGCTCCGGCAACATCGGTCAGACTGTCCTGCCCTCCATGGCCGGTGACGACTGATCCACCAAATGAGGCGGAAGTCCGCAAGGAACTCCAACTCTTGAAACGTTACAAATCACCGGGCCCAGATGACTTACCTCCGGCTCTTCTCAAAGATGGTGGTGACTTTCTGACTAAGTAACTGATTGTGTTGTTTACGAAAGTCTGGGAACTGGAGAGCGTACCAACGTCATGGAATGAGTCGATAGTTGTCGCTATCTTTAAAAAGGGTTCACGTTGTTCCGGTAACAACTACCGGGGGATAAGTCTACTTCCAATTGCGTCCAAGCTATTGGCTTCCGTCATACTTCGTAGGTTGTTCAGAACCCGAGAAGGATTGACTCGCGAGGAGCAGGCTGGGTTTCGTTCTGGTCGAGGATGTATTGATCATATCTTCACCCTCCGCCAAGTGTTAGAACACCGCCATACTTATCAAAGGCCAACAATCGTAGTGTTTCTTGATATCAGGGCTGCCTTCGATTCGTTGGACAGAACTGTTCTCTGGGATTGTCTATTGAAGAAGGGTGTGCCTGAGAAGTTTATTAACATCCTGAAAGCATTATACACAAACACCTCAGGCAGAGTGAGGGCATACAACCACCTTTCTCCACTATTCCATTCGAGCAGTGGGGTTAGGCAGGGTTGCCCAATCTCACCATTCCTCTTCAACTTTGCCATCGATGACATTCTGGAAACAGCTCTGACGGATGTAAGTAATGGTGGTGTGGATCTGTTGCCTGGAGAAAGACTTCTCGACCTTGAGTATGCGGATGATATTGTCTTACTGTGCGAGAATGCCCAAGCCATGCAATCCGCACTTAATCAGTTGGCAATCAATGTCCGTTGGTATGGTATGTGCTTTGCACCCTCGAAGTGCAAAGTACTTCTACAAGACTGGCAGGATTCTAATCCTGTACTCACTCTGGATGGTGAGCAGATTGAAGTAGTCGAGAAGTTCGTGTATCTAGGTAGCTGCATAAGTGCTGTTGGTGGCATGAGTGATGAGATCAGTGCACGTATAGTGAAAGCCAGAGCGGCTTATGCCAATCTGGGCCATCTTTGGCGCCTTCGTGATGTTAGTCTGGCTGTAAAAGGTCGGATCTACAACGCGACGGTGAGAGCAGTTTTGCTCTATGCTTGTGAAACCTGGCCTCTCCGAGTTGAGGATGTTAGACGACTCTCTGTGTTCGATCATCGCTGTCTCCGAAGGATTGCTGGCATCCAGTGGCAACACCATGTCAGTAATGCAGAGGTTCGGCATAGAGTGTTCGGTCACAGAGACGATAATTCCATTGGTGTCACCATCTTGAAACACCGACTTCGGTGGCTTGGACATGTTTTACGAATGTCGTCCCAGAGAATTCCACGTCGTGCATTATTTGCCGACTCTGGGACTGGTTGGAAAAAGCGGAGAGGTGGTCAGTATATGACATGGTGTCGTGGTATGAAAGAAAGCTGCAAAGGGCTAGTTTCTGTTGGTCCTTCACGACTCCCTGGTTGGGGTCCGAGAGACGGTGTAACGCAGTGGCTAGAGACGTTATCAGATATGGCTCAGAATAGAAGCCAGTGGCGATCGTGCTGTAACCTTCTTTTACTTTCTTCATAAAAAGTGATTGTATCTTCCTTAACTGAAAGATCTCTTCTGATTGTACCTTTCCGTTTCCCCCACCATTGTTCTCTCTCTCTTCCTTTTTTTTTATAATTCCCCACGTCCATTACTTTTTTTTTCTCTTTTCTCCTTCTCTTCAAATTATCATTGTTTTGTGTGGCGCATATATATTTGGTGCCCCCCTGTACCAATATTTATGTGTTCAAATAAATAAATAATAAATAAATTGCAAAAGCAGATGACAGTTCGCCATAAGCTCTGACTCGACTAGTAGTGTTCGAGTAAAGAGCCTTCACAAGGTTTATGTACTTCTGAGGTACACCTTTCAATGACAGACACTGCCACGGAATCTCGCAGTCTACGGAGTCAAATGCTGCTTTTAAGCCAAGGAAGATCACCATTGTCGGACGCCGATGAGTATGCCTGTGTTCTAGAACCTGACGAATGGTGAATATGTGGTCGATGCATCCACGACCAGATTTGAAACCAGCCTGAATTAGTCGTGTTTGCAGTTCACGAGTCTTAGTTAGGTGTCCGATAATTATCAAGGCTTGTATTTTAGATACTATATTAATCAAACTAATCCCTCTGTGGTTGTCACAGGATGATTTTACCCTTTCTTAAATATTGGGACGATAAGTGATTGTGACCAGTTAGATGGGATAACGTCCAACTCCCAGATTTTAACTAAAATATTAGTCAACCTAATCGCTAAAACTAGACCACCATCCTTAAAGACCTCTGGAGCCAATCCATCTGGACCAGCTGCTCTTCCTCGTTTCAGATTAGCTATAGCCTTTTGAACTTCAGCTAGAGATGGGGGACCTACCTCAATGTTCCATTCATACTGTCTGGGAATGGGTGGTAGTTGTAGAGTAGCTGAAGGCCAACTGAACTGCTCCTTAAAGTGTTCCGCCCATCGTTCTAAACGTCTGGACTGGGAGCAGATGAGAGCGTTGTCTTTTTCCGAGATAGTCTCACTTACACTTGACTTCTTAGTTCCAGTTTCTTTTATGAGTCTGAAGAGTTGTCTTGTGTTCCCTATAGTCGCCGCCTTTTCCATCTCTTTTGCTCTCGTTGCCCACCACTGCTCACGATCATTCCTTAGACTTTTGCTTAACCTAGATCTGATGTGCTTTCGCTCACTATCGTGTTCAGAGCCTGATGGGATGAGTTTACGAGAATCCATCACTGCAATAGACCTTGAAGAAATCCATTGATTCTTTGTAACCCTTTGGTTTAAATCACTAATATATGTCACTGCTGTTTTCACAGCTGTTCGTATATCTTTCCAAGCAACATCTTGGTCAGCCTCGTTTTCAGAACTACTTAAGTGTGACCTCAGTTGTTCCTGGAACCTACTTTTGGTTTTCTCATCACTCAATTCGGTTCTAATGAGTCTTTTTGTGTGGCTTTTTGCGTCCAGTGAGGCGCAAGCAGATGCGTGCTCGTATTAGAGCATGGTCGGAGTCCAAGCAGGTACTCCAGAATGAGCGACAATCTTCTATCGGGCCTCTCCAACGATGACTGATGGCAATATGGTCTATTCGGGTTCATTGTTGATTTGGTGGAGGGGGTCGCCATGTTAGACGATGTCTCTCCTTATGCTTAAAATTTGTGTTTGCTAAAAATAAACGATCGTCTGAGCACAGTTGCAGCAGACGATCACCATTATCTGTTCGCTGTGCCGGAATACTAAAATACCCACTTAAATATCTTTCTGTTTCGTTTAAGCTACCTACTTGGGCATTAAAGTCACCTCCTACGAGTACTATGTCTGAACGTTTAGCTTTCTTAAGAAATTCAGAGAGTTTTCTGTAAAATTCACCTTTCACTTTATCCGAGCTGAAGTCAGTGGGAGCGTAGGCAGAAACGACGAAACGGCAACGATGTGTGTCCCTATCCTTCCGAGTTCTTACGGAGCCGTTTAGCCGAACAGCGCATAGACGACTGTTTACGGGGATCCACTCTAATAGCGCCAGTTCCGCCCTCATGCTTAGTGCTATGCCTACACCTGCCAGTACACGAGAACTTGCCATCGGGTCGCCAGATACACGGAGGGTATATCTTTTCGGATCTCCGTTTTGCCGAGGTGAGGTCAAGTGAATGACCACACTAGGATCCTGTATGCGTGTTTCGGAGACACAGCATACATCAATCGTACGAGATTCTAGGGTTTTAGCCAAGGAAGCCTGCTGGTCGATTTGACATAGTGTGTGTACGTTGAAGGCTCCAATGTGTAGTTTGAAGCGAGGTTTCAGTAGACCTGGGACAGTGTTTTGCTCACTAGAATCGTTGGCTGTGGTGACACTTGAGGAGGAAGCTAAAAGAGGGAGTTTAGATTTGAAAGTCGATGTAGGAGGAATAATAGGAATTGAAGAGGGAGGTTGATTATGAATACAGTGGTCTTGAGTGCTGTTAGAGGTATGAGAGCGGTTATCACTTCCCGGTCACCTACACCGTGGAAGGGTTCTGCTGGAGTTACCTGAAAATGAAGTTGGATTAGAGGTGGTCATAGTGACCTGAGAGCGTGACCCCAGTGCCCAAGAGAAAGCTGCTTAAGGTCGGTTACACATGACCTTTTAATGAGTAGTCTTTGTGTTAGCTCCGTACTTGTTGAGACCTTACCGCCGGAAACGGATATCCGTGGGATAAGGCGAGGTGTGCATTTTTAGGGTCGACCTTTTCTAACCCCACCTCTCCTTGTGGGAAGGCAGCATCGCTGTTATGCTGGTTGTCTGAAGGAAACACCTTACTGCTGTCACACCTCTCTACAGTCAGCAGTACGACTTCGCCTTCGGACCTTGGGTTTGTTGCTCTTCAACCAACCTGTCTGGCATGGTAAGACCTTGAGGAACGGTTGTTCCAGCCAGTATAGCTCAGTTGCTTCATCACGAAAGGCAAGTCCGACCGCCACGTCAAGGTAGCAACAACGGTCGGGAAGTGAGGACTGGTGTCAAAAAGGGTTGATCATTCCCATCTTTTCTTTTTTCTGCTGGTTGTTAAAGGAATTATGGCCACATCTCGAGAAGCATGGAATACAGTGGACACAGCTATATTTATAGATGACTTAGCCCTATCATTGAATACACAGCAACAAACACAGGTGAATACAGCTAGTGTAGCAGAGGCTTCCGCAAAACTAGGCCTCAATATTTACGAGGAAAAGAAACATCCTGAAGTACAACGCAGGGAGCTCGAACCAAATCACACTCGATTATGAGACTCTGGAGGAGGCAGAAGCCATTTACGGGCCTAAGCAGCATCAATAATTGACAAGAAGGATACGATTTGAACGTGGAGGGAATTGGCAAAGCAGACATTATTATTGAAATCGAAAGAGATCTGGAGCTCAAAAGAACTGTTACGCAAGACCAAGGTCAGAATTTTGACACCGTTAAAACTGAGCTAAAACTTAAAAGACTACCACCACCGTCACCAAAGCAGTAAAGTTATTTATGTAAACCCGTCTACGTAATACACCTGCTTCGGTTTGAGCACCCGGGCAGTATCACAGCCCTCACACATATCCAATGAGATGTGTGGCGCATATGTATTTGGTGCCTCTTTGTACCAATATCTGTGTTAAAATAAATAATAATGTCTACGTAATACACTCTAGATTCATTGGCCAGAGATCATCAGGAATAAGATACCCTCGCAAAGAACAAACCAGCTGCCAGCTGAGGAAGAAATTAGAAGACGCTGGAGGTGGACAAAACACACTCCGCATAAGCCATTAAAATGCATTACGCGGCAAGCCCTAGCTTGGAATTCTTAAGAGAAAAGGATGAGAGGCAAATCAAAGAACATATGGCGCTGAGAATCAGAGGCAGACATTATGGCAATGAACACTTGACAATAACTGAAAAGAAACAAGGACCGGCGTGGTTGGCATATGCCACTGAGGTTCGTTAATGTGCATCTAGCTTGCAAATGCACACAAGTGATACGCCAAATTAGTAAAAGAAAATTAGACAGAGAACTTACGTTCCACTACGGACTTCGGAAACAACTGATGGTCTGATAGAACTTGGGCAGACAGGAACTCTCTGAACAATTAAGTTTCGTGGGTGAGTCGTCCATTGAGAACCAGAAGGCATGAGGAGTAATGGCAAATCTTCTTCTGGAATTTTAGAAAACAATTGCAGAGCCTTTCCTGGTCGTATAATCTCCTAGAAGTGCACGGAATAATTAGCTAATTTTTTACAAATATTGATGTCATACCTATGTATATTTTCGGCTTCTTAAGACTCCTAAAACATACCAATAGCAACAAAATTCTTGTTTAATCCATAACTATGTGCTAAATACACTTTCCATTTACGCAGTAGGTGACGGATTGGGGAAAAATCCTACTTTAATCAGTCTGTTGCTGAAAATCTACGATACCAAAGTATGGATCAACGAAGGTTAGGATACAAATTAAGCAGTGGTGTATTAATAACCAGTGTTTAAAATATTTACCTACGGAAGAGACTATGGAAGTAAAGCCAGAATTAAGATTAGTATGAAAACTGCTCATTTTAAAGATACTACGAAATAAACTAGGAACAGACTATCTCATGAAAAACGTTTGTGAGTACTACAAACTTACGCACCACGTAACCGACTAACATTTTAATATAAATAATGAAACAGTAGTGTTACACTTATTTGCTGTTCTTCAATATTCAGATTATTTAAACTATAGATACTAAGTACTGGGTGTGGTTTTACTGTTAACATGTCAAGATTGATTCTACGGATCATTGAGTGTTTTGGTATTTATGTCATCAGAATATGAATTGGTGAATCTTAACTTTTTTGTGAGAGTATGGAAAACAGTTTACGTTCGAAGGTTCATATACAAACATCGAAACACGGCATAAAATGTGCTACAACTGACTCGTTTTTATAATCCAAATAATAGTTATGGTGGAATTATCTAAAATGAAACAGCCACACAACTTGATTATCTTGGTACTGAATGACGTGATAATTAATATAATAAAAGTAGTAATCAAAATAGACACCCAGGTATATATAAAGTGACTGCTAGGGGTGGCAAAACGAATTGAATTTTAGTGAACCAACCACAGCAAATAGCAACTTTTTTCACACTACAGATATTGTATACGAAAATAGTGACAAAATTCAAACATACGGATCACATACCAAACCTTTACGAACAACTGGCGCTAACTCCGTATTTTCTGTGATTACTTTTGCGAACTCATTTACATATTCATCGACTTTTGCTTTTGCATGTCGAAATATATCATGAACGACGTACGAAAGACTCGTACCTTTCGTAACAACACCTAAAAAGACATAAGAACAGTAAGAGGACAAACCATTAAGCGCTGAGCAGAACGGACAGACATGTATCCTGCTAGACAATTTGTGTATCGCCTTTCTGAGTTGTTTTTTATGTACGTAGTCCAAACTTGGGTTAGAACAACTAATCAAAAACCTGGTACGTTGTTGCTCAGGGAGGAGAACGCGTGAGCAAGTCTAATGGATCGTTTTGAGTAAATAACTGACCTTACTTTGCAGATAGTTTGTAGTATCTTTACTATATGCCAAGTATATCCCACATGATAAATTGGCGTCGGTAAATCCAAGTACCCCCAATGACCAATACATGTTTGATAGTCCAAACCACAAGTAGCACACAGCTCATCTCTTTTATTTGCGCCAAGCCTTGGATCTAAAAGGCCGTAATCTAAGGCTCGTCTATTGCTTTGCCCTTCCGCATAGAGAAGACACTTCAGAACCTGAACGTGACTTAATCTTTTTAAGTCACCTTCATTGCACAGCTGAAATTTTATGTTCTCTCTGAAGAATGAAATAAGTCGGGAATACTACATACACAATCCTAGGTAAATCAGGGGGTTTGTACAGAGACGGCATTATGCACGTTGTACCGAACACACTACAAACCGCGCTGTTATACCTCTGTAGTGACCTACTTTTGTTAACAGAACGCGATTGGTTCAATGAAAACAATTATTATTATAACCAATTGTGTCAGTGACTATTTTACTGTGCTCGTTTGTTTAACTATGCTAATGACAGCCATTACACTTATTCTCCCGTTGACTTTGAACTTGTACGAATTCGGTTACGTTTAGTAACCACGCTTGTACTCCTTTGGCACGATCTCGGTATTCTTTCGATACCACGAGATCGCCAACACATGCATCTCGACTACAGCCATCATCTGTTTTCTGATATTGGCCTACGGGGATCTTATTGGTTAATTGGCACGTAGTCTTGTAGCGGTGTTCATAGTCAATCGCGACTCGACTCGACGCTACACCTCAAACAACCAACTATGATGAGTAGAAATAGAGAGCTGTTAGTTACTTGAGCTTTGAGTTTAGGCTGTATAAGAAGTTATTTAAAAATACAAGGGTATGTGACTATCTTATTATTATAAGAATACTCCTCAATCCCGTGCGTCATAATAAAATGCCATCTTGTCTTCTTGTTGTGTGTTGTATAATTAATCATATTCACATCCAATATCTATTATTTGTTTTGCACCACCAGTGAATATACTTCACCTACAAAGAGATCGGTACTTCCGTTACATTTTGGCGTGTAAGTTTATACTGCCTATATAGTTCCCTTTTCTGCTTGATTGACCACAGAATTTGACTAAAGAGCGTGATAGTATCGTGTACCACTTTAGACCGCTCTCCACTGTGTGGGAAAATTTGCTTGAATTACCTACCAAAACTTTTATTGGCTAAATACTTCTTCTAAGCGAACTCTGATAGTGGTGGCTACACAACAAGGAAGTATCAAGTGACATTCACCACTTAACAGTTGTTATTATTTTATCTTTCAGTGTACAAAATTTTGAGCAGAGAGTTATATTCGCCGTTTTTATTTGGACACTGCTGTTCAGATCTTTCTAGTTATTGTTTGTTTTTCATATCATCACCTCCTCATTAAGCTCTCGTCACTACATAAGTGATATTACTGACCTTGGAGGATGACGACAGACCCCAAACGACCACTGGTTGAGGCTGGTCGTACATAGCCTTCATATGGGAAGGTTTTGTGCTAGCTCCTCACTTTGAAAAGGCTTACCGCAAGAGACAGAAATCCGTAGGGCAAAGTGTGACATTTTCGGGGTTAACCTACTTTGAAATCAACCAGCACGAAATGCCCTTAGTATCGTTTCTGTCTGTCAATTGCACAGTTTTCAGGCCCGGTATGGAAATATTTGTAAGGATTTTATTCGTAGTATCACGTTTCCTACCCTTAAATGATATAAGATATAAGGTAACATTCAACAGGGACCTCGCCTGCAAGGCCGTGCCATGATATCCGGTCAATTTTATTGTTCTCACTTTATCCAACGTTGGATTTTGTCTCGTGTTCAGCTTTGAGGATTTTGTGGTTATGGCCCAATGCCACTACAAACCGATGCAAATCTTGAACTCCAACGACATAGACACCTTCAAGTAATTATAGGGTAGGTGAAACAACGAAATCTCTTGTTAATCAGTACTTGAGGTCAAAATAATAACAAAATTCTAGTAAGACCTCATGTTTTTCCGGAAGATCAAGTAAAAAGGGAGACGGTAATAGGTGAGCTAGAAACAGGTCGACAAAATGGTGTAGAAAGTGTCCGCTTAGTGAGTTTTCGCGAGTTCAGGTCACGGAAGTGAATGTTATCAAGGTCTCTGTGGATAAGTTCTTTTCAGGTGAGTCACATACAAATGAGTTCAGTCAAGTAAATTAATTCTATGAATTAAAAGCATCAATGAATGTATTAAAGCCACTCATTGAAGAGATTACGAGATCACCTAACACGATAAGTGGAACGAAGGACAAGATATCTGAACTATACCAATGAGTCTCAGCTCTGCTAACTATAGAAAGAAGTCCAAGTTCATATGAAAGAAAGTATATTTCACAAACACGAACAACGACAAGCACACAACTCAAGCGTACATATACAGCATTAAAATGTCCTTGAGAGATGTCAAAAAATAGCATATTAAATGAGGGGATATGCCAATGAAATTTAAGGTCCTTCTGAGTTGAAAGGTGATTTAACGCTCGGTTTTACTTCGTCTAATGTTATAACGGTTGGGTTTCTGTTTACACGTATGGGATGCTCAAATGGTTCAAATGGTTGTGGACGTAATAAAAGCTTTCGTTTAACAGGCTTCCGTGCCTAGTAGCAAGGGATCACCAATACCTCCAGGCAGGAACCTAGGTATATTAACGACAAAGAGAAAAAAAAGAAATCGGTAAGTCATAGTAAGATACTGTCCTTAGTCCTTAAGAATAGATCAAGTTGCCTCTTAAAGGACTCCTGGGAAGTTGCTTGGACTAGCTCAGCTGGCAGCGAATTCCAACATTTGACAACTCCTAAGGAGTAGAAGTTGTGCCTGCAGTCCGTTCTGCTATGTTGTATCCCCAATTTCTGGGTGTTACCCCTTAGGTTAGTATTAGGACTAAGCTTAGATAGGTGTTTAAGAGGATGTCCAGGAGTGTTAAAGATACTGTAAGCCATTAGAAGGTCACCTCTAAGATGCCTATACCCTAATGGGTAAAGGTCGAGTGATTGGAGGCGCTCATCGTAAGGTTTAAATTTGAGTCCCCGAACTGATTTCGTGGCTCGCCGTTGGATACGCTCCTTTTGGAGTGTAGGAGGGAATACTATGTTTCCGTACTCTAAATGGGGACGAATAAAACTATTGAAGATTATGTGGAAAGTCCTCCCGTCGAACTGACCAAAAATGCGCTTCAATGTCACCAGTGCAAGGTTTGCTCAAAAGGCATTTCTGTCGCAGTTGGCGTAAGACTTTAAGCCGTAGGGCACCAGGACTCCCAAATCTTTTTCGACTCGGGATACTACTAGAGAGGAGTTTCCTAGGTTGTAACTGTAGTCTGCGACATGTCGCAGATGGACTACTTTACACTTTGAAGTGTCAAAGGTAAGTCCGTTGTCGTCTTCCCAACTTTGCAGTCGAGTCAAATCCCCCTGAAGTTAGTGTATATCGTCTTGGTTACGTATCTCTCTCCAAAGTTTCACGTTATCAGCAAAATGTAATAAGTCTGATGATACCCGTTGTGGAAGGTCATTTATATAAACCAAGAAGAGAAGAAGTCCTAGTACTGAGCTCGGGGGACCCCACTAGGACATTCCATAGCCTGAGATAAAGTGAAGTTAACCCTAACCACAAAAAATCGATTTTTCGGATATGAAATAAGTCAATCCTTAGAGGTGGTCTGACACCTAATCGTTCGAGCTTACTGATAAGACATATATGGTTGACCTCATCAAAATTTTTTTGAGAAAGCAAGATAAACAGTATCAACCTTCCCCTTGAGATCGAGGATGCATGTCCATCTGTCCACCGCAGTCAGCAGGTTGGTTATACAACAGTAACCCTTCCTGAAACTATGCTGTTGGGGTGAGAAGAAATTTAAGGACAGCAGATAGTCGTGTATATCATCGTATATCAGGGACTCCATGATTTTTGAAAGTCTAGAGAGAAGAGCCACCGGTCGGTAACTTGAAGGTTCGCTGCGTCGACCTCCTTTGAAAATTGGTGTGATATGAGCCAGCTTCCAAATATCCGGTAGTTTGCCTCGACTTAGCGAGTATGAGAACATCACGCTAAGCGGTGTTGCCAGGATTGAAGCTGCTTCCCTCAGTATAGCAGAGTGGACCATATCTGGACCAAGAGACGTATCCGTTCTTAGATGCTGCAGTTTTCGGAGCATCAAGTCAGCGCTCAGTTTCACTACGGAAAGTCCTGTGCAGTTGCAGACAGAGCCGACATCAGTATAGTTGATGTGGGTCGGTTGAAATGTCCGGGAGTATTGCTCAGCCAGAAGGTTAGCGGCATCACCGTCATTATCGGTCGGGCCGTTAGGACCTAGCAGTTGAGAAACTCCAGTTATGGCTTGACAAAGAGAGGCTGCGTAACGGAATAAGCTTTTCGGATTGGAAATAAATTTATCCATAAGCTTTAACTGGTACTGAAGCCTGTCTTCTCTTATAGCCTTCGTGCATATGTTCCTTATATGTTTGTATTGCCTGTACTCGCTGTTGTTGTCGATTGGTTTGTATTCTGCCCAACAGTGCCTTTTACGGCTTAACAAACGAAGAGTGCGGTTTTTGATGATTGTAGTTTGCATGTGGCTTTTGGGGACCGTTTGAGGGACTGACTGCCTTGTAGCACATAAGAGCGTGTGCAGTAAGAAGTTCCAGTGAGCATCCACATCAAGTTGAGGGTGAACATCCCAATCCACCTGTTGTAGATAGTCCCGTAGAGCTGACACATTCAACCGTTTGAAATTCCAGCGCCTGTTGTTGATGGGATATCTTAGCTCAGTTTTGCTGACGAAACTGAAGGCTATAACGGCGTGATTGCTTTTCCCCAGGGGAGCCAGAATTGAGAGGTTGTCGACTAGAAATTCTTCATTTGTAAAAAAGTCTAAGCGCGACGGTGTCTGATTGTTCTTCCAACGAGTCACTGACTTCACAATTTTGTATAATCCCAAATCTTCAATGAGGTTGAAGAACCGAGCTTCGATTGAATTTTTACTTCCAATATACGTATGTTTCACGAAGTTGACTCTAGGGAGATTGAAGTCCCCTAGAATCAAGATATGAGTGAAACCGAGACGCGTAGAGCGGGATCGTCCTTCCAGCATACAACTGTCGTACTCGATGGGCTTCCTATATATAACTCCGACTAGGCACCTCGTGGTAGTAGACAATCTTACAGAGCACCATATGGATTCCTCAAGATTATTAAACTCATGGTTGTGAACTTGGTGTACCTCCAAGCCAGATCGTATGTATAGGGCTACTCCACTCCCAATTCTTGTTTTTCTGTCATTGCGAAACAGAGACATCTCAGGTATTGCGAGCTCCTGGTCCGAAAACTGAGAAGATATCCAAGTTTCAGATATTCCTATCAGATGAACTTTATTAGCATTACTAAGTTCACGTAGCTCATCCATTTTATTTGGTAGCCTCGCGGCGTTCATGTATAAGCAGTTAATGCTTTCAATTTGAAACGCGTGAGCTTCTTCCTGTTTGTTTGTATGAGCCTTACGTGAGTGGACAGGTAGCCTACCTTTATAAGCTTTGCCGAGTTGGTACGCTATGTCCTTTACACGTTTTTTTTATCTTCAAGACAGTCCACAAGTGGAATGACCAGTGCTATAACTTGTGACCCGCCGATTAGAGAGCTTATAATAGGGGGAATATGAATATGTAGGGTTCAGTTACCTAATAATTATACAATAGAAATATGCGTTTAGTATTGGTCCGTAAATGGATCCCAAGAATCACCATTCGTTATTCTTATCGGGATATAACAGTCAGCTCCAGCTTGCCTTTGCGCTTGATCATGGCGTCATATGGCCTGTCGGGGTGCATGTGGATCCCAGTTGGCAACCGAGGTCTGTTGGCACGAAACGCTTCCAGGGCTGAAGCCGCCATATCGGAGGATGGGAAAGTTATCCTCATTAGTCGGGGTCTAGAATCACCGTCCTTCTTGGCTAGTCTTGTCACATGCTGAGTCAGTATGTTTTTGAGCCTCAAGGACTGTTTGATGAATTTCCATTCCCGAATGCCAGGGTTTGCTTGACTAGGGTCCATGTATCCGGTACACCTTGCACAATGATATTTCTTCAGCCGAAAAACTTCTCTCGAGATTCCATAGGAATATTCCGGACGAGATTGCGCTCAGAATACGGTATGTCGGGCAGTATTCTGACGTTTCCATCGGATTTGAGCAGATGACTAGCTAGCAGGACATCCTCTACTTCGGTAGCATTCTTGAGTGTTACACGAAGTAGTCTCGGGTGATTTTGATGCTTAGATTCCTTTCCCCGAGTGAGCCGTGTGACCGTCAAAGGCTCTATTCTAGGAAGTTCAAGCTTTTTGTTCAGTTCACCCCAGTGCATCCTGTCATTTTTGTCCTGCAAACTGAGAGGAAGGTCAGGGTTGCCTTGAGGTTCATGATTATGAGAGAGTCATCACGAGCAGTTATTGTTTTCCCAGGTTTTCCGGTGCGTTCAGGTTCAACATCTTGTTGTTTGGAGGATGAAGCGCGTTTCTGAATCCTAGGCTTTTTTATAATCGGGTGGACATTTTTGGGGGTAGACTGAGCGATCAAATCACCAGTTGATGTCCGTACAACACTTGGGATGTTTAGCTTAGACAGTGACGCCTGGTCCTTCTTAACTCTGTTAAAGTGGGCCCAATCACCCACAGAGTTTTCAGGAACCACTGTTGCATTTAAGGGCCCTGAGCTGGGAGACCCGAGTTTACTGAGGGAGTCTGTTACCATCGACGTAATGATGGTGCTGAGTTTCAACATGTCATCATTAGGGCTAATGCATGCTCCATCGATGGTAGACCTATCTACACCCCTATTCTTGTTCTCGTTACGTGCCCTTGTTTGTCTGCCTGTTTCATGACTGTCTTTTTCCAAGTTTGCTGAAAACTTATTTTTCATAATTGCATTGACGTAAACTGTATTATAGATGCTAGCAAAAGCCTAAGATCGTTAAAAATAAACTAAAAAGTACACTAAAAACGGTAAAAAAGGATAAAAACGGATGAGATAAACTGAATTAGCCTTTACGTGGAAAACTGAAAAAAACGAATAATAAGCTGAGGCAAAACCACACTTACTTACTTACACACGCCTGTTACTGCTCGTAAAGGAGCTTAGGCCGCTCACCAGCATTCTCCATCCAACCCTGTCCTGGGCAATCCTTTCAAGCTCTTTCCAGTTCTTATACATCTTTTTCATATCTGCTTCCATTTCCTGACGTAATTTGTTCTTTGGCCTTCCTCTTTTCCGCTTCCCTTCAGGATTCCAAGTGAGCGCTTGTCTCGTAATGCAGTTTGATGATTTCCCCAATGTATGTCCCACCCATTTCCATCGTCGTTTCCTAATTTCCTCTTCAGCTGGAAGCTGGTTGGTTCTCTCCCACAAAAGGCTGTTGCTGATGGTATCCGGCCAATGGATATTGAGTGTCATGCGTAGACAGCTATTAATAAATACCTGTACCTTCTTGATGGTGGTTGTTGTAGTTCTCCAAGTTTCAGCTCCGTACAGTAGGACTGTCTTGACGTTGGTATTGAAGATTCTGACTTTGATATTGGTTGAAAGTTGTTCTGAGTTCCATATGTTCTTCAGTTGAAGGAATGCCGCTCTAGCTTTGCCAATCCTCGCCTTGACGTCTGCATCTGAACCTCCTTGTTTGTCGACGATGCTTCCCAGGTATGTGAAGGATTCCACATCTTCCAGAGTTTCGCCATCAAGAGTGATTGGACTGCTGTTCTCCGTGTTGTGTTTGAGGACCTTGGTTTTCCCTTTGTGTATGTTGAGGCCTACTGATGCAGAGACTGCTGCTATGCTGGCTGTCTTTATCTGCATTTGTTCGTGTGTATGTGATAGGAGGGCTAGGTGATCTGCGAAGTCAAAGTCGTCTAATTGGTTCTGAGCTGTCCATCGTATGCCGTGGTTTCCCTCAGATTTCGAGGTCTTCATAATCCAGTCGACCACCAGAAGAAACAGGAAGGGAGAGAGTAGACAGCCTTGTCTTACTCCGGTCCTTACTTGGAATGCCTCAGTCAGCTGTCCTCCATGCACTACTTTGCACTGTAGTCCATCGTATGAGTTCCGGATAATGTTGACAATCTTCTCAGGAACTCCTTAGTGTCGAAGAAGTTTCCATAACGTTCTCCTATCTACACTGTCAAATGCCTTCTCATAATCAATGAAGTTGATGTAGAGTGACGAGTTCCACTCAATTGATTGTTCGACGATGATCCGTAGTGTCGCAATCTGGTCTGTGCACGACCGGTCCTTACGGAATCCAGCTTGTTGATCTCGAAGTTGAGCGTCTACTGCGTCTTTCATCCTGTTCAGTAACACTCTGTTGAAGACTTTACCTGGTATTGACAGTAGTGTAATGCCTCTGTAGTTTTCACACTTGCTCAGATCTCCTTTCTTTGGAATCTTGATGAGGTGTCCTTCTTTCCAATCCATCGGCACTTGTTCCTCCTCCCAAATCTTCTTGAATAGAAGATGAAGCATGCTTGTAGTTACTTCGATGTCTGACTTCAACGCTTCAGCTGGTATATTGTCAGGTCCTGCTGCTTTCCCGCTCTTGATTTGTCTGATGGCCATTCTGATTTCTTCGGTCGTTGGTCGATTGACATCTATAGGAAGATCTGTGTGTGCTGCTTCGATGTCCGGTGGATTCATTGGAGCCGGCCTGTTCAGGAGTTCCTCGAAGTACTCTGCCCATCTGTTCCGCTGTTGTTGAATCTCAGTGATTGGTCTTCCTTCTTTGTCTTTGACTGGTCTCTCTGGTTTACTGTATTTCCCTGCAAGCTTCTTGGTCGTATCGTAAAGCTGTCCCATATTTCCTTCTCATGCAGCTTTTTCCGCCGTCGTTGCTAGTTCTTCCACGTATTTTTGCTTGTCAGCTCTAATGCTCTTCTTCACTTTCTTGTTTGCTTCTATGTACTCTGCTTGTGCTTGGACTTTCTCTGCTCTTGTTCGACTGTTGTTAATTGCTGTCTTCTTGTCCTTTCTTTCTTTGATCCTGTCCAGTGTTTCTGTAGAGATCCATTCCTTGTGATGATGCTTCTTGGGGCCCAGAACCTCATCATACGTTGAAGTTAATGTTTCTTTGATGCCTTTCCAGCTATCCTCCATAGTAGTTTCTTCTACCTTCAGTAGGTCTTGTAAGGCTTGGAACCTGTTGTTGAGAGCTACCTTGAATTCATTGAGTTTGTCAGTATCTCAAAGGAAGGCCATATTGAACCTTTATGGTGCTGTTTGACCAGTTGTCCAGTTCTTCTTTAGCTTCAGTTTCAATTTGGCTACAACCAGGTGGTGATCTGAAGCTATGTCAGCTCCTCTCCTGGTTTTCACATCTTCCATTGTCCTTCGGAACTTTTTATTGATGCAAATATGATCTATCTGGTTCTCTGTGGTGTGGTCCGGTGAGATCCATGTAGCTTTGTGTATACGTTTGTGTGGAGATATTGTACCGCCTATGACCAATTTATTGAATGCACACAGATTTGCAAATCTTTCCCCGTTTTCGTTTCTCTCTCCCAGTCCATGTAGTCCCATGATGTCTTCATATCCGGTGTTGTCCATTCCGACTTTGGCGTTTAGATCTCCCATCAGAATGGTGAGGTCCTTTCTTGGGCACTTCTCTATGATTGATTGCAGCCTCTCATAGAATTGATCTTTAACGTCGTCGTTGCTATCATTGGTGGGTGCATAACATTGGATAATGTTCATTGCGATCCCCTCCTTCTTTGTTTTGAATGATGCTTTGATGATTCTGGATCCGTGAGATTCCCATCCTACAAGTGCATTTTGTGCTACGTTGGACAGCATTAGAGCAACTCCCTAAGTGTGTGGAGCATTTTCCTCTTTGTGACCGGAGTATAGCAGCATCTCTCTTGTATTTAGCCTTTGTTGTCCGGCTTGGGTCCAATGGGTTTCAGTGATTCCCAGCACTGCAAAGTTGTATCTCCTCATTTCCGTTGCTATTTGAATGGTCTTCCCGGTCTCCCACATTGTCCGGACGTTCCATGTACCTATAAAAATTGTTGCCCTGGTTGTTAGAAGGGGCATCGGCCTCGTGGCTTCCGAAGGAACTCGGCTAGCGTCATATTACCTCTAACTCCCTGGGCAGAGTTTAAATGGTTTGAGTTATTTTTTCTGGTTAGCGTTTTTTTAGCGAGTTAGTTTTCTACGGGATGGGGACGTTAACCCCATGCCCAACCCTCCTCCTTTACCCAGGCTTGGGACCGGCAGTAGTTCCCCGAAAAGGACTTTAGGCGGAGTTAGGCAAAACCACAGTTAACTATTAAATTGGGTGAAACTCTAAAAAATTAATCTACCAAACGTATAGCTCAGAATAGATTCTTTAGATCAAAAATGGCACTTTTTTGTTTAAGAACACAGAAAAAGTTTGAGAAATGCAAACCATGTAAGGACTAAACTTCCCGTTCGAAAAGCGTGCGACGATTATCTACACTAGGTTCCTTCCCAGTTTCTATTCTACAGGACGTTAACACAACTCAGACCAAGAACGCGTGATTAGCCTGACCACAACGTAAATATATTTCCACATCAAAACCCTAAACAGTCCAACAACAATGAACAATTAATAATGAGTGAGTCGTAAGGGAACATCTAACCCATCTGACAACTGTCAGACTATCTACATGTCTGACTAAGCAGACAGCCAATAATTATCATCCTCACCCACACATCAGAAGGTAAAAAAGGGCGCTTTTGACGCGAAAATGAGAAATTCGAATTTTCAAAATAAAATCACAAGAATAAGACGTTTAACCAGTGATTTCTGGGAATCCAGCGCCCTTAACAGACTTTGATATCACATCAGAATTATCGGGATGCAATTACTTAAGAAGTTATAAGAATAGATGCAATAAAGCAGGTAGGGTTCTAATATATAGTCATGTAAACATCCGTTCCTTTGTTTGTGGGCCTCATGATAGTGGGACTCGTGCAGTCGTAAGCTGTGAACGTCTGAAGGTTGTACGTCTATACCCCTTGTATTCTGCTGTAGCCTAATCTGCTTGCTTATGATTACATCTTAGGCCATATTCAGCTACGGAGTAAAATTAGCAAAATCCTGAATTTAGGAGACCTTAGTATGCTCGGTATTAGTTGGGAAGATATGTCCACCGTACGGTTCAGAGTTTTTTTTACTGTATGCTCCTGACGACTGCAATGGAGCACGCCTTAGTGCAGAATGTAAACGAACACATTATACGATTCAAAGCAAGAATTTTCCTTGTAAGACTTAAAAATTACTCATGCGACCGACAATATTCACCATCCGAATATAATCTCATTGTTAGCTAGTAGCGAGCATGCAGTTTTGTCATTCATATTTAGGGCTTGTGATTTAATAAACGATAATGCTAAATATAGCCCGAGTGTATGAAGAGCGAAAACATCGGACAACCACGAGAGCGCTGCAACAACGGACTGGCCATTATATACTAGCTCATCGCCTGAAAAAGCACAGTCTGTATTTAAAGGTACGTTTAGCTTAGTTATATCTCCGTCTGTATCATTCTCAGTACCACGTAGACTTAGTAACTGTCCGCCATAGATAAATGAATCACGTCAAGAAACTTCTTAAATGTAGGAAATGGCATTAGCGTATGTTTATCGCCATAAACTCAGGACAGTACAGATTCACTTATTGTAAGAATATGAATGTCTGCGAAGCTAGACTTTCATATGAAGAGCAATTAGCGAGGAGTTGTCAAAATAGTTCGGAAGGATTGCTATTTTATATAAAAAGGTGAACTCAGAGAAGTGACGTTAGCTCTTCATTGTTGGTACAAGAAGTTCCATTAATATAAGCAAGCAATGATGTCACAAGGCTTGAGGCTTCACCGAAATATTTTAGCATTGCGTCTTCTGCCGACGAAAATCACCTGATTACGGGGGGACGTTGAGCTTTCACTAATGTTTGCCTAAAATTTCTCAAAGCTAGAAATTAATTGGAGATGTTTGATGAAAACGCAAAATTTCTAGTTATATTTGGGGATAGACCCGAAATTCACTCGAATTTTTAGTGAATAAATACAGACTATATTTAGAACTTCCAAAAATGTTCACTGTATATAGGCGTCTTTTTAATTATTTGCTATTTATTTTGCGGACTTAACGCAATTTTAATGCCATTATGCCATTGTTCCCCATATCAGGATGTCTGCAAATACATACCTTAATAAAGACAGTGACTAACGTAACTTGCACAAGCGTCCCGAACGAAACTAAACAAACGATACTCAAAAGACAACAGGCAGTCACAGTTTATTTACGTTAGCAACATAGTGCCGTCTTGTTAACACTTGTAATAACTTTTTATCATCTGTAAGTTCTGTAATTACTCTGTGTATCCCAGAAAATGATAAAATAGCTTCATACGGCGTATTTGCACAAAATATCTGTACTGAGTGATGCATTTCAACATTAAAATTTTAGGAGCATTTAACAGTAAAAACCGCCTCTAAATACTAGTATTCTGGCCTATCTTCACCAGCAAATGATTGCTCTGATAGTACCATTGTAATGAACGAAAACACAGGTGGTGTCGATATAAATTTACATAAAATTAACATAAACGTTCAGAGTTATATGTTAAAATATGAAAACTATACGTTTAATTCTTCATTTGCAAAATGTCCATTAACTATCTCAGACTTCATTGTTCCCTGATATTGAAACCAATTACTCTCTGTTCCCTTCCTCTTCTGTTCGATCTTTCCAACCTTCTGCTTCCAAGTTTTTTTACTTTTGAATGATGTAACATAGTACTTGTATCTGTCGACATAAGGAGCACATATCACACTGCCATTCTACCACTTGGTACAGTGATCTGCGATAGATAACTTTTAAATAAGCTTTTGTGCGAAAGTAGTTATTTGAGTGAGCACCTAAGCATCTAGAGTGGATGCGAAGCTTAGCCAGAGAAAGCTACGACGTTGTCCACGGCATCGAAAAACCACTTGTGATATTTTGCTGGGCCACATGACTTTCTACATCCCAGAGATTTCTGAAGTTTTAGAGCAATATTGATAACTTTCTGAGAAAATGATTGTCTTGATAAAAATATCCTAAGTGGATATGAAAACTGAAATCCAAACGACCTACCGATGTCATAACTGAGTTGATGGGATATTCCTCGTCGCTGGAACTCAAGGTAAAACTCCCATCAACCTCTAAACTGCCGAAGCTTCCAATGCACTGTCTGACAAGTGACTAAATAAGACTATGATCCAGTGGATTCAAACTGATTTAATGCTAGTATTTCCCTTTTACACTAATGTGACAATAAATTGCTTCAGAAGAACAATGAATGATCTATTTGAGCATGCGATTCACTCGTTCTACGATAGACACTCATCCAGCACTATTCAACCTTGCTTCAACAAAACTCAAGTCAAGAACATGCTATTTGCTCGACAAGCGAGTGTATTAATCACCAACCAACAAACAACATAAACTGGTTCTCCAGCAGTCACAATAGTGAGGGGAAATACACGAGTAACACCTGGGCTGACATAAAGAAATTCATCGAAACTTATATTCAGCGAACAACCTATTTCATCACTTCATATAATTTAAGTCTCTATCAATGGAATAGAGAAAGTTCTCTTCATGATCCTTAAGAAAGAATACAAAGGACTTGAGCTGCCACAGACCAGTGGAGTTGTTTTTAATATTCTCAAGGGTGTTATAAAGTTTGATTGACGACCGAATGAGGGAGAATATTGGCGTCTAAAATCTCTTCGGTAAAGATCATTGTGACCTCAGGGAAGAATGTTTCGGCACAATATATTCCATATCAGAAGAGGTCAACTGAACAAGATGCTGAGATCAGAAAGGGCCGTTGCATTTACTATTTACAGACTTTTACAAGGCATTTGATAATGATGTATTCTATCCTATTGCGTGAAATAGAGATGATAGGGTTCACAGACCCAGTCGTCTTTTGATCAAAGAACTTTCTTAATAACCGAGCGTTCCTCATTAGTCAACGAAATGTGACCGCACCAGAGAGGGTCTATATCCTGGATTTCACAAAGGGTGATTCAGAGACCTCACTTGTTCCTCACATTAACTACCAACTTTCGTGTGAAGCTAAATCAAAATATCCTATCTGAACCTTAACATTGCTCTGCACAAGGCGACGAACGACAAATTGAACACCGAGGACTCAAACCCATATAACCTTACACTTTTCGTCATCAGGAGCCTACCTTATGATGAACAATCTTCCAACAAACGTGACAAAAACCTGTTTGTAGTCGACTTCATGAGTAGGCTTAGCAGACAAGCATTTGTTCGCGGTTTGTCATTTTTCACATGGAACGGTTGTGGTCGATTCATACCCTTTAACCTATTATTGTTCCCACTATTATTATTTTTACTATTATCACTGGCCCATGTTTGTTCAGTTTGCTATGTATTGTCTTTATCATACTGCTATTCTTATACATTGTTCATGCTATCTGTGAAACCAAGTTGTTTTCTAATCCTGGATGTCATCGCTTCGCTTGTATGCATTCTAAGTTTATGGTTTTCTAAGTTATGGGATAGCTCTTGGTTCTGACAATCCTAATGCCTCACAATGAGGGTACTAAATTATACCCTATAAATATCGACCTTCAATTAATTGTCAAATCCACTAGAGTTCGTGTATAGATCGGACATACTGTGAGGTATGAGATATGAAACCGCAACTTTATATTAGGATGCAAATGCAAAGAAATTAGATATTTTTTACAAGTTTGCCAATAAGATATTGGACAAGACAGAAAACCCGCCGTTATTTCAGTCCTTTAAGGTCGTTGTATAGAAAAGAGCGGCGAATTTGGCTCAGTCTAAACTGCCTGATATGTCCATCGATCCTCAGGGCAATGAAGTCGGGTAATCTTAATAATTGTTGTTTTATTTTCAACTCACCAGAAAGCTGTTTGTGGGAGGGCTGCACCAGTCTACAACTAATGGTATTTCCTGTGGTACTCTAATGTATCCGTATAGACTCCCTTAAACTATATTTTTCGAAATTTGGAGATATTGAAGAGTCGACAGTTATGATGGATAATAGAACCGGTCGATCAAGGGGCTTCGGTTATGTAAAGTTTAAAAATGATGAGTCTGTCGATTGGGTTCTGAGGCAAAAAACTCACCTAATTGACCTTAAAGAAGTCGATCCTAAACGGTGCAATGTTAACATGAAAGGAAAGGTAGTCCAAAGTCTCAAATTTACTCAGTACTTAGAATCGTCGTAGCCTCAAGGTGTTTGTTGGGGGAATTGCCTTTGATCATGATGAAAATATAATTAGGAACTTCTTTTCTAGCTATGGGAGGGTTTGTCTTTCCCTTACCAGTCTATTTCTTGCAGGTTACTGACGTTAACTTACTAGCAGGCCAAACCAAACCGCGCCATAGAGGTAATCTGCTCAAACTACTAATAATTGACTTGTAGGCTTTGCATTTGTTGGGTTTGACGATGAAGAGGTGGTTAGAAATCTCATCAAACTGCACTACTTAAACCTGAATGGAAAGCAGGTTAGTTATTAAATTTCAACCTATTAGTATGCCAGGTTGAAATAAAAGCAATGAAACCACCTAATACTCAAAAATCCGACTACCAGGTCTCTTCTAACTCAGTACCATCTGTTCAAGGAAACGGACGTCCTGTTCGTAGTGTTCAGAAGAAACAATATGCTACATCTCAATCCAATGGTTCCTGTAAGTCCTTATCCAGCTATCTATCACACTTCCTCTTCCAAGTTAATTTTGCTTTTCAAATACTCAATTTATACTTCCCAGCTATAGAACACAGGAGTTTTATATTCCAGTTTTGAAGGTGCTACTGGTATAGTTGACCTTTCATGTACAAATTACGGATTATTTGTTGTTGAGTCATTTTTTTCTGAGTAAAAGCGGAAAAAGTGGACTTTTACTCATCAGTGGTGTTTGCTATATGCTGGGCTAAACTATATACTTTCGTATTCACACACGACAAATGACCATATTACCGCTTTATGAGGTTGCGCATCAACTTCAAGAGTAATCGATCAAGTTATCCTGATTTAGTTTTGCAGTTTCGTTGTATCTGTACTTCATATATCTTAACTTTCTAATAATATTGTGCATCCACTCTTTGTGTTCTCCCACATTCTAATCATCTGAATTCTTTATGTCCCTTTTTTTCTCTTTCCAAATTTATTTCACTGGATTATACTCCTTGACTAACATCTTCAAACCCTAATCTTTTCGATTTCTGCTTTTTCTTTCACTACCTCTTCCATTGTGAGATTTGAATCGACATTTGTATCTCTGTGCTAATGTGGTATGTCAACTCGAATTGATGTACGAACGTCCGAAGTTCTACGGTGTGATTGACTGACTTTTGTGATCCCATATTTTGATATGATGTAGTAAGACAATCAAGTTCATGTATATAGTTTATAAATAGTTGATTTAAGAAAGTAACTGCTCAATCGTTTTTATTTTTAACTGTTATCTGATTTGCAACGGTGTGATCTAAAACCTATATGATAGAAGTCGAATAATTCTTGAATAGGTTGTATTTGATTGTCCTGAAGGTATTGGTTTTTATCGTTGAACTATTCAGGTTTACCTTGCCTCCTTATACCTTACTTTTCCGATGCTTATTAAGATATTCCATATTTGGTTGTTATCAAAATGGTCATTGAGTATCTCCTCATAAACCCTCGGTTTGGGATTTTGACTAACATTTCTAGGTAAACCCCATCTATTCACTGATCTAGTTTAAGTACCGGACGTTGTTTTCTCGTCCTTCCGTAAAAATACTCGCCACACACAGGGAGTAAGACTTCAGCGGCAGCGACTATAAACAATGCCATATGAAAACATTTTTAGGGAGATAAAACTTGATTATGCGATGTTATAACTTTATATACACAGTGCATATTTTTAGTGCCCTGTTGAGCCAGGAATTGTGCTATTAATAAAACAAGTAAATTTAACTGTAACCCTAAGAATTGGTTACCTAGTATTTGTTACAAAAGCAATATTTTTAAAATATTGTTAAAAAAACTCATCCCCTTTACGTGTCTTTCATTTCCAGTCATCGTGTTTTGCAGTTATGTTAATCCAACACCCACTCTTGATGATTCCAAGTGTTTACTCCACTTTCTTTATGAGGGTCAGTAGAAAATTATATAGGCCATCAATCTATCGTGGCTGATATCCGTGGAAGGCGTAGCAGCCGATGTGCTCAGCAACTTTATTTTCTTTAGTTAAGCCGGTCGGTCATCAATACAGACTAGTGTTACAGCATAATCTAAAACCATACCTTGAGTATACCCAAATAAACACTGGAATTTTTCATAATACTGTATTTTGTGAACATCTTCAATTAAGGTTATTTTATTAGAATACTCTGTGGCCTAAATAATTATGAGTAAGACTATAATTTATGGACGACCTTTGAGCGACGCTAAAATGGCCGTGAGATATCCACTTACTTACCAGGTTTAAATGAGACAGCAACAGACATGTCGATTGTAAAGGTGAGATGTACACCCTTAACTGAAAGCTTTCCTGGTTGAATTTTTAACTAAATTATATTTCCTATCATATACTATTCTCATCCACTTATTTGATTTTCTGATTGTACTCTTGTTTCCTCTGTTATTTATTCACAATCTTATCCGACTATTGGTGTGGCTCACAATTTTGTGGTGCCCGATTATGCTTCAATTCATGGTTACTAAGTAAATAAAAAAATTAATACGTTTACATGTCAAGTTTTAGAACTAATTAATTATATGTGTTTTCAGCATCAGTCACTTATTACCACTAGTTGTTATAATAAGCTTATTTGATGATTTATGGAAATCTAATCAAATATCTATACTTTATGATACTAGCTGGAAAGTCCCGGAAGTTATCAGTTTTCGGGTTTAAAGGGATCAATATTTTCTTTGAATACTAAACAAACCTTTCACTGCAGATCTTGATTTTTATGAGTTACGCTTACTGTGAAATGTATTAACATGTTATACATATTATAGGTGCAACCTGGACTCACTGGCCTGGGAACTGGGGTTCTCATGGGCAACCTCAGGCTTGGCCTCCTTTAGGCTGGGCTAATGCAAATCCTAATCCTCCACATAATGGCCAAACTGGGGTTGGTCCTGGCCCTCCTCTACAAAATATTGGTACACCACTGGGGAACTGGTCTGATCATTCTATCAATTCTACAAATGGTTGGATGCCTGCAGCTTGGGGTCACCAAATTGCTGCACCTACAACGGCAAATCGCAGTAAGCTACTAGTTTTTTTCGGTTAAAGTCTGAAGTCATGATCACTATGCATCACAGCAACAATATTGATACAAAAAATTGTATTGTCTTGAGTGTTCAATAATCTTGACTACCTATATGTTAGCTGTTTTTACGTAAAATTAATCCTCGGTTGTTATAAGGCTGTTTAGTCCTATATTATTTGCTTGACACTATCTATCTATTAGTTGTTTGTTCATTTCATCGTAGCTGCGCGTTTATAGCCTCTGCTACATATGTCATCTGAAATGTCTTCACTTGGCGTGGCTATTTAAAATGAAAGCGAAGGATTAAGGGAATTCAATGTTTAAACGGGACCAGTGTGTATAAACTCATTCTCTATCATTATTTACCATGGCTTTGAGAGT
This sequence comes from Schistosoma spindalis, assembly GCA_946903255.1. NCBI lineage: Eukaryota > Metazoa > Platyhelminthes > Trematoda > Strigeidida > Schistosomatidae > Schistosoma > Schistosoma spindalis. The sequence goes on along the minus strand of OX336416.1, from coordinate 70,365,746 downwards.
CTAGTGAATGAACCCACTTATTTTACCAACGATCACGGAATGTCTTCTGACAATGTTCGACTGTTTTTTAAACCAAACAGCCTGGCCTGAAACCAGGAGATAATGTGAGTTGAGTTGAAATATTATTTATTAATTCTCAGGATTCTCCAATTCGTACTCTAATAGTCACGAATGAATCAGTGTTCAGATTAGAGAAAAATCTCTGAGCTCATTCAAAGGTATTGTATCTTTTGTAATTCGAATTAGGTGCGGAAGTGTTGAAAGAAATCATCGTTGTTTGGAAGCATCATAGGTAAGCACTAGGATCAACTAGCTTTGATTCTAAAACTTGAACGATACTATTGCCTTCACAAAGATTATGCTGATATAATAGTACCCAGATACCCTGGTACAGCCTCTCGAAATGCTCTCACATGACCATGTGTATACAGCCACTGCCAGGGAAGTCCTACTCACTGCCTTCTCGCGCCGGGGGTGTTGTTTACGAAATTGAGAGATTGAGAAGCGAATGTCTGGCGCGTTAACCGGGTTGGTGGGTATGGAAGATCTACCTAGGAGAGTTGGAAAACCCTGATTTTAAACTTCCAGCGTCGGTGGTCCAGTGGTAGAACGCTCGCCTGCCATGCGGGCGGCCCAGGTTCGATTCTCAGCTGACGCACATCGCTTACCTCCGCCTATAGCTCTTCTAGAGTTAACGCCGGTCCCAAGCCCGGGTAAAGGAGGAGGGTTGGTTAGCGACCCCATCCCGTAGTAAGCTAACTCGCTAAAAAACGCTAACCAGAAAAAATCTGCCCCCAAATGCCCTGGTACGGTCGAGAGTGTGAAGAGTCCGCTCTCCCTCTCGAAATGCTCTCACATGGCCATACGTATATAGCCTCTGCCAGGGAAGTCCTACTCACTGCCTTCTCGTGGCGGGGGTGTTGTTTACAAAAATGAGAGGACGAAAAGCGAATGTCCGGCGCTTTAACCGGACCCCAAAATAATGGTGCACATGGGCTCCAGTATCCTGCGGGAACAAATGGCGTATGAACCAATCGTTGGTCACCGGCTTCCATGGGACTGCATCTCCTTACGATGCTCCACCGCCTTGTGGGTTAGACCTTTAGGTCAAAGGCTCGGGGCATGGCCCCCTACGGAAACCACCTGCTTCGGTCTGGGCACCCGGGCAGTATCACAGCCCTCACACAAATCAATTGAGATTCGTGTGGCGCATATGTACTTGGTGCCTCCTTGTACCTATACCTATGTGTTAAAATAAATAAATAAATAATAAGTAGTGATTTTAAACCAATGGTGCACATGGGCTCCAGTATCCCGAGGGAACAAATGGCATATGAACCAATTATTGACCATAGGCTACCATGAGACAGCATCTCCTTACGTTGCTCCAGGCATGGCCCGCTAAGGAAACCACCTGCTTTGGTCTAGGAACCCAAGCAGTATCACAGCCCACACACAAATCAAGTGACGTGTATGGCGCATATGTGTTCGGTGCCTCGTTGTACCAATATTTACGTGTTCAAATAAATAAATAAATACTTGGTCTATAAATATAACCTCCTAAAGTAACTATATTATCATAAATACGTTCATTTTACATAAATATATCCATCGACTTGCTGTTAGAATATGTGTTACGTATGCCTAACTACTTTACCTCGACGCGAGGAGTTTGCTGATGTAGGATTAAGTTGAAAGAAATCTAAGAGCTACCAAACCAAAACGTGGGATTAATCTATAAAGTCAGTTGCAGTTGAACTGACTCATGTTGGTAGATGAAGACTATCTGTTAGGGAACATCGCAGTCTTCATGAACTAACTTCGGATACTTTGAGTTGTGTGGCTCAGAATCGGTCACAATGACCTAGGTGCGTTTATTCTTTGTCTTCTTGTCTACAACACTATTCATACTCGTTCGCTATTTGTGTTTCTAATTCCATTTCTTCGTAATAATGTGGTATGGCAACTTGGGCCAACGCAGGTATACAACCAATCTCTACATTATTTATTTATTTGAACACAGAAATATTGGTACAAGGGGGCACCAAATATAAATGGGCCACACATAGAGCCGAATTTCCACCATAGGCGAGCTGCCGTATAAGTCGAAAAATAAGGATAGACAGAGTAGGAATAAAAGAGAGTGGATAAATGACGTACTTACTTACTTATACTTACTTACGCCTGTTACTCCCAATGGAGCATAGGCCGCCGACCAGCATTCTCCAACCCACTCTGTCCTGGGCCTTCTTTTCTAGTTCCATCCAATTCTTGTTCATTTTTCTCATATCTATCTCCATTTCTCGGCGTAATGTGTTCTTTGGTCTTCCTCTCCTCCTTCGACCTTGAGGATTCCATGTGGGGGCTTGTCTTGTGACGCAGTTGGGTGCTTTCCTCAATGTGTGTCCTATCCACTCCCAGCGCTTCTTCCTGATTTCTTCCTCCTCTGGGATCTTATTTGTTCTCTCCCACAGTAGGTTGTTACTAATAGTGTCCGGCCAACAGATCCGAAGTATGTTGCGTAGACAACTGTTAATAAACACCTGTATCTTCTGGATAATGGCTTTCGTGATTTTCCAGGTTCCGGCTCCATACAGTAGAAATGTCTTCACATTTGTATTGAAAATTCTGACTTTGGTGTTGGTTGCCAATTGTTTTGAGCTCCAGATATTCTTCAGTTGTAAATATGCTGTTCTTGCTTTGCTTATCCGTGCCTTCACATCTGCATCAGATCCATCGTTTTCATCGATGATGCTGCCCAAAAATGTAAAGGTTTTTACATCTTCCAATCCCTCTTCGTCAATTGTGATTGGATTGTTGCATGCTGTGTTGTATCGAAGAATCTTGCTTTTCCCTTTGTGTATATTGAGGCCTATTGCTGCTGAGGCTGCTGCTACACTGATCGTCTTCTCTTGCATTTGTTGTTGCGTGTGCGATAGAAGATCCAGATCATCTACGAAGTCTAGATCATCCAGCTGCATTCTAGCTGTCCACTGAATTCCATGCTTCCTCCTAGATGTTGACGTCTCCATAATCCAGTCTATCACCACGAGAAAGAGAAAGGGTGAGAGTAAGCAACCTTGCCTGACACCGGTCTTTACTTCGAACGACTTTGTCAACTGTCCTCGATGAACGATTTTGCAGTTTAATCCAACATAGGAATTCCGTATGATATTGACTAACTTCTCAGGCACGCCGTAGTGTCGAAGAAGCTTCCATATTGTTGGCCTATCCACGCTGTCAAATGCTTTCTCGTAGTCAATGTAGTTGATGTAGAGTGATAAATTCCATGCAATTGATTGTTCCACAATGATCTGTAGAGTTGCGATTTGGTTTGTACACGATCGACCGGCACGGAATCCAGCCGGTTGGTCTCGAAGTTGGGCGTCTACGGAGTCCTTCATCCTGTTTAACAATACCCTGTTGAAGACTTTTCCTGGTATTGAGAGAAGAGTGATTCCCCTGTAGTTGTCACAGTAGCTGAGATCGCCTTTCTTTGGTATTTTGACTAGAAGTCCTTCTTTCCAGTCTTTTGGTACGTGTTCCTCATCCCAGATCTTTCTGAAGAGAGTTTGGAGTATCCTTGCAGTTGCCGCTACGTCTGCTTTCAGTGCCTCTGCTGGAATGCTGTCTAGTCCTGCTGCTTTGCCACTCTTGATTTGTCTGATAGCCATGCTGATTTCTTCAATTGTCGGTGCGCCAACATCAATTGGGAGGTCCGTGAGTGCTGCTTCGATGTTGGGTGGGTTCAGTGGGGCTGGTCGATTCAAGAGTTCTTTGAAGTGTTCTACCCACCTGTTTCGTTGTTCTTCAATGTTGGTGATTATCTTGCCTTCCTTGCTTTTCACTGGTCGTTCTGGTTTACGGTGATTTCCGGAGAGTTTCTTTGTTGTTTCATACAGTTGTCGCATGTTTCCTTCTCTGGCAGCCTTTTCCGCCGTCAATGCCAAATCTTCGACATATTTACGTTTGTCAGTTCTGATGCTCCTTTTCACTTGCTTGTTTACTTCTATGTATTCAGCCTGTGCCTTGACTTTTTCTGCTATTGTTCGACTGGTATTGATTGCTGCTTTCTTGTTCCTCCTTTCTTGAATCTTATCCAGTGTATCGACCGTGATCCAATCCTTGTGATGGTGCTTCTTTTGGCCCAGAACCTCATGACATGTTGAAGTGATTGCCTCTTTTATCTCTTTCCAGTTGCTCTCCATAGTAGTTCCTTCTCCATTGAGTAGATCATGAAAGGCTTGGAACTTATTGCTGAGGGTTATCTTGAATTTATTGAGTTTGTCATTATCCCGAAGAAGAGCCGTATTAAATTTTTGTGATATTGTCCTCCCCGTTGTCCAGTGCCTCTTGAGTTTCAATTTCATCTTGGCGACCAGCAAGTGATGATCTGATGCTATATCAGCTCCTCTCTTTGTTCTCACGTCCTCCATCGTCCTCCTGAACTTTTTGTTGATGCAGATATGGTCGATTTGGTTCTGTGTGGTGGGATCTGGTGAAGTCCATGTGGTTTTGTTTATGCGTTTATGTGGGAATATAGTCCAGCCTATGACCAGTTTATTGAAGGCACATAGATTTGCAAATCTCTCACCATTTTCGTTCATTTCTCCGAGTCCGTGTCGTCCCATGATCTCTTCATATCCGGTGTTGTCAATTCCAACCTTGGCATTTAGGTCTCCCATCAGAATAGTCAGGTCTTTTGTTGAGCACTTCTCGACGATTGACTGCAGCCTATCGTAGAATTGATCCTTAGCATCTTCGTTGTATTCGTTGGTAGGCTCATAGCATTGGAATAAATGACGTAGTAAATAATAATAATAATAATAATAATAATAATAATAATAATAATAATGACAATGCGAGTCATTTCATTGTTAATCGGAGCGAAGAGAATATTTTCCATAAGTAAATAGTTCATCATGTTTTTGTGTGTGGGCTGAGGTACTGCCCGGGTGCCCAGACCGAAGCAGGTGGTTTCCGTAGGGGGCCATGCCCCGAGCCTTTGACCTAAAGGTCTAACCCACAAGGCAGTGGAGCATCGTGAGGAGATGCAGTCTCATGGAAGCCGGTGACCAAAAGTTGGTTCATACGCCATTTGTTCCCGCAGGATACTGGAGCCCATGTGCACCATTATTTTGGGGTCCGGTTAAAGCGCCGGACATTCGCTTTTCGTCCTCTCATTTTTGTAAACAACATCCCTGGTGCGGAAAGGCAGTGAGTAGGATATCCCTGGCAGAGGCTATATACGCGTGGCCGTGTGAGAGTATTTCGAGAGGGAGGGCGAACCCACCCCACTCTCGGCCATACCAGGGCATTTGGGGGCACATTGATTATGGCTTACTTTTACCTTATTTTGAGGTGTTCATCTCTATTCTAATGTCGTAGACTCTCTAAGCCGTCCTAAGTTGCCAAGTAATCACTGTCCGAAAACCTATTCAGCTTAATATATGACGCAGTTAGTGTGAAATATCCCTTGTTTAAATTTGCACTTTTGGAAGCAGATTGAACAATATCCATGTCTTGATTAGACTCGCGATAGTTATTGTATTAATTCGTGATGTTTCTGGAAAATTTATGCTCAAAACCCTAGTAGAGTACTTTAAATTCATTTTTCATCCATAGAGTTCAATAGTTTGTTTCACATAAACTTATCTAGAAATTCTGTGATATCGGTGTTAATGTTACATTGAGACCTGACCGTTGTTGCTACCTTGACGTGGTGGTCGGGCTTGCCTATCGTGATGAAGCAACTGAGCTATACTGGCTGGAACAACCGTTCCTCAAGGTCTTACCATGCCAGACAGGTTGGTTGAAGAGCAACAAACCCAAGGTCCGAAGGCGAAGTCGTACTGCTGACTGTAGAGAGGTGTGACAGCAGTAAGGTGTTTCCTTCAGACAACCAGCATAACAGCGATGCTGCCTTCCCACAAGGAGAGGTGGGGTTAGAAAAGGTCGACCCTAAAAATGCACACCTCGCCTTATCCCACGGATATCCGTTTCCGGCGGTAAGGTCTCAACAAGTACGGAGCTAACACAAAGACTACTCATTAACAGGTCATGTGTAACCGACCTTAAGCAGCTTTCTCTTGGGCACTGGGGTCACGCTCTCAGGTCACTATGACCACCTCTAATCCAACTTCATTTTCAGGTAACTCCAGCAGAACCCTTCCACGGTGTGGGTGACCGGGAAGTGATAACCGCTCTCATACCTCTAACAGCACTCAAGACCACTGTATTCATAGTCAACCTCCCTCTACATTGAGTAATATAAGCAAAACAGTATTAATCAACTAGTTACCAATTAAAGGTCGTCTTTATGGTTTTACTGTCTGGATGAGTTCTACCCCCAACTGAATAACTCCCATCAAGCATTTTCTCGACGGAGATGTTGATATTAACTATGGACTTAATTGTACGGGTTGGGTATTTACATAGAGAAAAGCCTCTTGGGGGAGTTAGTGCGGCGTGAAATTGTTATCTTAAGATTAGATAGTACTGCTGGTCCATTACAACTTCGCATAGATCACTTTGTTAGTCAATGCCAATCAATTTATAAGACATCACCGGTGTGCATACTGATATCTCTGCCACTAAAAATCTAATTTAAGTTGGTTATGTTGCACTCAGTTGCCTCAAACGTAGTTGTGTAAAGATTTTCTGTTCTAAGTATGCACTGTAGCGTATTTCAAACCCATACTAATACATTTGTTATGGGCTGTATGATGTACTGGACCAAAATCATCCATCATGATAGTTAGACTACATCTTAATACTGGGCAACTAATATTCCCATCCCTTGTATCACATTTTTGAATGTTTTTTGCTCGGCGTTTTGTATTCGAAATGGTTTGTTCGAGTAAATAAACAAGCACAGGTTCTTTTGGTAATTTTTAGGCCATAATTGACATGAAGGCTAGATACACTATCTGGTTGTCATAATGAAATAATCTGATAATCAGATCATTGAAAGTTGTATCTAAAACTTTATGTTATTGCTCTAACTACAGTTTATGCCTTGCTGACCTTCATATCATTCTTTGCACTTTATAGTTCACACGTTAAATGATGACTCACTATACAATCAACAATCTGCACACAAGTCTCAGCCCGGTTGGGATTCGATCTGTTTAGCTCCGCTGGGGACTGTACCTGGTTCTGGGCATAATTCTCTTGATCCATTGGTCAATTCTATTGACTCTTGGAATCATTCAGCTGCTGCTGGTCTTTGCCAACTAGCTCCACCTTCTTTAAGTTCGAGTTTGGCCTTGGGCGCTCCATCGATTGTTCCTGGTGGCTGGAATCACGGTAATGCCGTATCACGTTCTCCGAACAGTCAATGGACAGGACCTACTTCCTCCATTATCCCAGGTCCTAGGCCGCCCAACCATTTGGCTGCTGGTTATATTAACGAAGCACTCCCTACACATCAAAATGGAGCTTCTATATCCGGAATGGCAACAGCTGCTGCGATTGGTCTTGGTAACTCCCCAGGTTGTCCACCGATGCCTCATTGGTCATCAACAGGATCTGTAGATCCAAGTGAGTTTTCTAACGTTTATTGTATTTGTAATCTCTGATGCCTTTTTACCATATGACTAAAAACTCTTGAGTTCATTAGTTGTATCACTTTTATACATTATCCTTCTCATATTACATTTTGGCACGTAATTTTATCTTATTCATTCTTGGCGGTGGATATTAACTAGTTGTCTAAATCACTGCTCACTTTGTAATTTATCATCTGATTTCCCAGTTAATACCGTAGGTTTCTTCATATGTATAAGTTAATTTACGCTTACGTATTAAAGAAATGATACATTTGAGTAACTTCTATACTTTATTTATTGGTGGGTTATATAAGCTTATTTCCTTGTATGTAAAGTTCCTAACTTAGCCACCATAACAAATCCATCTAGTTATTTGTCTTTTTTTACTATACAAAACTGCCAGTATAAGCTGTTGATATATGAAGTTTCACAAGACCTAGAATCTTTGCTATCCTTTTTAAGTTAATATTGTTTTGAAGTAGGCTATACACCTTGTTAGATATTAAACGTGTAATCAAATTGAAGCTTCATAATTAAGTTCCATATTTACTGGCACTCACCAAGCGAGTTGACTTTGAGCCTCTGGAGGACTGTTACCGTACAAAAAATCCGAAACCACGTTACCTGGCACTACGACTAGAGACGTTCATCTCGAGATATTATAGCTGCTGCTGACTTCCTGTAGAATTACAGTAATTGTACCAAACGGTTGTTGGGATATTCAGAAAAATATCCCAGAAATTATCCTGTTAAGTCTAATGCTATTCCTGAATGTGAAATGGTGTCATTTTCCTGTTGGTCAACATTCACGGTAGTCCTAACTGTATAAATATGCATTTATCTGTAAATTCTTCTTCTCCTGACCCCATAAACAATTTTCATCTGATATATTGGAGATTGAGGAACAGTATTGGGGTCGTACTGGGATATCTGCAGTTGGTCAATAGGTAGAATTTAGAGTAGTCACCACGCAAACCACAATAACGGTTAATAAGTAGTAACCAATATCATTTGTTTTAGTTCCAAATGTTGATCAAATCATGTTATTCAGTCAACCTAATCAGTAAACAATGAGTATCTGCAATGTAATAAGTGTCAGCAGACATTGAATTCTACGTCCATATGTTGTTAATAATTGGCATCAACACTGGTATGAAAGTGTATTATGATATCGAGTTGCTTTGGACAATGATCATATTGCTAACTTCATAAAGTTTCGTTCATCATTACGCTGTAGATAATAAGATGTTTTGACTTTGTTTATGTAATAGTGTACTTTTTTCTTGGAAAATTATAACGATGATATATGCTATTTAGTAATTTTCTGATATTTATACAGAAATGCTTGTTAAAAGTAAATGCATACGTGGAATCACTTGCAATAGAATTATTCATTACCATCTATCTTTCAAAATATAAATACATTAACTTAATTTAATCACCTGACTGATACTATTCAAAAATAAATTATATTCGTAAAAGTCCCAACTACTGAAATTTAAAATAACTTAAACTTTTCATTCAATAGGTCTGAGGTTTTTCAGAAGAAAAATCAGGTATCAAGATTATTGACTAAATAGGATTCGGGGAAAAACAACACTGTGCTTAGAGGATTATCTAATCATATTAAGTTGTGAAATATGAAATCTAAAATGTGAATATGAGTTGTTTAGTGTGACTAGTGATAAGGTAAGAAATGTACGCACATGCCTACAGATTTAGGGCGAAAAACCATTGATTATAAGATATGGTCGGAAGTAAAATTTATCAGTTTAATTGATAGTCAAAAATCATAGCATCCTTGAAATGAGAATAGATACATGTATTTTTATATGATATTGTGCTATAATTGTTCAAGGTATATCAAATTATCATACGTAGTTAAGGTAAGTGGTTGTACCTCATTGTTGTTCACAAAAATGAATTCAGAAAGAAGCAACAGATCAAATTTATACCTATTAACTAAAGGTTGCCATGATGCAGCTAGTTGTACTCCATCTCGTCTGTGTATATGGGCAAGCATAAACACTCTGTTTTAAAAAAAAAGAATTTTTGTTCCTTCTAAGTCGATTATGTGTCCTGTTTCTATTAACTAAGGAGTAATTTGTGACCTCTATTTATACTTGTTAACCTTGATAATTTCCCTGATGAATCTCAAACCAGAGTATTAAGCAGAACTTCAGAGTTCTTTTTTAAAGTTTGAATCACCGAGTTTTTTTAAAGACATCGTTTTTCTTCTAATATCTTCCGTGTTTTTAGCGACCAAGCTATTCGTTCAAATGTGGAAAAAAGTCTTTATATAACTAATTGATAGTAGTTCATACTGGTTCTGATTTTTTATGATGTTATGTATGCTTCATACGTTTTCTCGTCTTTTTTTGATGAAGGTAATATAAAATTAAATGAATCATTGTACAGAACGTCTGCTGGTTGTAATCTTTCTTCTACTCGTGGCGCAGCACCAAATCAAACTGGTCTCAATTTATCCCATCCAGGTACACTTGCTCCAAATGGTTTACTCTCCGGTGATTGGTGTTGTGCTATGCCTACAAATAATATAGGTTCATCACGTGTTGCGTCTAACAGTAATAACTTTCGTCTACAAATATCACATATGTGTAAACGATAAAATAAAAACATTAATAAGATAAATTAAGTATTGCTATCTTTATAATTTCTCTGTGCGACTGTCTGTATGTACGATGTGGCAGTTTCTTTCTGTACATTCTTATCACACAATATTTATCTTCAAAAATATACAAATGGTTTGATCTATTCATCAGAATGTAACCTTAACTCTTCCCTTCCCCAGTGAAAGTTTAAATGAATCTTGGATTATTGAAATACTAAATTATTTCTACCACTACTTTTATTGAATTTCAGTAACATACGTGTTTTCTTCCATTTTTATCATGATAGGATCCTGATGCTTCTGTAATTTACTATATTTATGCCTTAGTATATGTATGTGTTTGTTCGCATTTGCTAATTGGATCTCATCTTAATGGGACTATCTTTTAAGGCAAATGGTGCATATTTATATTACATCTTATCAATATATATACTTATGCGGTTACTATTATTACTTAGTGTGAACATTCTAATTTTTCCCGCCCTTTTATTTACCTGTAAATCTCTTAATTGTCTTCCTGGGATTTACAACAGCAACCTTGCATTTTTTTTCTGTCATGATCAAAAAACTCTTCTGTTTTGTTGTTGTCATCGTAGTAATTGCAATACATTTATATATATTTCCGTTTCTGTCCTATATCTTTAACATTTCTTCCTTTTTCCTCTGCCTTTCTATCTGATCCACACAACGTGTTATTTTGTGTGTGTTTGTTCCTATATGTCTGTGTATGTGCATGTGTACAGCGGTGTTTTACTATTCCATATGTTATGATTATACTTTTTTTTAATCAGTTGGGTTTAAGGTGATCAAGACAACCACGTAGTTTATCATATATTAAACATACATGATTATATTTTGTATAATGAGTCAAATATTTGTATGGTTACTTAAGATGTATGCGTGTGCACTTTTAATGTTAATTGCCGATTGCCTTCAACAATAAGGAAATTGATGAAGCGTGTTTTTTTTACCACATGTTTTTGCGTATGTGCTGTATTACTACTGTTATTATTTAATTAGTCAATCTTTTTGTTTTTCAATTTTTATTTAAATAATTAGTCTATTTATTTATTTATTTATTTATTTAGTTACTTGCAATTTGTTATTTATTATTGGTTTCTTTGATTGCTTTTCTCTTCTGAAGTCATTATTGTTAAATTATTTTTTATTGTTATTATTATTATTATCTATTCGTTAATTTATTTATTTAATAATATGAATTATATTTGTATCATGATCATTCATAGTGCTATGGTCTAATTGTCATAATTATTAATTAATTTTACTATAGTAGTATAAATAATGTTGTTGATCTGAATTTGCTTTTTTTTATTTTATAGTATTTTATGGAAATCATAAGTAGAATAGAAGAAAAACGTTATTTCTAAAAATAAATAATGATCTATACTTCCTAAGGTAGATTTAGACAAAGTAAGAACAACAACAAAAAATGAACGATATTTATAGGAAAATATTCTTGCTTTACTAAGATTTATTAGATAAATTAATATAATAGAACTTATATATATATCTTACAAATTATTCGAATGTACTTCAATTAATCCATCAAAATTATTTAACTAAAATGACATCTAATATTTCCAACATTATTAATTCAATATATATATATATATATATATATATATATATATATATATATATATATATATATATATATATATATATATATATATATATATATATATATATATATGATCACAAACTCATCCTGTTCAAAACACACTGATTCGTCAACAAATCTTACAAGACACTGATTCACTCGTCTCAATAATACCCACTTACTCAGTCCACACACTTTGTTCAAATGAACTCACACAAACTAACAACTGACAAACAACCACACACACACACACACACTTCCTCAAACTGTACACCACTCACCATTTTATCAAAACACATTCGCTGTATAGTTCCAATAAACTGTAATCCGATACAATCAGTACACTTGTTCAATTTCAATTACAGTAGCACATCTCCACTCTGTTGACCAGGTCAACACACAATCTCTCAGACACATCATTCAACTCATCCACATATCTGGAAAATAGTCATCCAAACTACCCAACATATGGAAATCTTGCAATGTGTATGTAGTACTCAACTAAGCACGCATCAAGCACACTCCCAACATAAATACCATTCGTAAATTCATCACTACTAATCACACGTTCCAATAACATTTTCAACACGAACACTCAACAAATACCCACACACACACGCACGTTCACATTCACACCTACACACTCAGAACGCAGATCGACGCAACTCCTCAGGTGAACTGTCAATCCTTATCAAGTCGATTTTAACACCGTCGCACACATACCACGTAACTCCGCCTGGAGTCCCCTTCGGGGCGCTACTGCCGGTCCCAAGCCCGGGTAAAGGAGGAGGGTTGGGCATGGGGTTAGCGTCCCCATCCCGTAGAAAATCAACTCGCTTAAAGAACGCTAACCAGAAAAAATAACTCAAACCATTTAAACCCTGCCCAGGGAGTTAGAGGTAATATGACGCTTCATTGTGAAAGCCGAGTTCCTTCGGAAGCCACGAGGCCGATGCCCCTTCTAACAACCAGGGCAACAATTTTTATAGGTACATGGAACGTCCGGACAATGTGGGAGACCGGGAAGACCATTCAAATAGCAACGGAAATGAGGAGATACAACTTTGCAGTGCTGGGAATCACTGAAACCCATTGGACCCAAGCCGGACAACAAAGGCTAAATACAAGAGAGATGCTGCTATACTCCGGTCACAAAGAGGAAAATGCTCCACACACTTAGGGAGTTGCTCTAATGCTGTCCAACGTAGCACAAAATGCACTTGTAGGATGGGAATCTCACGGATCCAGAATCATCAAAGCATCATTCAAAACAAAGAAGGAGGGGATCGCAATGAACATTATCCAATGTTATGCACCCACCAATGATAGCAACGACGACGTTAAAGATCAATTCTATGAGAGGCTGCAATCAATCATAGAGAAGTGCCCAAGAAAGGACCTCACCATTCTGATGGGAGATCTAAACGCCAAAGTCGGAATGGACAACACCGGATATGAAGACATCATGGGACTACATGGACTGGGAGAGAGAAAAGAAAACGGGGAAAGATTTGCAAATCTGTGTGCATTCAATAAATTGGTCATAGGCGGTACAATATCTCCACACAAACGTATACACAAAGCTACATGGATCTCACCGGACCACACCACAGAGAACCAGATAGATCATATTTGCATCAATAAAAAGTTCCGAAGGACAATGGAAGATGTGAAAACCAGGAGAGGAGCTGACATAGCTTCAGATCACCACCTGGTTGTAGCCAAATTGAAAATGAAGCTAAAGAAGAACTGGACAACTGGTCAAACAGCACCATAAAGGTTCAATATGGCCTTCCTTTGAGATACTGACAAACTCAATGAATTCAAGGTAGCTCTCAACAACAGGTTCCAAGCCTTACAAGACCTACTGAAGGTAGAAGAAACTACTATGGAGGATAGCTGGAAAGGCATCAAAGAAACATTAACTTCAACGTGTGATGAGGTTCTGGGCCCCAAGAAGCATCATCACAAGGAATGGATCTCTACAGAAACACTGGACAGGATCAAAGAAAGAAAGGACAAGAAGACAGCAATTAACAACAGTCGAACAAGAGCAGAGAAAGTCCAAGCACAAGCAGAGTACATAGAAGCAAACAAGAAAGTGAAGAAGAGCATTAGAGCTGACAAGCAAAAATACGTGGAAGAACTAGCAACGACGGCGGAAAAAGCTGCATGAGAAGGAAATATGGGACAGCTTTACGATACGACCAAGAAGCTTGCAGGGAAATACAGTAAACCAGAGAGACCAGTCAAAGACAAAGAAGGAAGACCAATCACTGAGATTCAACAACAGCGGAACAGATGGGCAGAGTACTTCGAGGAACTCCTGAACAGGCCGGCTCCAATGAATCCACCGGACATCGAAGCAGCACACACAGATCTTCCTATAGATGTCAATCGACCAACGACCGAAGAAATCAGAATGGCCATCAGACAAATCAAGAGCGGGAAAGCAGCAGGACCTGACAATATACCAGCTGAAGCGTTGAAGTCAGACATCGAAGTAACTACAAGCATGCTTCATCTTCTATTCAAGAAGATTTGGGAGGAGGAACAAGTGCCGATGGATTGGAAAGAAGGACACCTCATCAAGATTCCAAAGAAAGGAGATCTGAGCAAGTGTGAAAACTACAGAGGCATTACACTACTGTCAATACCAGGTAAAGTCTTCAACAGAGTGTTACTGAACAGGATGAAAGACGCAGTAGACGCTCAACTTCGAGATCAACAAGCTGGATTCCGTAAGGACCGGTCGTGCACAGACCAGATTGCGACACTACGGATCATCGTCGAACAATCAATTGAGTGGAACTCGTCACTCTACATCAACTTCATTGATTATGAGAAGGCATTTGACAGTGTAGATAGGAGAACGTTATGGAAACTTCTTCGACACTAAGGAGTTCCTGAGAAGATTGTCAACATTATCCGGAACTCATACGATGGACTACAGTGCAAAGTAGTGCATGGAGGACAGCTGACTGAGGCATTCCAAGTAAGGACCGGAGTAAGACAAGGCTGTCTACTCTCTCCCTTCCTGTTTCTTCTGGTGGTCGACTGGATTATGAAGACCTCGAAATCTGAGGGAAACCACGGCATACGATGGACAGCTCAGAACCAATTAGACGACTTTGACTTCGCAGATCACCTAGCCCTCCTATCACATACACACGAACAAATGCAGATAAAGACAGCCAGCATAGCAGCAGTCTCTGCATCAGTAGGCCTCAACATACACAAAGGGAAAACCAAGGTCCTCAAACACAACACGGAGAACAGCAGTCCAATCACTCTTGATGGCGAAACTCTGGAAGATGTGGAATCCTTCACATACCTGGGAAGCATCGTCGACAAACAAGGAGGTTCAGATGCAGACGTCAAGGCGAGGATTGGCAAAGCTAGAGCGGCATTCCTTCAACTGAAGAACATATGGAACTCAGAACAACTTTCAACCAATATCAAAGTCAGAATCTTCAATACCAACGTCAAGACAGTCCTACTGTACGGAGCTGAAACTTGGAGAACTACAACAACCACCATCAAGAAGGTACAGGTATTTATTAATAGCTGTCTACGCATGACACTCAATATCCATTGGCCGGATACCATCAGCAACAGCCTTTTGTGGGAGAGAACCAACCAGCTTCCAGCTGAAGAGGAAATTAGGAAACGACGATGGAAATGGGTGGGACATACATTGGGGAAATCATCAAACTGCATTACGAGACAAGCGCTCACTTGGAATCCTGAAGGGAAGCGGAAAAGAGGAAGGCCAAAGAACAAATTACGTCAGGAAATGGAAGCAGATATGAAAAAGATGTATAAGAACTGGAAAGAGCTTGAAAGGATTGCCCAGGACAGGGTTGGATGGAGAATGCTGGTGAGCGGCCTAAGCTCCTTTACGAGCAGTAACAGGCGTAAGTAAAGTAAGGCACGTACCACGTGAAATCCGTTCAACAAAACCAAGTGTGAATTATTGCTCTTTCATGTACGTACACAAACACATCTGTGCATACACATACACACACACTCACTCACATACATAACACACCTACAGATCATACACATACACATACACATACACATACACATACATACTTACATACATGCATTCATAATACACACATACACACACACACGCAACTGGATTGTTCCAATTGAACTGCTCGACATCGGGTGTGAGCACGTGTTTGCTCCGAATGCCAACTTCCACCAGTATAAATACTGTGGTTGAATGTATGCAGTCAACAACAAGTTGACAGCAAACGACAATGCAAATCTTCACTGTATGTTGAAATACTGTTCTGTGTAATAATATATGCCTGATCGGTGTTCTTATTTCAGCTCGTCTTAGTTGTACTGGTCATATCATTCGAATGTCACAACTCAGGTGAGTCTTATCTTACTCCATCGCATAACATGAAGTTGCCACTTACTGGCGAGTAATTACAAAAGTATCCCACTTGCTCATTCAGCCTTCAGATAAACACAACAGTGTTGTGTCATGTGTTCAAGTGAAGCGAAGTCGACTGATTCGAAGTCAACACGACTGAAATGAATAGTAATGTGGTGGGTTGTCGATTTCTGCAACAACATGTAGTGAAGTGGGCTGAATAGAGGTGTAGGCATGTAGTTGTTTTGTTTTGCTCTGTCATATTCCATGTGAATCATATTGTGACGTTGTGTTATTTGGTTTTCAGTGATTGCAGAACCAGCACCAGACAGTCAGGGTGGTTGTTGTCCTGGTGCATGTCCTCAATGCCCTAGATGCTGTGGATGTCGTGGATGCCAAGGTGGAAACTGTTATGGAGGCTGCTGCAGAAACTGTCGACGTGATTAGCACAACACTAACAGCCATCTCCCTTCAACATCCAATGACGAGAACCAACCATCAAATATGTAGTTTCTAGTCTCTCGATCAAATATACTTGTACTCTTACAAAACTAACAATGTTTCTCTTTTCACCATCACAAACTGTCAATTCCCATCTTTGTCCTGACACACATCGTCTCCAACCAGTCACTATTGTGTGCGCAAACTGATCACATGATCAGTGATCAATCAACACTTCAATAGGTAACATCAAAAACGTACCACCACAAAATCACCATCGCTCGCTACTCCACAACTCATCCGTACATACATTCACATTCAATCAATCAGTCAATAAACCCATCAATCAATCAACCAATCAACCAACCAATCATTCACACACACACACACAAACACAAACAAAAATACAAATACTAATCACGTATACATCATCGTCACTCACATCCAATATGCTTGGATATTCGAATCCCATCAATTCGTAAGCGATTACGGTGTTCTCGAACAATCCACCTACATTCAATCCAATATCGAACAGCTCACACACTCATTTACAGTTCCACACGCGCTAACGTACATACATTTTACCATATACACGTGTATGAAGAAACTCACCGGTATACGGATCTAGATAAACAAATACACAAGTCAAACATTCCATCACGGAACAGTCGCAATTCCACAAATCAATCTACTGAAATTCATACATACGTCTCACTATGACACAGAATACACTGTCAGTATTCTCAACCAATAGTCCACTGCATTCTGCCTATCCAATACAACATGCACCATTGATTCCTCATCTCCGAATTCAAATACATACAACAACCTACATATACACTTTCCCATGTATCCACCTCTCAATCACTCTGACTATCTCATCATTGTTTGCGTTTGCCGACACGAAATCCAATTCCCACACTACTGTCCTTCACCTCCTCCTTCTCGTTTACCACCACTTACATAACAATTCACTGTCAACACCAGTATCAAACTGACTCCACTCACACTACTCTCATCCCATACATCAACTTCACAGCCGACAAACATACACAACTATACCAATACACACGTAAACACGAAACTATACACTCACTCACTCACTCAATCACTCACTCACTCACTCACTCACACACACACAAAAGGTTACATCTACACATTACGTCACCATGTATGTGAAGTTGATCAGCTAATTCATCACCATCTAATTCACATTCACTTCGTTGCTCAGTCCAACTCATACAAGTGGGAACTTGTCAAACAGTGAACCACATCATCTCTCAAAACACCATTGTTTCACACAGTTCTACTAACAGTTACAGGCAGTACAGTATACTCTCACATCAACTCAATCACATTAGTTAAATCAATCCATCCCAAAATAACAACAACAACAAAAACAACAACAACAACAATACTAATAATAATAACTGTTAAACTAATAGTAGTAATATGATTATTATGATTATTATCATTCGTCCGAATAGTTACGTTATCAATAATCAACATGGCAACAATAACACTAACAACGGTTTCAACATCCTCCTACATATGATCACAAACTCATCTTGTTCAAAACACACTGATTCGTCAACAAATCTTACAAGACACTGATTCACTCGTCTCAATAATACCCACTTACTCAGTCCACACACTTTGTTCAAATGAACTCACACAAACTAACAACTGACAAACAACCACACACACTCGCACACACTTTTTAGTAGCCTGATGTGCTTGCTTGTGGTGGCGGGATCACGATTTTAGTGGCCCGTGATCTGTCTCCAATTTGATCGTTATGATTGGTTGCTATCGTCTATCCTCGTATATAATCATTGACTTAAATCGCATTAGTTAATAACGGAATTAAATAAGGCAAATAACGAGAATGGAGTTTCGAATGCATATATTTCGTATAATTGTTGATTAGACAAACGAACGGAGGAACGATGCGAAGATTAGAAAGCGAAGCTAAATTGGCGCGCGGTGGAGATGGCTGGTAAGCCAACTCTCCCTTTAACAAAGAGTTAATCAATATTTATAAGCCCACAAAATTAAATTACAGACATGTGATGAGTAACGGGATAAGAAGTGTGCATACGCCTACGCGCTCATACAAAGACAGTCAAGACATTGATAAGCGAATAATTAACAAGGTCAGAATGTGACTTAAACAGAATGAATAGAATGAGCAGTCCGAAAGTTAGAACAATAAGGTATTTGTGCTTAACATAATGACAGACACTACAACTTCCTCAAACTGTACACCACTCACCATTTTATCAAAACACATTCGCTGTATAGTTCCAATAAACTGTAATCCGATACAATCAGTACACTTGTTCAATTTCAATTACAGTAGCACATCTCCACTCTGTTGACCAGGTTAACACACAATCTCTCAGACACATCATTCAACTCATCCACATATCTGGAAAATAATCATCCAAACTACCCAACATATGGAAATCTTGCAATGTGTATGTAGCACTCAACCAAGCACGCATCAAGCACACTCCCAACATAAATACCATTCGTAAATTCATCACTACTAATCACACGTTCCAATAACATTTTCAACACGAACACTCAACAAACACCCACACACACACACGCACACACACACACGTTCACATTCACATCCACACCTACACACTCAGAACGCAGATCGACGCAACTCCTCAGGTGAACTGTCAATCCTTATCAAGTCGATTTTAACACCGTCGCACACATACCACGTGAAATCCGTTCAACAAAACCAAGTGTGAATTATTGCTCTTTCATGTACGTACACAAACACACATGTGCATACACATACACACACACACACACTCACTCACATACATAACACACCTACAGATCATACACATACACATACACATACACATACACATACATACTTACATACATGCATTCATAATACACACATACACACACACACGCAACTGGATTGTTCCAATTGAACTGCTCGACATCGGGTGTGAGCACGTGTTTGCTCCGAATGCCAACTTCCACCAGTATAAATACTGTGGTTGAATGTATGCAGTCAACAACAAGTTGACAGCAAACGACAATGCAAATCTTCACTGTATGTTGAAATACTGTTCTGTGTAATAATATATGCCTGATCGGTGTTCTTATTTCAGCTCGTCTTAGTTGTACTGGTCATATCATTCGAATGTCACAACTCAGGTGAGTCTTATCTTACTCCATCGCATAACATGAAGTTGCCACTTACTGGCGAGTAATTACAAAAGTATCCCACTTGCTCATTCAGCCTTCAGATAAACACAACAGTGTTGTGTCATGTGTTCAAGTGAAGCGAAGTCGACTGATTCGAAGTCAACACGACTGAAATGAATAGTAATGTGGTGGGTTGTCGATTTCTGCAACAACATGTAGTGAAGTGGGCTGAATAGAGGTGTAGGCATGTAGTTGTTTTGTTTTGCTCTGTCATATTCCATGTGAATCATATTGTGACGTTGTGTTATTTGGTTTTCAGTGATTGCAGAACCAGCACCAGACAGTCAGGGTGGTTGTTGTCCTGGTGCATGTCCTCAATGCCCTAGATGCTGTGGATGTCGTGGATGCCAAGGTGGAAACTGTTATGGAGGCTGCTGCAGAAACTGTCGACGTGATTAGCACAACACTAACAGCCATCTCCCTTCAACATCCAATGACGAGAACCAACCATCAAATATGTAGTTTCTAGTCTCTCGATCAAATATACTTGTACTCTTACAAAACTAACAATGTTTCTCTTTTCACCATCACAAACTGTCAATTCCCATCTTTGTCCTGACACACATCGTCTCCAACCAGTCACTATTGTGTGCGCAAACTGATCACATGATCAGTGATCAATCAACACTTCAATAGGTAACATCACAAACGTACCACCACAAAATCACCATCGCTCGCTACTCCACAACTCATCCGTACATACATTCACATTCAATCAATCAGTCAATAAACCCATCAATCAATCAACCAATCAACCAACCAATCATTCACACACACACACACAAACACAAACAAAAATACAAATACTAATCACGTATACATCATCGTCACTCACATCCAATATGCTTGGATATTCGAATCCCATCAATTCGTAAGCGATTACGGTGTTCTCGAACAATCCACCTACATTCAATCCAATATCGAACAGCTCACACACTCATTTACAGTTCCACACGCGCTAACGTACATACATTTTACCATATACACGTGTATGAAGAAACTCACCGGTATACGGATCTAGATAAACAAATACACAAGTCAAACATTCCATCACGGAACAGTCGCAATTCCACAAATCAATCTACTGAAATTCATACATACGTCTCACTATGACACAGAATACACTGTCAGTATTCTCAACCAATAGTCCACTGCATTCTGCCTATCCAATACAACATGCACCATTGATTCCTCATCTCCGAATTCAAATACATACAACAACCTACATATACACTTTCCCATGTATCCACCTCTCAATCACTCTGACTATCTCATCATTGTTTGCGTTTGCCGACACGAAATCCAATTCCCACACTACTGTCCTTCACCTCCTCCTTCTCGTTTACCACCACTTACATAACAATTCACTGTCAACACCAGTATCAAACTGACTCCACTCACACTACTCTCATCCCATACATCAACTTCACAGCCGACAAACATACACAACTATACCAATACACACGTAAACACGAAACTATACACTCACTCACTCACTCAATCACTCACTCACACACTCACTCACACACACACAAAAGGTTACATCTACACATTACGTCACCATGTATGTGAAGTTGATCAGCTAATTCATCACCATCTAATTCACATTCACTTCGTTGCTCAGTCCAACTCATACAAGTGGGAACTTGTCAAACAGTGAACCACATCATCTCTCAAAACACCATTGTTTCACACAGTTCTACTAACAGTTACAGGCAGTACAGTATACTCTCACATCAACTCAATCACATTAGTTAAATCAATCCATCCCAAAATAACAACAACAACAAAAACAACAACAACAACAATACTAATAATAATAACTGTTAAACTAATAGTAGTAATATGATTATTATGATTATTATCATTCGTCCGAATAGTTACGTTATCAATAATCAACATGGCAACAATAACACTAACAACGGTTTCAACATCCTCCTACATATGATCACAAACTCATCTTGTTCAAAACACACTGATTCGTCAACAAATCTTACAAGACACTGATTCACTCGTCTCAATAATACCCACTTATTCAGTCCACACACTTTGTTCAAATGAACTCACACAAACTAACAACTGACAAACAACCACACACACTCGCACACACTTTTTAGTAGCCTGATGTGCTTGCTTGTGGTGGCGGGATCACCATTTTAGTGGCCCGTGATCTGTCTCCAATTTGATCGTTATGATTGGTTGCTATCGTCTATCCTCGTATATAATCATTGACTTAAATCGCATTAGTTAATAACGGAATTAAATAAGGCAAATAACGAGAATGGAGTTTCGAATGCATATATTTCGTATAATTGTTGATTAGACAAACGAACGGAGGAACGATGCGAAGATTAGAAAGCGAAGCTAAATTGGCGCGCGGTGGAGATGGCTGGTAAGCCAACTCTCCCTTTAACAAAGAGTTAATCAATATTTATAAGCCCACAAAATTAAATTACAGACATGTGATGAGTAACGGGATAAGAAGTGTGCATACGCCTACGCGCTCATACAAAGACAGTCAAGACATTGATAAGCGAATAATTAACAAGGTCAGAATGTGACTTAAACAGAATGAATAGAATGAGCAGTCCGAAAGTTAGAACAATAAGGTATTTGTGCTTAACATAATGACAGACACTACAACTTCCTCAAACTGTACACCACTCACCATTTTATCAAAACACATTCGCTGTATAGTTCCAATAAACTGTAATCCGATACAATCAGTACACTTGTTCAATTTCAATTACAGTAGCACATCTCCACTCTGTTGACCAGGTCAACACACAATCTCTCAGACACATCATTCAACTCATCCACATATCTGGAAAATAATCATCCAAACTACCCAACATATGGAAATCTTGCAATGTGTATGTAGCACTCAACCAAGCACGCATCAAGCACACTCCCAACATAAATACCATTCGTAAATTCATCACTACTAATCACACGTTCCAATAACATTTTCAACACGAACACTCAACAAACACCCACACACACACACGCACACACACACACGTTCACATTCACATCCACACCTACACACTCAGAACGCAGATCGACGCAACTCCTCAGGTGAACTGTCAATCCTTATCAAGTCGATTTTAACACCGTCGCACACATACCACGTGAAATCCGTTCAACAAAACCAAGTGTGAATTATTGCTCTTTCATGTACGTACACAAACACATCTGTGCATACACATACACACACACTCACTCACTCACATACACAACACACCTACAGATCATACACATACACATACACATACATACTTACATACATGCATTCATAATACACACATACACACACACACGCAACTGGATTGTTCCAATTGAACTGCTCGACATCGGGTGTGAGCACGTGTTTGCTCCGAATGCCAACTTCCACCAGTATAAATACTGTGGTTGAATGTATGCAGTCAACAACAAGTTGACAGCAAACGACAATGCAAATCTTCACTGTATGTTGAAATACTGTTCTGTGTAATAATATATGCCTGATCGGTGTTCTTATTTCAGCTCGTCTTAGTTGTACTGGTCATATCATTCGAATGTCACAACTCAGGTGAGTCTTATCTTACTCCATCGCATAACATGAAGTTGCCACTTACTGGCGAGTAATTACAAAAGTATCCCACTTGCTCATTCAGCCTTCAGATAAACACAACAGTGTTGTGTCATGTGTTCAAGTGAAGCGAAGTCGACTGATTCGAAGTCAACACGACTGAAATGAATAGTAATGTGGTGGGTTGTCGATTTCTGCAACAACATGTAGTGAAGTGGGCTGAATAGAGGTGTAGGCATGTAGTTGTTTTGTTTTGCTCTGTCATATTCCATGTGAATCATATTGTGACGTTGTGTTATTTGGTTTTCAGTGATTGCAGAACCAGCACCAGACAGTCAGGGTGGTTGTTGTCCTGGTGCATGTCCTCAATGCCCTAGATGCTGTGGATGTCGTGGATGCCAAGGTGGAAACTGTTATGGAGGCTGCTGCAGAAACTGTCGACGTGATTAGCACAACACTAACAGCCATCTCCCTTCAACATCCAATGACGAGAACCAACCATCAAATATGTAGTTTCTAGTCTCTCGATCAAATATACTTGTACTCTTACAAAACTAACAATGTTTCTCTTTTCACCATCACAAACTGTCAATTCCCATCTTTGTCCTGACACACATCGTCTCCAACCAGTCACTATTGTGTGCGCAAACTGATCACATGATCAGTGATCAATCAACACTTCAATAGGTAACATCACAAACGTACCACCACAAAATCACCATCGCTCGCTACTCCACAACTCATCCGTACATACATTCACATTCAATCAATCAGTCAATAAACCCATCAATCAATCGAGAAAAATCAATCAATCAACCAATCAATCATTCACACACACACACAAACACAAACAAAAATACAAATACTAATCACGTATACATCATCGTCACTCACATCCAATATGCTTGGATATTCGAATCCCATCAATTCGTAAGCGATTACGGTGTTCTCGAACAATCCACCTACATTCAATCCAATATCGAACAGCTCACACACTCATTTACAGTTCCACACGCGCTAACGTACATACATTTTACCATATACACGTGTATGAAGAAACTCACCGGTATACGGATCTAGATAAACAAATACACAAGTCAAACATTCCATCACGGAACAGTCGCAATTCCACAAATCAATCCACTGAAATTCATACATACGTCTCACTATGACACAGAATACACTGTCAGTATTCTCAACCAATAGTCCACTGCATTCTGCTTATCCAATACACCATGCACCATTGATTCCTCATCTCCGAATTCAAATACATACAACAACCTACATATACACTTTCCCATGTATCCACCTCTCAATCACTCTGACTATCTCATCATTGTTTGCGTTTGCCGACACGAAATCCAATTCCCACACTACTGTCCTTCACCTCCTCCTTCTCGTTTACCACCACTTACATAACAATTCACTGTCAACACCAGTATCAAACTGACTCCACTCACACTACTCTCATCCCATACATCAACTTCACAGCCGACAAACATACACAACTATACCAATACACACGTAAACACGAAACTATACACTCACTCACTCACTCAATCACTCACTCACTCACTCACTCACACACACACACAAAAGGTTACATCTACACATTACGTCACCATGTATGTGAAGTTGATCAGCTAATTCATCACCATCTAATTCACATTCACTTCGTTGCTCAGTCCAACTCATACAAGTGGGAACTTGTCAAACAGTGAACCACATCATCTCTCAAAACACCATTGTTTCACACAGTTCTACTAACAGTTACAGGCAGTACAGTATACTCTCACATCAACTCAATCACATTAGTTAAATCAATCCATCCCAAAATAACAACAACAACAAAAACAACAACAACAACAATACTAATAATAATAACTGTTAAACTAATAGTAGTAATATGATTATTATGATTATTATCATTCGTCCGAATAGTTACGTTATCAATAATCAACATGGCAACAATAACACTAACAACGGTTTCAACATCCTCCTACATATGATCACAAACTCATCCTGTTCAAAACACACTGATTCGTCAACAAATCTTACAAGACACTGATTCACTCGTCTCAATAATACCCACTTACTCAGTCCACACACTTTGTTCAAATGAACTCACACAAACTAACAACTGACAAACAACCACACACACTCGCACACACTTCCTCAAACTGTACACCACTCACCATTTTATCAAAACACATTCGCTGTATAGTTCCAATAAACTGTAATCCGATACAATCAGTACACTTGTTCAATTTCAATTACAGTAGCACATCTCCACTCTGTTGACCAGGTCAACACACAATCTCTCAGACACATCATTCAACTCATCCACATATCTGGAAAATAATCATCCAAACTACCCAACATATGGAAATCTTGCAATGTGTATGTAGCACTCAACTAAGCACGCATCAAGCACACTCCCAACATAAATACCATTCGTAAATTCATCACTACTAATCACACGTTCCAATAACATTTTCAACACAAACACTCAACAAACACACACACCCACACACACACACGCACACACACCCACGTTCACATTCACATTCACATTCACACCTACACACTCAGAACGCAGATCGACGCAACTCCTCAGGTGAACTGTCAATCCTTATCAAGTCGATTTTAACACCGTCGCACACATACCACGTGAAATCCGTTCAACAAAACCAAGTGTGAATTATTGCTCTTTCATGTACGTACACAAACACACATGTGCATACACATACACACACCTACAGATCATACACATACACATACACATACATACTTACATACATGCATTCATAATACACACATACACACACACACGCAACTGGATTGTTCCAATTGAACTGCTCGACATCGGGTGTGAGCACGTGTTTGCTCCGAATGCCAACTTCCACCAGTATAAATACTGTGGTTGAATGTATGCAGTCAACAACAAGTTGACAGCAAACGACAATGCAAATCTTCACTGTATGTTGAAATACTGTTCTGTGTAATAATATATGCCTGATCGGTGTTCTTATTTCAGCTCGTCTTAGTTGTACTGGTCATATCATTCGAATGTCACAACTCAGGTGAGTCTTATCTTACTCCATCGCATAACATGAAGTTGCCACTTACTGGCGAGTAATTACAAAAGTATCCCACTTGCTCATTCAGCCTTCAGATAAACACAACAGTGTTGTGTCATGTGTTCAAGTGAAGCGAAGTCGACTGATTCGAAGTCAACACGACTGAAATGAATAGTAATGTGGTGGGTTGTCGATTTCTGCAACAACATGTAGTGAAGTGGGCTGAATAGAGGTGTAGGCATGTAGTTGTTTTGTTTTGCTCTGTCATATTCCATGTGAATCATATTGTGACGTTGTGTTATTTGGTTTTCAGTGATTGCAGAACCAGCACCAGACAGTCAGGGTGGTTGTTGTCCTGGTGCATGTCCTCAATGCCCTAGATGCTGTGGATGTCGTGGATGCCAAGGTGGAAACTGTTATGGAGGCTGCTGCAGAAACTGTCGACGTGATTAGCACAACACTAACAGCCATCTCCCTTCAACATCCAATGACGAGAACCAACCATCAAATATGTAGTTTCTAGTCTCTCGATCAAATATACTTGTACTCTTACAAAACTAACAATGTTTCTCTTTTCACCATCACAAACTGTCAATTCCCATCTTTGTCCTGACACACATCGTCTCCAACCAGTCACTATTGTGTGCGCAAACTGATCACATGATCAGTGATCAATCAACTCTTCAATAGGTAACATCACAAACGTACCACCACAAAATCACCATCGCTCGCTACTCCACAACTCATCCGTACATACATTCACATTCAATCAATCAGTCAATAAACCCATCAATCAATCGAGAAAAATCAATCAATCAACCAATCAATCATTCACACACACACACAAACACAAACAAAAATACAAATACTAATCACGTATACATCATCGTCACTCACATCCAATATGCTTGGATATTCGAATCCCATCAATTCGTAAGCGATTACGGTGTTCTCGAACAATCCACCTACATTCAATCCAATATCGAACAGCTCACACACTCATTTACAGTTCCACACGCGCTAACGTACATACATTTTACCATATACACGTGTATGAAGAAACTCACCGGTATACGGATCTAGATAAACAAATACACAAGTCAAACATTCCATCACGGAACAGTCGCAATTCCACAAATCAATCTACTGAAATTCATACATACGTCTCACTATGACACAGAATACACTGTCAGTATTCTCAACCAATAGTCCACTGCATTCTGCTTATCCAATACACCATGCACCATTGATTCCTCATCTCCGAATTCAAATACATACAACAACCTACATATACACTTTCCCATGTATCCACCTCTCAATCACTCTGACTATCTCATCATTGTTTGCGTTTGCCGACACGAAATCCAATTCCCACACTACTGTCCTTCACCTCCTCCTTCTCGTTTACCACCACTTACATAACAATTCACTGTCAACACCAGTATCAAACTGACTCCACTCACACTACTCTCATCCCATACATCAACTTCACAGCCGACAAACATACACAACTATACCAATACACACGTAAACACGAAACTATTCACTCACTCACTCACTCACTCAATCACTCACTCACTCACTCACTCACTCACACACACACACACACACAAAAGGTTACATCTACACATTACGTCACCATGTATGTGAAGTTGATCAGCTAATTCATCACCATCTAATTCACATTCACTTCGTTGCTCAGTCCAACTCATACAAGTGGGAACTTGTCAAACAGTGAACCACATCATCTCTCAAAACACCATTGTTTCACACAGTTCTACTAACAGTTACAGGCAGTACAGTATACTCTCACATCAACTCAATCACATTAGTTAAATCAATCCATCCCAAAATAACAACAACAACAAAAACAACAACAACAACAATACTAATAATAATAACTGTTAAACTAATAGTAGTTTTATGATTATTATGATTATTATCATTCGTCCGAATAGTTACGTTATCAATAATCAACATGGCAACAATAACACTAACAACGGTTTCAACATCCTCCTACATATGATCACAAACTCATCCTGTTCAAAACACACTGATTCGTCAACAAATCTTACAAGACACTGATTCACTCGTCTCAATAATACCCACTTACTCAGTCCACACACTTTGTTCAAATGAACTCACACAAACTAACAACTGACAAAAAACAACCACACACACTCGCACACACTTCCTCAAACTGTACACCACTCACCATTTTATCAAAACACATTCGCTGTATAGTTCCAATAAACTGTAATCCGATACAATCAGTACACTTGTTCAATTTCAATTACAGTAGCACATCTCCACTCTGTTGACCAGGTCAACACACAATCTCTCAGACACATCATTCAACTCATCCACATATCTGGAAAATAATCATCCAAACTACCCAACATATGGAAATCTTGCAATGTGTATGTAGCACTCAACTAAGCACGCATCAAGCACACTCCCAACATAAATACCATTCGTAAATTCATCACTACTAATCACACGTTCCAATAACATTTTCAACACAAACACTCAACAAACACACACACCCACAAACACACACGCACACACACCCACGTTCACATTCACATTCACATTCACACCTACACACTCAGAACGCAGATCGACGCAACTCCTCAGGTGAACTGTCAATCCTTATCAAGTCGATTTTAACACCGTCGCACACATACCACGTGAAATCCGTTCAACAAAACCAAGTGTGAATTATTGCTCTTTCATGTACGTACACAAACACACATGTGCATACACATACACACACACACCTACAGATCATACACATACACATACACATACACATACACATACATACTTACATACATGCATTCATAATACACACATACACACACACACGCAACTGGATTGTTCCAATTGAACTGCTCGACATCGGGTGTGAGCACGTGTTTGCTCCGAATGCCAACTTCCACCAGTATAAATACTGTGGTTGAATGTATGCAGTCAACAACAAGTTGACAGCAAACGACAATGCAAATCTTCACTGTATGTTGAAATACTGTTCTGTGTAATAATATATGCCTGATCGGTGTTCTTATTTCAGCTCGTCTTAGTTGTACTGGTCATATCATTCGAATGTCACAACTCAGGTGAGTCTTATCTTACTCCATCGCATAACATGAAGTTGCCACTTACTGGCGAGTAATTACAAAAGTATCCCACTTGCTCATTCAGCCTTCAGATAAACACAACAGTGTTGTGTCATGTGTTCAAGTGAAGCGAAGTCGACTGATTCGAAGTCAACACGACTGAAATGAATAGTAATGTGGTGGGTTGTCGATTTCTGCAACAACATGTAGTGAAGTGGGCTGAATAGAGGTGTAGGCATGTAGTTGTTTTGTTTTGCTCTGTCATATTCCATGTGAATCATATTGTGACGTTGTGTTATTTGGTTTTCAGTGATTGCAGAACCAGCACCAGACAGTCAGGGTGGTTGTTGTCCTGGTGCATGTCCTCAATGCCCTAGATGCTGTGGATGTCGTGGATGCCAAGGTGGAAACTGTTATGGAGGCTGCTGCAGAAACTGTCGACGTGATTAGCACAACACTAACAGCCATCTCCCTTCAACATCCAATGACGAGAACCAACCATCAAATATGTAGTTTCTAGTCTCTCGATCAAATATACTTGTACTCTTACAAAACTAACAATGTTTCTCTTTTCACCATCACAAACTGTCAATTCCCATCTTTGTCCTGACACACATCGTCTCCAACCAGTCACTATTGTGTGCGCAAACTGATCACATGATCAGTGATCAATCAACACTTCAATAGGTAACATCACAAACGTACCACCACAAAATCACCATCGCTCGCTACTCCACAACTCATCCGTACATACATTCACATTCAATCAATCAGTCAATAAACCCATCAATCAATCGAGAAAAATCAATCAATCAACCAATCAATCATTCACACACACACACACAAACACAAACAAAAATACAAATACTAATCACGTATACATCATCGTCACTCACATCCAATATGCTTGGATATTCGAATCCCATCAATTCGTAAGCGATTACGGTGTTCTCGAACAATCCACCTACATTCAATCCAATATCGAACAGCTCACACACTCATTTACAGTTCCACACGCGCTAACGTACATACATTTTACCATATACACGTGTATGAAGAAACTCACCGGTATACGGATCTAGATAAACAAATACACAAGTCAAACATTCCATCACGGAACAGTCGCAATTCCACAAATCAATCTACTGAAATTCATACATACGTCTCACTATGACACAGAATACACTGTCAGTATTCTCAACCAATAGTCCACTGCATTCTGCTTATCCAATACACCATGCACCATTGATTCCTCATCTCCGAATTCAAATACATACAACAACCTACATATACACTTTCCCATGTATCCACCTCTCAATCACTCTGACTATCTCATCATTGTTTGCGTTTGCCGACACGAAATCCAATTCCCACACTACTGTCCTTCACCTCCTCCTTCTCGTTTACCACCACTTACATAACAATTCACTGTCAACACCAGTATCAAACTGACTCCACTCACACTACTCTCATCCCATACATCAACTTCACAGCCGACAAACATACACAACTATACCAATACACACGTAAACACGAAACTATACACTCACTCACTCACTCACTCACTCACTCACACACACACACAAAGGTTACATCTACACATTACGTCACCATGTATGTGAAGTTGATCAGCTAATTCATCACCATCTAATTCACATTCACTTCGTTGCTCAGTCCAACTCATACAAGTGGGAACTTGTCAAACAGTGAACCACATCATCTCTCAAAACACCATTGTTTCACACAGTTCTACTAACAGTTACAGGCAGTACAGTATACTCTCACATCAACTCAATCACATTAGTTAAATCAATCCATCCCAAAATAACAACAACAACAAAACAACAACAACAACAATACTAATAATAATAACTGTTAAACTAATAGTAGTTTTATGATTATTATGATTATTATCATTCGTCCGAATAGTTACGTTATCAATAATCAACATGGCAACAATAACACTAACAACGGTTTCAACATCCTCCTACATATGATCACAAACTCATCCTGTTCAAAACACACTGATTCGTCAACAAATCTTACAAGACACTGATTCACTCGTCTCAATAATACCCACTTACTCAGTCCACACACTTTGTTCAAATGAACTCACACAAACTAACAACTGACAAACAACCACACACACTCGCACACACACACACACTCGCACACACTTCCTCAAACTGTACACCACTCACCATTTTATCAAAACACATTCGCTGTATAGTTCCAATAAACTGTAATCCGATACAATCAGTACACTTGTTCAATTTCAATTACAGTAGCACATCTCCACTCTGTTGACCAGGTCAACACACAATCTCTCAGACACATCATTCAACTCATCCACATATCTGGAAAATAGTCATCCAAACTACCCAACATATGGAAATCTTGCAATGTGTATGTAGCACTCAACTAAGCACGCATCAAGCACACTCCCAACATAAATACCATTCGTAAATTCATCACTAATAATCACACGTTCCAATAACATTTTCAACACGAACACTCAAAAAACACCCACACCCAAACACGCACACACACCCACGTG